>OY982569.1:1147786-1755298 GCA_963859945.1 Euplagia quadripunctaria | reverse complement strand
GTGCCGCGTGTCGCTGAGCCCGGCGTGGCCGCCCGCGCCGCCCGACCACGCCGCCACGCTGCCGCTCAGCCACCGCCTCGCGCTCAAGCTGGAGGGGGTCGTGCTGCCGCCCGTGCCGCTCAGGTACTGTGTCAGTATGTACGGGCTCGCCGGGCCCGGCGTGGCCGCCTGGAACCCGTGGCAGTATATTTCAATTTATCGACATCGACACATAATAATCCTTCGAGCATAAACGCTCCTTTGATTTCTATCTCAAATATATTTACTTGTTGAAACATGTAAACGTATTGGTCCCTCGTTTGAGGAACAGGAACATTGAAGAAAGAAAATACTTAAACATTTTATCGTCTC
Source organism: Euplagia quadripunctaria (assembly GCA_963859945.1). NCBI lineage: Eukaryota > Metazoa > Arthropoda > Insecta > Lepidoptera > Erebidae > Euplagia > Euplagia quadripunctaria. Next base: position 1,754,947 of record OY982569.1, on the reverse strand, counting down.
TGTGTTCTATAGCAAGCGTCAGCGCCAACGTCAAGTGAAAGGTGTCCAAATCACGGTCACCGCCACACCACATCCTCGCACCAATGAGAAGGTAAGTGCTTATAAATTTAACATTTACTTATGAACGAAATCTGACGTCGCAGGACATGTAATGTTAAATTTAATATAATTCTAGTATATACAGTCATTGATAAGACATTGATATACAGTCATCTCCATCAGCTCTCGAACAGAAAACTAGTTTCTTTAGAAAACCCCCTAATTTTTGGGATCCTAAGAATATTGGCGTCCTGGTGGTCATAGTCAGAGGACCATGCCTCCACACCATCTCAACACTACTACAAGGAGCACTCAACACCATCAACAACTGGTGCAGAGAGAACGAATTATCAATCAACGCAGACAAAACTAAGATAATTCCATTCACAAAGAAAAGGAAGCTAGAAAGACTGTCAAATCCAAAACTAAACAGCAAAATCCTTTCTTTCTCTAATGAAGTTAAGTACCTAGGAGTCACACTTGACCAAAAGTTAACCTGGAATCTTCACATCACAAACATAGTCCATAAAGCAAAAATGGCATTATGGATGAGCTGTCTCATGGCTGGCGACAGATGGGGACTTCAGCCCAAGATTGCCCTATGGCTATATACGGCGATCGCAAGGTATGGAGCTGCCGTCTGATTCAAATTCAAAATCATTTATTCAATTAAGACACTAAGTGACATTTATAAACGTTAAATTGAAGCTACTGTTAAAAATCATAGATCGACGCAAATAGACGCCACAGCATGTACTGGATTGTCGAGGTAAATTAGGTGAAAACACCAAAATCTACTGCCTGCTTGTGTCGATCTATAACTTCCAGTTTCCAAAATGCGTAGAGCCTTATGAGAAGAATACTGGCAAAGAAACTCATGGCCACTCTTTTTAAAAGTCAGATCTTTAGGTACAATGGTATTAGTGTTACATAAAAAGTAAGCATGATGCAAGCTGTTGCCACCTGAATTTCATTTTATTGAAATGCTCCAAAAGCTAACGTACAAACAAAAAATATCACTCAGTGATACCGTTGAAGGTTCGAACCTATTAAACATAGAAATCATTCAAGGTGCACATCAGTTACAAAGTCTACTGTTAAAACTAATTCGTGACTGGATTAAGAGGCTAGAGTTGCAGTTGAACGAACCAAAATAATAGTATAGGCTAAAGCATCGCTGACTAGGCCGACCAGTCACCCCAAGCAGCACCCGTTCACGAGTATGACGCATGGACCAGCCATCGTCTCCTTCGCCATATCAGAGGGAAAGAAATCTGGTGCCGTAAGGTAAGCCAAACGACTACCTCAAACAAATTAGACAGCCTATAATGTACGGCTTGTTTAATAACCACTGGTGCGCTATCTTCGACGCCAGGGGAAGCTCTAAACGCACTACTAAGCCTGACTCCGCTCAGCATCTATGTGCAAAAAGAAGTTCCCAAAATATATATATAGGATATGCACACAGACGAAACCAAAGTGGAAATCACGAACAATAAACTCACTAAAAGAATCGGTTTTCAGAATAAAATCTCTAAACATGCCATGCGGATGACATGCAAACAGAGATCGACTTCGTGAGAAGGCACACAGTAGACATACCACAGAGGGATACATGGCTGGAAGGCCTTCAATCCAACAAAAATGGTAGTCACAGGTGGTAAACCGATGGGTCTAAAAAAGGGCCTTGATGTAGGTTGTGGAATTTACGGAAAGAGCAGAGGCCTCCGTCTTTCAGGCTGAGCTCTCTGCATTAAATATATGCGTGGAGATCAACCTTGAAAGGAAAGTAAAAAATCAACACATCTACATCAACTCAGACAGCCAAGCGGCGCTATTGGCATTATACAATTTTGAGACTAGCTCAGCTAATACAAAATTGCGAGGAAAACCTGAACACACTGGGGCAATTAAACAAAATTACATTAAGGTGGGTACGGGTACCAGGTCATTCAGGTATCGATGGCAATGAAAAAGCCAATGACTCGCCAGAGCCGGTGCAGACAACTGACAGCATGGCCCATAACCATTCTGCGGCATCAGCAAACAGCGAGCGTATTCTATCATAAACGCCCAATATACATCATTGGCTATTAAGAGATGGAAGACCACGACTGGTCTAAGACACTCGAAAGCCTTCATAAAGGGCTATGATAATAAAGTATCAAAAAAACTTTTTGGAGCTCAAAAGATACAAAACTTGTGCAGTTTACAAGAGTCCTCACCGGACACTGCAAACTGAACAAACATATGTTCAACCTAAAATTGGGCGAGAACACAAGATGCAGATTCTGTCAAGAGACAGAAGAAACTGCAATGCATATTTAATGCGGCACCGAAGTATTAACCTAGGGTTGCACATCATGCAACCGCAGGAAATACAAACAATCACTGCTGATAGGATCTGGAGGTTTCTCGAAGCCATAAGTCTGAGCAGTGATTTCTTGTAGTATGGAACACTGTAAACCTGAAGATCAATTAAAGGAAAAACCAACTGTTGCTGGCATGGGCAGCTGCCCCCCTCACCGTCTTTACTCTTGTGTTTTCAAACGGACTGTTTTAAATAAAACTTCTTCGGAAAGTGCACATCTCGTATAATACTTTTTCAAAATTTAAAATTGGTTACATAATTAATATAGCCAAAGGAGTCGAGCCAGGGACACGAGCGTGCGGCACGGTTGTGTAATGTTTTGATACGACACAGACAGTGGAGCTGACGAACGTGCCGGCGGTGCTGACGGCCGTGCAGACGGTGGCGCCGGTGCGCGACTACTTCTCCGCGCAGCAGCTGGTGGCGGTGAGCGCGCCCGGACTCTACACCGTGGCCGTGGAGGCCGCCTTCGTCGACGAGAAGGGCGAGCTGTGGAACACTGGACCCAGGACTAGTATCGTTATTAAGGTGGGTACGATTACTAGTTAACCTATTTCTACTCTTCTACAGAAATATAAAACATCGTTGATAATTGTTCTAAAATTTCTGAAGATATTTGTGTTGCGAACGATGACCCGGCAGGAATAAGAACAAGAAGTCACCCTTTTATCTTATCCTTAGTCAGTAGAATTGGTCGAAAATCATAATATTATGTAAATCATAGGTAACGTTAACGAAATCCTAGAGCGATTAATATAATTAATACATAAGGTTCAATAGTCGAAGGGTCGATAGATGGCGTTATCTCGAAACGGTTAGCAGGCTGAATCGCGCTATGGTTTCGTTACCGGCGTTAGATAAGATTGCAAATTTTTTTTTGAGGGTGAGCAGCACGCACTGTGATTAAGTATTATACGCGCATAGTATTGTAATTCAGTGTTTGATTTTCAATCCTCTCCGAGTCGATCTCGATCAGTAAGCTTTCTCAAAATGTTCTATGATTATTATCTAGGGTATTTTTATTTATTTCAAACTAAATTAATTGTTGGAATTTTTCGTTGTAATTCCTGCAAAGCGATTACTGAAGAACTGTAGCTACAAATCCTTACTATATTAATATTATAAATCCGAAAGTAACTCTGTCCGTCTGTATGTCGCCCTTTCACGCCAAAACTACTGAACCGATTTAAATAAAATTTGGCACACAGTCTAGAGCCTGAGAAAGGACATAGGCTACTTTTTAATGTGAGAAAGGGGTGTAAGGGGTTGAAAGGTGGGGACGAAAAGTTGTATGGAAGTATCGTCATATTTAGAGCTGGAAGCTTGAAACTTATTTTTTAAGCTGTTAATTCGATAGAAATACACTATTCCACGCGGACGAAGTCGCGGGCACAGCTAGTTGTTTATTAATGTTTTATAACCGCTAAAATAACGTACAATATTAAAGGCAAATGGTTTAACAAAATGTTTGTTCCAGGCTCACGAAGACCCCTCTACGAAGGGCAATACACAGGCCTCACGTAGCAGGTTTTGATAATCTCATGTTGTTATGGAAGATTCGGATCGAAGAAATAATATTAAAACTTAATGTTCCTTAGAACTAACTAAAAATTTGTTCATACATGTCATAGTTTAGGAAGAGAACTAAGCCTCTATGTAGTGAAAAGAAACATATTTCCTGAGGTCGAAAAATAGACTCATCACTAGGAGTGAAGACTTAACTGTTAATCATTAAAAGTATTGTATACATACACCTAATATGGTAAGAGAAAACAATAAAATTTATAGAGATATATAAGGATGTTTTACTTTTACTCCAAACGTCATTGTTAGTTAAAAGCTTGATGAGGTAAATGATTTAACACGTGTCTCAAAAAACCTTCACGGGTCATCACCTCATCGAGTTTAACGGTGAAAATGTATAGATTTTTAGATTTAGACTTCATGTAGACCAGCGATGTAGATGTTCACAATGCGTCGCAATGCTGTGTTCATATCATGCATTCTTGGATAAGATCTCAAGACGATTTACGCGTTTGGTGGTCCTTCGAGCATTCGGTCATTAATATATATAACTAATAATTGTCGCCCAGTGCTTGAAATTCGCCTATTATCATTACTAAAAGTTCGTATACTTCGTGTAAGTTTCGGCTTACTTATGTAACTCACAAAAATGTCTTCCTGTGAATACTTTTCACAATGCAAAATTCAGTTCATCATAAAAACGCGAGATTAAGGATTTACAGTCATTAGTTTGATTTTGCGCTACCCAATGTAACAACAACGCGTAACAAACGTGAGTATAATTTTTTTGCGGTACGGTGAATGACCTTAAACATTCGGTGCCGTCGAAATTGCTGATTGCATAAATGTTGTTTAATTGATTAAACAGCAGTTTTTTGGTCGTATGGGGTATTTATTGATTTTTTCGATTAAATGTTCTATTTACTCATGTGATATCACTTTAAACCAAAAAAATACGCAGTCATGGGACTGCCGACAGAAGTGAAAACTTAAACGAAACGACGAACTTAAAACGTCACATTAGCAGGTTGGTGATATTAATTAATTAGGAGCTGACAGAACTCAATGTTTAGATTAGCGCCCTCTAGTAGATCTATACATGTATTATTAGCGTGACGGTCACGAGTTCAGTGCTTTTTCCCCATAGCAAAAGTGCACAAACGTGCCTAAAGAAGTTTTCACTTCAAAAAACGAATTACGCTCCATACAGCCGCGATATTGTTTTTTTTAAGTTATAGCCAGTGTCACTCAGACTTTTCACTTCAAAAATTTAAATTATAAAAAAAGATGAATTTTCCGGCAGATAATTCGAATGATTTTCGACTCGGAATGATGATCTGAATGCACTATTTCTGTAAAAAGTTACGCACGCATACATAAAAATAAATATTAAAAAAAAACAAATGTACGGGTTGACTTAAAACCTTAGTTTTTTCGTTAAATAGCTTATCTTATAGATTTGGTTAGGTACACGGGCTTGTAAAATTGCTCAGTGCCTTTTGTATTTAATTATTGTTTCTAATTTATAAACAAAACTTAGAAAGGATTTTCGGAGCGATTCGAGACGATTCACTGAGTGACACACACACACGAATGAGTTGTGAAGTATGCCTAACAATTACGCGTGAGTTGCCATTTGGAAAATTGTATTTATAGATAAATTAATTAAACGCTTCCGACATTTATTTTTCGGGCACAAATAAAAAGTGTCTGTAAAATAGGAATTTGAAGTTTATGTAAAAAAAAAATGTACATATAAGCCAGCGACTTGTGATAGTATGTGTAAAGAAACGAAAAACATCGGATTACTAAATAAATACGTTGACGCTACAATATTGAGAATACAATACTCGAGATAAAAATATAAGTAGGTCACACCGATAAACAGTGGGTAGGTCGGATTGTGTTGTACTTACATTGCAATTTGGAAATACATTAGCCATTGTTGGACATTTCGAAAGGCTGACGTCTTTCTATGATAAATTGTTGTAGTAATAATCGCGCCACAACGTCAACTTCAAGGCGTTCGTGGTCCGAGTACCCAACTGTTATCTGCACCAGGTGTTAGATGAAAGCTTTTGGCCGCAAGGTGTGGTATTCCGTCGCTTCCACGGACAAGTACCAACAGACCGCACAAAGACTTAGTGCAAGTGAAGTGTTACTAACTTAGTTTTAAGTTTTATTTACTAACACAATGTTTTAATATGTATATTTAGATTAAGGTATTTATTTATGGGCCTATGCAGCCTGAAATAAAAGATTATTATTATTAATACCTGGATACCATGAGATTCCTAGGTAGTTCGAACCCCACCCAGTGTACTATCAACGTTAACATCACGTACATACCTAGCTAAAGTACCTACAGCCTTTTGCTAACAAAGGCAGTACTTTAGGTAGGTACCTACCTAGTGTACTGAAACTCCCAAAATACATTAGTTTAAGTAGCTAAAAGCTAGTATTTTCTTTTGTTTTTCCAAAACAAATGCTTATCTGTTTATCTTGACATGTGAGTATTAGGTACCAGACTCCTGTAGCTACGTATTTCTTTAATAACTCGACAGCACCTATCTTAAGATTTATCAAATCCCGAGCTAACCAGGTAAGATAACTAAACAATTCAATCGATCAAGAATCCGCAATGATTTTGATTCAAAGGTAGATAAAAAACCAAGATTTTCCTTTTTCTTAACAAATACCAGCACTTATAGCAAATAGGGTAGGCACCTAAAGTTATCAAGTATACCATCAAATTGATAGAGAGAGCTAAAGAACCATATAGCAAAATGGAAATAGTTATTCGTAATACCGCCTATAATGAAATCCAATTAACGTTTTTTTATCGCTTGCAATCTATCAAGTCGCATTAACCAATTTACTAGGTAGCTCGAGTTCATTACTTTGACGCGAACATACACACACATACATACTTCACACGTTCATCGACATTAATTGCCTATCTTCGCCTCCATAAAGACGTAAACAAAGAAATGACCAACAAATACAGATCGATAAGAGTTATCTACCAAACGCGATAATGTTTTTCATACTTATCGCGCAGTACCTGCCTTTAAGCCAAGAAAAATGCTCGTTTTTCTAGTAATTTTCACTTTTATTAAACTTGTATATCCTCTCTCGCTATGTGATACTAAATATTGTGTGTGCCGCTACAAAAACGTGCAGAATGAAGACTATGTTGGTGATAACGTTCAGTGTGTATACAGTGACTCGGATATATTGGAAAGAAATTATACATTGCCCAATATAATACATTCGCTTGATTTGTCATCGAATCACATATCAAAGGTACACTCATCCCCTTTGTTGCAATCAACCACAATGGTGGAATTATTCCTTAACAATAACGAAATTAGAGATATTAGTAACACGTCTTTTGTGTTACCAAATTTAAAAAGACTCGATTTAAGTCACAATTTACTGACATTCATAGACCGTGAAACGTTTAGAGGAGTCAATAACTTGGAATATTTAAATTTAGCGGATAACAAATTCACTACATTTTCAAATCTAATGTTTCATCATTTGAGCAGCTTGAATGAAATAATTCTGGATAATAATAATATAGGACCGAGTTTGCAGCGCGTGAATCTGTTCGACAGAAGCGGTTATGGACTGACGCGCAGAATACAAAGAATCGCCATCAGTCGTATTAACTTTGGAAATGTACCACCAAACTTCTTCACTGATGCTTATGATTTAAGAAAACTTACCATAACAAACAATAAAATTACAGACGTGTTCGAAATACCATGTGAACTTCAATATTTAGATCTGTCTGATAATCCTCTTTCTGAAATATCTAGTGAAGATTTTGCCAATTTACCAGGTTTGAGAGTCTTAAAACTTAATAATTTGTTAATTAGTGAAGTCCCTGAATACGCTTTCGAACATTTACACAGTATAACAACACTAGAACTGGCAAGAAATAAAAATCTCACTCAGTTTAGCAGTCTGGCTTTCGGTGAAGATGTTCTTGGCGACGCCGTGGACTTCACTTTGGAGAAATTGTCGTTAAAAGGGTCAAGACTGACAAAACTTGACCCGGAATTACTTGAGCCTTTTGGACACTTAATAGAATTAGATCTGCAAGGAAACCCTTGGCACTGCGATTGTAATATGAAATGGGTGAAGGAGTTACAAATACCTCAACATTATACTGATCATTTTAGGTAAGTTTTGACTTATATTAAGTAACCTCTGTCAAACAATAAAAAGTTACTTAGGAGTGGTGAGGCATAGCATAGAGCAACTGATAAAAGAAACTGGAGCGATCTGACTGTTGAATTTTGAATTACATGCCAATGCCCTCTGCATTGACTTGCGTTCTTACGGCGAAATGGTCTTTATAGCTATTGAGTTTTTTTGGTTCTTAGTAAAGTGTAGGCAGGTAGGTGTTCCCTTTTGTTTTGCAGACGTTCTCAGACACTAACAAGTAAAACAGAATACAGGAAATATTGTATTCATTTATTCTATTCTGTTGTTTAAAACAAAGCCTTTTGTTTCTGTCAATGTCATTGCAATGTTGTTTATTTGATACAAGGTCTCTGATTCCATTGATCTAAATAACTGTTTTAGCGCTGATAATATTGTGTGCATTAACTTCTTATGGGTTATGTTGATCACCGTTATCAAATGTAAATAGCTTAGTTTCAGTACAATGTAGTGGTAAATATTTGCATAGATAAAATACTTAATTTGTGAATAACTCGTACAATGAAAGTAGGTTAAACATATACCTACTTACTTCTAAATTGTTTTTTAGTAATCAAAAGCAGTCACTGTATAGTTATGGACGTTACGAACACGGGGCGTCTCATGCCGGCGTGGTGTTAAAATCCTGTATAGGTTGTCCCAATGTCATTGTAAGAGAATTAGAGAACATACATTTAAGCGTAATCGACAAACATTAAATAATAATAATAACTTCACACATCTCACACACGGCTGGCTGATCCCTAACCAAGCAGAGCCTGTACTATGGTAACCAAGTCTGCAGTCGCTGATAAACATACTTATATATTTCTAAGTACATACATACTATAGATAAATTACACCCAGACACAGAACAAATTATCGTGCTCATCACACAATTATTTATTCTGGGTGGGAATCGAACCCATGACCTCTGGCTTAGCAGTCAGGGTCACTAACCACTAGACCAACAGGCCAGCCCCCTTCTCTTCTCCTCAACTACGCATTTGTTTTATATTGCCCTCACCCCACCAACACAATCGTTATAAAAGCAGGGTCAGTATACCTGCATCTCGTTCCCCAAACCAAGGTCCCGAGACCAACAGGCCAGTCAAAAGCATGACTTTCTTGATACAAAGTCGAACTGGTGATCAAAGGCATTCCTTCCGTAGGCCTTCTAGATATTCATACAACGCAGCACGTTTAAACTTGGATTCACTGTTCCACCCATGAGAACGATGAGCGCGACCGATAAAACAGGACCTAAATGTAAAAGTATTTAAACAGGTTTGGTTTATTAGGATAAATTTGTACACACTAGCCTGTATAACCCCAGCAAAATTAGGACATTTCGCCAGCTAAGGTAATTTTGGTCTCATGGAACAGGAAGCTAGTCTATTGCTGTTTACGAACACTACCCGACTCAGCTACCACTGAGAATTTCATACTTATTTTTTCCCGAAATTATGTATTAACATCCCTGTCGAAAAATAGTGATAGCTAAGCGGTCTAGCTGTTAGTTTAAGGCCGCGTTAGACCGAGTTAGGACCTCGATCGCTCACCTGACTTAAATTTAATGAATATATTATAATAGCTTAAGCTTTGAATCTTTGATATATTAGTCTACCAACCCTTACTAGACCAGGTAGATAACCATTGCCCACTTCCGATTGAGTCAAAACTCGTTCCCAGCAGCAGCATTATGGCAGCATGGCAGTAAGTAGCACATTTAAAAAAACACCGTCATATTGTTTTTTTTAACGTTGCGTCGGATGAAAATAATATGACTGATATTATTATTATTATCCAACTGCATCTGTGTGTTGCCACTAATAAGCCTATCAATATTGTAAAATTACAGATGCGGTACTCCATCTCCACTGTTCAACGCAAAAATCTTCGACTTGAAAAGAAAATTCTTTACCTGCGAAGGCGAGAAACGTCACATTGGATTCGCAATCGCTCTGTTTACAGTGTGCGTGATTCTCGCCACAATTGCAGTATGGATATTCCTGTGCCTGCCTAAGCGTCAATGCAACCCTGCTGTTTTTAGGAATATCTACGGGTCATCGGCTGCATACAGCGTTTTACCTATGGCTCCTAGCTTAGTTGACAATTAGTAATACAATGGTGCCGATTCTATTGTAACACTCACCAAACAAAAACCTGACTTAATTTATCCATATGAAATCAACCTTGTCTTCTTCGTAACAAGGTCTATTTGTTACTGGCATCTATTTCTCAGCGCCACTAAATTTAAGTAAAACCTGTCAACGTATACTCAACCTTATTTCCTCGCAGCGAGAGTCCCCATTTATTCAAATGCCGTATAATTACCGTATAAAAACTTGTTCAAAACGAACTAAGATGACGTTATTTTAATCGACACCTACGAAGACGCATACTAAAAACACAGAGCAAAAGAGATGGCATTCAACGGATAACGGCTCTCGCCACGTGGTATTAAAGTTTATTTAAGCGTGTCAGACTATGGTCATCAAATAAATTGCTTATTTCGATAGCGACATATGTTACCTACTTGTTTAAATTTGAAATAAGACCTTGTTTCAGAGTTTACAAGGTTTACATCTTGTATGAAGAAAATTTAGTCAATTATAGTCAAGAGAGTAATACAACAGAATTGACACCAATAATGGCTGATTATAAAATCTTGTGTCATATAAGTACGCTTATTTGGAATTACAGGACTAATATCTATGTGCTTTCTTCGTTATCAGCAATCAGGGGTTGTAGTTGATAAGTGATGTGATACTTATTCCGTCTTAGCAACAAGTCAGTTGTTGCTGAGACGGTATTGTGATGCGAAGAACAGACGGATCTCCAAACATTATCTAATACAAAGAAAATAACCATAAGTGTTTTGTTTACGTTATGAGTTTATCTAAATAGGTGCGTTGTTGTACATGCGCTTCGGTAAGCGTTCTGAAAAAAAAAACAAAGTTGTGCATAGAAATACATGCTGATTAAGATCGGTTGGGTAGATAATAAATGAATGTGAAGTTGGAACATAAATTAACATTCTAAAGTTGGTATCTGTCATTAGAATGTAAATATATTATGTGTAAGTAAGTACATGTTTTTGTTTGTTTTTTTAATTATTTGATTGGTCATACTTAACTACCAACTTTTTTAAAATTACGTTTTCTTAGAAATTATTTGCAAAAACTTTATTGCTTACAAGACAAATATTTATTTAAAAATATTATTTGTTGTGTTCAATAACTGTGATAGACTTTTATTAATTAAAATTTACATAGGTTTTAGATTGACTGTTTTTATTTTGTATTAAAACTCATACCTCGTACCTCATTCCATATAACTTTTAGTATGCGAAAATTAATTTCTATTTAGAGTTATTAATTAGTTTCTGTAACCACTTAAGGTATGAATAAGGTAAATTATAATTGAATATGTATGTCCAGCTTTTGGCTCACGAGGGGCAAAAATTTGATAAGCCTCATCCGCACCGCGTATGATTTACGGCCCAAAGTGGCTTGTAACTTTTATGAACTTCAGTAGATAAGTAAGCACAAAAGAATGAAGTTTACTATCAACCTATCACTGCATGTCCAATAGCATGTTTTTCTTGTTACAATGTTTAATCACTCGCTTATCAGTTTTATAACGATAACAAGAATGGCGACTCGTAAAGACGTGACGAATTATCGTCGTATCAACCAAATAAATGTACAAAGAACTTACCTAAATTCTATAGAGCCCAAAAATTTAAATACCATTGCTAACCAAAGTGTTGCTAATTTTGAAGTATAATTACTTTAGGTGTATAATCTATTCATTTATTCATATACTCAGTTGTGTTACTATACCATCTGAAGCTCGTGGCTAATTCATTAATACATTTTGTAATTAGTGCCTCTGTGTTCAGGGCCTTTGGGGCCCGGGGTCCCCTCGATCGGGGGCCCGTGGCATTTTGCCCGCTCTGCCACCTTATTGTTACGCCACTGCATATACTATATGTACTTTTATAACTGAGATGCATTTATTTAAAATAATCACAGAATAAATTAAGTATATTTTTTTAAATTGTATGTATTTTACAAAAAAAATGTTAGCGCTAACAAATTGTTGGTAATTTGCCTTTACTGGTCTATATGAACTCCCTATAGAACGTTTAATCATGTATTTATACGGGAGTTAACGCGATCACGTAATAAGTACTACATACCTCTGAATTGCTTGACGTTTCGACATAGTTGCACAGGCTGTAATCAATCGGCAATCAATTTTCATGACAATTTTAACTATTTCAATTAGCTTAGTCACTCAGTTCGGGTTTGTTCAAATGTACAGTGTTATACACTAATGTAAATATCTAAATATTTATGATTTAAATAATTGCGCCAAACATACAAACAAACAAATTAATTAATACATAAAATGAAGTGACGGCAGCGACAACGAGACGCGTCTATTTGCCGTGGTATTTTCGAATGTCAATTTTTGTTTATGTTTGGCGCCGATTCAATATTATTTCAACAAAATCGGTTCACAGGTAAGTCAGTGGGTAAACAATCATTCAGCTCCTATTTATCTACCCTTAGGGTTGAAATTTTTATTTGAAATTTAAATGGGACCAACTTCGAAGTATACCCTATCCAATAAAGAAAGAATGATTGAAATCGGACTATCCTGTAGAAATGTTATGCGTGGTCCCACATACAAAAAGAAATTAAAAAAAAAATTAAATATACGAGTAGACTTGAGAACCTCCTTCTCCGTTTTTACGTCGGTTAATAAGGGTAAGAGTAACAACAGGGAAAAAAACACAAAATTACAAAATCCACTTTAAATATTTAAAAAATACAAAAGTGTACAAATTGTTTCACAACATTACTATTTTGTGCATTAATTACATCTATAGGCAAAAATTTGTGCAATATTTGTGATGACACTTTTCAATAACCAAATTAGTCTTCCAACATTTCTCATGACATTTGGCTTGTTTATCATAATTTCCATTCCTTTTTTTGTCACAAAAAGCTCTTTCAAATATTATACTAAAATATTTTTCAAAACGTTGGCATATTAGCTAATATTTTATAAGTTCTTAACAATAACTAGGCACAAGCATTTTACAAAAGGCTGCTATTTGAGCGAGATGACGCTATACCTACTATTTGTGGCCTCGGGAAAGTTCATTTCCCACAATGATACCCCACTTCAACATAGTCTTCCAATTTCAAATGGAATGGCAATCTTCTTTTTTTTTATTAGTCCTATCACTTTAAATTAAAAAGGAAGGCAACGTTCCAATTTCAAATGCAACTTTTCTATCAAACATAGTCATTATTAAAACTAAAATGGCGCATTTCTTTTGCTATTATAAAATTTGATTTATAAAATCCTCAGAGCCTTTTCCCAACTAAGTTGAGTCGGCTTTCAGTCTAACTACGAAACGGCCGAACTTCGATATTTTACGTTAAGCGACTGCCATCAGACCTCCACAACCCAAGTACTAGGCGATTTAGAAAGTCTGTAGTTCGATCTGGTTGTCGAACTTTTTAGGGCTCTAACTGCCCGTAACGAATGCCACAGATGTTCGTATGGCAACCGGGACCGAGACGACTTAACATGCTCTCCAAGGCCTCTGTGCCTCAATATGTTAAAAATGGTCACCCATCCTAAGACTGACCTGGCTAGTATTATTTAACATTGCAATGTGCTAACCTACTCGGTTACCACTTGGCCACGAAATTTTGGTAAAATGTTAATGATGATTTTAATTCGATATCAGTTTATTTATTGAACTAGCACATTATTTTCTTGTAATAACGTCATTTAAGTTAGAAATGAAAACGAAGTCTATTGTATTAATTTCGTTGCGAACGTTTATTGCTCCATCTTACTAATGGATTTACTTTTATAGCAATTAAAGATTTTCAAATGCATTTCTTTCTATGCTGAATGTGAAACACAGACGTTGAGACGTTGGGACGTTGGGACGTCGTCGTCGTCGTCGTCGTCCCCCGGGAATTGGGAAAAGGACAGGAAGAAGAATATGAAACATAGCACAGTTATCTTCATTAGTGGTAGTGTTGGAACTTGCCTTTCAAACCACGATTTTTAACAAACTTAATTATTTTTTTAAATATCTTACATTTTGCTAGTTGCCATATTAAAAAAATTAAATTCATCTCCTCGGTTATATATCAAAGCGTCACATTTGCGTATATAATTTCAAACGAATGTCAACTTTGTGATATGTTACAATTAGCTATAAATTTTTAAGCGCTCTTTGGTCAGACAGCGACACTCGTACGAACACACACATGACATAATTTGTTCTAAGCACAACCTCAATCATTTGCATTATGTAAAAGGTTCGAAAACTTCATTGAAAACCAGTCTTACGACTGTTTGCTTTACGTATATATTTTAAAATGTATTTTTACTGTTTATATCAAACTATAAAATAATTTTCCCATTTAGAGATTTACTCGCTTGCTGAACAACCTTATGGCCACATCCACATAATAGCTAAGCAATCCGCATAATGCTTCAGAGCCATCTTGCGGGGACTGCCAGAACTACTAGTAACTACCGATTCTGCATCTCACAATCAAAGTTCTCGTTCTATTTAGTTTAGTCAATTAGCAATCAAGGGGACGGAACATAGATAGCCTAGATTTAGACTATCTTCATACATCCGAAATTATCATTAAAAATAGCATTTTAAAATATATCACACAATAATTAATGTGAACAGCTTTTTTATATTTTATACAATAAATATAGAGTATCCTATGATATGGTATATGGTATAATTATAACTAGAAATATACAATACAAAACCGAGATTCATTCCACAGTAGGACAAGGCGTATGTTCATGAAGCGTAGTGCGAGTACAATCGATACGCAAGAATACGTAATACACGGATACGCCATTACTATTTGTAAGATATATGTATAAATATTTATTCTAAGTTATAGCTACCGCTAAATGGTGCTTAAAATATTTTAACTTATATGACACAATGTACAAATTATTCCTAATCTAGTTATAAAACATTAAATGCAGTCTAGTCTTATTTAATTAAAAATGGCGACAACATGTCTTCGTACTTAAATTAATTGAGATTCACGTAATTTCAATAGATGATCGATATGATAAAATCGAAGAATTAAAATGGTTATTTATAGTCAGATCAAGATGCTTTTCATGCATATGAAAAATAGAAATAACATTTCTTCAAGTAAAATTGCCATTTACATTTACAAGAATTTCTTAAATTAAATTTCAATACATTACATTTTATACCTGGGCCTATATTTCACATTTAAAACTATAATATATAGTTGCCAGGATGAATAATTAGAGTCCTATAGAACTATGAATATTTATCCTGGCAACATTTCGTTTTTTTAGAAGGCATGGATCAGATGCTTAAGCAAGCCGATATTCATTGTTTACTTTAATGAAATAACAAAATAATTTTGCCGTTTCATATGTGTGTATGCCGTTTGCCATTAAGTATTAATAAATAATATAAAATAATAGAAACTCGAATGCCACACATATGCATATGTATATATTTACTATTTAAACATATTTTACACACATAACTATAGCTGCCGTATTTTGAATTCCAAATGAGTCATTATATATTATGTATCCTTAAAATTCATATCAAATTAAAAAAAAACCACTGAGAATGTGTCCTCCACACATTCTCAGTGGTTTTTTTTTAAATTTGATATGAATTTTTAATTATTATTATTACACGTAGAAAAGTACTAAAAGAAATTTCTATTTATAGCTAAGAATATCGTTTATTTAAGTTTTGTCTGTTCACGAGGAAATGTTCCGAAAATACTGAGTACAATTTTTTTGTACGCATTTTTTAAGCAAACGCGCACCGACGGGAATGCGAATGTGGAATACTTAAGTGCAGAAAGCTAAAAAATTTTAACAATGTGCAATAAAGTTAAAAATTATTTAAAAACGGCTACATAAAACTATAGGGATCCAGTGTCTATTTTGACCTGTCATGCTACAAAAGTCTAATACAATGACAGCTCAAGTTATACTGGACATTTAAACCGGTTGAAATTCGAGCGCCAGGCGATCTCTAGGTCTGAAAAAACCCTAAAACGCATAGTAACATAACATTATCTAATACGTATTTATGTATCCATAACAGTAACATATGTAAATGCATTATTTACTCAAATCAAAACCTCTATGAGCGCAATGAATCATACTAATCTCTTTTTTTACCTCAATTACGCCGTCAAATGGATATAAGACAGAGCTTCAAGGCAAAGCTACATCATCTGTCCGATGCCTAACCTAAAAATACTCCGTATGTCATACAAGCCTAAAGTCCTCCCTACTGCAATACTCCTCCTGTCAAACTGACGTTTCAGAATTTAACCTCAAAATGAACCTGTTACTCTTAGGGTCAACTACCTCTTCCGTCAAACTGAATTTAGGCAGCTGCTTTATCGTACACACGAGAGATATGTCACCTTGTCTCAGTTGGAACTCGATGTTGTCCGTTAGCGGTCTGGCGAGGAGCTCGTCGGAGATTAACGACCATCTCTGGATAGGTCTGGTCTCCTGGTCGGCGGCCAGGACGGGGCCTTCGACGAGGAAGGGCTCCAAGAATGCTCGGGGCGAGGCGTCCTGGGAGAGGCAACGCGCTAAGTGGGCGAGCACCTGTGAACATTCATATACACACATATATACATACATTTACGCCTGTATCCCCAAAGAGGTAGTCAAGAGGCGTATGAATCACCCACATTTTAAACGTGGGAGAGCCATGCTTCGGCACGTATAGGCCAGCTCAACCAGAGTGATACCACGACCTCACAGAAAACCGGTAGTGAAGCGATGCTTGCATTGTATTTCGCCGAGTGAGTGAGATTACCGGAGGTCCTAACCCACCTCCCCCTTCCCCTTCTCCCAGCCTTCCTGTACTCCCACCTTCCTCAAAGGCCGGCAATGCACTTGTGACTTGAGTTGCAGGTTTTCATTGGGCAAGGGTAGTCATTTACCATCAGGTGACCTGTCTGCTCGTTCGCCCGCTATACCATTAAAAAAAAGAAAAGTCTGAGCCTTCTAACTTAATATTAATATGTTGTTATTCCACCGCTGTAAGGTACCACAGGTACAGTACTTACTCTGCAAAATCATTTACAGAAATAGTGACTCTTGCTACTACACAATAAAGTGCAATTCAGGGTGCACAGCGCTAATTACCTACAGTTATATTCACCTAGAAGTTTCTCCTCTTTCTATCGTGTAACTCTTATCTCTTTTAACGACGTTAGGGTTGTCTTCTTTTAAAGAATTGATCTGAAGATTTAATTACCAGTAATTTATGTGCCTATTACTCTACCTTGTTGAACAAATAACGTTTCAAATAAATCTAGGCTAGGTACTAACTCGATGGTCTAGATACGAAAGGTCCACGCGAGTGAGTATCGAACTAACGTGCGACCCGGCCGGCGCGTGGCAGCCCACTGAATTTGGGCCCGATAAGTCAAACCTGCCAAGTAGTTGTAGCTTCATATTTAAATTGCAGAGTTGGCCTGGCCTGACATTAGTTAGGATTACTTTTTATGTCTATCTCGCTCTTGAGAAGCCAACTGTCTTGAGGAGATGATACTACCCTACTAACTGACGTCTCGTCATAGGTACTCATCAAACATACACGCTTCATGCAACATGCTTCTGGAACTATCTCAGTCGTTTAGGCCGAGAGCCAATACCTGCGTGCCAGTACGGCGAGAGCTGGAGGCCTCTAACTGGAGACAAAGGTTCAATCCAGGGTCCGGAGCGAGAGTGTGTAGGATTCCGTCGCCTTTTGAGATTAAAAACGCGTGGAATGGGAATGGAACTTACAGAATCTGCAGAATGTCTCGGCTGTTGTCTAGTGGCTCGCAGGTACTTCTGTAGAGCGCGGGCCAATGAGGGGAATACGGCCTGCGCAGCCTCCCGTGGACCGAGTGCTCCACCTGCCGAGATGATCATTTTTGTTCTTTTATTGTAATAAATTTCTAAGTAATAATCAAGTCTAGAGAATTCCGTTATTTACTGAGAACAATATTTAAGTCCAATATTTTTTATTTTACTAGCGCTTGTAAGCACTTTTAACACCAATGCCTCTGAAATTGCATCGCTCTCCGCCTCCTCGTAGTACACAGTTCATAGAGAGCGTGTGACGTACCATTAGCGGCGGACACCCTGACTCTCCGCACGTGTGCGAAGGCGTCCTCGGCGGCGCAGAGCCGCCTCGCGCGCCGCTTGCGCACGCGCTGCTCGCGCTCCGCCTCCTCGTAGTACACAGTTCATAGAGAGCGTGTGACGTACCATTAGCGGCGGACACCCTGACTCTCCGCACGTGTGCGAAGGCGTCCTCGGCGGCGCAGAGCCGCCTCGCGCGCCGCTTGCGCACGCGCTGCTCGCGCTCCGCCTCCTCGTAGTACACAGTTCATAGAGAGCGTGTGACGTACCATTAGCGGCGGACACCCTGACTCTCCGCACGTGTGCGAAGGCGTCCTCGGCGGCGCAGAGCCGCCTCGCGCGCCGCTTGCGCACGCGCTGCTCGCGCTCCGCCTCCTCGTAGTACACAGTTCATAGAGAGCGTGTGACGTACCATTAGCGGCGGACACCCTGACTCTCCGCACGTGTGCGAAGGCGTCCTCGGCGGCGCAGAGCAGCCTCGCGCGCCGCTTGCGCACGCGCCGCTCGCGCTCCGCCTCCTCGTAGTAGCGCTCGTTGTGCGCGGAGCCCGAGTCGCGCCGCCGCGCACTGCCGCCGCCCACGGAACCCGTCGTCGACCTGCCCGCACAACCATACCATCGTTAACCACAGACCAATTCCTCTAAAACGTTTGTCCTAACAACTTTCTGGACTAAAGAATGTCACAGCGCAGGCGATAAATCGGGTACAAGACGATAAAAAAGAAAAGGTGAATGGACAGCGTGGAGGGGTATAGCCATAAAGGGAGTCCGCGGATAACGAATAATAGAATGGACAAGGAAACATTGCATCGACCACAAATAAAATTGGAAAAAGGGTAGCCAACTTATAAAGTGGAAAATCAACATGGGATGCGATAACGTCTTTTACAAAAAAGTCTAAAAAAATCTTGTAAAAGAAACCAAAACGTATTAGGCACTCTATGCTGCCACTATAAAATGTTAGAAATTAGATTACATAACTTTTTGCAGCAGTGGAAAAAAAGCGTTGCGAGACTTGCATTTTACATATAATTCCATTTTTAATGGAAACTCATTTCTTTTCGCAGTATATGAAAACATCGTTCATCTGTGACTACTATTTACCTATCTATAGGTAAATAGTAGTAAGTGAAGAAACATTGTATGACTTGCAAAAGTAACTTTGTAATCGCATGTCTCTCTATATGATTACAAAGTTATTTATGCAGTTAGTATACCTACCTAATAAAAATGGAACTGAATATTTTAGTTTTTCCATCCTAAAATTTTAAGCTTGTGTGTTTGCTAGAATAAAGCAGAATTTTGATGATCAATACTATCTGGGAACATTGCCATGCCTCCAGATAGTATCTCAACAAATATATTTGTAACTGTTAAGGAAGCCTTTAAAATTAATTACTTAGCAACAGACAGTGGAAAAGGCATGGTAGTCATGTTTCAGTGTTGTAAATCGATTGGTTAATGACACAATTTTAACGACCGTTACAGTAGATTATCTCACTGCTGCCTTAGCTACGGTTAATTGATTACACCGTGACAACTGACGATGAATTCTCATTGGTTCAGATCTTCCTTGGTTAAGTTTTTTTACTGATGTTAAGGAACAATGCTGTGGCATTAATTGTAGGTAAAATAAATTAAGGTATTAGAATCATGATATATAATGAGCTTTCAACCACGTGTTTAAGAATCAATCACTATAAGTAAAAACACAGGTAAAAACCGTGACAAGAGGTCTTTGACTTTCTTGCGACCTTCAAGTCACAAGGTCTACTCACTGAAAAGAAGAGGCACATATGTGTCCTCCACAGAACCTTTACAGTAATGTATATATTTATTTATTTAACAATACATTACATACATAGACGCCCATCACATGCTGTCAGTTTTGCCACAATCAAACCGATGATTGACGAATAACCTATCGTCTAACTCAGTGATTGTGCGGTTGCATGATGAATTTTGAAGTCAATATTATTTCTTCAATCACCAACGAACATCCATCAATCATGACTTTTGGTAATGATTGACGTTTGCATGAGCGTCTAATGGACGCCATATACAACAATATATTGGGAAAGAGCAGCGAAGGCGCTACGCGCCCTTCACAAGAACTTTTCAGTAATGTATATGCAAATATTGGGAAATATCAACAGAGACTACTACACACCCTCCACAGGAATGTTACAGTAATGTATATTATATTGGGAAAGAGAGGCGAAGGCTAATACGCGCGCTCCACAAGAACTTTATAATAATATATATTGGGAAAGAGCACCAGAGACTACTATGCACCCCCCACAAAAACTTTTTGCAGTACGGTATATGTATATACATTACTGTAATGTTCTTCTAGGGCGGCATGAGTTATTGCCAGGTCTTATCTCTCATATTTGCTAAGTATCATGAATTCCACCTCAGAATTATTATAGTTAATCATAAAATTATAGTTTAGCAAAACTAAAAAGACACGCTTTTGCATGCGAATTAAAAAGTAAAAACGAATTCTACTATACACCTCCTGGCTTCATCCTCTCTCCTGGATCAGCTACAAGACGCCAAATCATAGTATTGTCATCCGAACTACATATACATACAAATTTACATTTTAATACAACCTAGGCCTTCTGGGCTAAAGTTGACTTCCAATATTTCTTTACATAGTTAAGCTAATAACAGTGTTAAAAAGCTTGATTCCTTTTCTAAATTTTACTTTACTAAAGTCTTACCTAGCTTGTCCTGGTGGAGCGTTTGCTGACCCATCAACTTCATAAAACTTTATACTAGACTGAGCTTTCCTCTGAGACTTAGATATCGGTATCTTCTCCAAATATGGGTTATATATAGGAAATTCTGTGTAGTACTTCTGTAAAACCCAGACTGCTGCCCTTTGTATACTTAATTGACCAATGGCATAAGACCTGCTTTCACCATCTGGACTTCTTACAATCTTCACATAATATACAGGCTCTAAATGCCTTATTTCCATCAATATAACAGCTATGTAATGTATAAATAATAATGTATCTGCAAAACTAGACACGTAAGACACTAAAGCGTTATAATCCATTGCTTCCTCACCAACTGCAAGGGCTTTTGTTGCTTCTGTAATCTGTACTATGTAAAACAACCAATATGAAAATATACAAACAGCTAAAATTACGAGTGTCATCGCTCTGAAGACAAATATTCTTGGTAATATCGCATTTCTTGGCCTAAGAAATACTGCCCACACTCCTATTGCAAGTAAAACTAATTTAAATGCCAAGGAAAGTAGAATTCCTTTACATTCTGCAGTGCAGGCAAGCAGTTGTATCCTCTGGCTTGGTTGTAAGGCAATATTATCAGTTAATCCTGGGAAAAAGCCAATCTTTGGTAGCACTACCATTGCTAAGGGGCTGACAAATGAAACAAATGACAGTCCAAGAGCTATAGTAGTTCCAAAATATCTTGTACAGACAAAACCTATGCCATTGTCTGATTCTACAGGCCAGTTCCCAACATCCTCCATAGATTGAGATCCTTCTGAGGTGTTGCCAGTCACTGCTGTCGTATTTTCTCCCCAATTTTCATCTTGCGGTAAAATTTGGACTTCGATAACTTCTTGGCCATCTCTGCCTATTTCAGGGTTAATATTTACACTAGTCTGGAATGGTGCCATAGTATTGTCACTGCTGTCCTTTCTCTGTGATTTGGTGCTCCTAGAATATACAATTAAAATTAATAGTATGGATGCTATAGATTATGAACCTCATAATGTATGGCAGCTACACAATTGAATTATGTAGAGGGGAGTGACTAGGATTAAGTAGTCTTAAGAGCACTAATCTTAGGCGAGATGAATATGAATAATATGCCTCAAGATAGCTTTTATGCAATTACATATATTAATATTTAAGTGAGTATTAAGTATTTTAATTACCTTACATTATACACAGGAAGAAAGACTTAAAGCAAGGCTACAAAGAGGGTAATTAATTAAATGATTGAACTAGAAAATTGTGGTAAATAATTGTGGAAACAACTCCCTATTCATTAAGCCAGCTTTGTATGTGGTTAAATATTGATAACAAGAATCTTAATTATACCTACATCATAAATATTAATTTTAAGTACATCATCATTTCTCATTATTAAAGGTTGGTTTGAGTAAGATTTTTAAGTTTTTTTTTTTACTTTTGTTATGTCAATGAAAATATATAATAAGCTTCCAGAATTCATAAAAGAAATCATTAAATATGATACATTTATGGATAGACTTAAACTCTTTCTAGTAAATAAATGTTATTTTAGCATAGATGACTATTTAAATTACTAGATTTAAAGATTTGTCTATATACATACATATTGTAATACTTATTTTAAATTGAGTACAAGTTAATGAAAACTGAAGTCCTACCGTGTGCTCCGATGGGTGTGCTGCCGGTGTCTTGAGCTCCGCCGCGATCGGCCACTCAACTCAGACCTTACCGACTCTGTTTCCATTGTTTACCTTCGTCTCCTCGATTCTACCCATCGGCGCCGCACCAAAAGCACCTGAGACACCACACAAAAATTACCACACTAATTTTATAAGCAATTAAAATACTTCACGGGCTATGAACACGACTGCAACAAATCTTTCGAATCTCACACAGAAAACATGTTACTTTTCGTGTAATTTACCTAAGTAATATTGTAATTTGTGTTTTTGGACAAGTTTTATTTGAAAATACCTTTGCATTATAGAGGAAAACGGAAAATTTCTTATTATAGCGTCTTTTCCGAATGTCGATCAAACGGATTCATTTTGTGCTAAGCGAAGAAATTAAAAATGTTTATAATAGTAATCAAAAATCGGAACTCTCTTTCTAACAAAAGTGATTTTATATAAGCCTCTCACTATAATCGAACTGTCGAACGGTTCATTGGTTATTTAACTTGATAGTATAATACTTTATTTGTTCCGTTCGGGAACTGTTTAGTAATATATCAGTCAAGAATTTTTCAATCCAGCGCAACTGCCGCGATAAGATCTTAATTTTTAATTACCATATCCAACTGTTTAGATAAAATACTACTTGTTTCTGTGAAACAGTGTACATATTAAAATATGTTGTGCAGTAGTTTAGTGTTGAAATAATTGGCGCTGATTTCAAATATATAGAACAAGTGATTACGCGAAAAGATAATGATAAGATAACACGCCCAGTCCATGTAGATAACTTACTGAGTAAGCTTATTTTTTACTATGAAGTGATTGTTAGTGTGAATAAAATCATGGAAAACCAACAAAATGCAAGTCCGGTTCAGGCTGAAAGAGGTGAAAGTAGAGTGGAGGATTTACATTTGGACAGAATTGTTGCTTCACAGCCCGAAATAGGTCCTACGCCACCAGACGGCGGCTACGGATGGCTAATAGTTGTATCAGCAGTGATCTACCATATTACCGTACCAGCTCTTTTGTCCATGTACGGTATTATCATCCTGAAGGCGATCAGAGAGGAAGATCATGAGCGTGACGAACTAATGAAAATATGGGACATGGACATTGCGTTAGTTCCTGTTATAGCTCTGGTGATCAGGCTCTTACTAGAGTCCTGGTGCCGGGCTATAGTGAAGATATTTAACATGCCGAGGTTCATGGCCCTTTCTGGTCTGTGCTTTATTGTAGCAGGGGTTCTCCTCTCCAGTCACTCCACTGAGGCTGAGAGCAATGACCACATTGTAAGCATATTTTCTGGGATATTTATAGGTAATATATTTTTGTTTTATTATTTTTTCAAGGTCTCCTTGACAATAGAAACGTCAGTATATTTTATTGTTAAACTAATACGGGTAATGTAGCATTGTAACGTAGTTGAACGTGTGTGAAATACGGTCTGCATTATTGTTCGATATATAGAAAGAGTTAATGTTATCTCATCAACTTCATCGAGGTACCAAAGTAGATCACGATAATCGTTACTTAAGTGTTCTATAAATTAAATGATAATAGTAAATAGGTAATTAACCACCTACCTAAATAGTGATTACGTATGTAGCCATTTACTAGAACTCATTTCAATTTGTTATTGTCTCAATATTACTAAAAACAATATTAAATGGTTAATAATATAATATAAAATAGTATATTTAGACCTGGTAAAAACATAACGTAGGTAATACGTTGGAAATTGTAAGTTGGCCTTCCGCCACAAACTGTTCTCTTCAAGGAAATTCCTTTCTAGTTCGTACGAGTATGTATATGATTGAAAGAGTTTATTTTCTGAGTCATATCATAAGTCATAAGCATACAATAACAAATCCACATTCGTTTGAAGTAGGACTAATAATATTATATCTTAGTATATCATTTTTTATAAGTAAGTATAGATATTTATAGAGTACGTCGTTTACTCTGTCGTCTGTCGCCTGTCTGTGCTTCATAGTAATAGTAGCATACAAATTTCAAATTTTCAAATTCAATATCTTAATTTCATAAAATTGATCACCAATTATTCGAAATTGTTAATTAAAAAAAAAATAATGATTAAGTATAGGTAATTTAAAATTATAGTTCGACACACAGAGTCACCGCGACAATAGTTTGCTTTGTCAAATGTAAAATTATTAAAAAAAATGAATAACATAATATCATATCTGCGATGTGTCGATCTATAACCGCCCGTTTCAAACATTTTCTTCGTCTTTAGTTCTATTGTATCAAATTTACTATTTCTAGTAAACTATATACCTAAGTACCTACCTATCATTAGTATATTTTATTGCAGTTAACTACCTACCGATAATTACCCTTTCTTGAACAATGAAACAATTAGATACTTAGTAAGGCGTATTTTATGAATCGATTCTAATAATTCTGATTTATTATTCTGGGATATATAACTACGCACATGGGTTGGCCCTGGAGAAAGAAGAAAAAGTGACTCCTACAACAACATGTACATAGGTACTGGCATTATTTAGGTGCATTGTAGTCGGTTTTTTTCTTAAAAAGTATATAATTTAGTTAAGTAGATACAATCACCGTTTCAAAGGTTATGAAATGCCAATGATTGTTGATTTCTTAATCTACTCCATTGACGCATACTTCATATTTTTCTCAAGGAAGAACAATGGGAGTGTTTAATAAAAATATGGCGCCATAAACTTAATTTGTGCAGCTGGTAATGTGACACATCTTGTCTTGAGACTTGGTTCATTAAACAATGAACCTTATTTGCATGAATACATTCATTCTTTTGTCCCTAGTCTGATGTCAGTAAAGTGATTGAAGTAGTTTTGCATACTGATCGGCTCTACATACTTAGTTGTACACTAACTACTTACATAATATGTATAGCCGTTGTTCGAAGTTTGACCAGCGTTTGTGGTCACTACTCCGCTTCTATGAGACATATAGCGTGATGTTAAATTGCCTACTAAGGGAACGTACCCATACTACGTGATCCGTTCTGAGAGGGGAGGGGGGTCTTCGAAATACCATGCTTGGTCACAGGGGCGGGGGGAGGTGCTTAAGTTTTCGTCACGTAGTCAATATCCTCTAGGGAAATCTCGTGCTTTTTCGAGCTATATTCAAATATGGCGCGCAGGGTTTGGCGCTTTTTTCTGTAGGCAAAAAATGATTTAAAACCATATTTATAAATGACTACATGAAAACTAGAGGGGAAGGGGGGGCCTCGGCATATACTACGGGTGGTCACCGAGGGGGGGCGAGAAGTAAAAAAAAATTAAAACATGGGTCACGTATAAGTAGTATGGGTAGGTTCCCTTATAATATTTTAAGTTATACTACACTACACCAATGGCTACACTCTTCATCACGTCGTCCAATTATTCTTTTAAACTTATTAGAAAGATAGGACCTCAGTTAGACATATATAGATTTTATCCTGTATAAAATCTATATATGTAAAATTTAAACAGGGTGGGTTTCATACAACTTTACACATACCTGCTTTCATGAGAAACGGAGGTAAAAATACCTGGAAATTCAAACGGTCAAACTTGTGAACGGATAATTTTTTTTTCAAAACTTCTTTTTGTTACTAGGTACATGTTAGAGTCATGCCCTTTAAGTGATTTAAGTAAATGTTCATATACACTCTGTATATGGGCAAAAAGCTATTAAAAAGGTGTAGGCGTTTTAATTTAGGTGCAATAAAGTCACTTGAATTTTTTTTTTTTAATAATTAATTAAAATCTAAAACATTATTTTCTAGGTGCTGGCTGCGCCCTGACAGGTCAGCAAACTGAAGTAATAATAACACATTACTTCAGAGACAAGTTAACCATGGCACTACGGATAGTTAGAATGGCGCCATCTGTCGGCAACTGCCTTATACCCATTCTCGTTGGCTACTTATGCACAGTCTACACAGGAGACGTTGTAGTCATGGTATATGGGGCCATTGTTATGCAGAACTGTATATTCCTGGCCGCATACTCCCGACCAATTTATATAGAAAGAATCATAAGGCACACCTACAATACCCTACGAGATGCTGTGGAGGACGAAGACGAAGTTATATTTTCCAATCAAAATTCTGCACATGACACTGTTCCAAATGAACCTTCGCGAAGTATACCTCCACGTGATGACGATGCCACTGACATTGTAGTTTTCAAATCTAAAATGAACGCCGAAGAGATTTTGGACCCTTCTGTGCAGTATAGAGAAAGCAGGAGCATTTCCAGCAATGCAAGGTTTTCTACAGACTTTAGTACCTTATCCGATGTTACTAGCAACCGTTTCTCTTCTGACTTTGGTGCTCTTGATATTACCAATTACAGTAGAGTTGGATACCGAGAGCTAGAGAACATTGACACACAACACCCCCAACCTTTATATAGAGAAACTACAATGAATGCTCCTCATGGCAGCGTGGTTTTTGCAGCTGAGGTTTCTCCAGGAACTGCCCGAAGAACAGCTTCGATTAAAAAGAATCTTATCACGATTACCAGTATGCTGCGAGATTTAAATTTCTACTTGTATGCTTTGTTACACCTAAGCACGACCTTCTCTATTTTAGTTTTGGGGGTCGTGTTTCCGCCTTTGATTTGGGAGCAGAATCCATCGATGAATATTTTGTCGGTTAGTAATACAGTTTTTACAATTTGAATTATTATTTAGGTATTTATACTTTTCACGTTGTGCTTATCGACAAACACACACACATATTATGGTATTTCCGAGAAGTAGGGGGAGATTTTCCCAAGGAATAACTTAAAAACTTCACTACCTCAATAATCAAACCACCAGTACCGCGAGATATAGCACGGGACCAACGAGGCACTGGCAGTCAAATGGTGAATTGTTTCTACTTCTCTCGTAATATGTTGTCAGTAGGTAGGTATAAAAAGAAATGGTAATCAAAATCTATATAGTTTTGCATCTTTGCCCAATAAAATGTGCCGTTTTGACCTCTGAAATATATATAAGATTAAAGGCCTCATGTGACCCAGCATTATACTGGGTAAATATGAACCTATTAGTAATAAGCGATCTTCACCAATTACTATCTTACTGGTGTTTTACAGGCTTTAGAATAAAATATGGGGATTATTTCTATAACTACCTACAAAATCACTAATGGAGTTCACCTTCAATTACAGGTGTCAACCCTGATAGCAGTGGCTCACGGGTCAGCATTATGCTTTATCGTGCTCTGTGTTGTGCTGCCTAAGTCTATCAACGAGAAGGCAAGATTGTGTGCAGCATTTTGCGTTGCTGGTGCTGTAGGATTTTATGGTGAACATTTCTCTAACCATCTTTTTATCATCTGGTTTAATTTGCTGCATTTTACTTTGATTTTATGAATGAGGGTACCTACGTCACATCCAAAATGGCGATGTCAATTCTGACACTTTGAAACATTTGTGGAGATGATGTTGTAGTATGTTTTTGCTGTATGTGGAAGTCGCCACACATTAGTGATGGTCTCCAACTTGGACTTATTGAGCAATAATCTCACAGACGCGCTTTATTACCCGGTCAAGTATCGCATAGATTCATAAGTCTATCAGTGTTAAATTTCAAGTCTCAAGAATTTTGATGTTCCTGGTAGTTTATTGGAATAGCAGAATCTGAACTGGCTCACCCAGGGTGTTTTAAGTGGCTACGTATATAACGTAGAGTTCCATATTTTTATTATTCTTCTTATGGGGGATAACTAAGCTGAATGTTATGAACACAATTGTAATGCACCGGACCTTTACCTTTGGCAATACTCTACGACGGCAATATACGTAATTTTTTTTTTTCAGGGATCACCCTATCCATGAGCAAAAGTCTATTGGTCGTCTGGTGTATGCTAGCCAGCTTTTCAACAGCCGCCTCCAGCATACTCCAACAGCCTCTATACAACAGTACCCTCAACGAGTTCGATACCACGGCAACCATGACAGCGTCCAACGCTATCGTTGCCATTTTTATTATGATATGGTCTTTGGTTTATAATTATGAGTACAAGACGTGTTTCTTGACTGCGAGTGTGTTGCAAACTGTAACTGCGTGTATGTTCTTTGCTTTATCGTTTAGAAGAAGACGGTAGTTTTAAAGTATTGTTGGTAGATATAATGCAGAAGTTTGCGTCGCGAAAGACACCCGAGATCGAGATGAAAGCATAGACAATAACAACGAATAGATACATCACCCTTCCGATCTCTCCATGCTCCGACGTCCGAACTCAAAAGAAAGAGATACAGTATTGTGTAAGTGATGTTCTGTTTAACCGAAATCTTCTGCAGGGAGCAGGATGGATTGGTGGTGTCGTTAAACACATTTTTGCAAACTGTCAAGCTAGAACGTTATAGATACATGGTCTATTCTAGACAAAGTTTTTCTAGATGTAGATATTTATGTAATTTTTATACAGTAAGATTTAAATGACAGCATTAGATGATAGTCAAATGAATAATATACTTGCCTACGAACCAGGGAAGTAATTTTGGAAAGGTATTTGAAGCACCGTGGATATTTTAAGATTTCTGAACACCAATCCAACACCTGGCTGTACGCTGGACGCATTAATACTATGACTTTCTTTTTGCTAAATTTTAGTGACAATAAACATCTATAATTATTTACTGGGTAATGGGTGGCTTTAATAAAGTTTGCTCTGTAAAAAAATGTCAGAATTTAATTTGCTAAGTTATAATATTATAGAATTGTTTGTTCCTCTTCCACCAGAATCATTTTTATTAACGTAATTATGTTAGTAAATAAATATTTCACTGTTTAATATTTTAATAATCTGCCTTATTTATTGTTAACTAAGTACAAACAAATCTAGAGAGCGCTGTAAGTGTGCTGGAAATACCTTCTCCAAAAACTCTACTTCCAATTTATCATGGAACAAAATTCTATCTAAAATTGTATATTGAGGGTATTTACTGTAGTTATCAAATCCATACAGGACAAAAGATGTACTACTTAAAACTTGTACCAATCAAAGGGTAAACAAAGTGTTAGACAAAGAATGCGATTGCCGCGTGACCTAATACGATACATTAGACGCGATATCGTTTCGCTACACAAGAACAGAGAAAAACTTCAAAGAATTTTTATATAACCAAAATATTATTCATGAAATTTAAATAATTTTTATGTTCATTATTTAATTTTAAAGGATTATTAATGAAGCTTTATTGCAAAACTGACAACGCGGGATTATTTCATTTAAACGTTCTTGTCGAATAAAGAGAAATTAACTTAAATAATTATATGCTATAGTATTATGTACCTACTATGTGGTGTTGCCATATTAAAATATTAATAAAATATTTTGCTACAATTTTAACTTTTTTTTTAACCTGTTCACTTCTAGAGATTCAGTCCTGCTCAGGTGTTAGGACAAAATACCTATAAGTAGTATATTTAAGGTAGGTATATCATAGGTATACCCAACACGGATAAATAACGAAAAATTTGTCTAATCCTTATCGGTAGAAAATAGATAACCTATCATTTGCGATATGCTATTTTGAGCTGTACAAGTATGCGATAAGCTTACGTATTGATAACTATATAACAAGGTATATATAAAAAAAAAAAAAAAAATTATTATTCAGAAAAAAACGTATAATGGGACTTAACTACCATTAGATGCCAATATACTCTGAGAGAGAATATTCACAGACATTTAAAACAAGAAACAGATTTTAAAACTGTCATTTTTAAAGTAACTTTGAAAATGTGGAATGATGATCCAGTCCCTGCTAAAAACGAACACTTACCCTGTAAGAGTTTACAAAATATTTCAAGAAAACGCTTTAACAATGACAAAAAAAAATATTTAAAAAAAAATCCATTTTTATTTTAAATACTACTATATTTTCATTGTAATACATAATTGAAAATAAATAACGATTCTAATATAAAATTACATTACATATGTGTGTACCCTCATTTTCGTTACACCTAATTAAAAACAATTAAAATTAATACATTAATTAATAGGAATGAATTTATTACTTTTTAGTAAATACATCTAAGCTTGTTCTCCGGTCTCCTAGAAAAGGCAATATCATCTCAATTCCCCTGAGAAAAATAAGGACAACATGAGATCTAAGGTTACAAAAGCTGACCGCTTTTGCAATCATTTATGCTTTCTTTCATTTTCGAATCACCACATTTTTGTATGACTTCTTTATTTATCGTTTATTTATATACGATATGTATCATAATAAAAGCACAATCTCAAACATCAATCTCAATATGTACATACATAAACTAAATTTTATTTATAAAAACTCGAAACAATTATTTACAATACATATTGGTGTGGTCAATCGCCGTCCCACATGTCGCCTCCCGGCAAAAAAAGTGTCCTATCACAAAAAAAGTGTCATATCACATGTTAGGTACGTTTTGACATTTTTATAGCATTGAATAGCAAATGTTGCATTTGGTCAGCTGTAAAAACATCGTTATTAGCTCAACACAAAGTTCCCTTTTTCACTGAGCTGTTTTGTTCAATTTACAGGCATAAAAGTCGTGTCTTCTCTAAATACCTGTTTTTGTATTATGACACTTTTTTGCCGGGAGGCGATATTATTATGGTCCGTGGCCATAAATCAATACGATTGTTTGAACTGTTCAGCGGAAGGGTGACAATAATTTCTTTAGTTATAATCACTACATATTATAAAACAAAGTCCCCCGCCGCGTCTGTCTGTTCGCGATAAACTGAAAAACTATTGAACGGATTTTTATACGGTTTTCACTAATAGACAGAGTGATTCATGAGGAAGGTTTAGGTGTATAATTTGTACCCGTGCGAAGCCGGGGCGGGTTGCTAGTTTTAGAATAAAAATACCTTACAATAAAAATGATCTGATTTGAGTCGATTATCAATTAATTGTTTTCTGTACGTCTATGTTATGTTACATATTGTATATAGGAAGCTGATTTGATTAGCTACAATAAGGAATAATTGCACCAGCCCAAGATATATACATATTACTCAAAAGCTATTCTTTTTGAAACGAAATTCCTTATCGCACGTTACACGGAAAAAAATGTTAGCGCAACGAAAAATGCTGACCACGAGTTGATTTATTTTATTTACGCCATCTGTGGATTCTGCGCTATACTACTGTACTTTGATGTTGGTATACTAATTCGGACAACTTTCACAGATGGCGCTATTTTACCATAATAATATTTTGATATAATTTATTCAATCTATTAAATATATTTATATATAGCGAAACCAACTCTTTAAGTCTTGTCAAAATTAAGTAAAGCTTAGTCTAGACTGTCCTTTGTATCTTAAGAACTTTATTTTTCATACAATCCGGGACCACAGAATAGAGATAACACAGGTTAAACAGATTGACTTTCAACGATGGTCAATAAGTAAAATAAATATAAGATGGTCTATCCAACAGATGGAATAAAATCTCCAAGCCGTGAGTATTTATGGTAGAAGGAAGATTCTGGGGTATCTATGTTAAACTAGTTGTAAGATTCTTATGATTCTTTCACTGTCGTTATCTGTATTTAATAGGAATTTGGAGAGGTAAAATAACAAACGGACGATTTTTTTAATATTTTTTTTTGCATGATATGCCCGTTCTACAGCCTAAACCCTTTAAAATTTACCACATAAGGGAATCATTACATTTGTATCAGTTGCAGAATTGACATAAGGTATTTTGTTTTGCGTTGTGGTGACATCCACATACAGCCTAAAAAACGTACTTCAATGCCATCTAACGAAGACACAGCGAACAACGGAGAACTACAAATCCTGTTTCATGGAAGTTCTCGAGCCGATTGGTACACAACATCAACCGTTGGGGCGCGGTTGGCTTGTTAATGATCGCCTCACCTGGTCGGAGAATCGTCTCTTTGTGTTGGAGGAACATATACATATTAATCCCTCAATTTTAGTGACTCACCCTTAGAAGTGGAATGTTTTTTTTTTAAATTTAAATTTGACTAACAATTTTTATGAAAACAAACAAATTCAACAAAGTGAAGATATCGCGTAACATACACAAAAAAAATAGTCGAATATAGAACCTCCTTTTGAAGTCGGTTAAAAAACTACGCTCAATTAGAGAAAGATAATCTCTTGTAAGTTCGTTTGTGTACATCAAGCCTAAGCCAAGTTAAGGAGAATTCAACTCGAGTTAACTCGATATATGCTACGTTCCTACATTCAAGAAACGATTCGTTTTGCTTACGGACGGTAAAATTTCGTTGGAATTTCAACGAAAATTTTACCGTCCGTAAGCAAGACCAATCGTTTTTTGAATATAGGAACGCGGCATTAGTCGAGTTGATCCAACACTAGTAGCTGATCAAATCCGCATTCTCATATTATTTTGTCATGAACAATTCACACCGATCTGCTTACAGACTGTCTCTACCATTATAGTCCGGCCAATTTAAAAATTACATAAATTATTTACAATTTAACTTAAAAGATCCATCATTTCATTATCGGTCAGTTTCTTTACGTTATTATTAGTAGCTTGATTACTATTTGCTGTCGGTAGAAGAGATTCAAACGCTGACCAATCTTGCTTTGCATTCGATTGATTTGTCGGGTTGTTCGCCCACTTATTGTTGAAATTCCCTGATGGAGTAGTACTCCAGGTACTTGAGGTTACCGCTAACTGGTTATCGAAACCTGGATACTGGTTTTGGTAACCGTAGTTCGGGGTCACCCCGGTAGGGTTGTATTGGTTGGTAGCGATTGGTAAGTTCTGATTACTGGTTGATTGGTGTACGGGTTGGTTGGGTTTTGAGAATTGGTTAAGATTTGATTGCAAAAGGGAGTTGGTGAGATCTACTGGTTTGCGGATTTGTTTGGGAGGGGCTGGAAGTGCGGTTGGCTGAGGTTGATGTGAGAATTTTCTGACGGTTTCTTGCTGTTGTGCTATCCTGGAATGAAAAAAAAAGTTTTTTGGTGAGTATTTTTCCTTTTTTTTATAGTGTGGAAGGGCAGACGGTTCGTCACCTCATCGAGGGTGAAGTGGTATGTCGAACCAGTGTGGTGTATGGTACTCGAACCGACTAAAACCACAGGGGACCCGGGATACCCTAGGAAGGAAGCTTCCGAGAACTTCTGCAGACTTTGGCCTCCTAACCAGCATTAGAGTATTATTACTTGTTAAAGAGATTTTTTTGTCGTAACACATTCCCATGGATGGAGTTGGAGACACTTCTCTAGTAACACTTGGGCAGAAAATTGCTGCAGACTTTCTTTTACTTTTGGAATCTCTCTTGCATGTACCGTTCCTTCGAAGAAACGAAGATTTTGTAAGAGTTCAATCAATTAAAATCATCAGAACCATCGGTGTTTTGGATATCACACGTACTGTAAGAAAAGGAGATGTATACGTGGTGGTACATGGACCACCAACCTTTGGCAGGTCCTAACCACAAATACGGCCAGTATTCGCAGAATCTGCAAAGCCTTTATCATCAGGCTTTAGGCAAGTTTCCGACAACACTCTTCGTAACGCACTTTCTTCTCACCAGTCTCAACCATTTTGAAACGGGTGGTTACAAAAAGACCGAAAACAGGCAGATACGGTATTATCTGTTTTCATTTTTTCTTATTTTATAATTTTATAGTTGAAATAATAACCTATTCTTGCGGTGACTCAGTGTGTTTTTTTTTTAATTCTTTTGTTTAATTGACGTTTGCGAATAATTAATGACCAATTTTATGAAATAAAAATGTTGAATTTGAGCAGCCAGTTACAGGCGTGGATATATGTATGTATGTATGTATAAATACTATACCTCTGCTTGTCTTCAATACTAAGATTTCTGCTTTCATTCACCGTCGGCAACATATTATTAGGTTTTTCTTTAGGTTGGCTATACGAGAATGTGTCCATCCCCAGCCCTGAGAACATTTTGTCCAGGTCCGTGGAGGATTTAGCCGCCTCAGGCGCCACTAACGTGTCTGCTGTTGACGGTAAATTATGTTCTAGTGATCTGGAATTAAAAAAAACTGTCAGTCGTAGGACGTCAGAAGTGAAAACATTTTTTTTTTAAACATACATTGCTTTTACAGATTTACTCCAAAATGTAGGACATAACTAGCAGCGCTCCGCGGTTTCAGCGTTCCGATCCCGTGAGAATATTGGGATAAAAAGTAGCCTATGCGTTAATCCAGGTCTCCAGCTATCTACATACCAAGTTTCATAGCAATCGGTTCAGTGGTTTTTGCGAGAAAGAGTAACAAACATCCATCCATCCATCCATCTACCCATCCAAACTTTCACATTTATAATATTAGTGGGATAACTCCATTCAAAACACTGTAGTATCACCCTTTGGAATTCCGCCAATGAACATATAAAAATATTTGTCTGTTGTGAGACCTTACACACACAAACATATATTTGTATATAAGTATCTAAGCGTGACGGTCACGGGAGTTCAGTGCTTTTTCCCCAAACCAAAAGTGCCCAACGTGCCTAAAGAAGTTTTTACTTCAATAATATAATTTGAGATATTTTGACTGCATAATCAAATTCAGTCCTATAGTAATTACTGTACCAAGTGAAGAAGTATAATGATATTTAGATTTCTTCTTATTGCTTGAAAATGTTCATCGTAGAGCTTTGAAAACCTTGTAACGTCCTTTAAGAGCGCCATGATGTAGTCACTTGAGAAAACCATGACAAATAGAAGTAGTAGCACCTCATTGTTTGCCACCTCATTAACTATTTTTATAACAAACTGAACCTTCTGTTCTCCTAGCTATTACTTATTATGTGGTGAGTTCAAAAGTCGGAACGTACAGCGAAGACAAGCTGAACTACTTCGTAGATCTTGGACCATCACCTGGTTTATTCTATAGCGTCTCAACATCAAGGGTGAAGTGTCTATACTTCCTAACTAAAATTTTGCTTTCCTAACGTTTGAATTTAAAGCCACTATTGACATGGTGTAGCGAAGTCCAAAGGTCTATTTTTATTAGTTAAGATATACGGTTTTACTCACGTGTATATTTCAGGGACGCCCGACTAGTTTCGGACCCGACGGGGGCCCTTTATCAAGGAGTGAGGCGTCCTGCCGCACCGGTTGCAGGTGCCAGACTGGTCTATTTTTAGTTGCAACAGCACTAAATATAAATGTGCAAATAACTCCCAATTTTTTCTTTTTGTGTTTTTAAGACAACTCCCGCAACAGGAATGCTTCCTGTGTCGCATGGGACTTCACTATCATTTAAAAAACGGACACAAAGAACACCCAGACTCGGGACAAATATTAGTGAATGACAAAATTTTTTGTCCTGTGTGGGAATCGAACCCACAGCACTCGGCGCGGCGTAGTGACGAGGCGACTACTTTAGCCACTGAGCCACCCGTGCAGTCAAAACTACACTAACGTTCCATTTTCCTTATTCCACTTCACTATAACCTAATTACTACTATACTAATATATAATACAGCAAAATAATTAAAGTGGAAGTTATTTATACTGGCGCCTAAAACCGACGCGGCAGGCGTCGGCTTTACCCCTTGATAAAGGGCCCCGGTTGGAGTCCGAAGCTAGTCGGGCATGCCTAATTAATATGAATACCACTCACGGAAGTGTTTATTCGAAGAATATAGTATTCATCTACACAAATAAATATAATTGAAGCGTCTGTTTGAATATCATAGTAACAGCTTTTTACTAAGTGCATCGGAATATTTTTTTAAATTTTTATCTGTCTGTCTGTTTTTTCCGGCAAATCTCTAGAACGGGTCGACCGATTTCCACGGGATTTTCACTAGCAAATAGTGATATAAGGAGTAACCTAAGCTACTCTTATTTTGAAAAAAGTATTAGGGTTCCGCGTAAAGAATATAAATATGTGCAGGCAAGCGAGGCCGTGTGGGCCACAGGTAGTATGTCTGGAATAAGATTTTTCAGTTTCTGTAAATTGATTGATTTCGTCAGTTAGTTATTGGCACTTCGCCATCGAAATGACACCATGACATAGGCACCGTTAACTTACCATGTGCTCGTTTACTCGATCACTTAAAAGAAACTGTCAGTCGGAGGACTGCACGTCAGAAGTGAAAACACATTTTTTAAAGATTAATTAATAAGGAGCTGACAAAACTCAATGTTTAGATTAACGCCCTCTAGTGGATCTATACCATATAATACATATATATGTATTATTAGCGTGACGGTAACGAGTTCAATGCTTTTTCCTCATAGCAAAAGTGCACAAACGTGCCTAAAGAAGTTTTCACTTCAAAAAGCGTGAGGTATCCTTCGGACACCCGGTTGGAACGAAGTTCATGTACATACATTTAATGGATGGAATAAATTGTACCAAAATAAATACTTATAGTAAAAAGTCGAAATTAAAATTGCGGCAATTGTGAAATTTGCCCTAACTAATATATGTATAATTACTATATATCAAACTACAGTAGTATCGCGCAGAATCCACAGATGGCGTAAAATATTTTTTTTTTAATATAAGAAACTCGGCTCCGTCTTACGAATTTTCGATCAGGTCACGTTTCCTGACGCGAGTTTAACATTTTTTACGCATCCCAAAAAGTGCACAACGCCGCTAAAGAAGTTTTCACTTCAAAAAACACTTACTTGGACTCATTTTGTATGGAGTTAAGCTGTTCCAATTTAGCTCTGTGCTCGGTTTCCACCTTGGAAATCATCTGTTTAACCAGAGTTACAAGAGCGTTGAACTGGTTCAATGTGAGTCCGTTCTCTACGCAGAGAGGAATCAGAAATGGGAGGACTTTCGTAGCCATAATTTCCTTTGTAATGCCGAGCTTCGAGTGGCTTAGAGCTAACTTGTATATACCTGAAATATAGAAATTAAATATTGCTATAGTTAACCTTATGAAGTTACATTTAATTCTTACATTATTTTAAATGAAATCATTATCAGATTCAATGGGCGTGGGAGAGATTGGATGACGATGGCGGAAGACCGACTGCTATATATAGAGATAATATAAATAGAGTAGGAAAGCTGGCTGTAGAAGCGTAACAGTGTAACTATTTAAGTCTTAGATTTCACCTAATTTCAATTCGCAGGTAAATCAAAACCTATAGGGAATTACCTTTTTACCTAGAATTATGAAATTTGGTAAGAAGCAAAGTCTGGCAGCACAAGTCTAGGCAAAAATCCGAAACTCATTAATTTGTTGTTATATCTGTCTGTCTGTATGTGTGTCTGTCAAGACTCTTTCCTCAGGAACTCGTGGAGGCATCAAGTTGAAATTAACATCATATAATTATGTCAGCGCTCATATCAACATTCGTATCAAAATCGTGTGACCGTGACAAGAGCTAGCAATACGTCGACTAAAAACATTGTCTTGTTCCACTTACAAATAACGGTACTCTCTTCAATCTCATTTATTCAATTTACATAAATGTAAATTTTTGGAAACGCTACGCGATTAAGGTTCAACTTTATTCATTATTACCCGGTCACTGCTCCACTCTTAAGGATCATAGCGTGATGATACATAGCCTATAACCTTCCTTAATAAAAACTCCATGCAATACAAAAAAAAAAATATCTCTCTCTCTTCGTCTAGTAATTGCAGAGGGAGAACAAACAAACGTATTGTTATGAGCTGAGATTCAGGATTGGAAAGTTACACCAATTTATTACCAAAATAGACACAATTTACAATTAATTCTCACTATTTAAATAATCACTTGTAATTCACACTTGTTATTCGTATTATTTGTTGTTAGTCGCAGTATCGCTCAACTAAAACTCTATCTATTATGCAATGCAACTGCCCTTTTATACCCGAACGTTATTTCGTAGAGAGATCGTGATATTTCCCGAAAACTCGAAACCATACTGGAATTTTCGAAAATAATGTGGGATATTCTACAAATAGGCTACTAGTTCCGCTCAATGTCAAAACATGGCGTGTATCTCAATTTAGGTAATCGCAACCCTTTAAGACTTCCTCTACTCGACAACAGATGGCGCCGCGGGTAAGATTTCCGTAACAATATAGTATATTAAGTATAGATTTACAGGAGATCCTATTGATTTAAATATTTTGCTAAAATAATCTGTTGCCCTATTACTTTCTTATTGTATGCTTGTGTCTTATTAATTCATATTACTTCTATATTTAAGATGCTCGTGTCAATGGCATAAGAGAACTGTTTTTTTTTGAGAAATTAGACTCACCTAAAATCCCCATCAACACAGCCGGTTCCCTCGACGGTATTTGCGGCAAAAACGGAATAATCTCATCCAACACCAACCATTTATCCAAATGCTCCAACAATTTGCCCAAACACAGCAAACAGTTCACTCTCACCGATATGTAATTTGTCGTCATACACAACTTCTTGATACGTGGCAACAACGCATTCTTCATCGCTGGATAATCTATTAACGATGCAAATGTAGGCAGAACTGAGAGACACAATTCTTGTATTTGTTGGGCATCCGATTCCAACGCTCGGTACAACATTGGTAGGATGTCAGATTTAACTTCCTCCCCTGGCGTAAGTTTTAATAACAACTCCATCTTTTGCATAAATATCAGGAGTATCTGTATTGGATCCTGGATTAACATCACTGGTTTTAATACTGGCAGTATGTATTTAACGAATTCCTCTTTCGTCGAGCTCTCAGCTATAAGTAAGACGTTTGGGAGCACGAACGGTACCATTGGCGGATTCACAAACTCTCTCGTGAGACATGGAAGAATTCTGTAAATGCATATACGATGCGGCATTTTCTGTATAATCTGTGGTAAGCCTTTGTAGAATTGCGATTTCTGGAGGTTGTCCCATTGGAATAACGAATCCAGGTAGTTGAGGGTTTTTACACCGACGTCTTCGAAGTACGGTATCTGTAAAACATAAAGTACTATTGGAAATAATATTTGATGGCGGGCTGCTGAATCCTGATATTTGACAGACCGAACGAAATCATATCAATCGTGTATTGAAATCCTGAATATTGTACAAAATCTTAACGTCCTGGCTGTTAAAGCATTTTTTTTTTTGTGCTTTTTCGGATTGCTGTGGCTCACATGGGCTGAGTAATATTAAATACCGGTAATTCAAACTTTATGGGTTCATCAATAAATCGCATTTCTTCGGTATTCATAAAAATCATTAAAAGATTTTGAAGCTTGCATATAGGTATTATCGTGTCTCAAACCCAAGTACTTGTAGAAGTATTTGTGAAAGGCCTATGTTCCACAGGTATAATGTAATTACCTTAGTTGTAATATGCACATTTATCATAATCGCAGCGAAAAATACAACACTATGACATATGCATGATATAAAATATAAAAAGCTTTGTGACATACCTTCAGAAACTGATGAGGATCCGGCCTCAATTCTGGAGTAACATTCAACATCAGTTTCACGTAGTCCCTCAAGCCATCCGCCACACAAGACAGTTTCGACGGTGGCATTTGTCTGATCTCGTTCACAAATCGCTTAAATTTAGTATAGTCCGTTCCTATGCTACCCAATGTCTGATACCCTGTACTATGCAACGCGTATATCACCATACCTAAAGAATATATATCACTGCTGGGTGAATGCGTGGCAGAAAGAACGTTTTCTGGCGCCAAGTAATCGAGAACTGGCTGAGTCAACGGATGCATTGCTGGACAGTATTCGTTGAAAGGCCAAAACGGCGCAGCTCCTGAGACACTTTGATTAGCGACGCAGAAATCGAAGCCGAATATCTTCCAAGCACCTTGCTGGTTTACTATAATAGATTCAGGACAAATATTGCGATGAAGGAGTTTGACGTCATTGTGCAGAAACGTTAAACCTTCAGCAATTTGCATCAGACCGTATTTAATTTCGAGCTCATAAAGTTTATAGTGCGATAAATGAGGCGGTATTGGAACTGGCATGTTTTCTGTATTACCAAGAATGTTAGCAAGACTTGCAAATATTGGCTCTGT
This sequence comes from Euplagia quadripunctaria, assembly GCA_963859945.1. NCBI lineage: Eukaryota > Metazoa > Arthropoda > Insecta > Lepidoptera > Erebidae > Euplagia > Euplagia quadripunctaria. The sequence continues at coordinate 1,714,165 of OY982569.1, read as the reverse complement.
GGCGAAAGCGAGACTTTCTCTACTTTCTTCGAGACTGTGTTGTACGGTAAGAATTTGGGGGTGCCGTAGTTTTGTCAGTTGGACTATGCCACGTTTTAAAGTCTCTAACATAATATCTCGGTCGCCTTTTGTCCATCTGTCGAGGTGTTTCTTCTCAAAGACGAATATGGAAGCTTCTTGCTTGGTTGATTTTTTGTAACCTTTGTAGACTTTCCACAGTAGACCTGCAAAGAAACAATAGCTGCTAAAAGATATTCACTATTTAATTACAGTAACATACGTGCTATATTTTACAACTTTTTGGCAAAAGCCAAAAAAATCATTGACGCATTCTTTGTATTTAATGCTATTATATGCAGTCTGTCAATGCAGCTTCTTCAGCCGATGCTGAACTTCGCAATTTAAGTGGGTAGACCAGGACCTTGAACATAATCGACAAGCTCGCCTTCATCTGACATTAGTGAAATGCGTGTCAGCATCCGTATGCAGTTCTTGTAAGAGTGATATTGAGATTATCGACAATCTACACTGTAGACTGCAGATACAGTATTGTATGTGCTATGTTTTGTTATAAATGCTAAATTTAGAAAGAAGTCATTTTAGCTTGGACACTTGCAAAATGAGTGACATAGCTGTTAAATCCTTTTAATACGATTTTTGAAGTATCCCATACTAGAAATGGCACAAAAAAAAATTTCTTTACTTAATTTGTTTTTTTTTTTCATTATGAAATAAATAAAGTTGAAAATGATAGGGGTGTAGATGTTTATACAATTGCTTCTTTATCCGTGTTATGGAATGCATAACCGTAAAATTTTAGTTGTGATAAAGAAAGTTGGTTGTGTATTTAATGTTTCTTATAAGAGTAAATTTCAAATTTCATTGCGCGATGCAGGATGGAGGCAGGAGGCATGTAGTACTACTACGTAGTTCAACCCGTCTTCACTAGATGATGTTGATGTATGTTTTTTGATGTATGTGGAAGTCGCCATCATGGATATTAAAATATAGGCCAACTCTCAAGAAAAGAAATTCAACAGAAGAGTATGGTTAAAAAGCATAAAGCATTATATTGTATTTATGCTCATGAGCATGGAACTCCATGGGAGGAAGACAGTTACCAACTGACGCAACAACATCCGAGTGACAGATTGTGATAAACACTAAGTGAAGAAATAAATGCAGTATCTTGATAGCTGTTTGTATATTATGCGTATCTTGTAGATTATAATCTTTTCTGGTTTGACATATTGCTAGTGAAAACAAGATTATGACGCTACTAGGATTAACAGCTACTAAAATTTAACTATTTGCGAAAAAATTATTTACCCTCATTACCCGAGACTGCTACTCACCCGAAATATTATGTACTAGAGAAGCCTTTTAGAACAAAATTCATGTTCCGTTTTTATTTTCAATAATTTGTAGTCAAATCCTGCAGTAGTAACAAGCAGCGCTTGATCATTTTTGAGTTGTAATTTTCTAGCGAGCGTAAGGTCCTAAGCACCGTGATTGTCATGGCGTTTACGGTGTTGCCCAACGATCTGCTACAAAGATTTGTTTGCACTGCGGTGCAGGGGCCGCAGTTCGCATTACAAACTTTTTCTTCGCAGTGTCTACTCTATACGCTAGTAATAATAACTCAGTGTTTACCCTAGTGAAGATGGGCCAGCCCATTAAATTATTATTTAATGGGCTCAGGTAACTTATTTTTTAAATTTATTTATGGAAATTTTTAAATGCACTTAATATCTCTACATAGTATATCACAAAGATGCTTGCTACATATGCAAATATGCAGGATGTAACCATGCATTACAGCTCCGGTACCTATCTGGACAATATGGAGTGTACCGGTTGCGAACGGGGGTTGCTGCGAATGTTTTTTCACGAGTGGCGGTACCCTGGGACCGATAGGCCTGCAGGTAAATAGCCTTAATTAGTACCGGCGCCATGGCGTTGCAGATAAGACCTGCCATATTAAGGTCCCTGCTTCTTGGGACCTTAGTTTGGGGAACTTGATGCAGGTATACTGACCCTGCTCATTTAACGATTGCGTTGGGTGGGGTGGGGCAGCATAAACAAATACGTAGCTGTAGAGAAGAGAGGGCATGTTATATGTACTGGTGGTATATAAACATCTAAAGTTAAACTACCAAAACAATAGCACAAGCTACAAGCCCTACTAATTAATTTCATTAACCGATCTATAAGGCAAACTATATAGATGTAATGATTCAATGCAAAGTTTTGGTATGTATATCGAGGCTTTTTACCTGGACCAGCACTTGCTATATATTGAGTAGCTTCGAACTCTCTCGTTACAGGATTCCCGGGGAGTACGCCTGACAACTGTGAAACTGTGTTACTAACTGACGAATAGAACTTATTAAACACTTCCATGATTGATTAAAACCTTTAAATTGTTATTGTTCTGCGAAAATAAAAATCATTACTACGAAACTAGACAGAAACCTACGGACATGAACTGTCAGTTTGATGTATTATTGTACGTTTATTATCAGAAAAGTCATAGGAGTCCAAGACACGCTCATGCAAGCGTCAATTCAATTCAATTAATTCAAGTCAATTCCAAAAGTCATGATTGACGAATGATGTTTGATCGTTTTATGGCAAACCAGACTAAAAAAATAAGATATAGGAATAAAGTGATTAACAAAAAAAAATATTATTTAAATAAAACGTGGGGTGATTGATAGCAATATTGCTATAAACATTTTATTGGTAGCTTTTTCTGTGACGACTTGCATTGTTGCATTTTTGCGACGTCCACATCGGGCTATGGCCGTCAGGGTGATAAGAGGATAACTCACGGTCTTTTTTGAGTCCCCTAGTCGGAATTCCGCCATGGGACCTGAAGCCGATATCCCTTACAACACCGTGCCAGTGGCGCAGGGAGGCGTAGGACGCAACGGTCCCAGTTCCACCAGGTGCTCATCGCTCCGTGGAAAGAACGACACATCTCATATCACGTTCATTTCATTCAGCACACAAAACAACCAAGAAGAAGTAGACAGAACAGTTCAAAAGACCTGGAACAAATTTTGGAGCTGTAAGGAAGTACTAAAAGGCAACTTTCCTATGAAACTAAAAAGAAAAGTGATGAATTCATATATTTTACCCTCTTTGACATATTCTTGTCGTGGAAGTTTACTCACAAGATCAAAAATAAGATAAAGACAACTCAAAGAAGTATGGAGAGAAGTATGATGAAAATAAGCAAATTCCAGAAAATACCACACAAAACAATCCGTGACGAGACTAAAATTATTGATGCCTTAAGCTATGCACAGAAATCGAAATGGAGATGGGCGGGCCATATAGCCAGAATGACTGACGACAGATGGACTAAACGGGTGACAACATGGCCGGGACCAGCCGGCTACAGAAAGAGAGGCAGGCCGCAAACGCGATGGGCAGACGACGTTACACACATAGCTAGTGAAGACTGGGTAACAGTAGCAAGCAGCAGGGACACATGGCAATCTCTGGAGGAGGCCTTCACTTGAAAGGGGTTCTTGCATTAATGTTAATTTTAAATAATAACCTAAACAATAATCTATTACATCTAATTGTATATTTCACAAAATATTAATATTGGTTTGTATAATTTATTCAATCAAAGTTTAATTAATATAAATAGGTAAATATGTAATTTAATTGACAACAAATAAAAGGCTTTTTATTTTTATTTTATTTTTATTTATTTATTTACTTTAAAGTGTAAAGTGCGCGCGATACAGCTTTCGGCAACCCACTGCCCGAGACTGCGTATAAGGTCCGCCGGTGAACCAGCGGCCAGTGGCATAGGCCTGGTTATCATATGTACTATTATAGTCTTTGGACCTGGTTAATATGTGAGCGGCGGAGTTGTTCTACCACGGCAGATTGCAATATATTGCAACCTGCCGTGGTAGAACAACTCCGCCGCTAAAACTATATATATGTTTTTCTTTGCTGTTTTGTGAATGACCGCGAGATTTTCTCTATTGGTAACATGATAAACAATAATTTGAACAGGGCTGCCAGTTTGTATAATTGGATACAAAATTCGTATAATTCGGTAATCTTATGTTTCCTGTTTGTGTAATAGATTAGGTACATTGTATAATTGGATAGAATGTCATAGCTGATGTTATAGCGTAATAAGTATAGTTGTACAACACTGATTTTGTATAATAGTACATAATTTTGTATAAATAAGTTCTGAGACTCGGTGGTATAAAATAACTTGTTCTTACTGGCAGCCCTGAATTTGAAATGTCAAATTAATTCACGAAATCGCGATTTGTTTTCGATGAGTTTATTATTCTAATTATGATAATAAATTGAAATGTTTACTATGTTCTGTGTTGAAATGTAAAAGAATAAAATGTCATCAAGCATAATATTTTCAATATCAATAATCTTTCTTATATTGACGCCTACCATTATATCAGAGAGCGACTCGTATCTAAAAGAACCATACAGACCTTTGGGTCCCCTAGTACAATGTAAATTTTTGCCGCTGGAGTTTCTTGACTGCGATGAACCGATCGATCATAAAGGAAACCACACAGCTAGAGATGCAATAGGACATGGTTGTGTAAAGTTTGGAGGTGTTAGATATGACCAAGTCGAAAAAACGAAAGTGCAATGTAAAGCCCTTGATGGAATTGAGTGTCATGGGAGCAGGAGCTTCTTGCGAGATGGTTTCCCTTGCGTGCGGTATTCTGGACACTACTTTACGACTACATTAATATACAGTATTCTATTAGGATTTTTGGGAATGGATAGATTTTGTCTAGGACAAACGGGTACCGCTGTGGGTAAGCTCCTTACGTTAGGGGGGTTAGGTATTTGGTGGATTGTAGATGTTGTGTTACTGATTACAAATAGCTTGCATCCAGAGGATGGCAGCAATTGGAATCCATATGTTTAGATAAGTTTGTTTTTAAATAAAGAGGCAATAGTTTGAAACAATTAAAACATAAAGATCTGAACCTGTTTTTGTACTAACCTAAACTCTTACCAAGCAAACAGTATTACTGTTGTACTTTAATGTTTACTGTATGAACAGCAGTAGCATAATAGCATCGGCAAACAGTTGTGGGTTCAAATAACACCAAAGTGAAAACACTTGTAAATACATTTGGCTTAATTAAAGGAAAAAATAAGAATGCTTGTAATGTCATACAATTTTTTTTTTTTTGAATACTACTGAGATAAGCCAATATTTACAATTAGCAATCACCTATGAATATATTTATAGACTGTCACTAAAGAAGGGCAGCAGAGATGACTACCAACCTTCATTATGTATGTTATGCTCTCAAAGAAGAAAAATCACCTATGACATGTGGTAAAGAAATAACTAGAAGAAGTGCTCAGCATTTTTTTTTTTTATGAAAACTTCTACAGTGGCGTTGAGCTCTTTTTAAAAAAAACTGTTAAACTCGCGTCAAGACACGTGACCCTGATCGAAAATGTGTCCTATATTTAAAAAAATATTTTTGACGAGATCGAAAATTCGAGTTTCTTATATTTACATGTACAGCGTCAGAGAGACATGGAGAGGGAGAGAGGGAGAGAGAGAGAGAGAGAGGGGGAGAGAGAGAGAGAGAGGGGGAGAGAGAGAGAGAGAGAGGGGGGAGAGAGAGAGAGAGAGAGGGGGAGACAGAGAGAAAGGGGGAGACAGAGAGAAAGGGGGAGAGAGAGAGAGAGAGAGGGGGAGAGAGAGAGAGAGAGAGGGGGAGAGAGAGAGAGAGAGAGGGGGAGAGAGAGAGAGAGAGAGGGGGAGAGAGAGAGAGGGAGGGAGTGAGTGAGAGATATTGTTATCATTTTATTTTATGATTTCTTTGTTTAATTTAACCTAATTATATTTGTACAGATGTGTGTATGTATATGCAAATACATTGTGAAGTTATGTTTTCACTTCTGTTGGCAGTCCCATGACTGCCTACTTTTTTTTATTTGACATTTCAATCAAATCTATTTTATATAATCTGTGCACCTTTTTTTAGTAGAAGGATATTTCAATTTGGTTCTGTTGTTTGCGAGCTTACTCTACAACTCAAAACATGATTTCATATCTTTATAATATTAACAGCCAACAACTCAAACACCACTCAATTATAAGAAATCTATAACTCTTGTGCTGTCAATATCAATGGATCTGAATTGTAGTGATAAAGTGAGACTTAACAGACTAATTGAAAATTGTGTCTTAGTCAGCCATAAGTTTAGTGAATATATCTAAGATTCCTGACTATACATATTATATCTATATCTATGGCTTTTCTCCATTGCAAATGGTTGACAAATTTAAAAGTTAGTTGAATTGTTATAATTTCTTTAGTAACATTTTTGTTTAGTTATAAGAAAATGTGATTTTCAGACATGTAAATAATGATGTGAATATTAGAATGATAATAAATGAAGATTATTAAGAAATCATTGGCTTTTTATTATTTCATCTTTTTAAAGAGTATTTTTATACCATCAAGATGTCAAAGAAGTACTTACCTTTGAGCTGTAGTCGCTACTAAGTGGAAGGGATTATATTTAATATTTTTGTTATGTTCAATTGATGTAATTGGAGCCTGCAAGAATACCAGCACTGCAGAGCGATCTGCGACAATAGCTGACGCAGGTACCTACCTTATTTGGTCTTCAATAACAAGTGTTAACTATGTTTTATTAAGATAAGATATTTTTCTTTCTTTCTATTTAAAATTGCCACTCATTTACTATTATATGGGAATTAGGATGCTCTGTGTAGATAATACTAGTTAGTGGTAGTTAAAATAAAATTCAAATTATTAAAATAATACTTAACATTAGCAAAAGAATACATAATAGTACCGGTACAAAAGACCTATTCTGCAAAATTATTCAAATAAATAGCGATTCTTGATCTGACACAATAAAGTGCAATTTGGATCGCACAGCGCTAATTACTTACAGTTATAAAATTCTCCTAGAAGTTACCTTTTTTTCTATCGTGTTTGTATTCTACCTTTTCCGACGACGCGCGACGTTAGGGTTATCTGCTGTTAGGATAATTAATCTGAATATTTAATTATCAGTTAGCTTCATTTCTAAAGTGCGGAGTGGACCTCGTCTGATATTAGTACAAATGCTGACCGCGAGTTGATTTATTTTATTTACGCCATCTGTGGATTCTGCGCAATACTACTGTAACTTTGATGTTGGTTCTATAGGTCCTAATAATACATAAACTAACTGCGCCCCGCGATTTCACCCGCGTTAATTTAAGGATAAACCTAGTAAACTTTTTTCGAACTTTTATAAGGGAAATAATTCTATCATACATGATTTTTGTGTAACTTTAACCGTTTGCGCAGCGCACGCAACGGAAGTTTTTGCAACATTTTTCATTGATTCTCCGCTCCTATTTGTCGTAGCGTGATATAGCCTTCGTCGATAAATGGACTATCCAATACAACAAAAAAAAAACCACTCAAACCGAGTAGTTCTTGAGATTAGCGCGTTTTATCAAACAAACAAACAAACTTTTCAGCTTTACAATAGTAGGATAGATTCTGGGCAACTTTAACAGATGGCGCACTTTTTACAATATTTTAATACAATTTATTCGATCCATTCAATATCTATACTAATATATAAAGCTGAAGAGTTTGTTTGCTTGAACGCGCTAATCTAAGGAACTACTGGTCCGATTTGAAAAATTCTTTCAGTGTTAGATAGCACATTTATCGAGGAAGGCTATAGGCTATATATCATCACGCTACGACCAATAGGAGCGGAGGAGGCCATAAACGCAGGTGAAACTGCGGGGACGGCTAGTATTTATATATACATAGGCTGCACTAAAAGTATCGGGAATGGAATATTTCCACTATTCCTATCATATTAAAATCTTTTTAATTGAAAACTCCTTGGTTTTAAAAATCGAATACCATTTATTTATTTAAAAAAAGATTCTCGGTCTTCTCACAAGGTCTTCTCAAACTTGTTTAGTCGTTGAGAAAATGGAATTGACTCGAGAAAATTCAAGGGCGATGATTTATTATGACTTTCGAAGCGGTTTAACACAAAACCAGTGTGTTGACCGGATGCTTTCTGCATTTGGTGATGAAGCCCCATCCAAAACCACAATTTATCGCTGGTTTCAAGGTCGTCCAAAAATTGCAGTCACCCAAGAAAACGTTGATGCTGTGCGTAAGCTGATCTTCCTGATCGACATGTGACATACCGCGAAATTCAGGCAAATTTAGACATTGGCATGAGTCAAATACAAATAATCTTGCATGAACAATTAGGTGTAAAAAAGTTGTTTTCCCGATGGATACCGCATTTGCTCTGTGAAGAGCAAAAAGCGGCTCGCGTTACTTGGTGCGTCAGAACTCTCGAAAAATTCCACGCAGAATCCTCAAATGCTGTATACACCATTGTATCAGGTGACGAATCCTGGATATACGCGTACGAACCTGAAACAAAAAACCAGTCACGAGTTTGGGTGTTCGAAAATGAGTTAAAGCCAACTAAAATTGTTCGTTCACGGAGTGTTGCAAAAAAAATGGTGGCCACGTTTGTCTCCAAAACCGGCCATGTTGCGACTATTCCTCTTGAGGGACAAAGAACGGTTAATGCAGAATGGTATGCTAGCATTTGTTTGCCACAGGTCGTTTCCGAACTCCGTAAATAGAACTGCAACCGCCGCATCATCCTGTATCCAATCCATCCAATAAATTGCGTGGTCAGAGATTTTCATCACCTGAAGAAGCTGTGGACGCCTACAAAACGGCCATTTTGGAGACCCCAACTTCCGAATGGAATGGTTGCTTGAATGATTGGTTCCATCGTATGGAAAATGTGTCAAATTTTGCGGACAATACTTCGAAAAGCAATAAATACATTTTTAAATAGTAATGTTGTGTCACTTCCTTGATTCCCGAAATTTTCAGTGTAGCCCTCGTAGCTAAAAGAACGTTGTTCCAACCGGGTGTCGCAAAGACACCTCACGCGTTTTTAAACCAGACTCGGGTGGTACTTTGTGCAAAGGACACCATATATGTATACTTTAGTTGAAGGACTAGTGTTGTAAAGAAATTCGAGTCTTGCAGTCTCATTTATTAAGACTTGAGTTATTTTTGAAGACTCGAGTGTTATGAACAAGACTCAGAGCTTGAGTCCTTTAGATTTCTCGAGTATTTTTAAAAGAACTCAGGACTAAGTCCTCTAAATCCATAGCTATAGTTTCTGTTCTGTGTTCTGTTCCTGCTACTAGTGTTCCAGGCGAAAGATCCAAACCTTTCACCTAGACCACTAGTAGCAGGAATACTTAATATGTGTAAAGCCATTTTTTACTTCCAATTAAAGAAATAAATATGGATGACGATATAAAGTCACCCTGTCTGTGTCCTGTATAATACACCAACTCATGTTCATAACTCTTTCCAGCTGAAAGAACTCAGAAGACTCGAAAATTAAAAAAGACTCGGACTCGGTAAGACTAACGAAAAACAAAAAACGTAAATCTACTCAAGTCTCGAAATGAAGACTAAAAATCTTGAGTTTTTTACAACACTATTAATTAGATACATTAAAATAAGGATCTGCGCATCAAGCAGATTAAAACACGAGACCCTGACAGCCCTAAGCCATACTATGTAGACAGGCATGGAAAACGCCGAAGATATGGCTTATGTAGCTTTTCCGGCGCTTAGGTGCATCCTCAAGGATTGTAATGATCTTAAAATCTCCCGCGTGCCAGAGTGATCACTTCCTCTATAATAGCACACTGTAGATGTCTGGCACACCCACGTTGAGCCAGCCGTATTTTTTAGTCAAGCGAATAGGGAGCGAGCCTATTATGTCGTCTACCTCACACCTAACATAAACCAAACCCAGAAATAGACAAAGCACGTAAGCGCCACTGCTAACTTGAGGCTCGCTCATTACCGCTATACACTTTCACGTGTCAGTATGACATAAACGGATTAATGGCACTCTGCGAGAACTATCGATTCATGTTATCATAGTGAAAGTGCTCTGGTGTACAGTAATCAGGCAGTTTGTGGGTTCGATTCCTACCCAGCACAAATAATTGTGTGATGAGTAATGATCAATTTTGTTCTGTCCGAGTGTAATTTATCTATAATATGTATTTAGAAATATTTAAGTGTTTATTAGCAGTTTGGTTACCATAGTACAGGCTTTGCCTAGTTAGGGATCAGACAGCCCTGCGAGATGTGTGAACTTATTATTATTAGTGGCCTACCGTTACATATACATAATTTGTAAGGATGTCTTTAGAATCTAGTTTAGTTAAACAAAATTGTCAAAGATAAAGTTAACCATCTTTTGTTCTATTGAATCTGTGGCGTTGGACATGAATTGGATAAGACGCCTGATAATAAAAACCTAGGGTCACACACAATGACCCAAGAAGGACCTGAGTCACAACAATCCTACCATTGGTGGTTCTCATTAATAGTCCTCTTTACAAAATTCTTTTAAATGTCTTCATCCAATAAAACAAAAATATGTAAACTTATATAGTTTATTTTAAATTAAGCCACCAGAGCGGAGGCAGTGCTTGATTCATACTTCCAGGTAGGTGCGAGCACGCTCTTTGTCTTATAGTAGCGGGCTAGCCTGTGGATTCTGGATTCGACAAGAATCAACCTGAATTTGCTGTCCTTGTCTTTCCTGTTGCGCTCTAAGTGCTTCCTCATGGCGACGGCCTTCTTGATCAGGTAGTACAGGTCCTCAGGTAGGTCGGGGGCCAGCCCCATAGCCTTCATGATACGGAGGATCTTTTTGCCAGTGACGAATCTGACTTGCGCAACACCATGGGAATCCCTAAGCATGACACCTGTAAAGAGAGAACAAGATATAAATTAGCTTTGTGAATATGTATAGTTCATTTTTTGGACATTATTATGGTAGTTATGTACTTCTGCTGTTAAGTATTGCGTGTGTTGAGAGATTGGAAGTTACTCTGTGTAATCTGGGTCTACCTTATCACTGAATAAATCATCTCATTCATTGTTATTATTATTATTAGGAGGGTTACATACCTTCTTTGTTAAATAAAACAAAGACAACATCCTCATTCAACTGACACTACATTCCACTATGAAAATTATCAAGGTGATTACTCTCTAAACATAACAACATTATCTGAAGGGCCTTTATCACTAACCTAGTGTAAATTAATGGACTTATTAAATCATTGTTGATAGCTCTCAAGGTGTAATTTTTAACAAACATTATCCTTTAATGCAAACCAAATAACAAATAATTTCTAATAAAATAATGAATTGCAGTGGACTGCAATTAGGCTGATTTAACTTGTGAACTTTTAAAATGAATTTTGTAAAAGTCTTCATAGATAAAGGACTGGAGATAGAGCTTGCAGCAGAATCAAGCAGTAAAGATAACTAAACATCTGTACATCCCCTTGGATTGCTAAGGAGGTTTAACACGTTAACTGCCAACTCCGCATATGTTCGGGGGTGCGAATCATGCCCCGGTGGCCAGGCTCGCATATCTGCGGACCATATCCTGGATCAATTTCTATCGGTCCATGTGATGATCGGTCCATCGGCACTGAGGGAAAGGTACTGGAATTTCATCGGGCACTCAACAGTTATGCTGTTTTTTCCTTTTGCTAATAATACTGTAACAATGTAGAATGTTACATGGAGCGAGTGTTTTCTAAGAACTGAAGACTACTGGCAAGGATATAACATTACTTTGCTCCACTAATTAAAAATTTTATTAACATGGTGACAGAGACCATAGTAAATAAACAATATATATTTCTTTATTGTACACCAAAATAATTTTAAAGAGTAGGAGCACAGCAATGTTGTGTGTTAGATACTATTGGCGGCCTTATCACACTGAGGCAATCTCTTACTGGCAACCATGGGATGGAGCGAATATAGGAAATTAATTAAAGGGCATCGATTTAAGGAAATCAATTTATAATTGACATAAATAAATTAGTTGCTGGAAAAATCATGTTGTTTAAAAAAACTTCATCTGTCAAATGTGATATAGGGACCAACAGATAATTAGCCAAATAATTCTGAAAAATATTATGGATTTTATACAAGTGGGTTCAAAACCCTTGTCATTTCTCCTTATGATTTAATCCCTCAATTGTGATGACTAAATATCTAGGACATGTGAATACTTTCAACACTTTTAATAGGTTTACTTTACTAAGTAGATAAATCTTGTAACTCAATTTTAACCTAGTTTGGGCTCCTATGATTCCTTTGGCAAGTCCAACAGATTAAGCTTGGTTATGGATGGTCTGATGATGAACTCGAGGGATGAAGTGATAAAAGGTGGAAAATCTGTAATTGTTATATACAATACTAGCCACCCCGCGCCCGCTTTGCACCGGTAGCAGACATTTTCAACAATCATCAACATATTTCAATTAATTTATACAAAATCTTAACAAATTATACACCTAAACCTTCCTCATGAGTCACTCTGTGTATTAGTAAAAACAACATGAAAATATGTTCAGTAGTTTTTCAGTTTGTCACAAAAAGACAGATATACGCAGTGAGGGATTTTGTTTTATAATATGAAGTAAATGCTAGGGATTAATGGTGTCTATTAACATTGCCAATGAGGTCATCAGTTATCAACAACGTCTCCATACAACGGGGCTATTACAAGAGATACCAATTTTAGAGCCTCAAATTTGTGCAGAAATCTAATGGGCCGTCTTAAGCCACTAATTAAAAATGATTTGTTTGTTAATTTAAAGGCAATAGTGTATTTAATCATCTGAATTCTTGATACATAATCACATGTCTTAAGGAATGCAGATTGGCATTACTGATAGTAAAATAAAGAAAAATAAAGAACCTAGTGCGGATTTAGTTATGGGAACAGCAAATGTAACTGAAACATGTCTAGTTTTTTGCATTCTGTAGACTGCTGGTATGTTTATTACGACTCTACAAAATTGCAAGTATGAATACGGTCTCATGTTGGTCCTTGACCAATCTTAACATGATTAACTGAACTTAGACGATGGGGACGTCATAATAATTCTAATTAAGACGTAATTCACTACATCAACACAGTCTGCAACAAATAAATGATATTACACTGAAGTAGTGTCACTTACCGATTTGGGAGGGAGTGAGGCCTTTCTTGGCAAGTTTGAAAATCTGTTCCTTTACATCATCTGCGGTCAGTTTTAACCAGGTTGGGACACTGCGACGGTATGGCAGCGCCGACTGGGAAATACCCTTACTGAAAACATAAAATTTACACTTCGTTGTAATGCCATGTGGTGATTGAGTGCGATCAGTAGGTTATGTTACCATCACTGAAACTTCCAACTATGTGAAATGTATGCTTAGACACTAGTTTGATAATGCACGATAAATAACATATGAAATTACCCAGGTGCGTGCATACGACCCATGGTTGCGGCTTTTTAATAAAATCGCCGATCTGACAACGACAACAAGAGAAACGAAAAAGATGGTAGCCGGAAAGCGCGTATTCGTTCAGTAATCGTTCTTCCCTATTTATGATCGGTCGTCATTCACTAGTGTTGGTAAGTTTATTGCCAGTTAGAAGGTACCGGTTTTTATTCCTTTTGTCTGTGGTACATATACTACGTTCAAAAATATTGAGTATGTTGTCACAAAAGTCAAAATCAAATGACATTTCTTTAACCAAAACTGATTGTTCTGTCAATCAGCCCTCATCTAGCAAATTATCTATTCTCAAACTCAAATAAAAGGTGATAATTACTGGTCAAATATGACCAACCCTTACGGTGTTTCTGATGCAGAGTTCAATATCATCAAGCAGCAGGCTGCGCAGCGTGCAAGCTTGAGGAAGGAATTCCTCAAGCAAAAGTCTAACCCTTTTAAACATGCCAATGAAGCTGGCTATGTCGTGAGTATTTATTACGTAATTTTATTATTGTATTACCGACACAAACGACTTGCCCGAATGTTAATTACTATTTAAAACAATGCCATACAGGGTTAATTTTGATATTATGTTTTGTATTTCAGTTTGACCCCGCCATACAAAAGTTCTTATCGATGAAAGTGTCTCACTTGGATTACTTTACTGCAAACAGAAGTACTAGCCTATTCGGAGTCTGCGCAATTATTATTCCTATGTTTACTTATGGATATCTTCTTTGGAAACATAGATCTACGCGCGAGGCACAAATAAGGAGCGGAGAACTTCGTTATAAGGACAGGCTGTTCAAGTTAGCGTAAATAATGTGTACATTTCAGTGAAAAATAAGTTATAAAAAATGTGTAGAAATAAAATCATTTAATTATTAATTGTATCTATTCTTATTATCAGTCATGCTGTATTTATTAAATAATTATTTTAAAATATAAATCACATTAATTATTATTTGAGATTATTAGCAATTTTGTTACTGATAGTACTTTGGAGAAAATATACCTGGCCAGTATTGACATCTGTGCAAATTGCCTTAAAAAAAAGAAAATGCTATTGTTTGACAATGATGCCCCGTTGTACATAAAGACCATTTTTATTGCTAGTATTAACTAAAAATATAAATTAGTTTATATTTTAAAAACAATGGCGCAATGTAAAGGATCCGACTTTGGGGTGTCTGACTTAGAGCTGAAAATTATATGTGATCAAATTGAGCGACGTAAACAATATAGGGCAGAATTTTTGAAAGCTAGAACTGATCCCTGTCTACATTCTAGGGAGGCTGGCTATGTTGTAAGTTATCATGATTTAAGATGTAGTTCTTTGCTGTCCAACTAGGAATGCAGTAAACAAGACTATTTTTTAATGAAATGGGTAGTAGAGCAGAGCGGGATAGGTTTTGGTAATGTGCGAGTAAAACAAGTGGCCGGGACATACCTATTTCAATTTATTTCTAAGAAATAAATCTACGGAAGCTACATAAATCCATGGATTTCACTTCTGCAATGGTAATTGAGATAGCAATACCTAAATCAGAAGAGGCATCTTCCTGACTGCTATCGTGTTTACCACAGCAGACTTGGGGAAACATTGTAAGTAGTAGGAAATAGATTTGCCCTATCTTCTATGCCTAAAGAAGAAAGAGTTTGGTCTGTACTAAGACTTACTCAATTGCATACACCTACTCGTTTAGCTCGCATACATTACGAAGCTGCCTTACAAAGCGCCTCTTTACACGCTTTACGAAACCAGTTCTGCACTGCTCACCATTCTACCATTCTGCGTCTATTGAATTTAAGCATTTTTTAGTCTTACCGTATAGCATAGATATTAGCACGTGTATGCGTTTCTAGCTCTGCGTAGGTACCGTCTGCTTAGCATCAGTACAGTAGGTGTGTATTTCATATGAAAAGATGTAGGCAGTCAGTACCTACGTATGTATGTGGTCTAGGGCATACGAAAGTATTATTAGATACCTACTCGTATTTTAGTCAAGACTCAAGGGTGATATTGCTAGACCTGTAATTAAAGCCGCGTCGCTACTAGGCAACAAACGTCGCGCGACACCTGTCCCCACTCCCCGTAGACATCGGGCGATGTTGCCAGACTTAACCAAGTAGTTCCTAGTCCACCATCTTCTATTCTTCTCTGTTTTGGTTAGATTTACAATAACATAACATGCACAGAACAATAACTGTACCGGTGATATGATAAGTTCGACTAAACTTATGTAGACGGAGATAAGACATTGGGTGACGTAGTGAGATGCCGTGATGTCTCCGGGGTCACGCGTCACTCGCTCGACAACTGTCGCCTAGTGGGTATACGGCTTAAAAATAAGACAGCTGAAATATATTATAAAACATTTAAATTTTAGAAAAATATGCACTACAGTAAGTAGTATTATCTGAAAATGTAGTTATATATTCTTTAAAATTCCTCTATAGTCGTAAGGAAAAATATTAAGAGTAAATTAGTGTTTACAACCCGAGAAGATTAGGGTTGCAGATTTCGTCATGATCATTTGCTTCTGGGGGGAGAGAGCTGTACCTGGAACCACTTTGATCGCAAATTCAACTTTATAGATCTTCAGTATTTATTTGACTGTTTCAGTTTGATCCAGCAATTCAAAAATTCTTGTCTATGAAGGAAACTCAGTTGCAGTATTTTGCGCCCAATTTCCGGACCATACGATTTGGGCTATTCTTTATAGTCTTGCCGATGTTTACCTACGGCTACGCTCTATGGACTCAACGCACTAAAGTTGAATGGGATCGCCGCTGCGGAAAGCTTAAATACCGTGATAGATTGTTTAAACTCGCTTAATTGGAGAGTAATATTCGAATAGAGACATACCTTCGGCGCTTTAGTTTCTAACTATTTACCTCTAGTTTAAATTATTTGATAAAGAAAAACTTTTTAACAAAAAATAGAGCGATAAAGACTTATTTTCTCTTTTTAGTGTCTTATTATATATTTCAAAGCTTTTAATATGAGTACTGTTAAACTGCCCCACTGGTTAGTATGGACCTCTCAGTATACGAGCGATTAGGCTGCAGTACACCACGCTGTCTTAGTGCAGTTTGGCAGACCTCAGCAACCTTCCAAAACATTATGGTGAACTCTCACGGAGTCTCACGTATGCAGATGTCCTGACCATGTATTCCTTCGTCAAAACAAACTATTCGAAGACAAGGGCTAAACCCTTCTGTTTTTCCCTTCTTTTACTGCTTTTAGTTATCTTTGTGACTAAATCTGAAAGAAATGTGTAGGTACCAGTGTCAACAGTAAAGTCAGGCCAGGTTCGCTCCGCAGTGTAGGTATAAAGCTACAAGTACACGGCGGGATCGACTAATCTTGCCAAAATACAGTGGGTGGCCGCGAGCCGGCCGGGCCGCAAGTTAGTTCGATGCTCATTCGCGTCGCGTCATCCGAATAGATTCGAATTATTAGTACCCAGCCTAAGTTTATTTGCTCACAAAAATAGTGTAATAGAAACACTTACTGGTAATCTATTCAACTATTTTTTTCAAAACAGAGAAACCTAACGTCGCGGCTGTCGTGCGAAAAGAATATGCGCAAATTAAATGTGAGGACAATGTAACGTATTGTTCTAAACTATAAACAGTCGCGCAAACTACTACTATAATGTAAGTAATAGCAGTTCAGAGATGACCAGCCCCAACCAAAACGACACTCGTTCACGAGCATGACGCACGCGCCAGCCAGCGTCCACTTCAACCATATCAAAGGGAGCCGAATGACCCGACACATACGCCATCGCCACCATCGGCAGGACGTCTAGGCCGAGCATGACATACTCGAACATGTCGGAACAAGAGTCGCTATTTATTTAAATGATTTGGCGGAGTGAGAGTTCGGGTACCTGTACTATTATGTATTCTATAGTTGTGTAAAACTTCATCATTTTTATTAATCTAGTTTTTCTTCCGAGTTTTGTATACTTTGGTTAAGAGGTTAAAGTCACTTAAATTTGAATGGCATTCAAATGTCATCGAGTATTCCACTTGCCGCGCGCGAGGGGACAGCTTGCGAGCGAGCCGATCTGGCGACGCTACCGAGTTGATGTAGTGAACGCACATCCATAGAAGTCCATATGCCAGGTGGCTCTGGTGAGCTATGAACTTTAAGCGATCTCCAGCCCGCATGAGAGGCGATGGGTAAGGCCACTTGCAGAAACACTGTCGAAAGTTCTCCTGGTTTTCAAGCAGCCATCTTTTGTATTATCGTTTAGTCTGTCGTACACAGCTGTCAGGTGTTTCAGGGCTCGGGGCACAACAAACCGGACGGTTCGATTGCCGGAAGTTAATCTTATCGTAACATAACGCACTCGTAACTCAGAATGTAATCTCAATGAAAGCGATATTTGAAAAGAAAAAAACAATACATTAATTTTAAAGCGTGTTTTATTAATTAAGTTAGGAGTATTATAAGAAGCGTATACATTTATCGGTCATCTAGTGACTTGTCCCTAGTCGTGACTGCGTCGTCAAATTTCACCATGTAGGTGGTTCCCTTGTGCCAGTGCGCTGTCACTTTTGCAGGCTGAAATTATTAAGTATTTATAAAATATATTTTAACACAAACTAAGAGAGAGTGGAAATGAAATTTGTTTTAGAATTATTCTAATCTCCACCGGCCAATCAATTTGTAAACGTGTCTCTCGAAACACTCGACATTGGCGGAATCTCTGCGTTGACAATACACGCAAGACAGAGTGCATAAAAAAAAAAATATATAAAATATATTCAAATTTCATAAATTTGTTCATCAATTATTCGAAATCGTCAATTTAAAAAAAGAATGATTATAATTTAAAATTATAGATCAACACACAGAGTCACCGCAACAATAGTTTGCTTTGTCAAATGTAAAATTATAAAAAAAATGGATAACATAATATCATATCTGCCTGTGTCGATCTATAACCGCCCGTTTCATAATAGTTGAGCCTTGTGAGAAGAAATGGGGCAAACAAACTGACAGCCACTTGTTTAAAAACCAGATAGTTTTTCCAATATTCAGTAAATTTTATTGTAAATCATTTTGTTAGTGAATAAATAAATGTCCATAAGTTACAGTAAAAGGAAACATTGTGTCATATGGAGCCAGAACACTAATTTTTTATAAAGGGCTACTTTTACTCGCTACACCAGAAGTTATAATAAACTCGAAACTTTACTCAATATTAGAATTTATTTTAATTACTATACACATACATACGTACACTCACGCTTCTATCCTCCAAGAGGTAGGCGGGCGTACTAATACCGCTAACTATAATTTTGGTGCCACTCAAGTAATAAGCAAGCCCTGGTAGCACCTGGTATCTGAAAATTGTCCGCCGGCCCAAGCTAGCATGTAGGCATACCTTCAGAGCCTCTAATAATACTACTCCATACACATTTTGTTCGTCAGAATATAAGTAAGGTCTTGTGGCTCATACTCTATAATATTTATGCCAATATGACAAAAACGTTAGACTTCTGTTGGCTGAAGAAATTTTCTTCAACCTTTCTAATTCAAAATGTAATTTTTGGATTTACTTACAAATCCACTTTTAGTCAGCACAGCTTCTATGATGCCTGCATTGAAGGTGGCACAATTTAAAGAACCCTTGTCTTTTGGTACACTGATGAATTTATTGATCTGGAATCATAATAAATGAAAATTAACATATTTTTGCATGTTTTCTGCACTAATAACTTTGTTGTCTGTCAGTCATAGTACTTTTTCTTGAGAACCCTGAAATTAACAGCCTCTCAAATTCCTAACAATTAAATTGTCAACAAAATTACATGTGTATTACAAATTTTAACACAATGTTGGAATTGGTATAAAGTTCAGTTGCTTTAACAACTAACACAGTTTATTTAAAAGCTTGTATTAAAAAAGAGTATTATAGTAAATGTTGTACTTGTTGCAGACGCGGTCATATATCACACGGTCATAAATTTGTCTGTCTGTTTCTGTGTGTTTGTTTCATCTCCGGAACGGGTAGACCGATTTCCACAGGACTTTCACTGGCAGATAGCTGGTGTTATAAGGAGTAACTTAGGCTACTTTTATTTCGGAAAAAGAATTCACGAGAGCGAAGCCGCGCGGGAACTGCTAGTAAACAATAAAAGAGTGGTTGAAGAGGATGATGATTAATCTGTCTGAATTTAAATTATATTATTATATTGCTTAAAAATAGTTATGATTTACTAAATAAATGTGGTTTTTTATTTCCAATAATTTTTTATCATTACAACATAATTTAACATCATCTATATTGATAGCATTTATCGACTATTTGTATGCATAGTAATTCTCATCCCACCCATAAGACAAAAGAGCCCTCTCAGTGGGAGAGGGAGCCCAATATTGGTATCCCGCTCCGATGATTTATGACCGAATCTGCAGGAAGTAAATTATGTTACTGTGGTAACACAAGTGGCACTACTAATATTATTGGTAATCCTTTTAACTAAGCTGTATGCTAATGTCAGTAAAATATGTTAATTATAATAGTTATTTAAATGATTAAACACTCACCAGTGCATCTTTTTCTATGATATAATATGTTCTCTCGTCATCATTGGCATGCTCTAATTTGTCGGCTTCTTTGCCAAACAATACCTGAAAGTTAAGTCAAAAACTTATTACAAACCATTGTTTTGTAAGGACCTCATTGGCTGAGAGGTAACTTCGAAATAGGGGGTGATTGCTTAATAGGATATCAATTGATAGAGGCTGTGAATATTAATAATTATATTTGGAATCTAATCTAGATACTTTCACATTAGAACATTATAATTAAACTTCTTGAATCAAATTGCGGCAACATGACAGCAGTTCACTCTGTCTGCTGTCGCCGTCTTATCTTATTCATTCTCACAATTATACAATTCAAATATATATTACAAAAAAACTGTCAGTCATAAGACTGCATGTCAGAAGTGAAAACACATATACACACACACATCGGTATATATGTATCCGAGCATGACGGTCACATCAGTTCAGTCCCAGTCCCCATACCAAAAGTGCCGAACGTGCCTAAAGAAGTTTTCACTTCAAATAGCAATTCAAATATTATATTTCCAGCCAGCTTCTACCAAGTTCAGAGATTTGAACATTGCAGTATATATGTATATATTAATATGTGAATTCTTTATACTCCTTAAGCAAACTTTGCCATTGATAGGACTGGATTTTTGTCATTAACATGCTGTGCAGTAAGTGAGCAAAACCTGTCCTAGCTCATACTTTATTCAGGGGTAATACTACATAGGTGAATTCTACATATACAGTGGTAAAATTACTCATACTAACAAATAAAACTTCAAATATATAAACAATCTACCCGTATCCCGCAAGTTCACCCGTGTTTATGGTCACTGCTCTGTCCTAAGGATTATAGCATGATATTAGATAGCCTGTAACCTCCCTCAATGAATACTCTTTCCAAAAAAAAAGAATTTTTGAACCCTGACTGATTATTCCAGAGATTAGTACATTTAAACAAACAAACAAGTATAGTGTTATTAATGCTGGGCTATCCACCATACCTAAAACACGTTGCCAGAATTTCAACATGAGATTGATGGGGTTGACAGCATTGGTGAGCTAAATGTATATAGACAAAGGTAGGTGCTGCATAAAGAAATATTTTTAAAAAGAATATTACAAGATATTACCTTCCATAATGTAGACTTCACAAACAATAGCATATTAAGGAGTTTTATTTCACGTTTACTATTTCTTTCTCTCACAAAATACAAGTCAAGCAGTCTAGTGCCTACATCTTGACCCAAGTCTGACAATCTGAAAGAAAAGAAAATCTTAATAAGTTCGAAGAAAGCTAATTTTTGATAAAAATAAGGCTTTGCACTGGCAGTGAAATCTGGGTGTAAATTATTTTAAGAAAAGTCAATGTTGTAAGTCGATTACGTATGTAAAATGTTCTTAGACTTACTTGTTCTGCAGCTCCTGGATAGAATGTGATCGGTTCTGGCAATATTGAACTATTTCAGAGAATAAAAGGGCATAAAATGCTAACGAAATCTCCCCCTTGCCTTTGCTTATCGGTTTATCGAGAATCGACGATTTGGATCGACCAGACGACATTATATTTACTTTACACTAGTACAACGCTTACACAACATATAATGGAAATAATATTTGAAATAGTACTTTTTTCACTTAGATTAGTGTGATTAATAAAGGCGTTTCTTTCTATCTACACTACAAACTCCTACAACAAACCAAAAAGATTTTAGATCGATTTATAAGAATGACATTTTAACCATTATTTATTTTCTATCCTTTTTCTAAGCGAAGTAAAAGGTATATATTTATCTCCTTTTAATATGACAATCCTGATGATTACATGTTTTATAGATGTAAATAAAGTCAGATATTTGAAGTTTGTCAAGTTTGTCAGCATGACAGACGACAACTTTTGACATTGACAACATTCTGTTATGATGGTGATACAAAGGCTTTTCTTTTATAGGCACTCTTGAACATACTTTCTTCTCTTGCCCTAAATTTGTTGTACCTCTTTGTCGATCTCCTCCCTAAACAAATATCCCAATTAATTTGGCTTATCTCTTAACTCTGGTCATGTCATAAACAAAAGAATTATATAGTGTTTTCTGATACTTTGATATTCATATTAAAACTTTTTCCTCCTCTTCCACAGAACCACAATCACAAACTGTTAAAATCACTGCAATTCCCTCATAGTCTTAAAACTTCAAAAACCAATAAATCTACCTTCCACCTTGACGTTGGCAGAATCATCGATAAACGATGGGCCATTGAATTAAGAGAACATGAAGAACTTCTTCTCTGTTAACCGACGAAAAAAAAGGAGGGTCTCAATTCGACCGTATATATACCTATATTTTTTTTCTTTATTATATCGAATATCAAATACTTTCTTTTTCAGTTGAGTTTTGGAACAAAATTCATGGCCCATCTAAGGCTAAGCGGTTGCTACTCTATATTCATCGCAAGTTTAGACGCTCCAGTGGTGTCACTTTTACGTTACCTACAAACATCAATCGCCTTCCTTTCACCACAAAAAACAACCGCAATTTCGCCACTCCATGATAAAAGTTCCAGTGGCGTTAAATTTAAAAATATATCATGTGAAAATTACCAGTAAAAATAAGCGACTCGTAACTACATTTGCCATAAATTCAAATTAAAAAGGAACACAAAATGAACAAAGTGAAAATGACTTAGTAGCTTCAAGTCTTATAAAAAAAAAACTAAAAAAGCCGGAAAGACGTGTCCACCTTAGTTAGAAGAAACGACTCAATATCATAAGTAGGTTTTCTAAAGTTGTCGATCACTTTGCTTTGTTGTTTGACTTCTAACGGGGACTAGTTACTACTTCTTGTTCTTTTTTATGTGATTCACAAATCAGTTTTTAGGGTTCCGTTCCTCAAAGTAAAAAAGGCTCCTTTTTAGGATCACATCGTTGTCCGTCTGTCTGTCTGTTAAGAACTTAAGACCATTTTTTTCAGGAACGCGTAGAGGTATCAAGTCGAAATTAACATCAAATACTATGTCTGCGGTCCGTTGAAGCTGTAATAAAATCAAGCTTCCAAGTCAACGCAATCAAGACACGGTCACACGCAGTGGCGTAACTACACCATCTGAGGCCCGTGGCTAATTCATTAATACATTTTGTGAGTAGTGCCTCCTGTGTTCAGGGCCTTTGGTGCTCGAGACCTCATCGAGCCGGGGGTCCGTGGCATTTTCCCCGCTCTGCCACCCTATTGTTACGCCACTGGTCAAACGGCCATTTAAGCCTTGTATTTTAACCAATTTTAGCACTTCGCAGCATAGTGTTTGTATAAAATTATAGAAAGATATTTTATCCTATTAACCTAGAAAAAAGAAATTTGGCGAGAAGCAGTCTTACAGCACAAGTAACGAAATTTTGTTGTTATATCACATAATTTTAGTTTTTTTTGCGATTACAACCCCACATTTTGAGCTTGGAAAATTTGCTGTGACGTTCTATCGATGTAGGTACCTACGGGGGAATACTTTTTAAACGGTAAAAGTTAAGTTAGTTTTTCAATAAAAACGGGTAAAAATGACGAATTATCTACGTAGAAGTTTGTACGAAACCCTAACCTACCGAAACCCGAAGTACTTTGTAACAGTTAATTATGTGAAGTCCCTGAAAAATGATTGTAAGGTCCTCGTTAGACATGGAGACTTACTTTTTATCTTTTCTCTTTCGTCTTCTTAATGAAGTCTAGTAACGTAAAGTAATCCGAACCTAATATACTTAATGACTGACCTTAAGCTGTGTTTTAAAGAAGTGCGTAGAACTATTACCAGGTTACATTAAGAACGGATAGACCCTACAGTCTGGAGAACGTTTGAAAGTATTGTCACAGTGGCGAAAAACGTAATTCGCGAGTCAGAGATAACACTTCGCCAACATGATCTTCAAGGTAGACCTGTTCAAAGTAGCAGGAAGCTGAGGGAGAGGGGAAACCTTGGTAAGACCTATGTTTAGCAATTGTCCCTTGGCCGAGATGCGATAATTTTAGTTTGGAAGATAAATTAAAAACATATTAATTTGGTTTTACAATTGGTGATCTTAACGCACTCATATACAGCGTGTAAGTATCACCGTCGCGAATAACTTGCAAAAATGTCTTTCTTTGGATACTTATCACAATGCAAAAGTCAGTTCATCATGAAAATGTGAGATTAAGGATTTACAGTCAATAGTTTGATTTTGAACTATGCAGTGTAACGCAACACGCGTACTGCGCGGTACGATGAATGACCGCACGGCGCCGCGCCGTTGAAGCAGCTGATTGCATAAATGTTTTACATTGCATTTTTGGGCGAATGGGATATTTACTAATTTTTTTGGGTAAAATGTTCGGTTTACTCATTGCGATATCACTTATAAGCAAAAAAATTAAAAAAAAAATGAATTTGATTTTCTGAATACACTATTTCAGGATTTGTACGGTTTCACTTACACCCTGTATATATATATATGTAGGTATACCTATTTAATTTTCTATTTGAATCTAGAGCATTTTATATACAGGTAGAGACCGTATGTAGTAGGGATGTTGCGAATATTCGATTCCGCATCCGCAATTGCGGAGCATTCGCATCGTTTTGAACATCATCATCATCATCATCAGGTACCACAAGTCGCGACAAAAAAGAAAATAGGCGGAGTCGGCGACGTCCGCGAGCCCTATGCACGTGTGTATTGACCAATAGTAACGAAGATTTCGTTCGTTTCGAGTGTTTTTTTTGAAATTGTGAATAAACACTGATCATTTGAAAGTGAATCGAAAAACATTGTAATGTCACCACCAACGCAAAGTGAGTTTTGGAATTATTTTAAACCAAAGACTTAGGGCCCAGGTTTCTGTGGGATCGCTAGCGTGAGCGGAGTGGCGGGTAGATGCTAGTTTTATAATATATCCTAAGATCCTACTAACGTATGACATGTATAACAACTATACTACAATTTACGTATAACAATTATACTCTTTGTTTACATTTACTTGTATCAGCGCCTCAAAATGTGGTGTACCTGTACCTAACTATGTATTGGTTAAATGACGCTTAAACGACCTTAAGTTCGTACCGAAAAGTATAGTCCTATGGTTCTCTAATGGAATTTACACGAGTAAAACGATCTATTACCAATAGAAGTTACTTCACAATCAATATTGGTTGAACAGTTTATTTCAACATGTAATCACTGGATTGATTCAGTAATTACACATTGAAATAAACTGTTCTTTTAAATCGGACTAAGTTGACCCAGTCCGATTTAAAAAAAAACCTTTTTATTAGTTCGCATCTATAGAAATAAATAAAATTGGCTTTTTACTAAATGCATCTGAATGTTTACACGGTATTTATACCAAAAAATCTGCCTATTTAATTTTTTTTGGGACTTTCTCTGGCTGGATGTTCTAAGAATACCTTATGCTATACCTTTCTACTTTATTTTTGAAAAATAATTAGGGTTTCGCGCAAAAAAACATACCTATAACGTACACGCGCGCTAAGCTAGTGCTGCGTAATATTACGCTGCCTCTTGCCAATGTGGTGCACCAATCTCATAAAAGACTGTACCTACCGTTCTACCACTAGCAAATTGTACCCTTAATTCAAATATAACGCGGGTACAACAAGAAGTTATAACCCGTTATTTACTTTACACAAACATATGAAATAAACACGATAAGCTCATAATACAACTATGTAACTAATAATGAATGATATCCGCACTTGATATCTTTACGTTTCTGCCCTAATTACGTGTATATAGACAGTAGATAATTTGCATGACCCACAGTCTAGCGTGATCATAATTGCTGCGCAGTTTATGTAATACACCTCATGTCTGTCTACTAAGAAATTAGATAAGTTCACATACTAAACTTCAATAGAAGGTTTTGTTCATTTTCAGGCATAAAAGGGCCTTTAGGATAAAAACAGACAAATTGATAGATTAACGACCACTGGGTTATAAAACCTCGCTGAGCAACCCCCCCGGTATAGGAAGCGGCGACATCTTTTACTATGATTACTATTTTCGGTTTATGTTCTGTTGAAATGCCCCACATTTTGTTGGCAAAGAAGGACATGGCCCGGTTGATGATAAGCCTATAAGGACGCCGATGAACACTCGCGAGACCAGCGATGCTATACGCGTGTTGCCAAGCTCGTCTCCGGGAGGGAAAGCCCCAAAGCTCTGGTGATATATTAGGTATATCTATCCTCTTTCTTCTCCATGACCGAATATTATTTTTTCTTGAATAGTTTAATTCACTTTACCGTTGGACTTAGGCTGCAGCTCGAAGCGATAAAATAACATTTGGGTTACCTAACACTTATAGCGTAGTTTTCTAAAGTGTTTATAGGTAAAATAAATAATAGTCAGGTTTTAGATTTGTGTGGCGACGGAAGCCGAAAACCGACCTTGCTTGCAGAGCCGCGAGGGCAAACCAACCTTAAAAGAGGCTCCTCTGACGACGACGCGACTCGCACGTTGGTATTGGTTATGGACAATAAATATACTGTGTTGTACATTTAAAATAATATAACACTTAGAAAAGTATTGTTACATCTAGATCGCTACACTATTGAATTAGGTAAATCCTGTAATAATAGTTGTATTGTAACTGAAATAAATAAGTAGATACTTAACTTAATCTAAATTGACAGATTAGTAGAACTGCCCGGTTCTTATAATCAAGAATCGATTCGTTTTGCTTACGGACACCGTCAGTTTCTTGGTTCCTAACCGGGCAGTAAAGTACCTATACCTACCTATCGATTTTTTTTTGTAAATTATACTTACCACAGTGGAGTAAATGGATTTCTTTAAAGGTTTTTAAAATAAAACAATTGCAAACTAACAAGACACTTTACTTGATATAAAGCATTATTATAACAGCATGTTATGAGCTACTCAAATAAAACAAATTGTGAACATAAAAATAAAATAATATAACTTAAAATCATTTGTCAAAAACTACGTTTTTTATGCGACAATCTGTACTGTTGTGTGTGAACTACCTTATAGTCTTGTTATATTTTAGGCTTATGTAATTAATTCAATGTATTAATTATGTAACATCCGTATAGCATGTATGTAATACGCATATTAGTGGCTTTCTTTAATATTTTATGCAGGATGCACAATGATTAAGTATAATATATAACATAACAAGTTGAGATTTTGTATTGTGATGAATTGCGCTATGAAGGGTGTTTTGTGCTGTCAAATGATATAGTAACATGAGAAATCATTTTTGTTTGATTATAGAAGGGCTTAACGCTTTGAATGTCTATTGCGAAAATATAAATAAATTATACTGAATTAAAAGGTTAATTTTATTCCATTTTATGAAGAATAAAATTTTCCTTAGTGTGTTAACACTCATAGACATTAGTCATTGTACAAATTTACGACTAATTTGTAAGTAGCCCGAAAATTCATGGACGGCTTTATAGAATTTTGATTTTACAGACTTTTAAAAATCTGTAAAATATTTTTTTTTCTGTCTGACAACACCATGTTCCTCTTATTATAGAGACAATTTGGAGCCAAAAATGAGGTTCAAATACCGCCGTTAGTAAACTCACAATATTTATAAAACATAAAAAAAACCAGTTAGTATATTAAATTATATTTGGAAACTGGGAGTTCTCATTCAACACGCGCCAAGATATTATAATTAGACAATTATTAACATAACTATAATGATTTTTTTTCTAAAATAATTACAAATTAAAATGATTATACAGGTGTCGCAGGTACAGTATTTTAACTTATCTTTAAGAATTAGTGAAATGTGTAAAACTATAGACTGAAACACGATATATCGTAGGGATCATTTTCGAATTCTTTGGTTCAGATTACACGCGTAAAGTATACAACAGTCCAAATGCCACAATCACACAAAATAAAAAACTAAAAATAGTACAAGTGCTGCATCTCTATGGTTTAAGATGGCGCTAGTCGACAAGTGGAATTCATCACTATGAGTGGCTATTATAGTATCGTGTCTTAACTCCACTCAAATTGTAACGAAATACATGGTTTTTGTAAAACAATGTAATTAGACTCTTTTATAATATTAAACTCTTATATTGTATAATATTATTTTTGTATATATCGTTTTTATAAACTGTTTACTCAGTCTGTAGAATAAGTTAGCAAGTATTTTAGGATTTCATTTTCAGAGTTGTACAGAAAAAAAACTACTTTCCACTAGCGCACCTTTAAACTCGTCACAAAGTTTATACAAATAATATTTTAAAGTTATTGCATAACTATGATTAAATACTCAAATAAAATATGCTAAAAAAGAAAAATATGAAATAAAATATGAAATAAAATATGTAATAAAACTTATGTTGTTTTATTAAACCTGGTATACACTATTATAAGACAACATATATTCTCGAAACTACACAAGATGCTTACGTTTACAGTGTTTAATGGCGCCTGACAAAACCTTGACCAATATGTATACAACTTAAATATGTGTAAAGACGTCTTAACAAAATGAAATGTTTTTAATGAATCTTACATTATACGAGTAATTATGGATAGCGAATAGATAAAACTGTAAGAGTAATCGGAGCAGACACATTCCGGAATCTTTTTAAGAGCCTGATGCAAAACTACGCCAGGTCCATTCCGCAGTTTAGGTATAAAGCTTGCAAGTACGCGGCGGGTTTGACTAATCGTGCCAAAATATCAGTGGAGAGCCGCGCGCCGGCCGGTCGCACGTTAGTTCGATGCTCATTCACGCGCTGCGTCGCATCCGTCAACCCTAACGTCACAGCGACGTTAGAACAGATAAGAGTAACGCTGTAGAAAGAGAGGCAACTTCTAGGTGAATATAATTGTAGGTAATTAGCGCTGTGCGACTTAAATTGCGACTTTATTGTGTCGGAACAAGAGTGGCTATTTATTTTAATGATTTGGCGAAGTGGGACTCCTGTACCTGTACTATGTATTATGTATGCTGAGGCAGTACTAATGAACACAAGATCAGTAAAGACAATAGCAAGAGAAACGGGTATCAAGTAACCGAGCGAGTTCAAATATGATATATTTTCTCCTATATAGTGCAATAACTTTTAAATATAATATTATGTCACTAAAAGTCGAAAATTGAAGGTTCGTCATTTAAAATCTGTGGCATTTGGATCTTAAATTTGATATAATATAATGGGCTATGTTTTATACAATATTTACATACACTCGCCTTTGAGCTAACTCAATATACGCTATAGCTAACTGTAGCGAATGTTAGAAGTGATCTTACGCAATATTTGTATTTTAATATTAAGGCATCTAATAGCATTTGCATTACAATATACCGGCAACTAAACAACCGAAACCAATAAACTATGTAAATCTAAATTTTCAGGTTTAAAATACCATAATCGCAATTTACGTCATTATTTCAGTCATGAGTCCTGGTACGTTGACTACTGAAGATACATAAG
The DNA here is from genome assembly GCA_963859945.1 of Euplagia quadripunctaria. Classification (NCBI taxonomy): domain Eukaryota; kingdom Metazoa; phylum Arthropoda; class Insecta; order Lepidoptera; family Erebidae; genus Euplagia; species Euplagia quadripunctaria. The sequence continues at coordinate 1,684,651 of OY982569.1, read as the reverse complement.
TGTCTCTTTCTCTCCATCTTCTAAAGAAAGAATTCACTAAGAGTTCTAAGGTTCTCCAGTAGCGGATACGGACTATAAGGCGTCCATTACTCGCCCATGTAAGCGTCACTCAATCCTAAGTCATGATGTAAAAATCAAAATATCCAGATGTTGGCAATCAATATCATGCAATCATCAGTCTCTGTATCTGTCATCCGTCAGTCATCGTCTTGATTGTGGTAAAACTTTCAGCAAAATCTACCGTGGAATGGACGCCTTAAGCAGCGGCCGGAGTAGTTTAATACATGCGATGTATGTAAACGTCGAGTAGTAGGAAGCTCTCTGTTCAGTGATGAATGTTCCAAAGGTGAGATGATGATGAAAGTTTTGATCGACGCTATACTCAAAGTACACTATTGAATTAACATTTAAGGTGACATTCCTGTCATTGTTCTTAAACCGTAACTAAAACCGTAAGGATTAGAAAACTGGCAGGAGCTTCATAAATATGTAGCAATACCGCTTGATGCGGAAGTCGAACGACCTATTTTAAATCTGAATAGGTACTTCAATAACATCTAGCTCTTCTGAATGAACGAATTCAGGAATCGTTCACTCAATTTCCTGATCAAATGTGTAATCAACATTTTCATTTATGGTTGATTAGACACAGGAAATGATCAATGTGTTTCTGCTGACATCCATAAATAAACTTGTAGAATGTCGATACGAACTCTTTGCATATTTACACCCGATATTTGCAATGCAAATGATATGTTACCCGGTCCAAAGCTGTTATCAAATGTATACAGCTCGTTCGTTTTAGTTTGAGCGAATTGATAGTAATTTTTGCTTTTTTTTATACTGAAATAATTTTGTCGTGCTGTATGTATTGAAAGGTGATATTAATGTTTATGACTACATTTTGCTTATAAACATTATTTTTATTAAAATTAAGATTGATTAAAAATTATATATATATTTTTTTTAATTGTAGTAATTAGTTAGATTAATATCAACGCTTACTTTTATAACAACATTCTTGTTCAAATTATACTGAATTACTTAAACTAATGATTTTAATCATTAATTTAATACATGCCACTTACATATACTAAGAAAATACTATTATAGTTATTGTATATACAGAAAGCTGGACTAGGTTCGAATGTGTCAGACACCGACGGGATGGTTCGCTTCAAACCTCAACAAAGGACCCCTTTTGAGCTCGAAACTAGTAAGCTTTCGAATAGATATTTGAGTAGTACGGTACATCTTCTGTAATTACTCAGCGAATTTACTAATGTAATCTAAGTACCTATATGATTCTTATCTAGTGTTATTATTAATAATTATCGGGTTTTTTTATTTTCCTACAGATTGATTAATTTATGACTTGTCGAAAAAAAATTGCTTTACTAAGTGACGTCACATATTGGAGTCCGACTGTTAGTAGTATTCTATTGTACTTATATATGCAACATTTTAATAAGTTTTAGGTCAAAATGTGATGTCATAGTTTTGAGTGTAAGTATAATTTTATTGTCTAAATAAAAAATAATTAAAGTTTACCTAAAGTTAAATATGTCTACTGACTCCAAACTAAAGAAAAATTATTATCTAATTTAATTTTCACATTTTTTATGTATAAAATATTTGTTAGTCAAAAATTGAACAGCCTTTAAAAAAATAAATTTGAATAATTAAGTAAGCAATAGATTGAGATTGATTAAGATTTGGCTAACACAAACATCTGTTTTAATGTTATCATCTCATATTGTCTGTAAAAAAATAATATTGATGAGCTGACGATCATAAAAAAATAATGTTTATAAGTAAAACCATAAATGACATGACACAGGCTGGATAAGAAGTAATAGAGATGTGAAATCCTTTTTTAAAACAGGCAAAGGTAACTGCTGTTTAAATCCTAACAGAATTTAAAAGATATTCTTATTTTGAATTAGTATAGCAGTTATTAGGTAGAATGTTTGGCTGGTAGCAGCCAACATAATATTTCAGTATGCACTGTACACCTTGCTTAGGGCCTTAAATGCAATAAAGGGGTTAAAAATAGACCCACAAATTAAAAGAGAAGTAATAAAGATATATTTTTTTTGTTTGCAATTATTTTTGATGGTGAAAATTGTTCAAGAGCAAGGTATGTAAGTTTCGCAATTACCATACTGTAGGTATTACCTACAGAATTGGCGTAGCGTGCCTTGGAGGGGCCCTGTATCTAAATTACTTGGGGGGGCCAAATGAAGAGTAAAGATTTTTCACAAAAGAAACAAAAATGCTTTAAACGGGGTAATCCCGCAATAACCGATGTAGGATGTTACCAACTTTTGGGCGCACGCTTAACCCGGGAATAAAAGAGATTGCTTTTTTGACTTTTGTCATTTCTGAAGTGAAAACTCTATAGGCACGTGTGACAGTTTCTTTATATTATTATGTTTGTTTCCCGGGAAGCACGAGATTAAGTGACATTGTGGATAACATTTTACTAATTTTTGCTTACACACGTTAGGGGCCCCTGTAGCCCGGGGGCCCCGTATCATTGATATGGCTGATACGGCGGTAGCTACGCCCCTGACCTACAGTATGGTAATTAAATGAATAAATATACAAATTATATGTTTACCAAAGACTAAGATTAGCTTTTTACTGTAAGTACAGTCCATAAAAAGAGAACCTGTTTTTTAACGATCAAAAATAATAAAGGATCTAAAAGATTGGGACAAATTCTTCTTCAATATCTTGAAAACAAGTTATTTTATATTTTGGATAGGATTGAACCATTCCAACACTTACAACGATTTATTAGTTTCAGTCAACTTCCAATTTTATAAAACAGTAATTCCACAAAGAACCACATCCCTAAACCTTCAACAATCCAGCCTGTATAAAACCTACAGCAAACGCCACACCTTATCTACACCTTTATATAAGTATATATAAAATTATGCTTACACATGTTATATTACTAAACTTGAGTCATATACTATATGCACTTTTACTCAACAGCATGTCGACTGCACTGTTTCAGCTTCGAGGAGATTGAAGTCCATTCCGTTCGGTCGGTTGAAGCCGGTCTTTATGCCATCCCATCCGTTTTCCACCTTATATTCACCTGTCTGTATGCGGTTATACACTTCCTGAGCGACTAGAACAAACGCTTCTTCAACATTCAGACCTGTTTTTGCTGAGGTTTCTACGTGATGTAAACCTAAAAAAAAAAAAAAATTATATTACTTTATTTTTTTCTTCGACCGCGATGACTTTACAAAAATTGCAACAACTGACACAAATAATACCCAGACACGGGATAACTATTTGAGGAACATACAATTTTTGGTTTGCTAGCCGTTTTCTGCAGTTTCACATGCGTATGGTCACTGCTCCCTCCCTAAGCGTCGTAGCGTGATGTTACATAACCTATAACCTTCTTTAATGAATACTCTATCGAATACAAAAAGAACTATTCAATCTCGACTGATAGTTCTATAGATTATTGCGTTAAAACAAACAAACAACTCACATATACGCGTCGTATTATTATAGATTTGCAAGTTTGATATTTGCAGGTATATTGGCAAGTTCAAAGTCTATGACAGGACAGGACTTGATAATTAAGCTCCCCATTAAAATGTACTGAATGCTTTGTTTTATTTCATATTTCATCAAGTTGCTAATTGCTAACTGTCTCGTTGATCTGGTCTGGTTTCGTTCCCGGGGTAATTTGGCCGACCCCATCTACTCCGTCCCATCTAAGTCTCAATTTGGCCCAAGTTGAGACTTGGATTTTCTATTACGAACTTCGTCCCCGTATTACAAAACACCAAAAATATAGCTGGTGAAATACTGGTGGTAATAACTTTGCATACTCTTTTAAAAAAGAGGTAGGAAGGTGAAAAGATTTTTCTAACTATTTGTAGTAACTTCCACGTGACGTCATCTAAAATTATTGTAGGTATGTCTCCAGGACATTTGATATCGAATACACAACTGATCGAAATAACTGGAATTATAATGAGATGAAACCAACTCGGACTTCCCCACCCAAAAAGGCTTATCAGTTTCCAAACTATGTTACTTTATTGCGTCTGTCGGAACTGACACAGATACCAAGTTTTATCTCAAAGGTCGACTTTTAGCATGTTTACGACTATTATGTAAACAATAAGTGTTTTCCATTATGTTGATTGGCATGGTAATACTTGTGTAAAATTTCAGTATTTAGTTATAGTAATTAGATAAGAAATAAATTAAACATAAATTGAACTTAATCATCTCGCTGCAGCTATCTAATAATCACGTGGATATAGTGGCACATGCCTTGGTCAACTTGACTGACCCTGAAAGTTATAGGTAGGTATGTACTTGGACTCCAATATAGCGTAATTAGAGTATTTACACGAATGGATTCCGTGATTCAAACAAATATAGTACATTTATTAGAAGACAGGATTCGAAAATCCGTCTTTTTCGATCGTTCTTTGTGGAAAATGTTTACCTGAAAATTTTTCAGGTAAATCCAGAAATTTATTTGTGTAAGTCATTGTTGTTGCTGGTGAAGGATTTTGGGACAAGCAAATACGTTCTTTATTTTAATATTATGAATGTAAATGTGAGTTTGTTCGTTACTCTTTCCCGCCTCGTAGTCAGGGGTACAGAAAACTACATAGGGTCTCTTTCATAAAAAAAGTACCGTTCCCGGCTTGACAAAATCTACACTAATGCGAACGTAGCTATAAGCAACAGCTAGACTTTTGATAAAACAGCTAAAATATCGCTAAGTCAGTCACTTTGGCTAAGTACAAGCTCTAAGGTTAATGTTTGAAATGCACTTTGCATGTGTCTTTGCACACTGCATGCACATACTGAGATCTCAGAACGCGAGCGACAATCCTGTACCTACCTGGCACAAAGTTCCGCTGAAGTACTTCAAAAACCTATACTGATATATTAATGACAATTAGTACAGTAGCTATTTAAAAACATATTATAAGGGCTTACTTAAATATTGATTTAAATCAGTACGGATGTTTTGCGCAATCAAGTCCTTAGGTACCGTGAGTAATCACTGATCACCGATACAAAATAGAGTATTCGACGATAAGAGAGTGTGTATAACTGTCAGCTCCGGTTGACATAAACGTTATATAATAAAGCAGAAAATAACTGACTCCGAGAACTTTTAAAAAGGGCTTTTTAAAAATAGACGGTATTCGAAGCCATTATACGGTTATAGACAAAATTAGACAGCGGATGTGTCGTCAAGCATCAACTACTTAAGTCATCAAGCTAGACCAGACGAGGGCGTTTACAATGCAAACGGAAGTAATATGAAGAACGTATGTAGAAAAATGTTGTCACTTCACTTCCTTGTTATTAATACTTTGTTTGTATCAATTGAGACGCTGGATATTTCATTTTTATCTTAAATTTACTTGTAAGTTATAAGTCAAGGTTACGCGGCGACAGCGGGTGAGCGTGTAGATGAAAAAAAGTATTACGATAAAGTATCCTAATGTTATAGAATAATATAATATATGACTTTATTTGTCACGCTTTCACGCCTGAACTGCTCAAACAATCATCATGAAATCTGCATACACATTGTCAGGGATACAGAAAACGACATAGGATGCCTTTCATTTAAAAAAAGAACACTGCTCCCGAGGGATAACTTTTATCGAGGGCCAAAGCGATTGTGTATTAAAATTCGTTGGTTATTTAATTTATGTTAATTATTTAACATATCTGTGTTAATTTAACAATAACTTTTATATAAATTATCTAAAATTAAATTTATTAACATTAGTAAATTATTTGTAGGCTACTTTTATGAAATTTCACTTCTGCCGTGTGTGAATTGCACACACACTTTTTTTTTATGACGTGGCTTTGCACGGCTTGTGCTTTTGTGATCCTAGTATTTCTATAAGTATATACCTTTTTATACTTTGTAGTGATGTGTATGGCACTCGAAAATCTTACTATATGAATGCGAAGTTTGGATGGATGGATGTTTATTACTCAATCATGCCAGAACGGCTGAACGGATCTGGATGGAATTTGGCACAGAGATAGATTATAGTCTGGAATAGAACATAGGCTACTTTTCATACCGGAAACACGTACCGTTCCCGTAGGATATATCCACGAGAACGAAGTCGCAATCAACAGGTAATTTAATCAGACATCTAAAGATTTGAGTACTGACGATTTAAATACGATGCTTCTTGTGTCGGATACATTTAAAAAATGTTAAACAAACATCTAAAAAATCAATATTATCTATTATGCAAATATATAAATAAGTTTTTTGAGTAAGTATACTAAGTACTTGTTTGTAAAAATAACTAAAATATCCGAAAGTTAAAGTTAAGCTATGTTTGAGGTAGATATAGTACGTACGTTTTGTTTTTATATTTCGATATTACTAGGCACTCATACCCCCATTCTAGAATTAAGTAATTTGATTGATAAAAAATCTAATCTAATTAATAATAGAATTTACTTTAGGCACCATACCCCGTTCTGTTACTATCACCGTCGTAATGACGTCGACATAATTATGTATTCCTAAAAGCAGGTGATTTGGGCATATAGACAAGTTCTTGATAAAAGATTGTACGCACAATTTTATCAGCGGAATCGTTCAAAATCAATAAAAGTTGAACATAACTCTAGCTATGCTACATATTTATGGCGCCACTTGGATGGGATTCATGGCTGAATGGTTGGGGGAAAACGTTCGTCCCACGTGGTTGAGCAAAGTTTGGCGCCATCAGAATTTTGCGTGGGCTAGATTTGTGGATATGTTTGTGTGCGTATTATTTACGAACGATATTTGACGGGTCGGTCATACTGGGAGTGGTTAATTTGTTTACTATCGTATCATTACTAACATTGGAATGAAATGCGTAATAATTTATGTCAAGACATTATTATTTAACATTTATATACTAACTAACCTAACAGACGTTGTCCTTTCATTATTTCAAATAATATCTTTGTGGGTGTTCATATTACAGAAAAAGCCATTTTCCAATTAGCCAGGCAACCTTTTTATTTTCTTTATATCTTAAAACCTTGTTCGTACTACTACAGACAAGTGATGCGCTTACCAAAAAACATCACATAATTTATATTTTTATAGATAATACGCATATTATTTTTTGCGCATAATAACATTGCAATAATACGAGTGTTAGTTTAGCTGGTGTTTACAACAAATAATCTCTGAATATATTCGTTCAAATTAAAATAATTTAAACCTGTTTAACAATTAAATTTACTACGTTCGGATTGGATTTTGGAGATCTTACGTGTTTTTTATAAGTTATTTATAACCAAAGATGCTAATGGTTATTTGTAAATTTATAATTTAAACTTTTTTTTTTATATATTCCATATTTGACTGCACCGGTGGCGGTGGCGCAATGATTAAAGTGATCGCTTCACAACTACGCCGCATCAAAAATTTGTATGAGTCACAAATAGTTGTCCCGAGTTGTCTTTTTTTAAGAAAGAAGAAGAATACAATTATGTACATACGGGAATTAACGCGATCACGAATGCACTGGCCGTGGTCACAGGCTGACTGCAACCTAGTCGAAACGTCGGGCAATTCAGAGGCATGTAATACCTATTTCGTGATCGCGCTATTCCCGTGTACCTATGTACATAATTATATCATGGACTAGCAACCCGCCCCGGCTTCGCACGGGTACAAATTATATACCTAAACCTTACTCATGAATCACTCTGTCTATTAGTAAAAACCGCATGAAAATCCGTTCAGTAGCTTTTCAGTTTATCGCGAACAGACAGACAGATGCGGCGAGGGACTTTGTTTTATAATATGTAGTGATTGGTTTAAAAGTAAGTAGAAGAAGAATATTTATTTATAACTACACATCTTTATTACAGTTAACTTTCGACGTAACATCTTAAATAATTCAGTACAGTTAGTCGGATGACAACTTGAATATTGATGGCCTTCACTGTAACAAGTCTTACAAGTGAAAAAGCGAGTGAACTCTGCACAAAATTCAGGAGCACACTGCAAGCAGTGCTATTCAGCTGTCCAGCTATGCTTATGAATATCAAGGGGCGTTAATTCTTGCCAGACATGGCTCATTAAGTTATTTTGATTTCTCTAGACCAAAGGATCATGGGATGAGACAGTGCCTTATTCAACATCAAGTTTAAGGCGAAGAGACCATGTAATACCTAATAGATGGGCCTCTTCTATTGCCCTAGGCCTTAAACTACCGTCAGACTGTCGGAATGGTGGTAAGTACGACTAGTAAGTTTTTTTCTACAGCTGTAGGCACTTCTTCCAGAAGGAAATTGTTGCCGACAAAACGAAATTCAGAGCTGAAGATTGCTATTTTTAACCGACTTCAAAAAAGGAGGAGGTTCTCAATTTGACAGTTTTTTTTTTTTTTTTAAGTTTGTTACCTCAGAACTTTCGACTGGGTGAACCGATTTTGATGATTCTTTTTTTATTTGAAAGCTGGTGCTTCCTGTATGGTCCCATTTCAATTTGGTCCAGTTCTGACAATGGCACCCATGAGAAAACCATATATAAGTCTTTTATGGAATAGTGTTTTTTGTTGAAGTCGGTTTTTTTTTCAAAGAATCATACAGGCATATAATTTGTGTTTCACATTACAGTTCTCCGAGACAATGTAACGGAAGGAAAGGATGTGATCAAAGACCTATATGCAAATTTATTGAGAAGTCTAATACACTTGTAGAGCATATAAGACAATAGTATTAGAACATTAGTTTCATTCGTAACCATTTAGACCACAATGAAACATTATATTAGGGTGTGTCTGGCAAGATCATCATACTAAGCTGATGTTGGCTGATAAGGGTGATTCTGAATCTTTTAAGTTTTTTTTTATGTTTTAGGGGGCAAACGAGCAGACGGGTCACCTGATGGTAAGTGACTACCTTCGCCCATGGACACCTGCAACTCAAGAGTCACAAGTGCGTTGCCGGACTTACGAGATAGTTAGATACGAGCACGCTCTTTTCTTGAAGGTCGTATCGGTCCCGCAGGTATGATAATTTACTACTGTACTGTAAAGTCCCCATGCCTTTTACATACAAACCTTACAGTTATCAATGTGCAATTTTAAAGTGTTACAGAATAAGCCATTTGATTAGCTGAGAGGTATCGCAACTACCTCTCTGACACTCAGAGCTACTTAAGCTGGTCCCAAATGCCGAATGGCTCATTCACTAAGTTCATGTATTTATCTAGTTTTCAGAGGTTTTCAAGGATATTCATTTAGAGATGGACAGCTTATGTTTGAGATGCGGTTGTTGATTATTAAATCAGAGAGGTATTGTGAAATTTTTCATTCAATTTTGCATACATCGAGTAAAAGACTATTGTCATAATAAATATGTATCACAGCTTATTGTATAATTATTGAAATAAGTTTTTTGTAATCCTTGACATTCTAATTCAACAATAGCACACCTGTTTATACAACAATTTTTGGCAGATAAAATATTATATTTTTTATACAATTATTGTAAAAAAAAATTCAATACATTTATTTTTTATCCCAGCAACATTCTTATTATATTTATAGGGTATCACTAAAATAAAGACAAGTCATTAAATCTTAATAACCTTGTAAAAACACAAAGTACACCATTTTGTTGTTGACTTTCTTACAATGTTGGTTGTTAGGATAGAGAAATTAAGAAAGCCATCAAAATAATTAGCTAAGGCAATTCTGAAGATTATTTAAATTCTTGACTAGCTTTCACCCACAGCTTCACGTAAAAGTTAGTTTTTCGCTTCATAAGTTATGATGAGTTAAGTAGATAAGGTGTAAAAACCAAACATACAAACTCACTTTTGCGTTTTATGAACTAGGATAGAAAATGAAGCATGGAAAGAATGTCAATATTTCAAATGAGCACTTGTTGTGACATGATTTATATCCGTTTAATAACTATTAGCACATTGTGCAAAGTTTTATAATAACTTCCCCATCACATGGCTGTCTGATCCCAAACTAGGCAGGGCCTGTACTATGGTAACCAGAATGCTGATAAACATACTTATATATTTCTAAATACATACATATTATAGATAAATTACACCCAGACACAGAACAAATTATCGTGCTAATCACACAATTATTTGTCCTGGGTGGGAATCGAACCCACAACCTCTGGCTTAGCAGTCAGGGTCACTAACCACTAGCCTACAGGCTAGCCAATTTCAGTTGCATTTTAACCATTTAGATTAAGATTATTATTTATTATAATATAAATGTTTAAATAACTCACCATTCTCTTCAGCAAACATTCGCGCCTCTTCACACGATACCTCTCTTCTGGCACCATTTTTATTATCTGTACCCACCAGGTCTATTTTGCAACCAACTAATGCAAACACTGGCCGGTGAGGTTCTATGTGCCTTTTTGCTTCCATCATCCAAAGAGGTATATGTTCGAAACTAGATCTATTGCACACATCGTACACTAGCAACGCTCCAACTGAATTCCTATAGTATGATTTAGTTATAGATCTGAACCTCTCTTGTCCTGCCGTATCCCACAATTGCAGCTTAATTCTAGTACCGTCTTGTACTTCTATGATTCTTGCAAAGAAATCCACACCAACTGTTGGATCCGATAGCTAAAATTTAACACGCAATTTACTACACAAATCATTTAAATAAGACCAAAACAAAGACCAATGTACTTACCTCTGCGAACTTCCCATCTGTGAAATATTTCAGAAGAGAACTCTTGCCCACTGTACTATCACCAATTAGGATAAGCCTAAACTGGTAATCAAATATTGGATCGACCATCTTTTCGGTTGCAATTTCAATAACATCAATTGATAGTAACAAAGGTCTCGTCAAATATTACGTACAATACAAAATGACAAGCCAAACAAGAAACATCAGTCACTGAAGTCAAGTCAAGTCATAACATTCATAGAGGTGCCATAATACCTCTATGATAACATTACCTTTTCTAGTTTGTCTCTGATTAAAGAAATACTTTACCGGTTTTAAAATTATTTCACTAAATTAAAAACGACTCAATAATGTAATTGTGATAAAATTATCATAATAAAATGTATCAGTTTATTGTTTTCGGTTCCATAGTTTATTTAATAAATACTTCAATAACCGTTAACTATATTTTAAGATTTTGTACCATTATAATTATAACCGATTTCCGTTAGAAAAATCATTCAAAGAATGAAGTTGATAATCGCGTAGAACCTACGAATTGTTTATATGTCATTCAAATCATTCAATCAATCACTCTAAGTCTATTCTATGCCACAATTTTTTCAACGGGCGATTGTAGAATAAATGCAATTGCGCCCCTCTGTGTGAACATTTAATCGCAATTGTGTAAAAAAGTGTTAATTGTGGTCATTCCAACTGTGTGGCTGTTTATTTTTATAAATGCCATTTTAATATAATACAAATGACAAAATTAACCTATCTCGGTAAGGCTTTCTCTGCCGGCCATTCCAGATCAGCTTGAATTATTGGGCTACAATTATTCGTAAGGTACGCATACGGCAAAAGTATAGTGGTTGATATGTTATTATTTTAAAATTCGAAAATGTGCTGTCAAAATCTTTCAGATAGAGTTATGATGAACACAAGCCAAGGATATAAAATAAAAGAGAATGCTACAGATCACAGTGATGGGAAAGTCAAATCTACACCAGTCGGTATGTTCTTGTTTTGTTTCACTGTAAAAAATTACTGATGATATTTCATGTTTATTTACGCATATTATTAGAATATCTTCTATATATATATATTATTTTATTATGGACTCTACCCGCGCAAGTTGTACTATTCAGGCCTAATGGCTTCTACAGCATTATTTCATGCTATAAGACCACCTATTGTACTAATGTTATCATTACTTGTATCAAGAAAGAGTATTTCTCATGCCAAACAAATATTTTATGATCAAGGGTAGGGCTGCCATCCGTCCGGTTTTCCCCGGATTTGTCCTAGTTTACAGGGCGTCCGGGAAGCGTCCGGACGGGGTTTTCAAAAGGACACTCTTTGTCAGGGAAAAGAGATAAATCGTTAACAAGCTGTTTAAAAATGATTAAAAAATGTAAATAGAAACTATGTTCTTATAATTTATTTTTAGTGTCCAGCAAAAAAATTGCTATATCACAAATGTGTCCTGGGTATTTGAAAATTTTGTCCGGCGTCGGTAATTTAAGTGATGGCGGCCCTAATCAAAGGGCAAATATTTGACACAAGATTTAATTAAAACAACATTGCTTAACCAAGTTGCGCACATTAAGTAAACAGGATGCCTATCTATTATTCTTTATATTAGGCTAATCACAGCTATTAGCAAAGTTTTCAGAAATATTTTCTCAAAGTAGTCTTCGTAGTAATTTAGTACAAAACCATAATTTGCCGGAATAATCATCAATTTCAAACTATGCTTACTTCACTGTTACCCAACAGTGAAGTAATGAAAATTAGTATGTATACCCATACATACTAATTTTCTAGTTGCTTATAAACCATGTTTTTCTTGTTGTTTAAGGAACTATGCCTTTGCTATTACAGTATTCTAAAACCAGTGAGTTTAATAAGGGTAAATTGTAATTTAGATCTCCTTTTAGTTGATGTCTTGGCAAGAAAATACATTAACTGTTATATTATAATCTGACTTTAATTAAATATTTTAATAACATAGGTGAAGCTAGTGTTTAGAGGTTTCCATCCTGTTCTACGTTATTAGTTTAAAAGATATATCATAAGACTAAAATGCACATATTGAGAGTTTAGTGAGTGACTGTAAACATAATTATGTGTATTGTCATAACATTGAAAGGTAACAATGCTGTTGACTGTGCTGAACTTATTAAGTATTTAAAGCACATGTAACCTATCACCATATTTCTGTGCTAATAAAATTAAAATGTACACAACTCACCACAAGCATTTAGCTTTCATTTCGTCCACTTAGAGTGTTAACAGGAACATGTGTTAATTCTATAGTTGTAGTCTTCTAAAAATACTTGTGTTTCTGTATAATTGTATACAAGCCAATTTATATTGCTTCAGCTATGGTGGCTCCTGAACTGAAACAAAACCCTGATGCCAATACAGGAATCACCAAAACATGTGCAGTGCTTGGATGTGAAGACTTTAAAAATCTAGAACCTGAATCATTTTTTAGGTAAGTGTGCTGCCCCAAAGCTTAGTATATGACCTTTCATTGGAAATGTAGCTGCTGCATGTGTAATCAAAATCCTTTTATCCTCAACATCTGAATTGTAAAATGTTCTTAAACAAGCTACATAAAAAGTAGCCAACATTGTTCTTCCTGTCAGTAACTTAAAATTAAGAGCTGGAACTATCACTACATATTATAAAACAAAGTCCCCCACCGCATCTGTCTGTCTGTCTGTTTGCGATAAACTGAAAAGCTACTGAACGGATTTTCATGCGGTTTTCACCAATGGACAGAGTGATTCAAGAGGAAGGTTTATATGTAGTATACTCGCATATTATTGTTGAGAAAAGTCGAGAAATTCAAACATTTGTAATGTCATGTTGTAACAAACATATTTTTGTGCACTTACATTGCAAACGCTGGCTAAACCTTACGAGATAGATCAAATTAATGTACTACGGAATTGTATATCTTAAAAAGATCAATAAAAAAGTCCGCGATGGTATATGTTTATCTCCTAAGGATAACCCACAGTAACCATTTTTATCTTTTACATATTACAAAAAAAATTAAGGGTTATTTATCAAACTATTTTAAACAATACAGTATTATTCCTTATCCAATTAAATACATTAGATACATTGTGCATTTTATGTAGATCAAAATTGCCCTTTACAGCATATTGTTAAAATGAATATCTTAGAAGATATCAGAGATTTCAAAAGCGAGGGCAGAGCGGCTGGCGGGCCGGACCGATTTTGATTATTCTTTTTTGTTAGATAGGGTACCACAAGGGTGGTCCCATGTCAAGGAAGTCAGGATCTGCTGATGGGATCCTGATAAAATTGAGAAAAACCCTCGAAAATTGTAGGACCGAATAGTGTTTCTGTTTACTTTTCATTACTTTATGAGGTTTTTGCGTTTAGAGGCGTCATCATATCATGTAGCTGAGCTAATTATGAAAAAAAATCATATTATAAAAATCTTCACTATGCACTACATATTATAAAACAAAGTTCCCCGCTGCGTCTGTCTGTCTGTTCGCGATAAACTGAAAAACTACTGAACGAATTTTCATGCGGTTTTCACTAATAGAATAATAATAATAATAGTGATTCATGAGGAAGGTTTAGGTGTATAATTTTACCTGTGCGAAGCCGGGGCGGGTTGCTAGTAATATAATAATCGTGGGAGAGCCATGCTTCGGCACATATGGGCCGGCTCGACCGGAGTGAACACCACGGTCTCACAGAAAACCGGTAGTGAAGCAATGCTTGCATTACTTTTTGCCGAGTGAGTAGGGAGGCCCTAACCCTTCCCTCCCCCCTCTCCGCCTCTTCCACCCTTCCCATATTCCCACCTTAAAGGCCGGTAACGCACTTGTGACTCCCGAGTTGCAGAGGTTGTAGACGTCCGGTTTGCTCGTTTGCTCCCTACAAAATAAAAAACAAAAATAATTGATGATTTTTATTAGTCTGAAAGCTGTCGGAACTGTATTCTGCTAGTCCCTGCAATAAAGGACTTAATTCCAGTTGCATTGGACACCAGTTGCATTGGACGCCAGTTGCATTGGACGCCAGTTGCATTGGATCAGGGCTAAATGTTTTCATTGAATGGTTGCTTGTGGTTGCTACTATTTTTTACGAGTACCAGTTGCGCAGTGTGCTGTGCGTAGGAGCGGTCAAGTTCTGGTTACCGCTAGAGAATGTCAAGGGTCAACATCCTCTAAGACGTAATCATGCTTATCACTGAAGGAGTGAATAGAAAGCCGGTGATCGGCTTGATGAATTCCTACTACCGAGGAGGAACAGAATGTGATTTCTGTCGTTAAAGGAAGGATCATCCGAGCAAGCTAGACCTGCTAGCCTGATGGTACACATACCCAACCCTTGATGTTGATTACAAGTGGTATGAACGTTGAACAGCATGAGAACTCTCATTGCAATGCAGGATCGCATTGCTATGCAATGTCAACAGTTACTTCAATTTTTAGGCTTGTCTTGCTGAGGTGGCACTGCAAATATTATAAGACAAAAGAGATTAGATTTTTCAACACTATGACCTGACCTTCAGAATGGTCTGATTTTAATAAATATTTTATGTTAGTCTATTTATGAGGGATAGACCCAGAACAGATTCTAAATATAACATGGTAGTAATAAGTAATAACAATAATAACTTCACACATCTCACACACGGGCCGTCTGATCCCAAACTAGGCAGAGCCTGTACTATAGTAAACAGACTGCTGATAAACATACTTATATATTTCTAAATACATACATATTATAGATAAATTACACCCAGACACAGAACAAATGATCATGCTCATCACACAATTATTTGTCCTGGGTGGGAATCGAACCCACAACCTCTGGCTTAGCAGTCAGGGTCACTAACCACCAGACCAACAGGCCAGTCATATACAATCTATTTTTTTCTTATTGTTATATAGTTCTTTATAGTTATTGACCTCTTTTAAACCAATGACTCAATAACCTTTTACAGATTCCCAGAAGATTTAAGCCTACGTCAGATATGGACTGACCTGACCGGCCGTAATAACTGGACACCCACGGACTACTCCTATATCTGTATGCAACATTTCTCAGTAGACTGTTTCAAGGTTAATGAGGATGATCAAATGGTGCTTGTTGATAAAGCAATACCTTCCCTCAAGTTGCCTAGACATGTATTAGAGGTAAGTTTTCCTGATGCTAAATGGTTGCTGTTGGTTATAAATGCTCACGCATCTGCATCACTTGCTAAAAATGGTTACTATTGTCTAAATTTAGGGCAACACACCATTGAATAGTAAAATAATTGTTTTTAAACTTTCGCGACTATGATACATATTAGGTTTGTAATTCGGGACTTAATCGCGATAATATTTTAAAGGTACAATATCTCTCGGTTACCCGACGTTCCGATCGAATTGCACCGATCGTGGTCACGAGTGAACTGATGAGAGCTTAGCGACGCCTCCGTGAAGTGCGAGTTTCGGCAACTACCCTCACTTGGTCTTCACTATTTTTATTCGTACTGTCGGTACTTCGACACACTACACTTACGACGTCCCCTGAATGATGTCGAGGGAGTACTCGCTGACGAGAGCATTGCTGATGACGGGATTCTAAGATGTTGATAAGTGGTACTCATCTTCTTGGTTGAAATTTTTATGGTTTTTTATTTCAACTTCTTCACGTACTATTCTGGAGAAATAGTGACGGTCGGTTGAAAGTACCTGTGGTTGGTGTAATTCAATCCAGTGGTTTGGACCTGACTCCAGCAAATGCTCCGCGATCGCCGACTTGTTAATTTGGCGGTTTTTTACAGCTGTAATGTGTACTTTGACCCGTTCTGCGATCGTACGTTTGGTCTGTCCGATGTACGAAGTACCACAGCTGCAATCTACTTGTACACACCTGGCGACTGTAGAGGAACATCCTTCGGTGTTCTTAAGGACTTTGCCATCTTTGAGTGCGGACTATATACAGTCTTAATGGAGTACCTACTCCTTTAATACTGTTCCAACTTTGTCCGTCAATTCTTTAACATATGGCAGATAAACTGGTAGTCTGTCCACGTGTACTGGTTTACTGGGTACTGTTTCCTCTTTGGACGTTTTAAGCTGTCTCGGTAGCCGTTGCGTCTTAGTACTTCCTGAACGTGAGTGAGCTCGCTTTCTAAGTGTTCAGGGTCGCACAGGTCGTGGGCTCGGTTTGTTAAAGAAGCCACAACAGATTGCAGATGACATGTGTGAGGGTGTTAGTGGGCGTGTAAATACCTGTCTGTGTGTGACCGAGTGTACCATTTTGTCTCACCGTTAATTTTACATCGAGAAATGGCAACGATCTGTCTATCTCGCACTTTACGGAGGCGTAGCAGAGCTCTCATCAGTCCACTCGTGACCACGATCGGTGCAATTCGATTGAAACGTCGGGTAACCGAGAGGTATTGTACCTTTTAAATATTATCGCGATTAAATCCCGAATTACACACCTAATATGGTTGGGTCATATTTCATGCCTGCATAATTTTACTATGAATTAGTACATGAAGATTTCTGCCTGAATTGGAATTCATTGATTTTGGAAAGAACCTATACTCTACAGTACAGAGACCTCGGTTAAACAGCAGATCCTCCTAGAAGTCCACGAGATTGAACCAATAATCACTTTAAATCATGTGGGAGGCCCACACGCTGTGTTGCTATTTTGCCAATGTAAAAATTCTTTAAGTGAGGATAACCGTCATCATGTTGTTTATAACCTTCTCCACTAGTAAATTAATGGTAAGTTATAACGGGTATTGCTTTAATGGCAACAGAAGGAGCATGAGTAATTTCCATGTTGATATTACATTTCCAGTGCAGTGCTTACTCTTGTAATGGTAAAGGCTCTGTTTTCGTATTTAGACTCATAGACCGTCCATTATACGTTGAGATACGGCTGATCAGTTGAGCCAGCCTAGAAGTACAAAAGCCTGCTGGGGCATTCACTGGCTTCCAGGAGAGACCAAGCACCCCTGAGAATACATGCCCGTTGTGTGGCCACTTTCTCACACTGTAGGATACCGTGGACAGCTGTTTCCTCCGCGTTGAGACATCCTATGCATTGAGGACTGTGTCGCATTGATGGTAAATAGGTGCGGGTTCCTACAACTATCCTGATGTTGAGTAGGTTAAGACTGAGTTGTCTGCAAGTTATACATTCTCACTCTTGTTTCCCACCTTAGTAGTATTCAATTGCATTCTTTATGTCTAGATATATCCCAGAATATTAAACTCACTGTTTCTACTCAGGTGGAATATATTGACGAAGAGACGCTGGACAATGAAGATTATGAAGAAAACATGACCACAGATGAAGACGAAGAAAAGCACCCTGCCCCACCACTAGACCTTAATGCACCTAAGAAAGAACTAGAAAATCTTGAACTGCTCAAACTATTCTCTGAAGTCCAAAGACTACAAAGACAAGCCGTTGCTTTAAAAGAGAAACTAAAATACAATATGAAAGTCCATAACAGACAAAACCGATTTTTAAAAAGAATTAAAGAAATTATAGAGATGAAAAAAAAGATTTTAAATCAGAAACGGAAGAAAAAGTGCAGGATATTACTCTCGTTGCAGGATAAGATTAAAGAAGATACGACAGGATTAGTTTTGGCTATGCCGATGCGTCAGACAGACGATTTAAAAAATTTCGCCTTGAGCATTTATAAATACTCGCCTCAAGCATACATTTATATAAGGAACACCTTAAGGACAATATTGCCAAGTACGGAAGTATTGGACTCGTGGATCACTGCGGGTTACCAGCCTAGAAATGTTATATCTAATAGTAATTTGATCAAAGTGGTTGCAGAACAGACAGAGACGCAACTATCCTGTAAAGTTATGATAGGTTAATTACTAAGTGTTAAATCACGGAATATTAATTTTTAAATAAATTCGACAAACCCTGTTGTTGTTTTTTTGAGTATTGAAGTCACACGGATATTTCATGTTGTTGTATACATACATCTCTGAATTAATTAGAAGTTAGTTTCATGAAGTAGTCGAAAAAATGCCAATTCTAAAATACCCTTATCAAAGAATCCGAAGAATCCCAAATTGCAGATGGCAAAACCATAGTGGGAGATGACCACACAACCTGTACCTATCTAGAAAGGAGAGCTAAATGAAATTGTCGGCTTCACCCCTTGGCATTGCGTAGACGGTCCATGGGCGACGGTAGTCACTTACCATCAGGTGACCTGTCTGCTCGTTTGCCCTCTATAATATTAAAAAAGAAAAAATATATCCACTTCCATCATTAGATATAGTTAAACAAAAAAGATGTTTAGGGTATGAACGTCTAAATTCCAATTGTTGGAATATGTATTTAGGGTGAAAAATCAAGCAAGAATTACGTTACTTATTATTGTACCCGTGCTTTTTTGTTTCCTATAATTAGAACTCCGCCCCACTGCCGATCCATTTTTATACTGTCGCATTTTATAATATTGGTGATCACCGTACAATATGACTGGTAGGTACCACCTCTTCTTTCTTTTTAATGAAAAAACAAATCAAATCAAAAACATTTAATTCAATTGAACCCATTAAAGGTATTTTTGAATTGTGAGGAGTACCTAGTAGTCAGACAGACTAAGTCAGTCGTGAAGCTAGTTGCCTGTTCCAATAGGTAGATCCTGTGGAGAAGAACAGACAAGAAACTCCAATGACACTCTTTTTCAACATGTTTTTACAAGTCTCCGGTTACATTGCTTATATGCGCAAATGAAATGTGAGGACAATGTAACGTTTTGTTTTAAACTATAAACAGTCGCGTAAACTACTACTATACGTAAGTAATAGCAGTTTGGATATGACCAGTCCCCACCACACACTCGTTCACGAGCATGACGCACGCGCCAGCCATCGTCCACTTCAACCATATCAAAGGGAGCTGAACGACCCGACACATACACCACCATCGGCAGGACGTCTAGGCGAGCATGACAAACTCAGAACTGCCAAGCAACATAGCAAATTAACTTACTATCACTTTCTTAACCAATTTCCATTGTGGAACAACAAGTTTAAGCCCAAGGATACTAGGCTGTAAGTGTAAACTAAGGATAGCATAAGCTAAAACATTTTCCTGCTTGAATTTTACATACAAAGAGATTTATTACAAACTCACAATACTTTTAATAGAACCACGGGTAAACAAAGTTACCCTTAGTACTATCGATAAAACAGGTAATGCGGTTTGCCCATGGTTCGTTTGATAGAACCACAGGCAAAAAACTACCCATAATGGATCGACCAGTAGAACTTTACGGACAGTGAACGATTTTTTAAGAATGAAAATTAAGAAACTTTACCAAGAACATCCATAACAACTAACTTCAAAAACTTTTAAAGTTAGTTTTGGATTTTATATATCAAAATATACATCCACATCTCTACTATTTGTTACGTTAGTTTCAATAATAGCTAGCATTCTTCAATCTTTCTCTCGATAAATGATCAAGTATATTATATATAAGTAGGTATTTGAAAATTTGGTGTTCTAGTAAATAAAAGAATACCCTTTTATAACAAAACCGTAAGAACAATTTATTCAAAACTGTCATTCACTTTCTTACACTTTTGCGTTCCCAAGTTAGTTGACAAAATTGCAAAAATACATTACACACTTGTATAGGCCTGCCATCACTTACCACCACACACCACACCAATTCCCGATGCCAGACAAAAACTTCAAAAATCCCGGACACATTGGTGAAATCGAGATTCTTTCCCGGACACCTTAAAAAAATTACGCCGATTCCATTCAATATTTTTTTTATTAATTTAAACAGCTTGTTCATCTAACAATTATAATTTTCCCCTGGCACAGAGTGTCCGGGTTTTACTCGGACAATTTTTGAAAACCCCGCCCGGACGCTTCCCGGACACCCTCTAAACTAGGACAAATCCGGGAAAACCCGGATGGATGGCAGCCCTACACTTATACAATAGAACACGAAGATCGTTATTGCACCGTCTATATTTCGATAAGCAACCTCCTTTTACAACTGTTACCAATATAATCCCCCTTTTAATAATGCTCCTTCCCTATTTATATAATTTGTCAAACCAAGAGCTAATTATTGACTGGCCCGTTAGCCTAGTGGTTGGTAACCCTGACTGCTGAGCGAGAGGGGTTCGATTCCCACCCAGGACAAATAATGGGTGTCATTTATCTATAATATGTATGTATTTAGAAATATGGAAGTAAGTTTATCAGTAGCCTGGTTACCATAGTAGGTACAGACTTTGCCCAGTTTGGGATCAGACGGCCAATGTGAGGTGTGTGAAATTATTATTATTACTTACATTTTAATACTTATACAAAATTACTGTAATGATGAATTACAATATGAATTATCAATTATAGAAATTCTACTCTACTTTCTCTACTTACTAGTAAATTAATATGAAACAGGATAATAGTAAGTACGTCACAACCGTTAGGCAAATTCAAATTCAATATCTTTATTTCATAAAATTGAACATCAATTATTATTCGAAATCGTCGATTTAATAAATAATATTATTATTAAAAATTATAGATCAACACACACAGAGTCACCGCAACAATAGTTTACTTTGTCAAATGTAAAATTATTAAAGAAAAAAATGGAAAACATAATATCATAATCTGCCTGTTTCGATCTATAACCGCCCGTTTCCAAATGGTTGAGCCTTGTGAGAAGAAATCGGGCAAACAAACTCACGGCCATTCGTTTAAAAAAAAACCAACTTAACAATATTCACTAAATATTATATAATTTTGTTGTGTGCTATTATGTTTTTAAAATTAAAAGTAAAAATAAGTGTAAAATAAACTAAAAAAAAGAATATGACAATAGGGAAACTGAAATTTAAGGAAAATAAGAAACATTAGCTCATATTACATTTCTATTAAGTACATGAAATAACCTTTGAATCCAATACAATTCCATCCCAAGCGTTTTTATCCTGTAAATAATCCACTACTGAGTAATAGACCTTAAGGCATAGTTGTCGTTTTACTGTGGACTTAAACTTGTTTGGACTTAACATTTGAATGTTATCTGGAATTTTATTATAATATCTCACACATTGACCTCGAAACGACTTGTTAAGTTTTTGGAGCCTAGAGGTAGGTACAACAAGTTTATGTTTATTACGCGTGTTAAAAGGGTGTATATAACTTTTTTTACAGAAGAGATTTGTATTTTTATGATGGTAAATCAGATTTTCATAAATATATTGGCACGCTACCGTCATTATGTTAATTTCTTTAAATTTCTGCCTCAGTGAATCACGATTGCCTAAGTTATAAATTGCTCGAATAGCCCTCTTCTGCAGCACGAAGATAGATTGAAGGGGACTTTATTATTTCATAACAAATACGACAATGACAAAAGTAGGGAAACGGCGGTTTGCAGCCATAACGGCGCCGGCGCAACGAAAGATGATAGCACCTTTTGAGGATTTTAGTCGATCGCCAGATAGGCATTATTCAGTGTTGTTTAAATTTCACTACTGTTTTGCAGTCTGTATTTTATAAACTCCCAAATGTTGCAAAATGTTACCTAACCTATTTTATACATATTTATAAAGTTAACTAAATTTTGCCCAAAGATCTTTTGGCAATAGAAAAACAGCTCTTTTTACGATAAAGGGGCAAACGAGCAGACGTGTCACCTCATGATAAGCGACTACCGCCCATGGAGTCAAGAGTCACTAGTACCTACGTTAACTTGTTGTTTTTTTTTTTGGTTTCGAGGGCTTATTGCGAAAACAGCTACGTGCAGTCAAATCAGTTTTGAGTTATTACGTTTTAAAGTTTATACCTACCCAATAAAAATGGTAGTATACGACTATACGTTAGTAGACCTTGTGTACAGTACACTTAAGTAGTCACAAGCTGGCGTGTCAATAGGGTGGTAGAGCGGGCAAAATGCCCCTGGCCTGTGCCCGAGCCCGAGCGGGCCGCCACGCCGAGTCGCAAAGGCCCCTGAACACAGAAAGCAGCAAGAGAGGCGTTTTTGTACACTGTACCTAAATGTTTCAAGCGTATACCTAATGCCATTATTAAGATTGAGCAAAACATATTTTTTGTGCTCCCCGCACAGTGTTTATTTTATTTTAATATATATTTTTCTTTATATACGGGGGGTCATACTGAAAGTTTATAGAAAAAAAAAATTTTTGACGTTGACGATGTGGACCACATTCGAGAGCTGGCATTGTTAAGTTTAATGAAAAAACTAAACAATCTGAAAGTAGCACTAAACGCAGGATATTTAAACCACCAAAAATAACCTATTTCTGCTATAGAGTACACCTAAATGTACGAGTATCAGGTTACTGGTTCTTCGACATACTTTTAATGAGGCCTTCAAATTATTTCAATGGGTATGAGCTTTAAAATTGGTGACTGTCCTGTGTGTCAAACACAATGTGTTGTAAGAAGTGAAACTGACGCTACTTCAAGAGATGGTTTTATTAGAACCAGGTTTGAATTTCGAGCAGAAATATCAAATTTTGGACACAAGAACGGGTTTACATTTTAAGTTTTTGTCATATTTTATAAGCTTTATTTTGTTCCCTTTGTTTTCTTGTGCTTTATTTAATTAATTTCAAAAATAAAATACATTTTAAACTTGATTTTTGTATTTTTTTAGGCATATGTTTTAAGATGCCTATTACATTTCAACCGTGATTTTTTCATTTCTTTCTGTAGCATTCTGTATGCATAATAAGATTTGATTTTTTGTTTATTTTTACCATGATATATCTCTTAAAGTATTTAACGTAGCACTAGCCGGTTTTACCGATACCACAGATAACATAATACTAGTGCCGATACAGAGCGCAAAAAGATAAAAAAACCTGTATTTATTTAATTTTTGCTAAAAATAAAGTTTTGCAGGTTTCCGCAGTAAACTCTCAATTTATACGCATTTATGATTCCTCTAACTTGACAATATATTAAGCACGGACACTTAGTACTACGCTAAGTTATTGAACGTCAAACGGTACGAAGGAGAATTTTAACCCACGTGTATTTATGTGGATGTCTGCAATCTCGGTGAGCCATGTTGTAACTTGTCAGCCAGTATACAAATTATTTCAATGAGTGAACAAGAGATGGCGTTGCCATAAAATTCTTATTAGAAAGGGAAGGCGCGGTTGCAAACAAACACTGTATAACTATATTCCAGTCCAGCTCAGTGCCGTGATTCTCCGTAAGGACGGCGTACGTCGTATCCGCCCTCGATCTCGAGTCGCGCGTGAACCAAAATAAATATCCCATCTGTTCAAATATTGTGCAAGTTTTTTTATTGTTTCCTTAAAACGTATGTAAAATGATGTGTGTGATTTAGGCCCCGCGACATGCTCAACAGGCTCTAAGTTTCGTTATTATTTTTGTGTTCGCAAAGTGCTCGAGTGGTTTTTGTTTGGTATTGTGAACGGATTTATAAACCCGATTATGGGGAAGGACGCCTCATAAGGTAAGTTTTCTTAAAACATCATGTTCTATTTCCGTGGTGTCGTATAAGTGGGTTCTATTTCTATGTTTTTTGAGTAAAACCAGGTGTTATACGTCAAAATTGGCTACAGTCCGAGTGCTTGACGCTCGAGTACCAGTAACTGGACTTTCGCAATATTTATTCCATATGCGTGTTTACATGCCTTAAGTGTAAGTCGTGCCATAAGCGGTACTCTACGTACGCATATGAAATACTTGTAAAATTTAATGTGTGCCATAAACAATTATAAATATAATAAACCATAATGTAACATTCAAATCATGTGCCTTGGAATTTCTCTTCGCTTTTTATGGTTCCAAATAATTTTCTACTCGTTGCGATGCGTTTGAAAGTCGGTTCCGATTTATTTGTTTGGCTAAATTATTGTATTACCGGTCAATAGCTGTCTTTATTGATATTTACATATTTTATATGACATGCCCAAGTAGATAAAAATCTTGAATTGTTTTTCCGGGTACGATAAATCCTATGCGGGAATAGAATCTATCGTCTGTAGATATACTAATCTACGCAGTGGTCGGCTTACGGTTTACTTTAGAAGTAAAATATTTTGTTCAACGTAAATATTATTTACAAAAGTAACGAAGTTGGGAGAAATTGAATTAAACCACGAGGAGTTGATGTCAAACAGGAAAAAAATGTTAAATTATTGCTTTCACTTCGTTACTTTGCAAAGCTTTCATTGTGGATTGTGGTTAGAAATAAGTCGTGTATAATGTACTTTTGATTTCCTCGAGACCTTTGAAACATACTCCTTGGTGGACTTACTTACACCACGGTAATGAGATAGTATTACCGTGCTTACACTCTTTATTTTAACAACGAAAATAAGTAATTATAAGTATAGGTACCTTTTGCGAAATTTCAGTAGAGGAGAAATACGGAATAAGACTTATTTATTCAAAGTAAGTAGATAATCGGTATTGCTCACATACGGCCAATATTAATAATATCTACCGGTAACTATTTTAAATGAAAAATCTTTACTATGACAAGATCGTGACCGTTAAAGATGACAATTATTGGTTTGTATTTCGAACGAATTTAAAATCTATATACTAATACATATATAATCTAATATAACAAAGTTGAAGAGTATTTTTCTTTGTTTGTTTAATTGCGCTAACCTCTGAAACAGCCAGTCGGATTAAAAATAATCTTTTTGTATATTATGATAACCAGATTCACGAGTAGGTATGGGCTATGTAATATCACGCTACGATTTTTAGGAGCGGGGCAGTGACTATAAATGCGGGGAACGGTACCTACTTAATCTATGTATACTAATACTAGCAGCGCTCCGCGGTTTCACCCGCGTAAGTCACGATCCCGTGGGAATATCGGGATAAAAAGTAGCCTACATGTTAATCCAGGTCCCCAGCTATCTACATACCAAGTTTCATCGCAATCGGTTCTGTAGTTTTGGCGTGAAAGAGTAACAAATATCCATCCATCTATCCATCCAAACTTTCATATTTATAATATTAGTGGGATAATAAAGCTGAAGAGTATTTTTGTTTGTTTAAATGCGCTATTCTCTGGAATTGCCAGTCGAATTAAAAAAATGTTTTTGTATATAATAGCCAGATTCATGAGGAATAGTACAAGGTCATATGCTCAACAGGCTCTAAGTTACATTATTATTTTAGACTGGCCTGTTGGTCTAGTGCTTAGTGATCATGACTGCTGACCCCAAAGGTTGTGGGTTCGATTCCCACACTGGACAACTAATTCCTTGATCATTTGTTCTGTGTCTGGGTATTATTTATCTACAATATAAATATTTAGAACCATATAAGTATGTTTATCAGCAGTCTATCATAGTTACAGTCTAGCTTTCGATCAAACCGCCGTGTGTGAGATGTGCCAAGTCATTATTAAGTTATTATATAGCATTAGGCTTCACCTCTTTGCTAGCTTTAAATATTGTTAAGTAAGGCATAATGGTTAGTGATACGTAAATACAATGTAATACAAAAATGCAGGTCCTTAGTACATCTATAAAAAAGCCCGCGATACCATACCTAATAAGATATTTTGTGTCAAAAATAATTGAAAATTAAAAATAGATTTATAAGCATTATTAATAGGCATGGCATATTAATCCTCATGAACGAAAGTTACTTCATCATCAAGACAATTTTATAAAGATGAACTTTGCTCTTTACAGCATGTTATTTGGACTCATAGTTAAGGAGTTAATGGAAAAATAAAATAATTCAACACTCGGCTCGGGTCTATGTCTATAGTAGTAGTGCTATGATATAAACGAATTAAATAATTATTTCATTACGAAATCTGCGACCGCCAACTTTATGTAACGGAACTAGATTTCAAGTTATTTTTTTTTTATGGTATAGGGGGCAAACGAGCAGACGGGTCACCTGATGGTAAATGACTATCGCTGCCCATGGGCACCTGCAACTCGAGAGTCACAAGTGCGTTGCCGCCCTTTAAGGTGGGAATAGGGGAAGAGCGAGAAGACGGGAGAGGGGGATTAGAGGAGAGCAGACGGGGGAGAGAGGAAGGACGGGAATAGGGGAGAGTGAAGGGTTAGGGCCTCCGGTAATCTCACTCACGCGGCGAAAAGCTATGCAAGCATTGTTTCTCTGCCGGTTTTCTGTGAGGCCGTGGGATCGAGCGGAGTCAATATTCTTAGAAACAATATCAATATCATAATAGTAAAGAATTTATTTGCATAAAATGTGGTACAAAAGATTCTTTTTTTTTTTTTTATCGTGTGGAAACCCCCACGGGTCATCACCTCACCGGAGCTAACAGTAAAGTGGTATGTCGGAATCGAACCGACTAAAACCACACGGTGTTCCGTCACAAGTGGGTCTATTGCAGGGGAACCCGGGTATACCCTAGGAAGGAGTCCTCCGGGAACCCCTGCAGACCTTGGCCGCCTTTAGCAGGCGACCACATCATGGGGTACGGGGGGCCTAACCCCCCTCCAGATCAGAGAGGTGCGCGTGGAACACGTCGCGTCCCCGTCTCGGGCCTGCTTCTGCAAGGGTAACGGTCAGCCCGACCCGTTACCCCCAGGCCAGCGCTCATGGAGGCCGGAGATCATTTTGCGCTCTCCGGCGCCTGGTGCGTCTTCTGCGGGATGGGAGAGTACTTATCCTCTCCCGTTGCCGTTCCGCCGCCTCTTTAGCCAACATCACCTCCTCGCAAAACAAGGCGGCGGAATCCCATGCACTCTCACTTTGGACCATGGACAGAACCATGGTCTCTAGCGAGAGGCTTCCCACCCCAATAGCTGTCACGAGATCGTTTCGCAGCTGCGTCCATGCTGAGCACTCCACCAAAGTGTGGAGTGCAGTGTCCTCGCGACAGCCTCCGCAGTGGTGGCACACAGGCGATGGCTCCCGGCCTATACGACACAGGTACTTACCAAAGCAGCCGTGTCCGGTGAGTACCTGCGTCAACCGGTAGGAGAGGCTGCCATGTCGCCTCTCCAGCCAATCCTCCATGATGGGTCTTACCGGGTACAAAAGATGATAAGTAGACAAAACAATGAGTATAGGACACATTTCGCCACATAAGAGACACAATTCGATACCCACAAATTGATCATTTAGTTTTAAGTTAAATAAAGCACAGAGACAGATCTTTAAGCACGTGGTTATAGATATAAGGTAATGGTCTAGCAATAGGGTAGATGACTGTCAAGTCAAATCAGTATATCTTTAGAGTAAACGTCAAAACGGTAGCTTCCGTACATTTTTGTATGAAATACCAAGGCGTGACGTCACGCTTTAGTATTGTCAAAACGTTTACTTTTAATGTTAATTTAACAATTATAATCTAAATTAAAAACGTTAAAATAAAACTGGACGACAATTTTTTACAGTATTTTAAGTTATTTTATTGCGACATTTGGCGAAATATTTTTTTTTGAGCGTAGGCATCTACCCAATTGTATGTTGGCGTATCTAAAACAGGGTGCGATGGAAACCAATATATTCTAAACCACAAGTAACTAAAACGAAACTAAAAATATTGTTTAAACAGAAGTATCATCAATCAGTGACGAGAAGTATATCAAACGTCAAAATTGAAATATACACATTGGTCACATTTGAATTAATATAGCAGCATTTGTAATTTATTGTGAACATTTCAAAAGTAAGATGAATAAATCACCAGCCAGTGCAAAATAATTGCAAGAACGTACTGCGCAATAACGCATTATGTACAAAGTAAAAGATTAATAACTCATCGCCTACAACTCCTACAAGTAGACTCGACTAATCCGTTATCCGTTGACTCATGCAAACTTAATGGCAATTATGAAGTAGTTGATTCTCTACGAGTATATTCTATGTTCGAACGTATTTTGTGGTACAATAGCTAATTAATAATAATTTAATTTCAAAAAAATATTGCACAGATTTTTTTTATAAACATATTTTAAAATATACTATAAAACTTATGGTTAAATTACAACTGTCACTCTGGGCCCACTGGTGTGTGTGTGTGTGCATGCGTGCGTGCGTGCGTGTGTATGTGAAAATTTAATTTTCTGTTTATTTTATATCTACCTACCGAATAAATTTAATACTATTCCTTTTTTTTATACACTGACGTAAGTGGCTGATCTGATATGATTTTCACTCAATAACAGTTTGTCTGACCCAGGAATCCAATCCAAGGCTGCATGATCGAAATTCAAGCCCTCCCCTAAGTTTGTAAATAATGCGTAAAATGCGTAAAGTAACGTAAAGTTTACAGCTACATACAATACATACATATTTAAAATGTTTTGTTTCAACAGTTATCAATTTATCAAACTTAAAATAATTTTCCCCTTGTTTATTTTTAAAATTAAACGACTAAATTCTGCCGTTGTAAATGAAAACACAGTAACTACAGTTATACAGTAATTGGAGTTACTGTGTTTTCATTTACGACGGCAGTATTGTATTTTGGCGAACACAGGATCAACTATTTGTGATAAATATGGCTGCTCTACTGAGTTTGTTGAATTTGAGTTTGAAATTATGTCCCACATGCCTGTGTGAGTAAAAATGTGTTTGGATTGACATCCCTTGTAAGCGGCGTTAAGTTATAGACTTACGGTCATTCGTTTGGTACCATAGTGGTTGAAAAATAGGCTCACTGTGTTACACGGGTCTTAATATAGGCCTGCCATCACTTAAATTGCCGACGCCGGACAAAAACTTAAAAAAATCCGGACTTATAGGTGAAATTGAGATTCTTTCCCGGACACCTTAAAAAAAACGCCGATTCATCTAACAATTATAATTGTCCCTTGGCACAGAGTGTCCGGGTTTTACCCGGACGCTTTTTGAAAACCCCGCCCGGACGCTCCCCGGACGCCCTCTAAACTAGGACAAATCCGGGGAAACCCGGACGGATGGCAGCCCTATCTTAATACAATATAATTATATGAGTTTTGAGAGAAAAAGTGGTAATGCTTAAGTACGAAACCTCCGCATGAATACAATATAGGCACTACAAAAAGAAGTATCAAAAATTTTAAACACCGAGTCAACGATCGATTAGAAAAGAGCTGATGATCTTCGAACGGCTGAACAGATTTTCTTGCATTATAGTTAAGAACTTTGATTGATCAAGGCACCTTTAACGAAGTATACTATTTTCTAATTTAGTTGTATAAAAATTCAAGAAAGATTTAATAAGTTAATAGAGAGACGCGTAAGGTGACATAACTTAATATCGTTGATATTAAAGTATTTACTTACGACATTACGGTTAATATGATGATGATTGTTGAAGATGTCTCTACTGCGAAGCCGGGTTGCTAGTATTTAATAAAGCATATTCATGCAAGATGCTTGATGATTTCTTTGCAATCTTTCCCTCTGTCGTTGTATCATATCATAACCACCCTACATAGTGTTGAATTTCCTTCCTTAAACATTACTCATAACTATTGCACCTTTATCCTTTATTATTAAGGACCGACACAACACGCTTTCATCAGCCATTCCATCCTTGACAGACGAAATCTCAGATTGAGCCAACAGTTTTGTCAAAGAGGCTAAGGAATTCCCTGCAACCAAAAAAAACATTTTTGGTTGCACGGAATTTCTGGAGCTAATCTTTGGAATTGCTCTTCGGCTATGATTTTTGTATGTGTATGATTTTTTTCCATTTTTAATAAGCAAATTTATAGTTATAGTCTATAGCAAAGGTTATAGTCTATGTACCATCACGCTATGACCCTTAGGAGGAACGGAGAACGATTAGTTTTTAACATGCTTTGAGTAAAACTAATCTAAACAGACAATAACAGAGCACAATGTAGAATTAGATGATACCTACTGGGAAAATGTATTATTTATGTATTTTTTCATAATTGTTATTCTTTTATTTTATTAGTAATAAATGTACATATTTTAACATAGTAATATAATTATATATATATGCTGTAAGGAAGGTATAAGGAATTGTATTTATTTAAACTTGATCTGTGGCTGCTTATAGCCCGTGCACGTCATTTTTGGCCTTAGCAGAATATCAGCGTCGCTTCGGGTATTTACACGAAGCGGCGCTGACGCACTATGCTGGGCTAAGGACCATTTTTATATCACACATAAGATATGGGAACCTTATTAGTATTTCTTTATTTATATTTTTGGAACGAAGTTCCTTGGGGCATTGCGGAGGGGGGTACCCTAGCCGGCAGAAACGTCCGTAACGTAAGGTTTTATGTATAGTCTAGGTATGATAATATGGCTATACAGTGTCTAATGTATAGTCTACGTGATGACTGTTATTATTATTATATATTTTTATAAATCATTGTAAATAAAATAAAGGTGTTAAAATAATTTCTTTGTAGTTTTGTAAATTTTGTAAAGTAGTTTATTTTTATTTTTATCGATAAAAAAATCATAATAAAAAATGTATACCCGAATAATTATTTTCTTTATACCTCGATTAGAACTTAAAATTAATATTTTTATAATAAGGAACATCGTTCCTATTTGGTGTTCCACGACACCACACATTTTTTATTAGTGTATTACCTACCTTTGTGTGATAGCAAAATAAATATTTCTTTCTTTCATTCTATTAGCTTCACTTGTAACTATCACAGAGTACAGTAATGTTATGACAACAATGGAAACGAATCTTGGAAGTCAATTTTAACCTACTTCTAATTGTCGTATCGAAATTAAACGTTGTATGTATATATTATGTAGTTTTCAGATCACAATACTATAATTTGACATCTTGGAGCTGATGATGGATCCAGGAGGTGGATAGTGGAACTCTTCAGTGGCTACTAGTTAACTCCTCGAGTTTGGGCTCGTGTTATTCCTTTTGACGAGCTTTTTTTACTAAGCTATAATTATTATATAAATATAGTATACTTATACATAGATAAACATACAATATTAAGTAGCAGTACAATGGGCGGTCTTATCACAGTCTGTGATCTCTTACAGACAACCTTTGATGGACCAATAGCGGCGTATGTGTCGGGTCGTTCGACTCCCTTTGATATGGTTGAAGTGGACGATGGCTGGCGCGTGTGTCATGATCGTGAACGAGTGCCGTTGGTTGGGGCTGGTCATCTCCGAACTGCTATTACTTACATATGGTAGTAGTTTGCGCGACTGTTTATAGTTTAGAACAATACGTTATATTGTCCTCACATTTAATTTGCGCACATAAGCATGTGTGCATTGTAACCAGAAATTTTTATAAAAACATGTTGAAAAAGAGTGTCCTTGGAGTTTCTTGCCTGTTCTTCTCCACAGGATCTACGCATTGGAACAGGCAACTAGCTTCACGGCTGACTTAGTCTGACTGACTACTTACTACTACTCCTGACAATTCAAAAATACCTTTAATGGGTTTAATTGAAATAAATGATTTTCTTCTTTGGACTATACTGTATAGTAACAGTATAAAATAGATAACTATTAATAAAATCCATACATCTTTTCAGCCCAAATTTACTTCTTTTACTTACTAAGAAAGAAACAAGATTTATCTAACCCGTCTACAAGTTCACATTTGTTGATCTGAGGTGTGGAAAGATGGTTGATACCCAAATTAATAAAACTCAAACCGTCAAAACCCTTAACAGCCCGGCATTTTAACTAAATGTCACTTATGGGGTGGAATGTGCACTGATATTTCCAGATGGCCATTTCATAGTGACTAGCAGCAATTCAATCACGTCGCAATGGCGGCGGCCACGCCTGTTTCACACTTCCTTATTTCCTGTTTCTACGGTTATATAACATCTAAACATTTTATAGTTTGTCGTGGGAGAGCCATGCTTCGGCACGTATGGGCCGGCTCGACTCCGCATACCACGGCCTCACAGAAAACCGGCCGTGAAACAATGCTTGCATTGCTTTTCGCCGCGTGGGTGAGGTTACCGGAGCCCCTAACTCTGCCCTCTCCCCTATTCCCGTCCTTCCCCTCTCCCCTATTCCCGCCCTTCCCCTCTCCCCCCTCTCCTCCCCTCTAATTCCCCTCTCTCGTCTTCCCGCTCTTCCCCTATTCCCACCTTAAAGGGCGCCAACGCACTTGTGACTCTTGAGTTACAGGTGCCCATTGGCGGCGGTAGTCATTTACCAGCAGGTGACCCGTCTGCTAGTTTGCCCCCCTATACCACAAAAAAAAAAAGATAGTACAAACAATATAAACATGCCTGAATGATAGCAGCTTGGCCTATATAAACGATTGTAATTACGCCTTTATTTCGTGTGTATTTGTTGATGCCACAGTTTTCAGCGGCCTTTAATCAATGGGTGAAACGACCTGTCGCTCATCATCAATCTCCAAACCGATAAAGGATCCTGTCAAGCCTGAAACTAGGATGTAATCCTTGAAATACACACGTGAGTGGCTTGAGTACAAACGTAAGTATATTTAAACATGAATATATCAACTTTTAAACTATCGCGTTCCATGAAATAATATTATTTATATATTTACGGGAATTAACGCGATCACGAAAAGGTATTACATACCTCTGCATTGCCTGACCTGTCAGCCTGTGACCACGGTCAGTGCAACCTGGTCGAAACGTCAGGCAATTCAGAGGTATGTAATACCTTTTCTTGATAGCGTTAATTTCCATAAATACATAAATAATATTAAATGAATATTTTACTCTTGGTTTTTTTTTCTAATAAAACAGATCTAGGTATTGTAGTCTGTTATCGTGCGATCACATGCCCTTTTCGAAGAACGCATTACTAAGTCAGTTATGGTTACTCCATAATTTGTCCTCTCCATAAGACTCCATAATTTGAGAGGAGGAGAAAGAAATTCTGTTAGAACGGCGTAGTATTTTAGCCTCTCGGCGAAAGCAACCGACGGTGACGGCTTCTAAGTTTTAATAAACATATAGGAGTTCATTTATGTATATTTAAACAAAGTCCATAAATACCTGATTTCCAGGATTGAATGAGATCATTCTGAGTAAATACATTTTAAATAATTTCTGTGGTTTAAAAAAATATGATCACTGATCACCGCAGTTATTATTAAAATAATGTAGGTTAATTTAGTATTCATTTTGATTATTTTATGATACTTGTTTCCTAATTAATATGTTTGTATTGTGTATGTACAAAAGATATACATATATTTATGTCCAGCAGTGGACTACGATAGGTTTTTTTTTTTTTTTTTAATATAAATTTAAAGCAGCTATCCTCTTGCATGACAAGAGCCTTTTTCTGTCTGTTTTTTGTAACTATTTCTTAATTGTTTTCTTTCTTTATTTTATTAGTTATTTTGTTTATGATAGAGAGAAACTAATTAGTCTTGTTTGTTTCTCTCTATCACAATTTTGCATACGTCTTCTGCGAATTTTAAAAATTTCACCCTTTTTTCTTTTTCCGCGATTAGTGTATGCACATCATCCTTGTTTATTCGCGCTCCTAGGCTCTGTTCAGCCTCGTATCTTCGGGAGCCGAATACTGGGCACTCAAAAATGATGTGTAGCACCCCTTCCTCCTTCTCTGCGTCGCAGATACACGACGGGCTCTCCCGACACTTGAAGCGATGCAAGTATTGGGAGAACCCCCCGTGTCCCGTTAAAATCTGCGTTAGCACGCCTTGCGGCTGGATTTTCCGCACCAAGCTGTACGCATCCCTCGCGTTTGGGAGGAACGCTCTCGTGATGGAGGCCGTCTGCCCCGACTGATATCTCCGGTTCCATTCGTCAAGGGAACCGCTGCGGATTTCTTGCTTGACGAATGAAAGCGGACACAGGTCGTAGTCAGGCTTCCTCCGACTCGAAAGCGCCGCCTCCTTCGCCAGAAAATCGGCACGCTCATTTCCGTCGATGTTGGCGTGGGCCTTGATCCAGAACAAAGTTACATCTTTGCGCTGGATCAAGGCTTCGCTGAGGTTGCGGCGTGCCTGGATCGCGAGGGGATGCAGAGTCCCGGGGTTCGTCACTGTTTGCAGCGCCGCCCTCGAGTCGCTGTAGATGCCGAAGCTTCCCACGCTGCACTTGAGGATCTCGCTCGAAGCTCTGCATATGGCCAAGAGCTCGGCCTGGTAGACTGTGCAGTACGCTGGCAAGCACAGTTTCCGGCTTCGGGTTTCGGCCCGGCTGTCCCACATGGACAACGCGGCACCGACCCTGCCCTGTATCTTGCTGCCGTCTGTAAAAATACGGAGCGTCTGCACGTTATGCTGGTCTACCAGGCTCTGGTCGTCCAGACTCTGGAAACTTATGTCCATACGCAGAGCCGGATGCGGTAATTCTGCAAATCCCACCACACGTTCTACCTCCCGGTCTCCCAGCACTAGCCGGGTTGACCCTTTGCGAGCTTCGTATAAATGAGCTGCTTCTTGGATGCGGAGGTCCAAAGGCAGTAACCCGGCCAGTAACAGGGCCGAGTTCAGGGAGACAGTGCGGTACGATTTGCAGATTTTCTGCGCGAATCCCCTTTGCACAGCGTTAAGGAGCCTGCGGACACCGAGCTTCTCAGTGGCGGGCGCGTATGCTGCTGCCGCGTATGTGATGACCGGCTCTACTGCCGCCGTGTATATGGTACGCACTATTTCGGGGTGCAGCCCCCAGCTTATCTTCGCTGTTCTCGAGAGCTGTTTGTAGATGTTTAGGGCCTTCCTACAGACGTTGCCGACGTGAGTGTTAAAGGTCAGCTTGTCGTCTATCGTCGACTACGATAGGTTGATTGGTAGACTGATTTATTAATACATAATTATATCTGAGTATGTATTTGTGTTCTAGACACAAGCTAAGTTTGCTTTAGGTTAAGAAAGCGCTATGTAAATATGTTCTAGGATATCATTGTTAAAATTGTTATAACAATTAAATAATTGTGTGATGAGCATGATCATTTGTTCTGTGTCTGGGTGTCATTTATCTATAATATATATGTATTTAGTAATATAGAAGTATGATTATCAGCAGGCTGGTTACCGTAGTACACCCTCTGCCTAGTTTGGGATCAGATGTGAGGTGTGTCAAGTTATTATTATTATCTATTATTAATTAAATATCTTAGTTGACTCAGGGTTTTCGTAGGAGCAGTCGATGTAACCTTGTATACTATTTCAACAAACTTTTAATCTCCGTAAAATTTTCATTAACTTCTCAATTTTAATGCTCGTATCCCGAGCCCAACAGTAAATTTGGTTACCTTTCAAAGTTTCCGACCTAACGGATATCCGGCTCTGTGAATAACCCTCTAAATAAAATGTGCTTGATACTACCTACCTATACCTATACGATCGGCAGGCCCTGGGTTTGATTCCAGGGTCTTACAAATTGTAATTAGATTTTCGAGTTCCGATATTCTCAAGTAATGCGAAAAACATTTTCAGGACAAGTGTCGGTAATCAAAACAAAAAATCTCTGTCTACTCTTTCTAAGATAGGTATATAGGCGTGAACATACAAGGAAAATTTTATCAATTCAGGCCAAGGACGGCTCAATGTTGCCAATAAATATAATGTGATACTATTTCCTGATGCATAAACTATTAAATGTATAATCGCGTGTACTCAAAGCATTTATTATTAATGAATGACAATGATATCTACATTTTTAATCACTTAAACCTTTATGTAACATGCAATACAATGTTTTAAATGTGTTTATAGTCACTGCTCAGCTGCTAACAGTCGTTATGAGATGTTGAAGAGTCTATAGTATGCGCCCGACATCGCGGCGAGATTATAGAATGATGATAAACATTTAATGTATTTTTATTTAGCCTTTGTTTCATGAATTGTTTTAAGAAAGCAGTCCCAGAGTTCAGCAAAGGACAGAAATAAGTGGAAAGCCTTCGAGGAGGAGGAGGGAGGAGTTTTTTCGAAAGACAAGCTGTGATGAGGAGAGTACCAACCAAATGCCGAGAATATGTTCAAGTTAATTAGTTTTCAGCATTTACATAGGTAATTGTTTTGTTAAGTAAGTTAAAATCTAACAGCAATAAAAGCCTTATTTTATTTTTACCATCAAAATCAATTCTCAAACAATTCTTAATTTATTTGTCTAGCTTTATTTGTTTGTATAAAAAATTGTTAAAAAAGGTATTTTTGTGAAAAATGTGTTATTATTTCACACATTTCATTTCCAATTATTTTCGTTTTGATCATGAATATTTTAATATTCAGAGGGAAAAAAAAAAATTGATGATTTCTACATACCTGTATTTATAAATCGTTCTCAATGTTGTGACCACCACTGATTACACTGGTAGTCATATAATGAAGAACTTAATAACTTAAAAAATTAAGATAGATACTTTCACTGTAACGTACAAATAAAGTATTATCTATCACTGAGTCAGTCAGCCTGTGACCACGGTCGAAACGTCGGACATAACAAATGTTACATAGGTACCTTTTAAATATTAATTATTTAATTCCCGTGAACCGTTCCCGAACGCGAAAGTTTAAAAGTTTACTAGCTGCGCCTCGCGGTTTGAACCGCGTAAGTCCCGATGCCGTGGGAATATCGGGATATAAAATAGGCTATGTGTTACTCCAGGTCTATCTATCTACATATCAAGTTTCATAGCCATCGGTTCAGTAGATTTTGCGTGAAACAGCAACAAACATCTATACATCCTCACAAACTTTCACGTTTATAATACTAGCAGAGCCCCGCGGCTACACTCGCGTAAGTCTCGATGCCGTGGGAATATCGAGATAAAAAGTAGCCTATGTGTTAATCCAGGTGTCCGGCTATCTACATACCAAGTTTCATCGCCATCGGTTCAGTAGATTTTGCGTGAAAGAACAACAAACATCCATACATCCTCACAAACTTTCACGTTTATAATATTAGTAGGATTATCTATCTATCTATCTAAACATAGCTTGCATGCATACTAACTATTACGGTCATTTTCTACAACTATAGCATGCATGCTAAATGCATGCTATAGTTGTAGAAAATGACGTATAAACATACTTACTTTACATACATTTGAAGGCCTATGTCGCGCGGTGGTTTGGCATTCGACTGCAAATTCGCACGGTCGCGGGTAGTATGACGCAATATGTTGAGCAAATTTTCTGTGTACGATAAAAAATTAGAGGACAGAGGAAATATCACTTCGATATGGAACAAATCGAATGTGGAATTTCCTCCTTGTGTAAGATCTATTT
Organism: Euplagia quadripunctaria; assembly: GCA_963859945.1. NCBI lineage: Eukaryota > Metazoa > Arthropoda > Insecta > Lepidoptera > Erebidae > Euplagia > Euplagia quadripunctaria. The sequence goes on along the minus strand of OY982569.1, from coordinate 1,646,731 downwards.
GATTACACGCCGTTCTGTGTTAGGGACGGCCTTGAGTTGAAGTAGCAGCTTTTAATTGTCCGTCTCAAATCGTACGTTAATTCAAGGTGCACCCATTAAATACGTGAGCTTCAAACTGGAAGCTCATTGGCTTAAAATGGGGAGAAATTTTAAGCCAATGTAATGTCATCAAATCTCAATTTGACTTAACTATTCAAAATCTAGCGTCAACTTTGAACAATATTAATACGCCTTAACGTGATATTAAATGTTAAGCTTTATGAAGATAAATTTATTTCTTTAACAACTATAACGTAAATCTCACGGGAGGGGGTAAGGTCCCATCAAATCTCACTACATCTCTCCAAGGGGAAAGGCGTTCAAATTTAAAAGGAAAACAACTTACGTAATTAATGGATGCTCACCATGAAGTATAATACAGTTAAAATATAACAGTACAAGCACAAACAATATCCACTTTTTTTAGGAAAAGTTGAGACACCTCACACACTGCCATCTGATCCCAAACTAGGCGGAGCTTATACTATGGTAACCAGACTGCTGATAAAAATACCCACTTATATATTATAAAGATTGGGGGGTATTTCGGTTCCCGGTTCCGGGGGTCGCTAATGAGAGGAGGTTAATTAAAAGATTAAACAATCACAAATGGCGTTGTAATGAGAATCAAGATATTAACACAATAATAAATAATCAAGCAATTCCTTAAATATCTTGAATAAATCAATATTACCTGAGTTTACCGTGAAACTTGCACGGAGTCTACCACCAGAGTATTTCCTAATCTGACAATTATATAATTCAAAATGTATTGATTCTAAATCAGTGCGGACTTTTCACCCGCCAGTACTAACGTATGTCACAGAGGCGTGACAATATTACTAAATACATAGATATTATAGATAAATTACACCCAGACACAGAACAATAAAATAAATGATCGTGCTTATAAGACAATTATTTCTCCTGGGTGGAAACTGAAAACCGAATCCACGACCTCTGAAAAAATCTTTCACCAAACTTATACCTACAAAATATTCACTCCAGCGTTGTGGATTTACTTTATAAATATATAATTTACCACTGGCAGTTTCGAATAATATACGTCTTATTTTCAAATATAAATACACCCAATTATAGTATAGATTAAAGAGAATTATTTTATCTCAAAGCCCTTTAAAGATAATATAGTATACGTTGAGCCAACTAAGAATAGATATGAATGTTGTAGTATCTTCCCACGTTGTTTAGACTATAAATAAACAGTTGTCCCATAATTTCTTGAATGGAAGCAGAGGCGTCGTGTTGTTGTCTTTGGATTTCAAACTTGACTGTGTTATACCGCTTGTATAACATATTTTAGTATGTAGCTCTTTTTTTATATATAATACATAATTATGTACAGATTAATTATCATATTAAATGTTACTAGAGTGATGCCCGAGCTTATGTTACTAATCGAACCGACTGATTACGATGATGAAGATGGGATGCGTTCAGAGATATTAAGATAAACAATAATAATATGTATATTGATTTGATATACCTGTTACAATGCGCTTTCTAGAACTAAATTAAGCATAGTTTGTTCTTTGGATTCTATTACACGAATAAACTCACTGAGATACCTACACTTTTCCTTGTAAATACATATTATACACTAGCGCGTCAGCTACTTTCGTCTGTATCACATAGGAGACAGAGATAGGGTTGGTGTTGCAACATTTTTCATTACTGTTCCGCTCCTGTTGGTCGTAGCGTGATGTTATATAGCCTATAGCCTTCCTCGATAAATGGGCTATCCAACACTAAAAGAATTGTTCAATTCGAATCAGTAGTTCCTGAGCGCATTCAACCAAAGAAACAAACTCTTTAGCTTTATTATATTAGTATAGAATTATAGATAGAAGCACCCGAGGATAAATAGAAGAAGGTTATTAACGGCGTTGTAGGCGTTAGAGTAATTTACCCAATGTATAACAGTATTCTTAGCATCTCCCATTCTTCTTTTAGTATTGCAGACGTAGTTGTGCCCAGGTTTCAACCTAGACTGCTGCAGAAGACTCAAGATGTTGTTCCGGTGTAAAATCTTGACAGCGAAACAACCTAGACAGCTAAAATTCTTAGAAGTGTCCACTTTCATATATAATTATGTATTTAAACGGGAATTAACGAGTTCACGAAAAGGTATTACATACCTCCGAATTGCCTGACGTTCCGACCAGGTTACACTGGCCGTGGTCAAAGGCAAAAAAAAAGTCACTTTCATATACTGATTAACATACGTTTCTTAGACTTCAGAATGTATAAAGTGAGAAGATAAAAAGGACAGATGCGTAAGATAACGTAAAGGCGAAAAAGGTCAGGAAGCATATTGTCCAACGAAAAGTTACGGTGATGAGAAGATGGTCAAGGTCATCTAACTTTGTCGGTACAAAATTTAAACTTTCCGAGTGTCGTAGTGGTCGACATCTTAAAAACAAATCCTGTCAAATAAATCATATTTACTTCAAGAAAAAATGAATAAGAAACCATTACAAAATCTCAGGACCTACCTACTGCAAAAACAAATGGTTTGTTAAACATTTATAAGTAAAACAATGGCTGGCTTACGTCTCCGGCCGGTCTGCATTAGAAATCAGCGATCTTTACGCAACTTCCACACACCGGGCAAGTGGACCGGTGTAATTGACCATTTGTTACACGGCAATATGACGTAACTACTGGGCTTGCAAAGATACTAAACGCATTGTTATTTTTAAACTTGATACCTACAATATTATTGTCTCGTGCTGTTGAAGTAATTTGCGAGTGGTAAAATAATTGACCGCTTTTTTTAAAGACAACTCTCGCAGTAGAAATGTTTATCTTTACAAACATAAAGTACCATATAATATATTCGTGGCTGGCGTTTCATTTCCAAGAATTATATTTAGGCATTGGTGTCAGTGTACTAATTGTATGGTAGAAACTCGGTTATCAATGGGTTTAGTATGCCATAGATGAAGAACGGATGTCGAATGTCAAATTATTATTTCTTATAATCTTTCAATACCCCAATTTCTGGGTAACTTTCAGCAAAAAATAATACAATAATAGCACAAGCGTTGTAATCACTGGAGATGGAAAAAGGACTTTATTTACATGTTTAAGAGCGTTTATTATTCCTTTTTGATCGTTATTTGTAACCCCTGACGTAAAAACGAAGGATGTTATAAGTTTAACAAGTCAATCTGTGTGTCTGTCGGTGGCATCATATCTCCTAAACAGATAGACCGATTTTGATTTAGTTTTTTTTTGTTTGAAAGGTGACTTGATCGAGACTGTTCTTATCTAGGTATAATTTAAAAAAGCTGTTCTGTCGTTCGAAGATCCTCAGCTCTTTTCTATTCGTTAATGGGCTTTTTGAGTCGAGGTTATTTTAAATATATGTTAGGTATTCTATAACTTTACTCAGTTAGAGTTAAGCTGCTCAATCAATGTTTTCCTTAAAACATACCGTAGAGTACTCCCATTATTATGCCTATGGTTCAATTCACAAAACACAACTTTGCCCGGTCTTATCCTGGTAACCACGAGACTAATATATATTATTGAAAGTATTGTTAGCTTATTTATTCATTATCTCATGCACAAATTTTACTTCAATTATAGTAGTACAGAAAAAGCAATGTATTCTAAACTAAAATAATATTTTTGTGGTTTTCTCCATTTTTGTTTCATAACTATGTAACATATTATTTAGGTAGTGTGTGTTTAATAAAATTTACTTAAGTACACCAAGCAAGTTAGTAAGTAGGTATTAAGATTATTATTAAATTAGATAAACGCCTTACAATTACTGTATATACATACAGGAAATGCTTTTAAAAATGAGTGTATTGAATCATTTAAAATTGACATTAAAAAATTGACAATCCTACAACACCTCAATCAAATTGAAGATCAAATTTCTGTGTTAATTTTCAACATTTCTGTGAACCTGATTTCAATCTTAACTTGAATTAATCTTCATAATGGGGCTGAGTAACAACCAATTCATCAGAAGATTACTTCGTGTACAAGTGAAAGAGATGCGACGAAGTGTTATTCCCCGAGGGAAAACACTTGACTAGGTGCTATATTTCTACCTGTAGTTCTTTTTCTAAAATTTTCCTAGATACGTAACAGGCTTACTTAGTTTTCTTTGAGTAGTAATGAATGATATTTATTACGAGACCTAGAAGGATTGAAGAATGGCAGGACTAACTGGAAACTGATAGATGTTATAATTTTTAAGTCCACCGTCTTAGTGTTTTTTTTTTATTCCTACGTACCTACTTATATCTTTAACTTGAGCTAAAGTTAGTAATAATAATAACATAGGTAGACTCTGCACTATGGTAACTAGACTGCTGATAAAAATACTTATATACATGTTATATGTAAATAAATTACACCCAGACACTGAACTAATGATAACGACGGGTCACCTGATGGTAAGTTACTATCGCCGCCTATAGGCACCTGCAACTCAAGAGTCACAAGTGCGTTCCTGGCCTTTAAGGTGGGAGTAGGGGAAGAGGGGGAGAGGGAAGGGTTAAGGCCTCCGATAACCTCATTTACTCGGCGAAACACAACGAAGCATTGCTTTTCTGTCGGTTTTCTGTGAGGCCGTGGTATCACGCCGGCCCATACGTTTTACGTACATAAGTACAATTCTGATGCTTCGGAACACATGATCAAGTCATGTGTTCCGAAGCATACAAGTATTGTATCTTGAGATGGACCGTTGTTGAATAGTCAAAATCGAATTCGGTTGTGTGAGATAAGACAAGTGTACAGCTAAAATACATTACAAAAAGTAGATATGCGTGGCCAAAGTCGTTATTCGTCACTAGTTACACTTAACCGCAACACGAATTGCCATAACATTGCGCATTTGACGGCAATAAACATTTTAGATAAACCCGTTAGATAATTAAAATTAGGTACCTTCGTGTTAATGTGACTGCGACCACGCAACTGCGGGTAGACCAGACTTTATATGTACGATAATATGCTCGCAATCCTTGACCAAGTCTAAAACAGTAAATAATCTTTGGATAAACATGAAAGGAGCAATAATAGCCCTTGAGAAAATACAGGTACTTAGATTTGGTCAATATTAATGAAAACAAAGTTATGTAAAACATGCACGGTGTGTTAATACAAAACTTTAATGAGTGGTTTTTCTTGATATATAAGAAAGATATATATACGATTGTACTTACTTATTGTGGCTCCTGACCACTACGCGACAGGTCGCTTCACGCCTTGACAAAGAGCCCCCTGTCAGGCCCGTACGATTCGATATATCTTTATGATTCATAGCGTCATCGCGAGCACTATCGATCGACGACGATTGAATTATTATCGATAATCGAATAATTGAACAAGGATCAAGTTGTTTAATTTCCAGTCAGAGCTCTTTTAACGAAGAAAAATTGCTTTGGTATAGTGACTAGCGACGCATAATGCAGCGCGTGCGTTTTCCTTAGCTTATCTTACTTAGCTTAGCAATATTGATCCTTATTCATTGAATGGGAGATCTGCATTTTATTTAAATATCTTGTTAATGTAAGCCATCAGTACCATTAAAAAATCTGTGCTGCTACCATAACCTCTCTAGCGACCGTAGGTGTCCTAGATTCTATACCCATTAGCCAGTACATGTATATTTAAGCATACTATACTCCATATGACGTACTTCTATACCCATTTGGCATTTAAATAATTGAGTAAGGAACAAGTTGTTTAATTTCCAGTCGATTGGTAGCCGTCGCTGAGAATTGAGACGAGTAATATTGGCCAAAGGATCGATAAACGTCTAATGGTGACGTCCCTGAACGTTGATATTGCCAAAAGAAATAGCAAATTCTATAGCCACATTAAAGAAAATACGTCGCCAAAGAAAGGAAAATTTAAATATCAATTTCGTAGAAATATGGCATTTAATATATTACGATTTAAGTTTAAAATAGATTCAATGTAGCCTGGCAATTGGGGATTTCTCCGAATTTATGTTTAAATCGGCGTACTTGAAAATTTTGTTAATTGAATTAAAACTGTTTAAATGATTTAATTGTGAAAAATATGACTACTTAATAAGTTGATATTAAGTATTTGTAGACAGAGCTTTGGGGCCATCCATAAATTACATCACACGAGTTTCATGATTTTTGGATCCCTCCCCTCATGCTTGTCACAGGTTGTCACATTGACGGTGATGTCTCATATTTTGCAATTTTACACACAGAACTAAAATAATATTTTTTTAAATGAAACTGTAGTAGCGTGTGTAGTCTTTCGTTGACAGGTAATGTTTTGTGTTTAATACGTATTAAAAATTGCAATAAATTCCAGCGAGTTCGGTTTTAAACTTTTGAATTTATTATTGATCATGTATTGGAGTTTACTCCTTAAGAATCGATTGTCATATAAGGCGCCCGGTATGAAAAAATATGAAGAGTAAAATTTAGTGATCGGAGGGCAGCGTAACGCTTTAACGCTTTGTTGTGCTTTATTGGAGTTTACTCCTTAAAGAAAGACGCATGTAATATGTGTATTTAACTTTATGTTATATATATGTATATGGAATATATACTATACAGCGTCTAGAAATGACGTATATATATATATATAGAAGAGAGAGAGAGAAAGAGAGAGAGAGAGAGAGAGAGAGAGAGAGAGAGAGAGAGAGAGAGAGAGAGAGAGAGAGAGAGACCCTCAAGGAAATTGTAAACCGACGAAATAACTAAAAAGCAATAAATAAATAAAGCTCTTAAGTCTTGACCTTATTTAGATAAACTATCAAATTTTATATAAACTTATTTTGAGTCGGCGCCAAATACGCGCTTGAAAACGCGCGCTCATGTGAACGAATGTACAGAAAACCAATGATCTCAAAGCGAGTGTCGACGCCATGGGCGTTGACGCCGCGTGAAGCAAGCGTCGGATCAAAACGCGCGGTGGCATGTGAACGACTTGAAAAAAATGCGTGTTCTTGTTGACACGCATCAACGCGCGGTAGTAAAACGCGCGTCCAACGCCCGTCATCTGAACGTAGCCTATTATCCAGTAGTGAACTGCAATAGGCTGATTCATTAAATATAATATTCGCGTCTGTAATAAGTAATAACAGAATTTCTTAATACAATAAAACCATTGCACATTTTTTTTTGTTTTACCTCTGCATTAGCCTAAGGAAGTTCCGTCTGGGTAATTTTTGTCCCAAAAACTAAAATTTTGTCCATGCCGAGAAATGTACCCAGGACCTTAGCATAGAAATCACTATATAAAACTAATAACAATCACGCGCTAGTGAGATATTAATAGTATAAATGAATTATCTTCCACGGTAGCGTTAAATACAGTATAATATTGAGTTTTCAATTGTGCCCGATACTAGGTAGGTACTATTTATTCAACACTGCATTAAAATCCAAGTAAGAAACTCGATATATTTTACTAAGAGCTCTCTGCTAGCTAAGTAACGGGTCTGGAGGGGATTTTTCCGCGTTTCACTATCGTGAAAATAAGGTTTTTTGTACTCCCCAGAGGAATAGATTTCACCGAAGTAAGTGATTGTCGAACGAATCCAGCCTGTGGTTTGGACAGATTGGAAAAATATTTGGTAAATATAGGTTTGATTTCATTATGTTTGAAAGGCCTCAATCTTTTAGAGTCAGAACTGTTTTGCTTCGGTATTTGTAGGGCCACTTAATTTTAACAATTTTAAGTTGCCAACCTAAAATGTTTCACATAATAATTATGTCTTTGTTCTTCTCTACGAATATGAGGTTTGCAAAACAGTATAGGAGTCTCCCCGCTGCGCATTAAGCGAGGTTATATATTGAAATAAAACTATTTTTAAAGGATACTATAACGGATAGTATCCGTTAAAAATAGGTTTATTTCAATATCATGAGGTTATATATTTTTTAGTTTCAATTGCTTTCGTATAACTCTTTAGTAAAATTGGCGAACGGTGGATATTTTCATACGGTGAAATTCAATCCAATGAACAGTGCCTACTTCAAATAAATCTTATGTATATTCTGCAATTGCTGATTTTCTTGTCAGATCACGCATAAATCGCAATTACCACATCTCCGCTACTTACAATTCAATTTTTTTCACCTCACTTTTGGTAGCCGAACTTTCGGATGTATACAGAACCGCATATTTTGTCAAGACCTTATAGACTTTAAAGGTAAAGTCCACTAATGTACAATTAAATGAATAACAATTTATTGTATTCCCTCGACTCAACGCCGACCTTTTCAGCACCAAAGGTCTAAAGTTCATACCAACTCATTGATCGAAAGTGGTAGCCCCTCGCCAGTTTTACTGTAGTTAAGAAGGTTAACATCCGAATTATTAATGTCCCGTATAGAAGAAGGTTCTCTTTTAAAGAAGTGTAGACAATTTATAGATGAAATGAAACAGAAATTCTCTTAATAAAATGCTACAGTCATCGACACATACACCCGCACGCGCACCCAAAAGCCCAGACACTCACACACGCACTCACACACGCACACGCACACGCACTCACACATACACACAAATACACACACACACATATTAAATAAAAGAAATGCCCTAACTACGCTACGATAAAAGAAATGCCCTAACTATGCTACGGCAAATTGCTTATCAAATCTACATGTAACGCATACTCGTTTTATTTTGAAATAAAAAAAAATAGACATGTATATAACATGTGCCAATAAAATGTAATGAGATGCCAATAGGGGACCGGCACTGCAATTCCTTATCACAGGCATAGATAGGCTACGGAGCCTATCTAGGAGCACGCTACTCAACCCACCCATATCGCGGTCGTGTATACCTATAAATTGTGTAGTCTACATGTAAAACTACTTACAATAACATTTCTTTTAAATATATTGATTAGTATTAATTTAGAAATACTACTTTATTCAGTGAAACATCTATGATTGAACTAGATAGCTAAATATCTGTTTCACACAGCGATAGTCTTCAGTCTGTCTGTTTGTTAGTTTTATAGGCTATTTCACTGGGCAATTTCAAATAAGTTTGAGTGTTTTCTTAACACAGGTTTGTACAAACTCATCATCACTTGCTGCTGCCGTAAAAATTCTACACTTCCCTTACACAAACAAAAAGAAATAGGATAATCGCTAATAGCTTTTTTGGACTATCTTAATATAATGTATAGTGGAAAGCTAAGCCGCATGTAGTGTTCGTAGGGTAGAATTAAATCATATGTGGGAGAGCCATGCTTCGGCACGTATGGGCCGGCTCGACTCCGCTCGTTACCACCCTAGGGTGCATTGTATTTCTATATATATATATAGAGGCCCTAACCCTTCCCTCTCCCCTATTCCCGTCCTTCCCCTCTCCCCCTCTCCTCTCCTCTAATCCCCCTCTCCCAGCTTCCTGCTCTTCCCCCCTCTCCCCCTCTCCTCTTCTCTAATCCCCGGCTCCTGTCTTCCCCTACTCCCACCTTGGGGGGCGGCAACTGTGTGACTCTTGATTTGTAGGTGCCCATGGGCGGCGGTAGTCATTTACCATCAGGTGACCCGTCTGTTCTTTTGCCCCCTATAACATAAAGAAAAAAAGGAAAAAACTTCTAATTATTTCGTTTGTCAGCGAGATCTCTCATACAAAAATGTATAGGATCTGGTGTAGGAAGTTCAAAATATATTAGATTAAAAGAAAGACTACCAATTGACCCTGGCTGCGGCAAGTTAAGACGTTGGCAAGGTTACAGATGAATGTATGGCCACTTGTTGTCTAACCTGTGGCGCTGTGCCAACAGATTATCATAAACGTGCCTCGTATGGTTCAACGATTTCTTAGTACACGTTTATGTGCTGTTTACAACGAGGTTGTAATTAAGGATATACGGTTTTACTCATGTGTAGATTTCGGGGATGCCCGATTAGTTTCGGAGCCGATGGAGGCCGTTTTTCAAGGCATGAGGCATTCTACGATTGCAGGCGCCAGACACTACTACGAAGATGTTTCTGGAAGCAGACAGACGGAATCAACTTAGGGGTTGGTAGGCATTACGTGCTACTAAGAGCATCACTCGCCAATAAAAACGAAATTGCGTACAGAAATAATTATCTTTTAAAAAAGTATCATAGACTTCATTGCGTCTGAATCATGATAAATCGTAATAAACTGTATTTTTCATACCTTAATTTTCCACTGTTAAAGGTGAAATAGTGGGGCTCGTGGGTTAGCACATTACGAGGTTAAATAATACTAGCCAGGTCATTCTTGACGACGGTGACGATTCTTAACGATTGGGTCCTTGTGAAATAGTTTCTTAAAATTGAGATTTGGCAACCAAATCAATTATTAAAAAGGAATGATTGAAATCGGTTCACAAATGACCAAGATATCGCGTAACAAACACACAAATAAGCAGTCGAATTGTGAACCTCCTTCTTTTTAAAGTTGGTTAACAAATATACACTACAATACATCAATATTTGTATATATGTATGAATGTCTACTTGCATTGGTCTGACTATTTTTACGTACAACATAATGTATTTGACCAAAAAAAGTACTATGTAATATCCGTGTATAATATATAGACGCAATTCACACATAAAGAGGGCGCGGGTCAGGACGGGAGTGCGGCGGGTCTAATTCCTTGTATTTAAATGGAAAATAGCTCCCGCTCACCATCCGCCCCGCGCCCGACCCGCGCACGCTTTCAGTGTATTATCTTCCATATAGATACAAGGAATTAGACTCACCGCACTCCCGTTCTCATCCGTGTGAAATCCGTGTGAATCGCGCTTAAACGTAGGCTACAATTAGTTTGGATCTAATAATGTGTATATAATATGTCCAATGGAGCCCAAACTAGGTCGAGACCTGTGTTACGAGTCTCCTGGCCTTCTCAACTCACTTTATTGAACACTACAACCCCGCAGTTTCACCCGCGTAAGTCCCGATCCCATGGAAGTAGCGAGATAAAAAGTAGCCTATATGTTAATCCAGGTCTCTAGCTATCTACATACTAAGTTTCATCGCAATCGGTTTAGTAGTTTTGACGTGAAAGAGTAACAAACATCTATCCATCCATCCAAACTTTCACATTTATAATATTAGTGGGATTAAACTATTATACACGTGCAAAACTATCAGATACAGATAAAGTATAAAATAATTTATACTATTTAAACACTATACACGGATGGCACAATGGTTTAAATGGTCACCTTGCTGCTACGCGCCGATTGTTGTGGGTTCAATTCCCACACGGGAGAAAAATTTGTGTGGTCCACAAATAGTTGTCCCGAGTCTGGGTGTTCTTTGTGTCCGTTGCTTGAATGTTTGTGAAGCCCCCGCGACACAGGAATATTCATAATGCAGGAGGGTTCCTTTATTAAAATATATATATATATATATATATATATATATAATAAACATCATATGTAATTACCAGTTGGCTTTAATTTGAGAAGAATGTATTGGAAATGAAATGATAATAGAAGACAATAATGTTCGCACATTATCCGTGTATTAAAGTTCACTTTAGAAGGAGATTAGCTACTCACATGAGACCCGGAAATGAACAAATTACATTTTGTTCCCGAATATCTACAGAAATGTATGAAAAGACATATATGTATATACGAGTATACTTAAATGATTTTGGTCCATGAATTTTCCTGTACAGGAAGGAAGTTCCGCAGATAGCCAGGATTAATGGCCCTTTATGCTTTCAGGGAAGGTCCTGTCAGTTACGTCCTTTTCTTTTTGTGCTAACTGATCTAGCGTGTGTTATATGATCAACGACATATTAATTTTCTTTAGTTTTACACTGGGCGGTTTAAACATGCATACATATATATATATGTTGAGAATGTAAATAAGCGCACAGGTCGCCCGATGGAAAGCGGTTAGGCGGTTACCGTAGCTTATTGACATGCATTATAGTTTTTAAAGAACCTTATATAAGGTTCTTTAAAAAGACTTAAAATTAGTTTATATAAAATTTGATAGTTTATGTAAATAAGCTCAAGACTTAAGAGGTTTATTTATTTATTGCTTTTTAGTTATTTCGTCGGTTTAATTTTTTGTTAAAAAGATTTTTATTTGATGATTTTTTTTCATCATCAGCTCGGCTACATGATATGACGTTTCTCTCAATTTTATCAGGATCCCATCATCAGATCCTGACTTCCTTGACATGGGACCACCCTTGAAGTATACCCTATCTAACAAAAAAAGAATAATCAAAATCGGTTCATAAATAACGGAGAGAGGGCTGAACAAACCTAAAAAAATATATATATATATATATATATATATATATATATATATATATATATATATATATATATATATATATATATATATATATATACGGTAGAATTGAGAACCTCAGCAGCAAGCAGATGATGATGAAGGCTAAGAGATGTGTAAAAAGTAAAAACTATATAAACTATATTATGTCCATATAAGTGTTTGCATATATCAATTACTACAGTCCAATATAGCATGTCGCTTTAGCATATATTTGATTGTAATTATTCGCTCCGTGCAAGCTTAATGGCGGCGTCATTTACTAACTGCCCAGTAAAGGCAAACTACGGACAGTAATTAGTTTGGCAATCACTGTACCGTGAGCAATAATCAAACGAGATTGGGCTAGACAAGCTAGTCATTAAGGAATAGCCGATTCTGATATCCTTATATAGGTACATATATACAAAATCTTGCGACACGAGGACATCACTAGCGATTTAAAAATAAAGAGATGAGAAATAATCTTTTCGGCGGCAATTGGATAGATTGGCATAAGGTTCCAAAAAAATAAATATTTTTGAAGTGAAAACTTCTTTAGGCACGTTTGTGCAGTTTTGCCATGGGGAAAAAGCACTGAACTCGTGACCGTCACGCTAATAATACATATACAGATCCACCAGAGGGCGCTAATCTAAACATTGAGTTCTGTCAGCTCCTTATTAATTAATGTCACCAACCTGCTAATGTGACGTTTTAAGTTCGTCGTTTCGTTTAAGTTTTCACTTCTGTCGACAGTCCCATGAATGCCTATAAATTAAACGTTTTTGAAAACGAAGCAGATAATGTTTTAAAAGCTAAAAAATAATTCGGAACATTGTGGGGCATAGCGTATTTTTTAACTTTTGATACATTAGCTGTATCATTATTATGAATCAAATTTTAAAGCGAAAACAAACAAACTCACTTTCGCTGTTATAATATTATAAGTTAGGTTACGAAAGGGGCTCGTGGCTAATTACAAGGTTAAGTAATAATAGCCAGGTCAGCCTTAGGATGGGTGATAATTCTTAACACATTGATTGAAGATCCCTCCCTGCCTCGGAGAGCTAACGTGCTCTAGCCGTCGGTCCCGGTTGTCATACTAATATATGTGGCATTCGGTACGGTAACCTGGTCACGGTAATATTTTATCTATCCAGTATTCTATCTTCATACAAACGGTCGGAAAGCGAGTCATATCTACGCGTCTCAAGTTCGGTATACACTCGGTACACAACCAGTCGCGAATGCGCCGCAGTAACGAACGAACGGTGTGATGCTTTTGTCTAAATACAGAACTTCGATATCGCCTAGTAGGTACTTGGGTTGTAAAGGTCTGATGGCAGTCGCTTCATGTAAAATATCGAAGTTCGCCCGTTCCGTAGTTAGACTGAAAAGCCGACCCTAATATAGTTGGGAAATGGCTCGTCAAAGTCATATCTTAGTATGATACGAGGACATTTTCATAAAATAAACTCAGACTATAAGTTATCCTTACTGGATTTAATTATCTACGATTACATAATTAAGTCTTTAATGCGCCCTGACTCCTGAACTGGTTGTAAATTAAAATTTACTTACGCTTAAGCAACACGTGAAGTTTTATTAGAATGTCTTGAATTGTTGAAACACTTCCCGAGGGCACTTTAAGAGCTGTTTGTGGTTAAAGTTACAGAAACAACTCAATGTCACGTTCCTTCTGTTGACACACACTGCTGGCTCACATGAGTAGTGAGCTCACTTTGCCGCCATCTAAGTATAGTGTGGGTACCTCCTCTAGCCATTTAAATCATCGTCTATGCTATTAATTACAGATAACATATAACAGCCTCGCAAAAAACTTAGAAAAGAAGTCTTGTAATTATGAATATTGAATGAAGTGCATCTATAATATATTCTAATTTTATGTGGGAATGAAGTACCTATTAAAAGTATTTTTCGTTCTTTATAAAAAAATATTCTTTATTATCTACTACCTGTAGCACATACCGACGGCTCCGCTAGCTTAGCACAGATGTCTGTTATCGCAACCAAAATCCTTAGGTCTTCGGTACCTTCTTAGAAGTACAGGAAGTTGGCAATCCGTACGTTGCCAATCAAGAATATGGACCTCCTAATATTAATAAGTTACAATTGTTTGAGCCCTTTAACGTATGAGATGTTGATCTGTTGCTATCTGAATTACGGACAAACTGCTAAACAAACGGTCCTGTTTATAATATCGGTAAGGATATTACGAAGAATTATTAATTAATTTGAGAAGATGCAAACAATTCCCCACGTGCCATGTCTTTATATAATACTCGTTCACTCCATGGATTATATTGATAATAATTAAAGGAACAAAAAAATCACTAATAGATGTGAAGAGTAGGCTCAAGCGAAATCTGGTGAGTTAAGAATATTTTGACCTCATTTCATAGAACAATACAAAATAATGAGCAATGTTTCTTTTTACTTTCCCGGCAAGAACGTGTTTATCGGTTGTCATAGATAATTGGGAAAATTCTTTGTAGCTTGAAGCAAAGGCAGCAACCTAGTCGTCCTAGTTATCGTTATTTCCCGACGCAGACTCGTCCAATTTGTACGGCTTTATACATTCTCAAGAGCTGAATGATGGCTTTTATTCACTTTCACAATGTAGCCAGTTTTATAGACTTTACTGAGAACCAGTTATAATAAAATCATTTGGGTGACTGGCCACAAGGATTTAAGGTACATGTTAAATATTTTTACGGAGATTTATGGTATGTTTCTTTGCTCCAAACGAAAGAAATTGTTTCAGACAATTTTTTCTATAGGTTTAATATTTATTAGCTACATTTATTTCTAGTTACATAGAACATTATTAAAATACCATTTATCAAAGTAGAGGATATGATTTCACTAAAGATTTCTGATATAAACTTAACAATGATGAGAAGCTAAACTTGATTATAATAAAAAAAAATAAGTATGTAAATGAAATGCTTACGAAACGATAGAGATCTCGGAAAGGTGATTCGTTTATATAGATAAATACTTTGTCGGTACTTCCTGTGTTTACAATGGCTGTGCAAAGTTTGGGAAAGACTTGAATGGTTATAAGGAAAACGCTTCCAAGAAAATATCTTACAGAGGTGAGTTTTTGTAAGTGGCAAAAGTTAAGTGAGGATTTGTGAAGAATAAAAAGCCTTTGTATTAAAATAAAACACTTCTGTATTAGGTACCGATTGTTGTACCTACAGTATAAAGGGAATGATCATGATACTGAAACATCATCTTTTATTTTTACGCCCCACCGCAAAAAGAAGAGGTGCTGTAGGTTTAACGTGTGTGTCTGTCTGTAGCATCATAGCTCCTAATAAGATGGACCGACTTTGATTAAATTTTTCTTTGTTTGAACGGTAACTTGATGGCAAGCTATAATTCAAGAAAATCTGTTCAGCCGTTTGAAGATAATTAGTTTTTTTCTAATCCTCGAAGGGATTTTCGAGTCTTTTTATATTATTTATATTTGTTTATATTACTATTTGACAACCAAAGGCTGCAGTCATATATACCTGCGATATGTAAGTGTGGCGTTATGCATACTGAATGCTATGTCATCACCCCGATAGCTCACACTAAGGCTGAGTACATAATTTTATATTTAATCGTGATTCGAATCTAAAACCTGACGGAAGGCTATCGAAAGACTTCAACTAGTAAAACAAATCCTCAGCAGAAATGCTACAAAAAAGTATGGTGGCACGGTATGGTTTCTTACAGTAACAAAGTGTTTAAAGGTATGGGATCGTAACGAAAACTATTAAATGCACAGGAACACAATACAGTCATTATTATGAAGGTTTCTTTAAGTTTTGTGTGAAAAAAGCGGAACACAACGTCCACCATCTTTTTTGATTTTTTAACCCCCAACGCAAAAAGAGGGGTGTTATAAGTTTGTCGTCGATGTCTGTGTGTGTGTCTGCCTGTGGCATCGTAGCTCTCAAGCGGATTGACCGATTTCAATGCGGTTTTTTTCATTTGAAAGCCAGTTTCCTTGGGTGGTTCTTAGCTATGTTTGGTTAATATCGGTCCAGCAGTGTAAGAGTATTAGCTCTTTTCCAAAATGATGTAAGGCATTTTGTAATCGTTGAAGGGATTTTCGAGTCGGGGGTGTTTTAAATTTTAAATTTATGATTATTCACTATAGACCATAGACCAGGTAAATACAAACTATTAACTACACATAACAAAAAGTAATATCTCAATCTCAACACTAAGTACTTCCTCAATAAGGCATTTCAAAATTCGAACAAGAAACCCTACCTCCTTCTCAAAAAAAAAGAAATTACCTATTGTATTTTTTATGTTTGAATATAACAACAATTGCCCCACAAAACACATAACAGACAAACATTATCTTTGCAATTTGCAAGGAACAAGACGGTCTAAATTCCGGCAGTAAATCCCCCCTCCCCCCTACCCGGTCATTTAATTAATAGGTGACTTAATTACACTGGAGGCCAATTAAAGGTTAACGCATTTAGACACCGGTGTCTTAGCGTTGTTAATATTAAATGTGTAAGAGCATTCTCATTACTTTGACACGAGATTTCTCGTGCATAATTGAAGCTTGATTTTATTTTAAAGGACATTTCTTGCAAGAAAATAATATTATTTGTTTGGTATGTTGAAAAAAAAGGTGTGTGTCAGCACCGACGTGCGACTGGAGTTAACAATTTACTGGAGGTACTCTCTCTGTTCTATAATATATTCATCATTTGTAGACGCTGTACTGTACAGTATAATTCCGTGGCTGACGTGAATATGTTGACATGTCTAAAATTGGTATTTGTCAGGGTGGCCATTTTTAAGTTTTGACGGTTTCAAATAACGAATATTATTTTAGTGACTGAGTATAAGTTGATATATGTTCATTCACAAAATCTTTTTGGGATGGGTAAAAAATGTTATATATTTATATATATCTCTCTCTCTCTCTCTCTCTCTCTCTCTTCTCACATATTCGATCAGGGTCAAGGGTCCCGACGCGAGTTTAACATTTTTTACCCATCCCAAAAAGAGAGAAAGAGAGAGATTCAAGCTGGCTGTTGGCGGGTAGTCCATGCCCTCTAATCATGAGCCCTCTAATCATCAATACAAATAAATAAAATTGAAGTGTCTGTTTGTAACCACAAAATAATATTTTTTTTAAGTTCATACAGTTATTTGCACAATACCTATTATATAATCTCCGGAACGGGTGGATCGATTTCCACGAGACATTCACTGGCAGATAGCTGGTGTTATAAGGAGTATCTTAGGCTTATACAATTTTACCTTCTTCCTTCTTTCCCGTCTTAAAACGACTACATTCCCAAGAAGGGTTGGCGTTAGACAGGCGGATAGCCACAATAGAAAGCAGCCAAAACTCTTTCACATTGCGCCGACACCAATGAATTTTGGGAATAAAACAGGAAGGTGGATGATTCATTTATTTTTTTCTTTGTAGAAAAATGTTATTCTGTCCCGGATCCGTTCTCCGGTTCAAAACGTATCGGATAAATAGCAATACGCTCATCCCAGATGTCCCCTAACACATTTTTACGTAATATCGTTATCGCAGATTGTGAGGGTAGTATCACTTATTCCTACCAATTTCTGAGGTTACGAATGTCGCGGTAAAATTGATTTTTGTTCGCTAATAATAGAATCGATAACCTAACAGTGAATCAATGTGTTTAAACGGTAGATATCGTTTCAGAAGAGACATTCTTTTCACATGAAATAAGGACTTACTTGCTATTACAGAAATCAAGTTTATATTGATTGTAATTTTGTTTTATTGTGTAGACGGCAAAAGAGCAGACGGGTCACCTGATGGTAAGCGACTACCGCCCATGGGTGCCGGTAGTCGCACCTGCAACTCAAGAGTCACAAGTGCGTTGCCGGCCTTTAAGGTGGGAAGTAGGGGAAGCGGAGGAAATGGAGAAGAGGGAGTGTGCGGGTAGGGGGAGAAGAGGGGAAGTGGGGGAGAGGGAAGGGTTAGGGCCTCCGGTAACCTCACTCACTCGGTGAAAAGCAATGCATTGCTTCACTGCCGGTTTTCTATGAGGCCGTGGTATTACTCTGGTTAAGCCGGCCCATACGTGCAAGGAAGGAAGGAAGCATGGCTCTCCCACAGTTAAATCAATCAATCAATATACATTATATCCTCTGGCCTGGCAGTTTCCATTCAATTTGTAAAGAATGAGGAATGTTATTTTTTCTTATTTACAATCAAAAAAACACAAATTCGTTAGCTATTCCGAAATGTTAGCATAAAAGTCCGTTTTTCATTGTATTTTTTTTAACTACCAACGCAAAAAGATAGGGTGTTATAAGTTTAATGTGTGTATCTGTGGCATCATAGCTCCTAAATTTAGTTCTTAGCTAGAATTCAAGAAGATCTGTTTAACCGTTCGAACATCATCAGCTCTTTTCTAATCGTTGAAGGGATTTTTGAGTCGGGGGTGTGACGTCCTGTCGTCACAAGGGTAAGTATTAGGTGATGTAATTGAAACACAACACTGGTATTTTACTATAGTAGCGGTCGCACGTCCGCTTGGCAAGCCTGCCAACACCGGAGTGACGTGAGCGAGCCTGCGCCCGCGCCCACTACTATACAATTTATTTAGATATACTGTCACAGGGGGTATTTAATTTTCTTTATTTATGCTTGTTTGGTTGATAAGTTATTCCTAAATGGTTACGGTTTTGACTTGTTACCCATGTAAGAAACAGTCTCACAACCACTTATATAAACTATGAAAATCACTAACTAACAGTAACTGCCAAGTTGTTCGTACCTCTATTCGCACTCAAGTCAATCGCTCTGAACTTATTCCTACCCTTTTATAACCCCACTATTCATTAATATTTATCAATCGACCAATAGTATTGCGTAACCGGTATAGCCAGTCAAAAAAATGTCTATTAACTTATTCTTATTAAATAGTGAACTGTGTTATCATTTATTATAGTTAGTCCCTAATTTTAATAAAATAAATAAGAGTTTTTGAAGTGGCGACAACACTCATAAAATGTTTATATTCGGCTACTACTACTAGTATTTTAAACCGACTTCAAAAAAGGAAGAGGTTGTTTTTTTTATGTTTGTTATTAATCGATTTGGCTAATAATTTTATTTGGAGGTTATGCTTTCTATTCGGTCCTATTCAAACCATAAAGCGTCTTCGAGTAATCGGTGAACATACAAAAAAAAAGGTACCGACGAATTGAGAACCTCCTCCTTTCTTGAAGTCGGTTAAAAATACAGACAATTTCAACTTAACGTAACGTAATTCTAGAAAACTCTTTAATCAAATATGGTCAACAAGGTGGCTTACTTTATTACAAGTTACGAAATTACATAACTAAATGAATTCCATCCATTGATTTTATTAATATCTAGACTGTAGCTCACGTCTGAAGTGACTGATCTGTTTGTTGGGTAACTCTCTGAGCGCCGCGTTGGGTACAAGCCATTTTGTGTGTGGACTTATTATCTGAACGTGAATTGAAAAATGGCGGCTCGATAATTTCATTGTGTCGTCGAATATCAGAGTTTTTATGTTATTGAACTTGGGGGAAACGAGTATCTACCAACGTTGATTTGACTAGGATTAACTGCGAGACCTAGATAAGCTAATTATTTAATAATGTAAACTTATTACTTTCGACACATGTGCAATTCAAGTATGTCGGTGATGAAATATTTATTATGCGACACTATCACAGCTAAGTGATGTTAAAAACCGGACAAGTGCGAGTCTGACTCGCGCATCAAGGGTTCCGTAAGCAAACAAACTTGTATTTTGGCAGATAGTACCTACGTCCATCTCGGGAATCAATTCTCGAAGACATTTGCCCGTCTTTTTGGAAAGACAAATTTAACTTTGCGGTTGCGTTGTATGATAAAGTCAACAATCTAACTGCAAAATATAAGTTTGTAATTACAAAAACTATTATTTTATGTGATATAACAACAAATTAACGACTTTCGGATTTTTTCCTTCACTTGTGCTGTCAGACCTTGCTTCTTACCAAATTTCATGATTCTAGATTAATGGGAAGTACCCTATAGGTTTTCGACCTAAAACCTATAGGGTACTTCCGGTTGACAAGCAAGGTCTTACAACACAAGTACAGAGAAAATTCCGAAAAATAAAAAAGTTGAAAATTAAGGTAAATATTGGTACTTACAAGTTTTCGCGAAAATATAAATTTCCTCATATCTTTTTATCGTGTTGACTCTGGACCTTGATATTTATACACCTAATAGGGACTATAGACCTCAGTATCTGGTACAAATTTCAATTTGCTAGGTTCACCCGTTTCTGAGAAAATCGGTGGTGACACACGGACAGACCAACGGACAAGAGAGTGATTTTATAAGGGTTCCTTTTTTTACCTTTTGAGGTACGGAACCCTAAAAAAAGTGTGTTTAATGATCCGTAAAAGAGGAATAAGGCGTTGTAATTTGAGGGTATGGAGTAGGGTATCTGAATACACCAGCAAAGGCACGTTAGAAGTTATTACTGGACATCTTGCCATATTCCCTACTGACGGCACATTGAGTGGTCAGTTTGGTTTGGCCATAGTGACATCACAGTGATCAATAGATTTCCGTAAGAAAAGAATCACAGCTGCTTCTTTATAAAAAGGTGGCCCTGTTTAGACTAGAGAACACATATTTATATAACATTTAATTAATTCTTATTTGAGATCTTAATTTTTGTAAACGCCATTTACCCTATAATTATATCATACTTTTAATTCACACATTTATAGGATAAAGTTATACTACCTAAGTATTAAATAATTATAACACATTTCCGAACGCAGAACACGCCCTCCCCCATCCCGCTTCCGCTTCCTACATCTCTCGCAAAAGGATCGCGACGCGCACGCATTGGAGTTCCCGCTATGACGCTCCTAAATACTAATTAAATCGCTATATATCAATATAAAACCACACGCGAGTGTTCCCTGTCAACAATAAAAACGTCTTGGTGGTGATGGCGAAGAAGGGGATTTGAGAAAATATTCAGGCCACGTGTGTCAGCTCGACATTCCAGCCCGATTCTTCCCCCCCCCTTTCAGCGAAGGGTAAGTCACCCTCAATTTTACTATCAACATTACGGTCGGTACAAAGAAAAATCTAGCCTTCTGTATTTGTCAGCTATTAATGATTCTCTGTATAAAATATTATTTGTTCAGCTAATTCAAGTCTTAATAACGTTGAATGTCGTAAACAGTACTTCGACCGTTTCCCGATACGTTTGTCATATATCACTGTAGAATGATTGATGATGCTCTTTGCTCTATGATACATTCCTGGGGCGACATCTATCGACTGGTTCTGCGGTCGAGTGAATTAGTAAGTTAATGGTACCTTATGTTCGACATCTTGTCGTTTTGTGTGTTATGTTATTAGGGTAGTTTCCTGTTTGAATAAATTATTTAAAAGTCCTTTTGAAATCATGTATTATTTTAAGACTTTGAAAAATATACCTATTCGTTAATGATTTTTTGGTTATTTTTATTTTTAAAGTAAATAAGTTTCTACAAAACCTACTGTTTTGAAGTTAAATAACCACTAGTTCGATTCACAAATCCGATTGTTTGTATACTAAAAAAATTGGTTGCCTGTAAAGTCGGTATACGGGCGAATGTTTTACGTGACAACGACTTTGAGTGGTAAAATAATAACCATGCCCGAGTGGAAGGGACGCGTGCCTCTCACTCGCTCTCATTGTGAGCGCATAACGTGAGCGGAGCGTAACGCAGTTTCTTGAAGTGTCACCCGGCAAACCAATTTATAAGACGTTGTCACGTCAAAAAAAGATGCCATGTATTTATGAAGGTCAGAGACCATATAGCAATAATCTATGGCTTGTAGAAGCATTAAACATCAGCAGAAAAGCATACAATACCATAAAATAATATTCATGTTTACGATTCGCGTTAGCGTCTGTAGTATCACAGTTTCAGACAATATTAGTTTAGTTTAGGCATCTAACAAGTTTCCTCGACTTCTATTGACGTCAGAGAACCCTAATATTGATAGGTCATAAACAATGCGGAATTCGTATCTATGTTTGCGCGTCTAGTTTTACTACACTTCTCGCTTATTAAAGCTTACACAATTTTGAAAACATGTTTCCTTTTATGAAAATTATTTTGAGTTATACTTAAATATCTACTTACATATGCAAAAACATACTTTAGAGTACGAATTATCCTTGCCTATCCTTAGTATTTACAGCAACACAAGTACCTACATAATATTACATACGTATACGGAAATACGTATCACATAAAAAGTTATATTTTGTTTTATAAAGTTGATTAAAGAAAAGTCCATACTCTATGGAATGTATAAAGATAACTTTAATTATTATTGTATCTTGAGTTAGTAACATTTATAAAAAAAAAAGAAAAATATTAAATAAACTTTATATACAAAGACAAAGACATTTATTGCAAACTGTGTGGGCACATATTTGTAGATGTTACATTAATATTGAGTATCAATAGTTAGTTATCTATTTCGGGCATTGCAAGATTAAATTGTTAGTTTCAGAACATACAAGACTTAAACTTAAAATTAGTGAACTTAAAACTAACACCACTTTTTTAAAAATAATTCTTGAAGGTTTTAAAATACATTTTGAGTCAACCATTATTTCCGTCTTAAACTTACTGATATCTGGTTTGCTTTAGTTATATGAATTGATCATCAAGGACAATACCTTTGTCCAAAAGTAGATTATAGTAGTCTACGCTAACGGATTGAAGAAGATAAATTCCTGAACATTTTTAGTCTGTAGAGGTATCTGCATATTATGATGTATTAGCGTTTAGCTTTTTAGATCAATTAATATGACAGATGTTTCTAACTCTATTCCATTTCAAGTTAGCAGTTGGATGGCCTATACTTACAAACTGGTACTTTCGTTATAATAACTGTCTCTCCGAATCATTTTGATCCATCCTAAGGTTGCCTGGAAAAGATTGCATCTAGCAATAGTGCCGCAGTTTGTTCATTATCTATTTGGTATGGTAAGAATGGTGTAAGTACATATGAAATAGGGATGTTGCGGATATTCACATCCGCATCCGCAATCGCGGAACTTCCGCGTCGATTTAATATAAATATTAAAGATTACTATATTTTTAGTTTATTTTTACCCCCATATAAAGTTTATTAAAAATAAATACTACGATCCGCATCCGCGGATGCGAGCCCTCAAAAATCCGCACCCGCATCCATATTCGTGGATGTCAAAAATTCTGCATCCGCATCCTTAATATGAAGTATTAACTACCTATCTAACTCTTTCTTAAATAGAAATAAATTTATCTCTTTACTCCATAATTCCGAAATTTTCACACCCAGAGGTTAATTCGTTAATTCCAGCAAATTCTATGAAAACATTACCCAAAGCTCAAATAAGAGATTTAAAACGCCCTTAAATAGGCTTAATGTATTATTGAAGTGTAAAAAGAATATTAAACCGAACCAGAATACCATCTACATATTAATGAAACGATACACAATTCAAATTAGTAGAATAACAAATTTAATTACAACTTCAGTTAATCCTTGTGCGGTGTAATTACAACGGGTTTACGTTTGACAAGTGGCGTTCAACAGACACATGCTGCCAGTCTCGTACACTATCAATAACTTTCCTAAATATCACATAAAGTATTTTTATATATACATATACATACAATTATGCTTATAGATGATGTTTAAATATCACGTAAGCAGCCTTTGAAAAATATATAATGATAGAAATGTTTTGAAATTAATATTTACTAGCAGCGCCCCGCGGTTCCACCCGCGTAAGCCCCGATCTCGTGGGAATATCGGGATAAAAAGTTGACTATGTGTTAATCCAGGTCTCCAGCTATGTACATACCAAGTTTCATTGCAATCGGTTCAGTGGTTTTTGCGTGAAAGAGTAACAAACATCCATCCATCCATCCATCCATCCATCCAAAATTTCACATTTATAATATTAGTGTAGATTACTATAATTTCAATTAAGGTGGATTTACGTATGATTTAGATGTACCTACTAACACAGTTGATAATTTTAAATAAATATACCAAACACTACAACTAAATAGATTTAACATTAGTAATTTGTGACGTCACAAACCGTTATGTCATACAAGTATTTACCGATTAATATTTCAATACCGTACTGTCGCAGACTTAAAATTAGATGTCTGCTGTTCCTCGTCACATGTCAAGTTTCATTCGAATGCAAACGTATTATAGGCAAATAAGGGGACAAAAAGAAAATAATATGATGTGCTAATAACATGACAGTCACGTTTAGGGCTCATCCATAAATTATGTATAATGTCATGCGTTAAGGGAGGGGTCGGGTAGAACAATTGTGTCAATGTGACTTGAATTTTAATGTATGACGTGAACAATGTTTTTTTGATTAGAGGTTATGCGTCTAACTTGTGATTCTGTTAATCACGGGAAATGAAAGGTCAAAGATGGATTCGTCCTCTAGAAGAATAAATAAATTCGTCCGTGATAATTTCGGTCAGTAGTTAGATTTTCGGTTGGAATTCTACTAAAAATACTACCGCATATTATGTGTTTTTGTTGTAGTGTACTTATTTAAAGTCTGTTTTGTTTTAAATCAAAACTTTTGGTTAAGTAATTATTCTCTGAAGATATAAATATGTATGTTTATTTGTGCTTAAGTCTGTAGAATAAAAAAGAAAACAATCTTTGTTTAGGTTTTCATGCATTATGTAGTATGTATAGGAATGTTCATACACTTAATAACAGTAATAAAAAACAGAAGAATAAAGAGTTGGTTCTACATATTTATTGAATTCATGACTTTGCCTCTAATTTTTCTACACTATCTACTTCTACTCTCTTCACTCCCAGTTTGTTGAAAAAAAACTAAAATAATTTAATTTTTTTTTGAAGTTATACTTCTTTTGGCGCGTTAGGGAAAAATAATGACAGTAAATTACGATGCTCGCGCACACCGTCACAAAAAAACCGACACCCTGAAGTTAGCTAGTCAACATTTTAGTTTTTCAAAAAAGTTATCAACTTCACAATTTTATTAACAATAACAATTTTATTGATTTACAGATAATTTACTGTGATTATAAGTGATAAAAATGGTTTTTACATATTACTTTGAGTACGTTTGTAGAATTTGAGGTTAGTTGACGGTATGTATTATTTATTTAATATGATATTTAAATAAACTTTATTTAACTAGATAATGCGTTATTATAAAACTTTCAATGTATTAAATTTTTTTTTTCTATTATTAGTGTCGTTTTTTCTACAAATGTAGGATATCGCGAAGGATAAATTTTTTAGAAAGATTTTTATCTTGTTACGCATAAGAACTATAACTTCTTACGTGCGTACATAAGTACACACACACACTTTTTTATAAAGACAACTCCTGCATTAGGAATAACTATTGTGTCCTCGCCTTTGTGCGTTTTGCTTCCTGTATATGATGTGTTAAGTATATTTTTTTGTGTTTGTGTTGTAAAGAATACGAAAATATGAAATGATATTTAGAAACGAGACTATAAAACAAAATTTTGGGGTTTAATATTTATGTATTTCTATATTACAAGTGCTATTTTATGTGTGTTGGAGTGTCTTCAGTTTTTAATACCGAGATTTTTAGTTATGTTTAGCTTTCATGTAGTATAAACTTTATTATTATCTTACGACTTGCGACTGTCGTCACTAGCATTGGTTCAATGAACCCATATCAGTTAAAAAGTTATTAGTGTTAGTTGAATATCGAAGAGAAAGACGGCAAAGTCTTGGTTTATTATTTTATGTATATTTATTCTTACTGAGTTACCATGTTGAAATATTAATCGCAAAAGGTAGTAACCACCATAGCATTTATATGTTCATGTCATACTGGTAAAAAGAATCTTTATTATCATGTTTTAGGGTAAGTTTACGTAAAACTTCACAAGACTTGTGTTTAATTAATATGATAGTGATGATGTGATAAGAAAATCAGCAGATAATCAACGAAACTCTTCAATGAATTGTAGTAAACTATAATCGAAGATATTGCCAACAAGTAGTTGGGATTTTGTAAAATGAGTGAACCAAATTCTAGGTCACACCTCGATAACGGGTTTAGAGATGAACAATAGCACACCATGGATTATGGTAAATCAACTGTGATTTATGACACTTACTACGGTGGTTGTAAACCAAGACAAAATAACCACGTTCATTTACTTTCCGTTAGCCCATTAAATATACGTTTTTAAACTTATAAAAAAAAGTTTTTAAAGACGTAAGTGTCGAAGCCCTAAATCCAAATAATAATTCCACTCTAAAGTAAAAAAGTAATAATAACTAGGTAATGCTTTATACATTCATTTTTAAGACGGACGGGAATTAGAAATCAAAGAATATTCTTGGAATCTATAAGGTGAAGGTGGCCCGCACACTTTCCAATTTCTAGCATGAGCAGTTTTTGTATATTTCTTACTTAGAAGCTTATTTAGCGGTTTTCAAGTCGGTTTTATAAAATAAGATAAATTCAATACTTAAAAAGAGATAAACGAAATACATTATTATATTTAGGTATTGTTTGAATATTAAATAATAACGTTAAGCTTTATTTTTACCTTAAAATAGATGTAACATAAATATAATGAAAAATACTTCAAGTTTTGAATGTTCATATCTGTTTTCCCCATAGGGGCAGATACACTTCAGTAAAGTGCGTTGACATCAGAGCGGCGAGGTTACGATTACAGCTTTGGTTTAACAATCAATTGTTCCTTATTTTAATTGCTTAATTAAATAATTATTCTAACAGCTCTTTGTATATGGTGTGTTTACGTGTCTCTATGCATTGCGGAAAACAATTATCTGACAATTGTGGCTCTTATGAACTCTTACAGCAAGTGATATTTTTAAATAATCGTATAGTTTGTCTCTAAACGTAGACTTTTGTCCTCGGTTAAAATGATTCTTTAAAGATTTGGAAGAATGTAGGACTGTCATGTTAGAAGCAGATGCGTAGGACTAAGGTGCTACTCCATTGGGAACACAACGTTTTAGGGGAGTTCTATCTGCCAGAATAATGACATAAAATTGGTTGCGTTTTACATAATTATATTAATTTCCAAGTACTTGCCCAAAAATAATGATCGGTTACACAATACTGTGTTTGTTTCATATACATATGACTTTAGTAGGCGAGTAACACAGAACCCACATAAGCTTTTGTCACTCATACGTTACCGATCGGAAAACATTCCTTAAAGTGAAGCGATATATATAGCAATATGTAAATATTGTAATTCTTACGGTTTTCTTTATAAATATTGGCAAAATTATAGCAAATACTTCTATTAAAACACGATTGGAATTGATCAGCTCATAGGTTGGTTACTACTGAACATAGGCGTCACCCCTTCATGTCACACTAATTGTAGGGGGCATACGAGCAGACGGGTCACCAGAGGGTAAGTGACTACCGTCGCCCATGGACACCTGCAACTCAAGAGTGACAAGTGCGTTGCCGGCCTTTGAGATGGGAGTACGCTCTTTCTTGAAGGTTCTTCGTTTTCATCTATTGACTCGCTTCTGCTTTGTCAAAGTTTGGTCGTTAATTATCTGGTGAGAAGACATCCCATGCTTCTCTTTTCTTTGCGTAGTCACCACCAGGTACTCTCCCTACTCCAGTGGTTATCGGTGTTATAGAATATGGACACCTCATTGCCATTTTAACTTGCTTATGATAAGAGCTTTGTTTACTCTTTATTTCTCCTACGGATTACTTGTTCTGAATTTATACGTAGGTATATTGCGTAAGAATAGTTCTTGAGTAATTAAGCTTTTAATTAAAGATACACGTACCTACATAAACATCATTAAATATATATAATATTTATTTTTTGTGTTCTCTAATATTTTTAAATACAATATTTTATCTCTAAATCACGTAATAATAGCTATGATACAATCATTCTCACTGATAAGTCGTTTGCTTCCCACGGTAATAATTTTTGTGACTTCTATTTCGTCACTTCCTCTGAGACATCAAAAAAGAAATAACACATAGGTACTAATTTGCTTATTACATTTGATAGTTCTACTAGGTTTTTGGTATCTCAATATGGTTTTAACTAATTCTAATGAATGCATACTGGATCACTCGTATATTTTTTAAGAAATTGTCAGTAATAGATGAACAGGTCACAAAAAGGTTTAAATTAATGTTGATTATTTTTTTTTTTTTTTTTTTTTTATTTATTTATAATAACATACATTGTCATTACAGGTAATACCCAATACAACAACATAGTACTTACATAAGATCTTAAAACTAATTAGACAAATATACTAGTGTCACCTTCACAAATTCCGCCAATGTGCACATAAAAATATCAATTGTCTGTGAGACGCTGTTAATTGTATGTATTGCTCGTACAAGAGGAGCATACTTCAAAAGGTTGGTACGGGATTGTGGGACTTCAAATAAACCCCCCCGCGGCTCCTGTCGTAATCTGGTGTTAGGAACAAGCAATCTTAACGCTTCCAGGATCTGGGGATTATTTAATTTTCCGCGAAACACTAGAAATACATATTTTGCTACAGCCAAATTGCGCCTTACTTATTATAAAAGTACGATATGACCATTATGTCTGGGTACAAAGAGGCTAAGGGGAAATTTTATCGTTCGTGAATGACATAATGTTAACACATAATTTGCAGTTGATGGTATTCTTAATCAGGTCAGTATGTCTTCTCAGTTAGGTCACTCTAGCCGAGCAGTCTTCTTTCTTCACGATTCTTAGATTTCTAAGCTAAACTTTTGCTATGTATCTGAGCCGTGAGATTACAATATCATGTTTCATGATCGACTGACATTTAGCCAGTTCTAGTATAGATTTAGTTTACTTTTGTATGTCAATTATATGTTACACATGGGGCGACACCGACATAGAGAAATATTTGCTCAGCGTGAATGACTACTGGTCTTGCATCTGTTTTTGCGCTGATATACAAATACATATACAAATTCCCAACATCAACTCGGGCCGCGGCATGTCAGGCATATTCATTCACTTCTTTTATTGATAATTGGAATAGGCGTTCGTCTTCCGTCTCACCTAATGGAAAGTGACGATAAAGACGAAGATGGTACACGCCTATCCAAAGAAATCTATTCATCCTATTCCTGAACGTTGCAAGACTATATTTATCTGAAAAAATAGGCGCAGGCAGCTTATTTTCAGTCTATGGCAACTCGAACTAAGAAAGAGCTGTCAAATCGTTAAATTCGAATTTTTGGTGATTGACTGAAATAGATGTACAATGAAAAGATGGAAGTTCTGTCTGCGTCTGTATTTTGACGGTTCAATTTATACTAATCCCAGGATCTTTTTTATGTACCCATCCATAATGTACACCTCTATTACCTAAATAGGGTCATTAAAATAAAGGCGGAACAGATCTAAACTTCATTAATTGGTGTCAACATACACACTACATGGACTGATATAGCTGTTCACTTACTCAACAACTTAAAATCGATTATTTTCATTAGAACACTAAATCTAATAGTTTTTATATACAGACGATTAGTTACACAATTTATACTATGTACCACACGTGGCATACCGTTACACCGCGGCCGTGCACAGTTGCGTGCGAGTATCGTATCTATCTAGAACATTAATCACTGTATCGACTGATGGATGTGCAGCAGTCCGCGTGTGACGTGACATGCTATCACACACACGAAACCGCGACTGTATTGTGCGTATTTTATGGCCCATGCCTTATTACTTTTTGTGATTAATAATTTTTAGGTACATTTCTTATAAAGAATAAATAAAGAAAGAAAGAAAGTATATTCATCCGGAAAAAATTAAAATATAAAATACATTAGAATCGAAAATATTTTTGTGCAGTAGTGCGGGCCTAAAAAGGTCACTATCTCAATATAATGCTGCCCATAACAATATATTATGTTAATATTCATGTACACGGATTAGGTATATGTAATAGTATCCTTGCATCACCTTTGAATTGGGAAGCAAGAATATCTATATATTAATACGTGAAGCGAAAAGTTTGGATCCCTTTTTACGAAAATTGGGCGGACGGAGGAGAAATGAAATTTCGCACACTTATAGTTTATACAGAGAAGAAGTGACGAATGCTAAAATTTTTGAACAATATTTGCTACAAAGTTAAAAAAATTGCAAAAACGGGTACATACAGCTATGAGTGTCCAGTATATATTTTGACCTGTCATGGTACAAAAGTCTAAATGACAGGTCAAGTAATATTGGCCAATGAAATAAACCATGGTTGAAATTCGACCACCACGCGATCTCTAGTTATAATAAATTAGTTATCATAGAAATTAAGCGTAGATTGTAATGTAAATAAACAAAATTATTTACATATGGGTTATCAGGGTGACATGTTAATTGTATGATCAAACTGATAAAAACTATCAATAAAATAAAGATAAAAAAAAAATTATCATGTTGTGCAGCGCTGGTTTCCAGAAGGTGACTTTTTATTTAGGTAAATACTTAAATATACAAAATATTGTTGTTAATCTTGGGCAAAATCGTATTTTATTCGATTTTTTCGCCTTTCTATCTTTTTGTACAGTAAATAAAAGCTATTGAAGTTATTAAGTACATTACAATTACAGTTGTGTGAAAGCGTAATGGGCGACCATAAACAATTTTTGAAATGTATCTCTGCTGTTTATGTTATTGTCGTTATTATCAATCCTAGCATGCTGGCATTTCCCGACAGGTAAATGCGCAGTAGACGGAATTTAAGCTTTCTGTTTTCTCTAGCATAACGATAACTTCCAATCATATTCAAGCGCCTCTTCTCAAACCAAGGACGAGTAGAGAGGTACTAGTGAGTACCCAGAAATAGTCAGGACTTCTTAACAAATAACTATTCGATCCCGGCCTTACTCGATCGGAATGATAAGCAGCCGAACTTACCAATTTTATTTCATTCCCGATCAGATTGAAAAAGGGAAATATTTGTATATATTTCCTTCAAAGAGACGCCACAGCTGTACTCTTATACGTATAACGCGGATACATATATTGGCATAAGGAGCTTTATTGCATATATTTTTGCCCGAGGCTCCGTTCGTATCAACGCAGGCTAATTTACATTCGATATACTATCTATGACATGTTTTGATAAGTATAACCGCATGTAGGTTTTATTGGGTGTATAAAAAAGAAAAAAAAAGATCTGTACATTTCTGTGGTTTTAGCTTTTTATTGTGACGTAACAGAAGTAATCCCTGAATCGGCCGCATTGAACGATTTAATTTGAATGTATGATTTGTTTGTAACAATATAACGTAAATACTTATTTTAGAATTGGTATTATATTTTCAAGCGTCGTCGTCATTACCTATTCGAACTTTTTCGTGCAATAAATACGTAACTTTTTATATTCAACGAGAACAATAAAGTGTATGGCTTATTAAAACACGGCTGAACAAACTCGAAAACATCTCATCTAACAGTCGCAATCTTCAATTTAAACTTGGTATTATTAAACTTCAAATTTCAAATAGGAGAATAGGTACGCCATTTTATATTTTTCGCGGGGTTTCCAAAGTCCGCGGCAAGATTGCAGTTGATGTTTGTTAAACTTCTATCATCATACCTATTACAGTAGATATTTTGTCTATGGTATCGTCGTTCAATATGCGTGATTACGACTAGTCATGAATTATGTAATAATGGTAATAAGTAATAGTGTTTGCTGGTAATTTCACAGTATTTATGGTAAAATTATTACCCATGATTTTATTATAAATGCTGTGAAATCACCAGCGAACACTGTAGCCGTTGCTGTTTCATGATATAAGCTACGGTTTAATAGTGGTTTAATACGAGGGATCGAATGGATATTATTGCGTGCATTTGAGTTAGATTATGCGAATATGTTATTTATCGCATCGTACATTGGGTATATTTAGGATAATTCTGTAATGTGTACTTTATCTGACTTTACTGAGATTAATTATACGTGATTTACCTATGTTTTAACTTACTCGGTAAAACATTTGTGCGCTGACCGAGCGACCTTAAGAACATGGCAAAGTAGCAAAGTAGGCATGTGTAGGTACTTCCGTCAAAGTGTATGTATGTAGGGGCTCATACCCTTTGGCAGAAGATAGCATAGGATTCATCCAAGTTCCAAGAGGAACGATTGGATGATCGAGCGTAGAGCACGTCACGCAATCATGTAAGTAATACTCTCACCGCCCTCTACAACATTGCACTCACTAGTCTGCAGGCCTTGCCTCGCATTCCATGGTGTGACCGTATCTGCTATTCAGCAAACGGCCAAGATCTGCAGGGATCCAAATGAATTTATTCCTAAGTACACCTTGGTCCGTGGCTGTTGTGTAAGGGGACGACCGGTGGCAATGTCTGAACTTTAAAAATAAGTAATAGTATTTAATAAATAATAATGAGTTTTATAAGATCTCCGATCAGTACAAATCTAGCTGAATGATGAAATGAATTATAAGAACCATATTTTCTAAATTAAGCAGTAATTAAATGATAATGTACTTAGTTTAAACTCATTACAAAGAGCTGTTTTTTTTAAATAAAATCGACTTTGTCTATGGTAGAGACGTAATTATCCATAAGCTAAGTACTAGCGTAAAGTATACTAAGGTTATGTAATTAACACAACCTTGTGTCGAATGATTCTTTGTTAATTAAAGAAAGAGTACGGAAGCAAAGACAGCCCTTTGAATATTTTGAACAATAGAACTATTGTAGTTGTGACACTTTCAGAAATTAAAATGTGAAGAAATTTAAAAAATTTTCGGTTTTTACCTACTCTCATTTTCGTGGTAATTTTTGTTTTTAAGGAACTTTAAGAGCCTCAAGTTCGTTTGAAAATCTTTTTTTTTCCTTTACGCATCTGTTTATCTGTTGCTTAAATTATTCTAAAACATAATTGGATACAAATTATAAAATATTGAATTTCGTATAGTATGGATTTTGACGGCGCTGTCCAGATTACTAATTATGTTGTATGCTAAAATTTACAACGGAAACATTGTTTAAATACAGCAAATTGTGAGGTATTGATACCATATTATTGGAATGAAATGCAGCTTGTTTCGGTCCTCAAAAATATCTGATTCAGTTGAGTGTTTTTGAAATGAAAACTTCTTTAGGCACGTTGTGCACTTTTGCTATGGGGGAAAAGCACTGAACTCACACCGTCACGCTAATAATACATATTTTACGCTAATCTAAACATTTTAATTCTGTCAGCTCCTTATTAATTAATGTCACCAACCTGCTAATGTGATGTTTTAAGTTCGTCATTTCGTTTAAGTTTTCACTTCTGCCGGCAGTCCCATGACTGCCTATTTCTTTTTTCATTTCAATAGCTTTTGTTTTTCTTCCCAATATGCGATTTAAATTATGTCCATATTAATTCAATTGAGTTTCACAGCCAGACATAGCTGGCTTACCGACCTCTATGAATAGTTTACTTTGCTAAAATATACCTCTTGTCATACATAAACTCTCTTTCCGTCCGATGGTTGCCTGGAAGAGATCGCAGAACGCGATAAGGCCGCCAATTGTACAAGGTTAAAAGTTTGTAACATTATGTATATCTAGGGCTGCCATTCGTCTGGGTTTCCTCGGATTTGTCCTAGAGGGCGGCCGGGGAGCGTCCGGGCGGGGTTTTGCAAAAAGTGTCCGGATAAAACCCGGACACTGTGCCAGGGGACAATTATAATTAGTTAGATGAATCGTTAACAAGCTAAAAATTTAAATGGAATCGGCCTTTTTTTTTAAGGTGTCCGGGAAAGAATCTCGATTTCACCCATGTGTCCGGATTTTTTTAAGTTTTTGTCCGGCCTCGGCAGTTTAAGTGATGGCAGGCTTATGTATATCCAGTCTTGTATAATTTCGTATGTTTTGTACAATAAAGAGTTTATCTATCTATTTAAATGCTTATGTACTGCTCTTTTCTACTGGTTTGTTAAGTAGAAAGTGAACACCGGTTGTTGACTTTTTAGAATGACGGTAGGATTAAACACAGCTCTGCTTATTATGACAAAAATAAACAAGTCCATCCACGTACCGCATACAGAAAGCTTATTTAAATTAACGCTGCGTATAATCAGTCATTTACCAAAAACCCTTTTGAATTTGGTAAAACTCGCCATATTTATTTTTAAACCCGTTCCCGATCAATTGAATTTCACATCGTTGGAGGCCCACACAATCAATCAATCGCTATCTGCACCGCACAACACGAGACCGATACGACAAGGGACGCACGACCTGCTTTTCATAGATATATTACCAGTAGAGTAGGAATGTCATAAGTATGTATGTGAACAATATTTCGGTAAGAAAGGGCTAAAGAACAAAATTGATTTCATTTATAAATTGAACTAGCTGTGCCTACCGCGGCTTCGCTCGCGTGTGTGTATAGTTTTTGCGACGAACGCTAATTCTTTTCTATTAACAAAAGTTACTCAAGTTACTGTCAATAGCATCAGTTATCTGACGATGAAAGTCCCGTGAAAATCGGTCCAACCATTTCAAAGATTAGCCAGAGTAAACAGACAAACAGACAAATAAAATAAAATCTACATACTTTTAGTGAAAACTGATATTTTGATTATTACAAAGAGACACTCCGAGTTTATTTATTTGTATAGATACTTTACAAATTTAAACAAATCTTGAGCATTGATTTGACGACATCTGTGGTGCATCGGGGGCGGTGGTAGTGCATGAGTTTACAACGTCTGAGGTCGCGGGTCCGATTTCAGTTTTGGGTATTTCTATGAATAATATGTATGTGTATACAAAAAAGTGTGTATGTATGTTTGTCCGTCTTCTAGAACCTATTATACAAACTATGCTTAGTTCAGATCTAATTATGGATGTGTCTGAAAATATTACTATTATTATTTAATTCCCTGGGTATAAAAAATATTAATTTTGCCTAGATTTTTTTACGTTTAAGTTTGCAACCTATTAAATTCACAGACATGTGTGATACAGTAAACCCATACTTCCTGCAAGATCCGTAATGTGTTAGTAACACAATTAGTGTTGCCAGTAGCCATAAATATTTAACTTTGTTCTCTTGTGTCAACATCGTTGGAATAAATGCGTCCTTGAATTTCAACTCTACCTTTCATTTCTCTATGGTCAATACGTGTTTGCCATAACGCACTTTTCAGTTCGTTTGACAGCTTTGACGGTAACGTGACCAAAGAGAAAAAAGCATAGATTATATTTCCCCCTAATATGTCAAATGAGGTTAAACGGAAAAAAAGTTGTTTCCTTTGTTGCTACGGCGCTCGAAGAAAAAAAAGTAATTTATAATTCCCGTTTTAATTTCCCCTCTTACTTTTTCTTGCGCACCCGTATTGTTGTTCTTGACGCATTTCGTAAATCATGTTTTTATTGTTACGAATTTCAATTTGAATCCTGTATTTAGTTTTAAATATTTTTCTTTTGGTAATGAGGTAAATTAATTGACATTAAAGAATATTATGAGTAGGTTTTTTTTTTAAACGTCCAGGTAACAATCAAGCATTCGGCCTGTCTATTAGTAAGCGATCAACTTGACTTTATGACTATTGAATTCATAGAATATACTAGAACTTACTTACCCTCAAAATATTTCCTGTTAAAATATCTAATCCATTATTGAGTAATTGCTTTGAATCACTCTACCTATTCTTTAAATAATGTGTATGTCTACAATTCTACATACCGCCACTTCATACATACAACTAAAATTAAATAGTTGCTAAAAATACTGCCAGTACATAGTAATTTCATGGCTTTTAATTTTTGTGGAAACTCCGAACTTCGATTTCTACTGTAATGATTTTCGCCCTCTCAGCTTCAAAGTACCGTTTCTTTATATTACATTATAAAACTAAAAAGGGAAGCAGCTATGTTTCTTACAAAAGAAAAGAGGTTTGGCCGCTTCCGTTGCTCAGGGTACACCGCTATAAGGTTTTCAGAACTTAGTAAGAGAACATACGTCATACTTCTAACAGTCATACTTCTCCTTTGGCCTAATAGTAAGTCTCTCCTAAAAGAAAGAGGCTTTAGCATTTCGTAAGAAAAATAAACTCTTACGTAAGTGAGCAAAAGCGTAATCCATATAATGCATTATTTTATTGTTTATTACTTCATTATTATCGACATTAAAATGTTAATCATTCTTGTATAACATACATTTCTAAGTTGAATGTGCTCGTCATTGTTATCTGACTCATAAATCCGAGTCATTGAAAGTACTAAACCACAATACTTGTGGGTTTTAAAAGAAAGTGTTCGTTGGAACAACAATATGGCGTCCGTCGTCGTTACGAAAGATAGACAATGGCGGGAAAAATATAACTCATCGTCACAGGCCAGTTCTATATTATAAATAAATGAGATACTAATCTCTTTATTAAAAACAAAACTGTATACAACCTCGTTGCTCTATTGGTTAAATTTTTGATACTTTTATATCTACTAAGGCTTCACTCAACCTCATCTACATACAAATATAAATAACAGAATACATACATATGTAGATATAAATACACTCACGCCTGTATTCCCAAAGGTGTAGGGACTAGGCAGAGGTGCATTAAACACCCACATTTGCCAACGATATTTGGTTCAACCCTCGTCTACTATCAGAAAAGGTTGTTTTTTTTAATAGTTACTTTTAGCTTCACACCGCTGTTTCGTATGAACCTAACAGATATTGTACCGTGTAAATATGCGTATCAAAAACCTCTTTTTTTTGTGCGTGTGGAAACCCCCACGGGCCGTCACGAATCGAACCGACTAAAAGTACACGGTGTGCCATACTGATCCTAAAATAGGAGAGATCCGGGAACAGCTTTTAATTTTTTTATTGAGCACTTTTAAGTGGTAAATAGTGCAAATAAGTTTCAAATATTAAGGTATTACAATCGGCGGTCTTATCACACACTGCGATTTCTTCCAGACAACCGTTGTACGGATATTGTCAAATATAATTGAGGGTAGTCTGTGCTGTACTAATATAAGGTTATGTTAATACTACGAACATACAACATACATACATACACTAAAATATATATAGATATAATTAAAATGTATTTATAGCGACAAATTTATTTATTAAGACATCCGACCCATGGATACGAAAACTCTAGCGTAAGTCATCGCTGTTACCCCTAAAATGCAAGATTGAGAACGGAAATAAAGACACAGATCACGGAACGGGTCGGAACCCATGTGTCCTATATGTTACCTGTTGATTATGATACTAATATTTTACCTACTACCGCTTTTTATTATAAAAGTTTGCAAGCTAAGTTATATTACTAGTATTTAATTGTACATACTCTTTTAAATAAGCTAAATGCTTGTGTTGGGAATGTTTTTTTTTTCATTATTTTATTTTGGCGTTTTGATTCAGTACGAATATGTCAACCCCATCGTACCTTAACCCAAAGAGAACACAAATAACTTAAAGTTACTTATATAACATAATTACCTCATTGTTTAAATACTGTAATGAGATGACATAATTTCTTGGCTGCTTCGGGGTCACGGCGTTAGCCAACCGTGAATCATTTCATTGCTGGTCTAATGCGTTGGCCTGTCTTTATAAGGGAACACAGCAGATTTTTTCTGGAATTGGAGCCGATGGATTAGGAAGCACCATGATCAAGACCTCTGTTAACTGTATACTGCTTCCTGCTGGTGAGTAGGCTTGGCTACGGAACAGTGAAACCACTGGTGTTAAGAGCATTTATAGGCCGAGTAGTTGTTTGCATTCTAGTGATATAAAAAAAGTGTGTGTGTGTGTGCAATTTATACACGGCAGAAGTGAAACTTCAGAAAAGTAACCTACGAGAGAATGAGAAACGAAAATTAAAATCAACACGATTAATTTACTAATGTTAATAAATTTAATTTTAGATAATTTCTGTAAAAGTTATTGGTCAAATATTTTATTTTTATTTTATTTAATAGGTAAAGATACAGATAACAGATAAATATATACAAAGAATAGCCTTAATAATAAACAGTAAGCAAACCTGTGAAATTCAGTTACCACTGTACACAACTTTCAAAACAAACAATACTTCGTTTTCAATATAGGTTAAGGTTGGATGTAAATATAAATTTGTAAAGAATCAATTAAGTATAAGTGAAATATGGAAAACAACTAAAATAAATTTAATACGCAAATGCACAAAAATTACACCACGTTGATATTGACATATTTTCTGAAGGCTTGGTAGTACGCAGGCGCAAATACAAAGATTATAGGAAGTTTATCGTGACGCTTTTTCACATCGTTTCCAAAGAAGTTTTATTTCAAAAAATCTAGGCAAAACCTTTACAGTATAGGTGTGATGTTATATAAAATAAACTTGTATCTGTTGACAATGCTATCTTTAGTATTTCACAAATCTATTGTTAAAATATTCACACTCACATGTGATTTAAAACATTATGTTATTATAGTGTTTATGTAACACGCGCGAAGTACCTTTGTGCGTTTTAGAATAACTTTATATTACAAATGTGTGTCAAATCTCTCGGACAGTACGATCTTACACAATGAGAAAAAAACTACAACTGAATTGAGTACCTCCTTTATTTGAAGTCGGTTAATAGCGTTTAAGACCGATTCAATTGTGGCGTGGCGTAATGATTAAGGCTTTGTATTGACAATCGAGCGCAGTGGCGGATTTACCAGTAGGCTGAGTAGGCTGAAGCCTAGGGCGGCAGATTTTAGGGGCTTACATTATTTTTTGTCTTGTCTTGGGCTATCGAATTAGATGGACCGACCGCTCGATCAGCGGCAAATGTGTAAATTTGCCGCTGATCGAGCGGTTGGGAGTTTGAACCTTACCATATAAACAATTAATGTGATCACTGCTAACATAGTTTGAATTAAAATAAATGCTTTCTTTACCCTAACGAAGACCGCAATGTAACCGACTCTGTGATTGTGTTTCTGTTCAAGAAGAGGATGACCAGAGTTTATCCTAACTGGTCCTAACTAAACTCATCCTCATCCTCCGCGCCTTTTCCCAACTAAGTTAGGGTCGGTTTCAGTTCGATATTTTACGTGGAGCCACTGCCATCAGACCTCCACAACCCAAGTCGAAGTATATCGAAGTTCTGTAGTTAGACCAGGTTGTCGAACTTTTTAGGGCTCAAACTACCCGTAACGAATGCCACAGATGTTCGTATGGCAACCGGAACCGATAGCTTAGTGTGCTCTGCGAGGCACGGAGGGGGTTAAATTTTTTTTTTTATGTTATGTTATAGGGGGCAAACGAGCAGACGGGTCACCTGATGGTAAATGACTACCGCCGCCCATGGGCATTTGCAACTCGAGAGTCACAAGTGCGTTGCCGCCCTTTAAGGTGGGAGTAAGAGAAGAGGGGGAGGGGGGGGGAAGATGGGGGAGAGGTGAAGGACGGGAATACGGGAGAGGAAAGGGTTAGGGTCTTTTTTTTTTTTTTGCGTGTGGAAACCCCCTCGGGCCGTCACCCCACCATGGTTTTCGGTGGGGCGGTGTGTCGGAATCGAACCGACTAAAACCACACGGTGTGCCGTATACTTCGCCTTAAGTAGGAGGGATCCGGGAACAGCTTTTATTAAGACATCCGGAACCCTCCTAGCGCCTGCCCGCAAAAGCGCGGGCACCACCTTTGGGGAAAATCTTCTCAATTAGGCGACGTCCAGGCACACGCGGACGCCGCCTCCTCGCGGGGGGCCACTATAGCGGGTGGAGGGGAAAACCCGTCCCGTCCACCCGCGGCCACACTCAGGGCGGCATAAGGCGCTGGTAAGCGCGCCTCCGCCGCCCGGTTCGCTGGCGGCGAATTAGGTCCGAGTGGAGATCGTCCTCCCGGACCCTTTCCGCCGCCTCCTTCTGCGAGAT
Organism: Euplagia quadripunctaria; assembly: GCA_963859945.1. NCBI lineage: Eukaryota > Metazoa > Arthropoda > Insecta > Lepidoptera > Erebidae > Euplagia > Euplagia quadripunctaria. Next base: position 1,606,368 of record OY982569.1, on the reverse strand, counting down.
GACGTCCTCACAGAAGGTCGCGAACGCGGTAAAATTCCTGTCGCTACCGGTCATGGAGCGTATGACGGCCGGTAGCAAGAGATCCCCTCCGATGACTGCAGTGCGGGCCCGACGGTGCGTTGCCCAGGCGGAGCAAATCGCCAGCGTGTGCTGAGCCGAGTCCTCACTGCAGTCGAAAGGGTTAGGGCCTCCGGTAACCTCACTCACGCGGCGAAATGCAATGTAAGCATTGCTTCACGGCCGGTTTTCTGTGAGGCCGTGGTAACGAGCGGAGTCGAGCCGGCCCATACGTGCCGAAGCATGGCTCTCCCACATAAACTCTATGTGTTAAGAGTGGTTACCCATCCTGAGACTGACCTGACTAATATTACTTAACCGTGTATTGTGCTAAACTACTCGGTTACCACTTAGCCACGAGCCCTATCACGAAATAGGTATTACATACTTCTTAAATGCATGACGTTTCGACCAGGTTGCTCTGGCCGTGGTCACAGGCTGACGTTAATTCCCGTATATACATAAACTAGCCGTCCCCGCAGTTTCACCTGCGTTTATGGTTACTGCTCCGCTCCTATTGGTCGCAGCGTGATGTTTTATAGCCTTCCTCGATAAATGGGCTATCCAACACTAAAAGAATTTTTCAATTCAAAACCAGTAGTTCCTGAGATTAGCGCGTTCAAGCAAACAAGCAAACAAACTGTTCAGCTTTATAATATTGGTATAGATAACCTGTAACGCAAAAGTTTAAAAGTTAGTAATCTCACAAATATTACAGAGGCGGGAGTTCGTCACGATGGATGTTTGACACTCTTTCACGCAAAAATTGCTGAACGGATCTGAATGAAATTTGGCACAGAGATAGATTATAGTCTGGAATAGCACATAGGCTACTTTTACATTCTATATACTTTTTTTAAGTATCTTTTGTCTGATATTTAGATTTCATATTTAATAAACTATAATATTTTTAATGCATTTGCTTCCTGTTCTCTCTGCATCACCCGAAGGTTGACTGGCAGAGAATGCCTAAGGCATTAAGTCCGCGTCTGTACTTTATATGCATAAAATATGTCCTGAGATAAGCTAGTAGTCAATATAATAGACCAAGCCGCGTGCTTCCTTTACCAGATAAAAGAAAAAAAAGTTTTTTTTTTTTATTAACTCCCGCATTAGGAATATTCCTGTGTAAGATGGCAGTTAAATTATGTTAATACTTATTAGATACTTAAAAAAGAGAACACTGGTTAAATATTTTAATACTCCGAAACTATGAAAATATGTTTCATAGTTCCGGAGTGATTCTCGTTGACTTGTCTGCGATAGTTACTTCAGGAATTAATTATACTGTGTTATAAATATAAACTTAATTAACATAATTTTAATTTGTTACGCAAATGATTTAATTATACATATATAATATATACTTACTTTTATGCCACACGAACTACATTTTGACATACGATGTTCCTTCTAAAAGCAGAAAAACTGGTGTGTTCTGACTTCATAGAAACTCTGACAGTAATAGACTCATATCAGTCTGCGAGCACTCTCGATCATGTCATCTTTCAAACAAAAAAACTACACTCAAATCGGTTCATCTGTTTTGGAGTTACGATGCCACAGACAGACACACAGACACGGTAAACTTATAACACCCCTCTTTTTGCGTCGGGGGATAAAAAGAGATTCAATGATATACATTAAAACCAAGTACGAATGCATTCATTTATAGGGGTCATAAATACATCCAGCTTATCAAAACAAAAATATATATTCATGAAGTCATAAGTGGGAAGTGTGCCAGGCCGCTTTCAAATTGTGTATTATTTATTAATGTTATACCCAGTAGTGGCTTTGTTTAGCCTTTATATATAACTAGCGACCCGCCCCGGCTTCGCACGGGTGCAATGATGATACTAAAGCAACCGCTATGTCCCTGCATTTTAAATCTGTAATATCTTCGAAAATATTCATTGAAATTACATGCTGTAAAGGGCCATTTTGATCTATATTATATGCACAATGTATTTAAGGTACTTAATTGGATAAGGATTAATGCTGTATTGCTTAAAATCGCTTCGTATATAAGCCATTATTTCTAGTAAAAAGTAAAGAATAAAAAATTGTTATTGTGGGTTATCCCTAAGCGATAGACATATACCATCACGGACTTTTTTTGTAGACCTTTTTAAGGTGTACAATACTGTAATACATTATTTTGATCTATCTTGTAAGGTTCAGCCAGCGTTTGCAATGTAAACGCAAAAAAAAATGTGTTTATTAACGACATCACATTAGAAACCTCTAAAGTTATCAGTGTTTCTCTACTATATTATGCATGTATTATGCATATAAACCTTCCTCTTGAATTACTCTATCTATTAAAAAAAACCGCATCAAATTCCGTTGCGTAGTTTTAAAAATCTAAGCATACATAGGGACAGACAGACAGCAGGAAGCGACTTTATTTTATACTATGTAGTGATCTTCATATATTTTTTTGGTTATGTCGTTCTGAATGAGGCCCGCTTTGTTTTAATGTGCTGTGCTAAGACTTAATAAGCAATCAGAGAATTAGAGTTTATTTTTATTTTTACATCATCCATATACAAAGTAACTCTCAACAATTTGCGAAAATTTTATAAGAAAACAATAATTTAAAAGTTTAAAAAAGTTCTTAACAGATAAAACTGTCTACAGAGTGCATATATTATGACAATCGAACACTTACTTAAGTCATGTCACTAAAAGGGCATGACTGGCATGGAGTAAAAAAGAAATTAAAAAAAAACTATCCTTTTACAAATTATGATAGTTTGAATTTCCAGGTATTTATAACCTCCGTTTCTCATAAAAGCGTGGAATGAAAGATTTTAAATCGTAGTTTTTTTTTAATTTGTATGTAGGTATAGATATCTATATATATAAAAAATGAATCCCTATTTCCCTTGGTCACGGCATCACGCGTGAACGGCTGGTCTGATTTCGTTAATTATTTTGTTTGTTTGTTATGGTCAGGAGAAGGTTCTTACGAAACAAAAAAAAATTAAGAAAATTGCGCGGAAAATTAGAAAATTTAAGAAAACTTAACGTGAACTAACTAACAAAACTAACTTACGCGGGTGAAACCGCGGGGCGCAGCTAGTCTATAGATAATTTTATTTTTATCATTTACATTTTAACCATAATTTTCTTTACATGTTTTTTTAATGTTGGGCAACATTTACTTACCTATAATATTATCTATTTACGTGTATACGGGAATTAACGCGATCACGAAAATATATTACATATGTACCTCTGAATTGCCTGACGTTTCGACCAAGTTGCACTGGTCGTGGTCACAGGCTGACTGCCTGCAACCACGGCCAGTAAACACGTAAATAATATTATATCATCGAACGCGAAAGTTTAAAAGTTAGTACTTACTTACCTACTTACGTTGCCAAATAAGTCACTCTATTTTTTTGGCTTGATATATTAAATACTAGCTATGCCCGCGACTTCGTCCGCGTGGAATAAAGTATTTATATCGAATCAACAGCCTAAAAAATAAGTTTCAAGCTTCTAGGTCTAAATATGACGATACTTCCATACAACTTTTCAACCGTACCTTTCAACCCCTTACACCCCATTTTTCGCATTAAAAAGTAGCCCATGTCCTTTTTCAGGCTCTAGACTATCTGTGTACCAAATTTCATTTAAATCGGTTCAGTAGTTTTGACGTGAAAGGGCGACAGACAGACAGACAGAGTTACTTTCGCATTTATAATATTAAGTAAAGATTAACAACATCTGACTATATGATATTTAAAGAATATTAAAATTGAACGTAATAGTATAAGAATTTGATATCGACGCTGTTGCATGCCTAAATTAGTAGAACTTCATGAACCGTGCACACACAACAACAGAAACGTTGCTTAGTACACTACGTTGAGTAATAAAGAATATTGAATTGAAACATTTGAATTGTTCATTACTTAAATACGCCGTATTGCGCTACTTCGTTTCGTCACCCTACCCTACAGGTCCACAGTTACAAAATGGATCTAGTTTTAACGTATGAACGTTTCACGAAAGCCTTACATTTTTTTTTTGAATTTTTTGCATATCGCACCTTCGGTAACACAAGGGTATAAATGTCAAAAATTCAACAGATATTTAACTACTGTAAATAACAATCACCGAATCCCAAAACGTATGCGGATTATTTCATACAAATTCAACATCAAGGCATATAAGCATAATTATACGACATTGAACGTAAAAAATAATAAAATGACTCTCGTATAAAATTATAATATTTATATGTATCGGATATGTATATATATTTGGATATGTACAGGTATATGTATTTGGGGAGTTCGTTGCTGCAGGGGCACCCAGTCTTGACGGTGGGCCGGTCTAATTCAGCGTCAACTTCGATTACAGTCACTCGGAAAGACTGATACTAGTATCAAAAGTTACACAGATCAGTTATACTGCGTATAAACGGTAATTTTTTTTTTAAATGTAGACTATTCCCGCACAGGAATTATTCTGGGGGTCTTTGCAAACATTGAATCAACGGACACAAAGAACACCCAGACTGGGGTCAACTATTTGTGAATCTCACAATTTTTTTCCTGTTTGACAACTTCAATCTTCAAATTGAAACCGATCTAAGCAGTTTTTCCCTTGCTTATAGTCACCGTTTAACTTTGCTGCTCCAGTTTCCTCAAGAATTGGTCTATCAAATGCGAAGAGAATTTTTCAGCTTTGCGTTCAACCAAGAAAACAAACTCATTAGCTTTATTAAATTAGTAAAGATAAAGCCATAATATCTATATTATACTTAGCGTGTAATGCGTGGACTGTCGGAATTGAGACACAAAATAGTATTTTGAAAAAAAAAACAAGATTTAAAAATCCAATTCAAAACACAACAGAAGCGTCGCAATAAATTCCAATTTTTTTACGATCGGCTTGCGAAGGGAATACAAATACATATTTTGCACGTTATCTCACATCCCTTACGTTTTTCTTTTTCAAGCGGCAGAGAAGAGGGAAGGGGCGGGCTATATTTGTTATGTATATTGTTTATCTGTTCGGCATTTGATACTTAAGATTGAGTGAGACTGAAGATGAGAGTTAAGATTTACATCTAAGGCGACCCTGGCCCATAGATAATTTTCGCCAAAGAGAGTCAACTGTGAATCACGTATTGCAAAAATTACGTCATATTAAATTAAAAAAAAATAGTTAGGCGTTGAAGAAAGCAACAACAAAGTAATTTTGATATTTTTTCAAATACATAGTTCTGTTAAATAATTTATATTGACCATAGAGAACTGTCCAATTTAAAAAATTATTAACCAATTTCATTCACAATTTTTTAATGACGATTTCTACCAAAGACAATACTGTACTGTAACTGTACTTGTTTTTTTCCCAAGACAGTCATATAAGATTGACGCTGTTATGCAATAAACAGCTTTTGGTAGGTGACTAAAACCTGCATTACGCCTGCAATACTATAAAATACATTTTTCTTTTTCCTTGTAAAATACTATTTTTTTTTAGTTTTCACCTCTCTTTTAATACATTTTCCAATTACTTAAACTATGTTTTGTCTCCAAACATATTTTATATTAATTAATTGTTATAACGCAGATGATAATCGTTTCTTTGCCAAAGTTCAAATTCAAATTTTGAGATAAACAGGGAGTCTCGTAATAATGTCTATATAAAATGTGAATGAAATATTTACGAAAAAAAAAGCTTTTAGGAAATATTTCATTCACACTTCATGCTTGCCAAAAGATCCTTCGTTGCAGTATATTGTTATTTTGGGTTCCTATCTGTGAAGGTAATCTTGAGGGAGTGGAAGAGTGTTTTTACACCTCCTTAGCACCCCCACCATAAGGTCGCTTCTAATTAGCACACTAGTGAAGTATATTTCTGCTGATAAGTAGACTACGCTTACTATCCGGCGGGTTATGTGCTCATTTCTTGAGTTGATTAAAAAAACATGATCATCAAACAAAAGAGAAGCAAAATAAATTCTAAATTTGCGAAATTGTTTTTGATTCTAGGATGTATATTAGGGTGGTAACCCTGATCCGTCCTACTCTTGTAAGGATTACTAGTGAAAGCTCAATAGTGCATTGTGCCATCACGAATTGTCGCCGTAAACAAGCCCCTAGCACCCATTAGAAGCTTCGGTTTAATCGGTGCTAACGTCTGATTGCCACCACATACATGTCCGGATTAAGTGAAACACATTAGTTAAACTGCAATTGAATTCAGGGGGTCAATAATTCTCCTCGAGCTGCTTTTTTTGTCTGATCAATGCCCTGAATTGATGAGGAGAGTGGTGTGATGATTGATACCTAGGACCTAACAAATTATTTATAACTTTTAGTACATTATCTACATCATTATCATCTTTATTTTCAACAATAAAACCGTTTTACTTAAAAACAAATTTTTACTTTATTTATTTTTATTTTATTTTCAAGCTTTAGTTTTTATTTCGTTACTTAATATTTCTCATTCTATTTAGTTCATTAAGTGCCTCATTATTGCAAGGTTTCTTTCCTGACAATTTGTGCAATGAAACTCCTCAATACATAATCATTTTCTACTAGCCAAGCCCTTTCATCTGATACCCACGTTGAGGGGGTTGTGAAAATATGAAATCCGCCATTTTGTCCGTGGCCATATTGGATTAGCATTTTTTTCATAGTGTTCTCTATTCTACTAGTCGACTCCTTTCATTTGATACCTATATTAAAGGAGTTGTGAAAAATAAATGTAATCCACTATTTTGTAGTGGCTGCCATCTTGGACTTGAAATTTGTCATAGTCTACAGTATTTTACTAGTCAAGCCCTTTCATTTGATACCCATATTGAGGAGGTGGTACAAAAATATGTAATCCGCTATTTTTTAGCGGTGGCCATCTTGGATTTACAATGATATTGAATATATTAAACTGTATTATCATCAGAACATAAGATGTGAACCAAATATCAGATCAATCTGTCAACAGGAAGTGGGTAAAATTTCAAATACTACATTTGACCCAAACAAAAAACGAACAGGTCCAGCTAAATAAAACCGTTTAAAAACTAAAGTATTTTATGCATAAGGACGGATAATAATCCGTCTCACGTAAAACTCGCTTAGCTTATAAATGGGCAAAACTGTAAACATCTTTGAAGAAAATTAATTTATGTTGATCGGGGTAGAAAACCCACCATCCACCATTTAAATTAGACTGGCCTGTTGGTCCAGTGGTTAGTGACCCTGACTGCTATGCTATGGGTTCGATTCCCACCCGAGTCTGGGTGTTCTTTGTGTCCGTTGTTTGTATGTTTGTAAAGTCCCCCGCGATTCCTAATGCAGGAGTTCTCTATTAAAAAAAAAAAAAAAACTAAACCCAAGAATAAATCACAAACTGAATAGGAAGAACCAACCGACACATAAAAATCATAATGTAAAATCTTCTGCGGCTTTCTGATACACATACTAGTACACGCACGTGGAACACAAACATATCCTCAGGAACATCAACATCTGAAAGTATAAACAAAAATGGAGGCTATAGTGTTAATTAGATGTTCAGTAACTATGAATATAATATGAGTTGGTATTTACAACTTAATCGAAACCCGTCCCACGATCGAAATAATTCTTGTATTAATTTTAAGGACATCGAAACACGTAGAGGTTTCAATTTCTTTAAAAAGAGGTTTGAAGTTCAACAATAAAGATTTTTCAAGAAAGAAAGCAGAGAAAAGTGGACTAGTTATAACAGCTTTATGTAAAATACCATCACATTGCAGTGACTCTTTAACGAAAGACTCAACACTCGGAAATGAGTTAGAGGAGTTCCAAATATAATTCAATTCCCTCCTTTGCAAAGCGAGAGACAAAAGAACAAAATATAGACGGCTTATAAAAAGAGTTTCTAAAACTACCTTTGTTTCACAAATTATAATAAATATTAATTTAAAAAAGTCAGCTCTGTTTTAGTGGCGGGGCCGAAACCACTTCCAGTCTGAACAGTAGATAACTCTTAAAAGTGTTATATTAAATTTATCCAAAGCAAATTAAAACCGAAATCAAAATGTTAAATGCGTTAATTGTCGACCACGTAGAGATATCAAATCACACATTTGTGGCAAACCCATTCTCGACTAAGTATCTACATTTAGTCATTTAATGAGGTACCCATCATTAGCGGTTTATGTTTTGAATTTAATATTACCAAGTAAAATATAATGGGTATAAGGGAAACAGACAATGGAGGAATAGACAAATCGCTTATTATACAATATATACCTTTGCAAATACAATTTTAACTCCACAAGTTCATTTTAAATATTTCTTCAAAGTTTTGTGGCGCTCTTTCTTTGTTTGGCAAGGTAATAACAGTTCAAATCATTAAGTAAAACATTCTAATCATCCCCCTTCTTTTTATCTATTTAAATAAATTAGAAATATGTCAGTATATGAAAAGAAAATCTTTTGAAAAATCCTTAACAATGCTATTAAAAACACGAATAGAGAGAGGATAACAGAGTACGTATTGTATTATTCTTAGTTTTGACTTCTTTATAAAAAAATAACATTTTATTGCACTGTTACCAATCGCAGAGTCAAAAAGGCCAAAGTAATTCAGTGTCATTAAAGGCTGTTATGTCCTACGATATGGATACATCATAAGCACAACCTCACAGACAACAAAAGTACTCTCTTAACAAACTTCCCAAAACTACACTGAAGTTGCACAAAAAACTCGACTCGCTCGACTCCGCTCGTTACCACGGCCTCACAGAAAACCGGCCGTGAAGCAATGCTTGCATTGCATTTCGCCGCGTGAGTGAGGTTACCGGAGGCCCTAACCCTTCCCTCTCCCTTATTCCCGTCCTTCCCCTCTCCCCCCTCTTCCCACTCTTCCCCCCTCCCCCTCTTCTCCTACTCCCACCTTAAAGGGCGGCAACGCACTTGTGGCTCTCGACTTGCAGGTGCCCATGGGCGGCGGTAGTCATTTACCATCAGATGACCCGTCTGCTCGTTTGCCCCCTATACAATAAAAAAAAAATTAAAGATATATCGTCCACCTATTTGTGTACTATTCGATGCTTTGTACATTATTCTCTGTATTGAACCTGAAGGGTCTACTTTATATTCTTCATCTGACACGTCACTTTAAGACAGCTGGCGTGCAGAAATATGCATTGGAACATTGCAATTTAATAGTGCTGTTTCCGTACATGCGGTGTAGATAAAAAGTCCAAGAATAATGTAATGTAATTGTGGACCACGTCCACATTTCTTAGTCAATAAACCTTTGTATTCATTCTGTATTCTGGCATGTCAAATACCATCTGAACCAGCGACGTATGGATGACATATAACTCTGACTATTGTCTAAGCTTTTATTTAAATAGTTAAGGCCCCAATGAGTCTCCGTAGTCTATAGGTAAACGCTCAGATGTATTTCTATATTTCTCAACAGGTACAGAGCAACAACACTGGAACAATAGGTTGCTTTTTCAAATGTAAAAAAAATGGATATCATGATATATCTGCCTGTGTCGATCTATAACCACCCGTTTCCTTGCAAAAAGCCTTGTAAAAAGACAGGCAAATAAACTCACGGCTACTCTTTTAAATCATCAGATAGTTTTAACAATATATATATAGTTTATGATAGTTTAAACCGTACTTGAATCTAATTCTCCTATCCCACGTATGTGCAAATTAGCGAACGAAAGTAGTCGATGTACTGACTTATTTTCAAGTTCTTTAGGCAAATTTCGCAGTGACATAAAATTGTTCCTTTCTGACAAACAAGTTATTGGTTATTAATTTACCAACCACCTTCTGTTGTTTTGTTTTATTTAAACTGGTAACTAGTTACATGTAAAAAAAAAAGTAAAAATCTGAGCATGCGGTGTTTGCTCATAATTTTTTTTTTTTTTTAACAAGACTACTAGTAACGTGGTTAAATGGTTGTACATTTAGAATAAGTATGTGTATGATAATTTAAGTGCATGAAAATATTAAATGTAACAACTGTCAGCAAACCAAATAAATAAATAAACAATGTTTAGTAAATTATATTACATCACATTTTTGGTGTGCGCTATTATGTTATTTCAATTAAAAGTACTCTTAAATAAACTAAAATTAGTCTATGGAAATAGGAAAACTGAAAATGAAGGAAAAAATAATTTAAAAAAAATGAGAGGTGTCAAGGGACACCCAGATGGAACAAAGTTCCTTTCGGTTAATTAGTGAAGGAATTGTAATAAAATTTTATTTCTTTTACTAAAGTAAAAAGTGTCGTTACAACTTTTGGTCTTAATTTTTTCCGTCTAGCCCCCTTTCGCAACGCACCATAAGGCACTTCGTTCCAAAAAGGATGAAAAAAGAACATACAAGAGAGAGACAACCCTGGCACGCCTGTGCCTCATGCTGAACGTTTACTTAACCTTATTTTTAAATATAATAATAAACTTTATTTTTTAATTACGGTGATCATTGAACTACTAGCAAATTAAAAAAAAGAGTTTCTCTACTCAGCTCCGACCTGATCCGATCCTGACCGACCATACCAGACGGCCAGACGCTGATCACACCATATCGCACGCAATCTCACGTCACAATCCACGTGACCTATATTTTCAACCAGATTTATTTTAGTTTTCTGACCCCATTGTGGACGTTATTTTATTAATGATCTCAAGTTGCGCGTAACCGTCCGTGATGAAAGTTTTTAAGATTTTATTTCAAGATTACTTGTCAACATTAGCAGTTTTATTATATACTAAAAATCGCGTGGTGGTCGAATTTCGACCATGGTTTATTTCATTGGCCAATATTACTTGACCTGTCATTGTATAGACTTTTGTGGGATGACAGGTCAAAATATATACTGGACACTCATAGCTGTATGTACCCGTTTTTGCATTTTTTTTACCTTTGTAGCAAATATTGTTCAAAAATTTTAGCATTCGTCACTTCTTCTCTGTATAAACTATAAGTGTGCGAAATTTCATACTCCTCCGTCCGCCCAGTTTTCGTAAAAAGGGATCCAAAGTTTTCGCTTCACTTATTAATATATAGATGACATCACTGATTATCTGCACTAAAGGAATGAGGACGCTGCTTAACCAAATCGCTTTTCTTTTAAGAGAGATTTCTGCTTGAATTATAGCCACTCAAAGATATTTGCTACCTTGCTCAAAATGTATGAAAATCTGGCGAGCCAGCACTGCTAGTAATCTACTGCGTGGTTTATTCACAATTTTTTAGACTAAATGTGAAATGAGAAGCAATGTACGTTGTATAAAGTAGAATACAGATCCCTACATAGCCGCATTAGCTGTACATAATATTGTAATAAAGCAATTAATTTAAAGTTATTGTTTTCATTGTCAAATCTATCCCACTAATATTATAAATGTGAAAGTTTGGATAGATGGATGGATGGATGGATGGATGGATGTTTGTTACTCTTTCACGCAAAAACTACTGAACCGATTGTGATGATGTGATGAACTTGGTAGCTGGAGACCTGGATTAACACATAGGCTACTTTTTATCCCGATATTCCCACGGGATCGGGACTGGTGGACGGTGAAACTGCGGGGCGCTGCTAGTACTATATAAAGCCAAAGAGTTTGTTTGTTTGTTTGCTTGAACGCGCTAATCTCAGGAAGTACTGGTCCGATTTGAAAAATTCTTTCAGTGTTAGATAGCCCATTTATCGAGGAAGGCTATATATCATCACGCTAAGACCAATAGAAACGGAGCAGTGACCATAAACGCAGGTGAAACTGCGGGGACTGCTAGTATAAGGATATTTTTGTACTTTTATATGGTATTATTCAAATAATTAACGTATAAAGGCATCGCTATTATATTATCTGTTTATGATCCCGCAACCACTTGCAAGTTCGACGCTTTTGTCATTACGTAACACATATATGGTACATAAAGTCTTTGAGAGCACAAAACTCTCGGAGAAGTATATTATCTCAAAATGAATTAAATTTAGAAAATACTGAATTTTAGGCTTCTCGAACGCTCTCTGTTACAAGAGTTTCAAAGATGTAAAAAAGTTGACTAAATCCATAAAAATTACCGTAAAAAAATTTCGAAGTTAGTTTTTATGAAAAATTACAAAATAAGAAAATACGTACGATTTAAAACCTTTAACTTTACACATTCCGCCTGCTTTCATGAAAAAAGGAAGGTAAAAATACCTGGAATTTCAAACAGGTATAACTTATAAACGGATAGTTATTTTTCAAAAAATCTTATTGTAACTGCATGCTAGAGTCATGCCCTTTCAGCTTTCAGGGATTTAAGTCCGTGTTCCATTGTTATATACACCCTGTATTATACTAGAGGTACCTCGCGGTTTTACGCGCACTAAATTTAGATGACACGTCTTCCTTCGTGTACTTTCTATTAGTTCACCAGTTTGGTTGAGTTTTATGGTTAGGTACTGCTCTTTAGCTATTATAGTCGTATTTGGTGTTGAAGTCTTTACTATAAAGCTATAAAAGGCTCTATTACGCAACCGATATCATACTATTATGTATTCTGTGCCGATACACCATTTTTCGACAACACAGATGGCGCAATTGTTGAAATGGTCATCACGCCACTACGCCACCGTATGTAGAATGTCTAGAAGTCGAAATCAAAATCAATCAATCAAAATTAAAATTATTTATTTCAAATAAACAAGTAAAAAACTCTTTTTCTTTACTTGTTACATTACTTCGACCTAAGTAACTAAATCCTGGTAGTTGAAATTATGCAGCGAGGTCGTCACCTACCCAAAGAGGTTACCTGCACCTTTGCCGTCAGACGCTAGGTGAGGGAACGTTGATATCTTAACACTTTACGTGGGAGAGCCATGCTTCGGCACGTATGGGCCAGCTCGACTCCGCTCGATACCACGGCCTCACAGAAAACCGGCCGTGAAACAATGCTTGCATTGCTTTTCGCCGCGTGAGTGAGGTTACCGGAGGCCCTAACCCTGCCCTCTCCCCTATTCCCGCCCTTCCCCTCTAATCCCCTTCTCCCGTCTTCCCGCTCTTCCCCTATTCCCACCTTAAAGGGCGGCAACGCACTTGTGACTCTCGAGTTACGGGTGCCCATGGGCGGCGGTAGTCATTTACCATCAGGTGACCTGTCTGCTCGTTTGCCCCCTAGACCATAAAAAATAAAAAAACAACAGTCAGCCCCGGGCCCATATTGTAGGCGGTTTAATGGTACACCGTGTTGCTTTATGCCGCGTTGCTATAATTAAGAAACGATTCGTTTTGCTTACGGCCGGTACAATTTCGTTGAATATATTCAAGAAACGATTCGTTTTCCTTACTTTTAGGAACGCTGCAATCAAACCGACGCTGTCGGTTTGATTGCTAGGCATCGTCCTATCAAACCCACTAGGGTTTCCACGAGCACAAAAGAGGCTGAGATTATGCATTTGCAAGAAGAACTTCAAGACTCACTTATACTTATTAACAAGTTTCTAATAAGAGTATAAGAGCGTGAAACTAGATTTTTCTAATTCAAGCGTAAATTTTACACGAACGAGCATCTCGAGAAACAGGACTGAAACTCGTGATTATTTGCAACGCTTGAATCTGCGTTCTATTTCTTTGGCATAGAGTTGGAAGTTAAGTGATTATGTGGGGTAAAGAGGGTTGCCCTCCCGCCAGGAAGTGGCGACGGTAATAAGGAGTTTTTATGTATGTTTCATTATTTGAATACGGACTGCTTATTTTTAAAGTTTGTGTGAACAGACATGGTGTATTCCGTTATGGTTTATGGGCACAAGAATTACGACGTGAACAGCAATAATTTAAAATTTTAATAAGGCAAAGGGCACCCTGGAGGACTGATTGGAATATATTTGTGTTCTGTTTTTAAACCGTGATGTGAAAATAATTCCAATCTGTTGTTAATAATTTACTTGAAATAGGAAGGTTCTCTAAATTTTAAACATAGGTACAATGCATTCTGGCATCGTTTATTAACTTATTACGAGATTTTAAAGGAAAGCTGGTAAACATTGTGTTGTATCGATTCTTCACCACTATTCCCTGAAACTGGCGATTCTACTATCTAGTAAAAATCCAATCCCACTAATATTATAAATGTGAAAGTTGGGATGGATGGATAGATGTTTATTACTCTTTCACGCAAAAACCACTGAACCGATTGCGATGAAACTTGGTATGTAGATAGCTGGAGACCTGGATTAACGCATAGGCTAATTGCCTGTTGGTCTAGTGGTTAGTGATCCTAACTGCTGAGCTAGAGGTCGTGGGTTAAATTCCCACCCAGAACAAATAATTGTGTGATGAGCACGATCATTTGTTCTGTGTCTGGATGTAATTTATCAATAATATGTATGTATTTAGAAATAAAATAAAAGCATGTTAAGCGATATGACCGTCCATTGTACCTAACACTAACATTAATCCCACTATCCCACTAATATTATAAATGTGAAAGTTTGGATGGATGGATGGATTGATGTTTTTTACTCTTTCACGCAAAAACCACTGAACTGATTGCGATGAAACTTGGTACGTAGGTAGCTGGAGACCTGGATTAACGTATAGGTTATTTTTATCCCGATATTCCCACGGGATCGGGACTTAAGCGGGTGAAACCGCGAGGCGCTGCTAGTACTACAATATAACTGCTTGTTAAATGCGTTTTCCGTAAACTGGAGGTGCTTCCGCTTTTGCGCAGTTCCAATAATAGCCTTTACCTCCTATGATTGAACCTTTTTTCGCTCCTCCCCCACTTGTTTTGTGTATGGCTGTTGCCCATAATGCCAAGGTATTTGAACCTACTGACTACAAAGTTTTAACTACCACTAAATATTAATACAATGACAATATGTGTATTTTGATGTAATATATTGTAAGGGCGCCTCATTTAATATCACATTTAATTAGAGTTAACTATATACATTTTGACGTAATACAGAGAATTGGTGCTAGACGAGTGGCATTTAATGTCAGCTGTCATCTTGTTCGACATGTGTCAAACGTCATTTTCCTTTTGACAGTTGCGTGCCGCGATTATTTGTTCGAATCTAGTCCGAGCACCGCGTATTTTGTAGAATATCTGTAGAAACTGTCGGTTGTATTCTGAATGAAGCGAGTAATAGTCTTATTTTAACATGCTTTTATTAGGTACACTTGTAAATGCGATTCACTTGCGAAATTTAAAAAAGGGTACACTATAGTTATAAATTAGAACCAACCACAGAGAAAATTCGCAGTTCGCAGCTCACAACGATCTTGAGAAAACAAACAGGACTTTTCAGTGCATATCTAGGGGCACAGTAGTGCTCCCGCCAAGTCAAGCAAAAAAGAAAAACAAAAGCACGACCGCACCATCGTTTTTTCGAAGCCAATCAGAACGTTTACGACCCCTCTGTAATTTCGAAGTGGATAAAGCTGGAAACTTAAATATTCAGTTATAAACAGATATACAGCAATACGTCAATACTCTCTCTTTACCTACCAATAATCTCTTATCCAACTAAAAATAACGATAGAAAAAATCACTGACATTTATGCTAAACATTTATTACTTACTAGCAGCGCCCCGCGGTTTCACCCGATTAAGTTCCGGTCCCGTGGGGATATCGGGATAAAAAGTAGCCTACATGTTAATCTAGGTCTCCAGCTATCTACATACCAAGTTTTATCGCAAACGGTTCAGTGGTTTTTGCGTGAAAGAGTAACAAATATCCATCCATCCATCCAAACTTTTACATTTATAATATTAGTGGGATTAGTGGGATTTAGTGGCAAAAAATTACATTTTACGTCCAAAAAGCTTAACCAAAGAAACAAGAAAACTGCTAGCTTACTAGCTAGCACCTAAAACGCTATCCGCTTAACACAGCACTAAATAAAGCATGAATATTTAGTGTTTATATCAGGGATGTTATGGAACTCCGTAACCGTAACCGTAACTATCGGATATCTGAAATAAAAATCTATCCGAAACCGTAACCGGAACCGATATAAAAGTTTCGAATAATTTCGGATAGAGGTGGAGTCTAAATAATTTATTTTACTATAATATATACTTACCTACATCAAGATGCAAATACATATTGTGTGTAAAAGTGATTTTACTACCAAACGATAACCTACAAATAATGCCAAATCATTACTTTTCTGTAATTCCCTGTTTTAATTCCTTAAAAATCTAATATCCATAACCGAAACTATCAGACAATCCGAAATAATTTGATATCCGTAACCGTATCCGAAACTGGTAGTACTTTATTCATATATCCGTATCCAGATCCGAAATTCCATATCCGTAATATTTCTGGTTTATATAGCAGTTGAACCATTAGCGGTTAACTGCAGATCTTCTGCTAGTCGAGCGGCTAAAATTGGAGCAGGAATCTGTTGCATCATATGCTCACGTCACAAAACTCTATTGAATTAATGACATATCTGTGGCTTCACAGTTTTATGCAACGCGATGCAATGAATAAAAGATGAATGTAAAATAAAGCAATTTAGTACACGTTGAATGTGTCACACTGAGCGCCCTTGTTCCACATTGTGCACTGGGACAAAAATCTGCATGATGTAAGCTGAAGAAATGTATGACGTATGTGTTATTAGATATAAAGAGATTGTTAATTAATAGTTATAACTTGAGATACCTCACACACCAGACCAGACTGCTGGTAAACATAGAATAGATTTATATATGCTTTATTGTACACCTTAGACAAATAATCTTAATATAACTAGCAGCGCCTCGTGGTTTCCCCCGCGTAAGTCTCGATCCCGTGGCAATATCAGGATAAAAATTAGCCTATGCGTTAATCCAGGTCTCCAGCTATCTACATACCAAGTTTCACCGCAATCAGTTCAGTGGTTTTTGCGTGAAAGAGTAACAAACATCCATCCATCCATCCATGCAAACTTCACATTTAAAATATTAGTGGGATTAATGTTAGTGTTAGGTACAATGGGCGGTCTTATCGTGTAACATACTTATATTATATTTCTAAATACATACATATTATAGATAAATTACATCCAGACACAGAACTAATGATCGTACTCATCACAAAATTATTTGTCCTGGGTGGGAATTGAATCCACGACCTCTAGCTTAGCAGTTAGGATCACTGACCACTAGACCAACAGGCCACTTGACCAAAATATAGCGTAAAAATAATTGTAATGAGTTCTAAACATTTAACTTTACTAGAGATCACGTGGTGGTCGAATTTCGACCATGGTTTATTTCATTGGCCAATATTACTTGACCTGTCATTGTATAGACTTTTGTACCATGACAGGTCAAAATATATACTGGACACTCATAGCTGTATGTACCCGTTTTTGCATTTTTTTTAACTTTGTAGCAAATATTGTTCACAAATTTTAGCATTCGTCACTTCTTCTCTGTATAAACCACTGGCAGCGCCCCGCGGTTTCACCCGCGTAAGTTCCGATCCCGTGGTACTATCGGGATAAAAAGTAGCCTATATGTTAATCCAGGTCTCCAGCTATCTACATACCAAGTTTCATCGCAATCGGTGCAGTGGTTTTTGCGTGAAAGAGTAACAAACATCCATCCATGCATCCATCCATCCAAACTATCACATTTATAATATTAGTGGGATTAGTGGGTGGGATAAGTGTACGAACTTTCATACTCCTCCGTTCTCCCAATTTTTGTAAAAAGGGATCCAAAGTTTTCGCTTCACGTATTAATATATAGATGTACGTTTACAAGTGTTGAGTGATGTCCATGTTATCCATAACAAATTTTAATACAATATTAAGCCAGGAAAAAAGTAATTCAAGTAATTGTTTTTCTTGGTGAGAAATTATAATGACTCTATAAATGACTTCAAAAAATATGTACCTTTACTTTATGTGTCCGCACCCCACGATGTCTCCACCAATTATTAAACAGACAACTAATCTCTTCTGAAGCTCCCACCTCTTTTCTAGCCTTTTTTTTTTTTTTTTTTAATGTTTGGAAACCCCCACGGGTCATCACCTCATCGGGGCCAAACGGCGAGGTGGTATGTCGGACTCGAACCGACTAAAACCACACAGTGTTCCATCACCGGGTCTTATAGCCGGGGCCTCAGGTGTACCCTAGAAAAGAAATCCCTGTGAACTGGCAGACTTGGCCGCCTGTTAAACCAGGCGACCCCACTATACCTCTTTTCTACCCTGGGGTATACAGGGGTCCTGAGAAATAAACTCACTTGTGACGGAATGTACGTTTGTAAAGTCCCAGATCTCAGAAAACATTCTTTGTGCGGGAGTTGTCTTTAAATATAAAACCTTGCACATTGCTCACGTATGCAAAATTTCGAATTATATAAAAATTACAAACATGAACTTCGAAAAAAAAACAGTCAATCATAGGACGGCACGTCAGAAGTGAAAACATAACTTCACAATGTATTCGCATATACATACACACACATCTGTATATATATAATTAGATTAAAAATAAAAAGTAGGTAATAACATATCTAAATGTATACATAGGGTACACTGGAAGTTCTGCGCTCCTGGCCGCTCATAAATGTTTGAATTTCGAATGTTATATTTTTTTAAATATAAGAAACTTGGCTCCGTCTTAAGAATTTTCGATCAGGTCACGTGACCTGACGCGAGTTGTCCTGACACGAGTTTAACATTTTTTACCCATCCCAAAAAGTGCACAACGCCGCCAAAGAAGTTTTCACTTCAAAAACCATGTATGTTTATGGATCTGGGTTGGATTCCACAGTCGAGCAATTATCGTTCTAACGTGAAACAAAATCTTTAGTTGTTTGTATGTCTAACAAACGTCTGAACTTTCAGGGATAAACGTTACAGAAAGGTGTGGCCAACTTTTAAACGTAATGTAAAGCTAACACTGTTAGGAAAGTTCGTGAAAATCAATTATTTTTCGGATACACATAACAGTTCTAAAATTTGACCACACTTTTCTGTAACATTATGTATAAAAATATAATATATGTTCTTTTGTTAATTTTAACTTTTTCTACCTGAGGGTTCTCAATAATCTTTTCAAAGGTTTGTGGGTTCACCAACCCGCACTTTGCCATCATAAGTTGATATTAGCCTAGCCCCTTTCATATGATTAGGAGGGAGGCCCTGCCTAACAGCCAGACAGATCATAAACAAGACTGATACAGATATAAATGGGTCGTAGTCTCCTGGTTTACTTTGAAGCTGAAATTAGAGCGATACAAATAAACAAACTTTTCAGCTTTATAATATATTAGCCGTCCCCGCAGATTCATCAGCGTTTATGGTCACTGCTCCGCTCCTATTGGTTATAGCGTGATGTTATATAGCCTATAACCTTCCTCAGTAAATGGGCTATCCAGTACTAAAATAATTTTTCAATTCGAACTAGTATTTCCTGAGATTAGTGCGTTCAACCAAACACACAAACAAACTCTTCACTCTCTTCAGCTTTATAATATTAGTGTAGACATACATATATACATAAACACGCCTTCCTTCCTTCAGGGTAAGCAGAGACAACAGCCCGCTACATTCTTCTATCCTTACATACCTCACAAGTTTCTTCTTCTGTATAAATCTTTCATCTTGCCGGTTTTGAGTGATTCTGACCAACCCTGTCTTCAGTATGACAATGACTTTATTATTGGTTAGAATTAGAGACTGTGTGTGTAGTTAATGAAATACAAGTGTTATTATTCGAACTAATATTGTAAAAGGGAAAAATAAACCCTCAGTGATGCACCTACCCCTAAACACCATTCGCTTCCAAACTACTTAGTCACACAATCTCCAAAATAATTCGATTGTACGCTCCATGCTCGACTAAAATAGCATTACAATCGATCGTCTAGTGCGCGCTCTATCAATTTTTCACAACATTGCCTCTGGGTTGCCACCACAGAATTTTATGGGCACGTCTAGTCACAGAGTTACTTATATAATTTTATAGTACATATAAGATTGTCTTCTACGAAGATTTATGTAATGGAGTATATTATTTTTATTTAAATTCACGTAGTAAAATTTTCTTACTTATTTTGACAGCATTTGCTTTTTATTCTGGTTGGAGGGAAGAAATATAATTTTAAGTGTGACCGGCAAGTGTGTTGCTGACAGGTTATAATATCATACAACGTAAACGTGTATTTGTCTTTCTGTAGAAAATGAGATTGAGATAACACCTCAATCCGCTCAGCTAGTCTGCTGCTAAAGCTGCCATACAAAGCTCGAGATAGTCTAGAAAGAGTTTCTTCCAGATAGTCGATTTTGCTCGCTTCAGCAAAATCGACTATCTCGAAGAAGACGCAACATAAATAAATATAATTATACTTTAAAAAACTAAAAAACACGCTTTTACAGAAAATTCAACTAAAAAAAATAAAAAAATTAATCGAATAAGTGTATTGTCATCGGTCTTTGACACATGTGCAAAATTTGAATGAAATCTGGCCGATTAAAGTGGGTCAAAATCGCTCCCAAAGGAGTCGGTTACAAAGATACAAGTGAAGCTAATATAAAGCGTGTAAAAAGCTTAAATATGAAGTGATTTTCGTTGAATCTACACTAATAATATAAAGCTTAAGAGTTTGTTTGCTTAGTTGAACTCGCTAATCTCAGGCACTACTGGTTCGAATTGAAAAAATATTTTAATATTGGATAGCCCATTTATCAAGGAAGGCTAGAGGCTATATAACATCCCGCTACTACCAGTAGGAGCGGAGCAGTGATCATGAAACTGCGGGGACGGCTAGTTTATAATAACTTGTTCACATGGCCGTCTGATCGTTAACTAGGCAGATCCTGTACTACGGTAACCATACTCCTGATAAACATACTTATAAATTACTAAATACATACATATTATAGATAAATTACACCCAGACACAGAAGAAATAACCATGATCATCACCCAATTATTTGTCCTGGGTGGCAATTTAATGTGAATTACTTTAAACGGACGTGCAACTAACCCTGAATCTCTTTCTGTTGTTACCTCTAAACCGATCGTACTAAATGTTGGCAACACAATACTTGCTATTAAATAATATTAACGTTGTTAGACATAGCCTGGATTTTTCATTCAAAACAGTAAGCAATGTGTAATCTCCTGTCCTAGAGAAATGTATCCAGAGTCTGCTATTATTGTCTATTACAGTTGTTATTACCTGTCAGAACTATGCGTGGACTTAGAGGCTTACACGCCCTAATGAAATTCACGAAATTCACGAAGTTGTCATGATATTTGAATACATGATTCACAAAAAAAGCGGAGGTAAATCAAAACCTTCGCATTGCAATCATGACATATTTTTTAAGTCATTTATTCTATTAGGTTTTAGTAATATAAATGGTTTATACGTCTCGCTTCTCCAATTTGTTTTCTTCGACGTACATTATATGTAAATGTCGGGAGTTTGTATCTACACAAATTTGGTTACTACTAATATTAGAAAGAGAAATAGAAAGCTACACATTTATATGCCCTTATGTAGCTGTGCCTATTCCGCTCGTGAGGATAGATCGCTCATAGCGTGATGATAAAGAGCCTACAACTTTCCTCAAAAGTTGGGCAGTTTAGAGTTTTCAGTTTAGAGATAAGATTCAGCTCAAAAACAATATCTTCAGCTTTATTATACATACATATACTCACGCTTGTATCCCCGAAGGGGTAGGCAGAGTTGATTAATCACCCACATTTTGACAATTATAATTTGGTCCCACTCGCGCACAGTGACCGGTTCACGGCAATAGGCTTGTCCCCTAAGCCTATTGCCGTGAACCGGTCACTTTCGTAATTGAAGATTTAAGAATCGGGAGTAAATTGATAGGGAAAGGTAGGCAAGAAGGGAAGGTAATGGACAGATAAGGATATTGCTTATACGGATGTGGGAGTGTAAGCAATAGCTCAAGAAGGTCAGGACCTGGACCTGTAGCCCGAACTGGCTATTGCCAGTTCATATATATAGTTGGAGCTATAGTTGGAGCCCTCTATCTAAGCTTATCACTAAGTATTATAAAACAAAGTCGCCCGGTGCGTCTGTCTGAATGGATTTTCATGCGGTTTTCACCAATAGATAGAGCGATTCACGAGGAAGGTTTAGGTACATAATTTGTTAAGGTTTGTGTAAATTGGTTGAAATATAATGATGATTGTTGAATATGTCTCTGCTACCCGTGCGAAGCTGGGGCGGGTTGCTAGTATTAGTATAGATCTTTATAAATTATTTCGACTAGTAACTAACCGAGCGTTACTCGTTTGACTAACTTTGCAAAGAAAGAGTAACTTTCATACTGCATCGCTCGGGGACCATCGTGGACAGCGAGCGTCAGTCAGGGGACTGTTCTGTTTGATACAGAAGTTAGGGACGAGTGAAATTAAACTCACCTATTATAGATCAAAGCAATGAACTGCTGTAAATTTTTTGTTTCTGTATTAGTGATCTGGCGAGTCCCAGGGAAAATATTGAAGCCCGCAACCCGTAACATATTGATCTGAAATGAATTCTTAGTTTAGAAGACAAGAGACAAGTTATAAAATGAGACAAGGATGGTGCCTTGACTGACTGTAAGGATCCACAATGATTAAGTACCTGAATTTCATGCGTCACTGCTAACAAACAGCCTGGCGTACAGGTGTTCAGACCAGTCAGAATGTTGATGGGTTCCTTATCTGTCATAAACATTCAAAGTCAGGGATGGGCCAGGATCAGAGCCCTAACTGAAAGTATTGCTTACACAATAACTTATATAATTACTTAAAAGTTTTGAACGATAAGTCCTTTTTTTAGTTTTATATATCCATAGTAAGTATTGCGGCAATGACAAACGCGTACAAAAAAGGAGAAAATTTAAAATGACTAGTAAAGTTGCTGGCCTGTTGGTCTAGTGGTTAGTGACCCTGACTGCTAAGCCAGAGGTCGTGGGTTCGATTCCCACCCAGGACAAATAATTGTGTGATGAGCACGATAATTTGTTCTGTGTCTGGGTGTAATTTATATATAATATGTATGTATTTAGAAATATATAAGTATGTTTATCAGAAGTCTGGTTACCATAGTACAGGCTCTGCCTAGTTTGGGATCAGACGGCCGTGTGTGAGATGTGTCAAGTTATAAAAAAAAAAAAAGTTTAAATATTGTATTTGTCTTGTATTGTGTTTAAATATTGTGTTTGATTTTTTAGAACAAATGGTAAATGGCTTTACCAATTTTGTGTTTGTTGATACTAAGTAGGTAATCGGTAATTTACCGAGTGTGACTTGCTTTTTTTATCAGAGTAATACGCAGTTTGATGCTAATTAAATAATTTGGAACATATTCTATCCTATGGTTACAAATATGTCTAATTTTGGAATTCTTGCCAATAAGAGAGCCATGTTTCAGCACGTATGGCAAAAGGCAATTAAAGGCATTAAAGGTCGGCAACGCACTTGTGACTCTTGAGTTATAGGTGCCACTTACCATCAGGTGACCTCTGCTCGTTTACCACCTATCCCATACAAAAAAAAAAATAAGAATACCAAATGCATACAAAGTTTATGCGTGACTAAAATCCATCGTAAAAAGTATAAAGCCATTGCTATACTTTTATTTGATATATTGGCTTTCTGTCGCTGTATACGACGTTAGTTTATTGGTCTAGCTGTCTATACATTCTCGTCTGTTCTTACATTGTGTAACTTGAAGTAGGTACTTACGTTTACAAGAATTTTCGCTTTTTATTTACATTGGCAATACTTCCATTACGTTGGCAATACTTTCATGTTACTGTCATTCGCGTTGTCACTACGGCGTATTTCTTTTCTGTTCGATAAGTTGGCGTCAAGAAATTGTGTACCTACTTTACTTAAATATCGTGTAATCGTATAATCTATCTCTGTACCGTACGTGATTTTATTGTTAACCGACTAAAAAACGAAGAGAAAATGGGTTACCAAAATATCAAAATCGAAGATTAGTTCAATTGATTATCTTTTTAAGGATCTTATGCAAAACCAAATAAACTTATGCAAGTTTAAAATTTAAATTTAAATTAGAGTTAGAAAGCTCTCTCTTTCTTTGCTATATTTTCTTGTTTCTATTTCTAAATAAACTTGTTAAAATATAAAAAAGTGTGTGTGTGTACGTAGGTACGCACGTAAGAAGTTATACTTTTGTCTAGTTAAATAAAGTTTATTTAAATATTATAATAAATAATACATACCGTCAACTAACCTCAAATTCTACAAACGTACTCAAAGTAATATGTAAAAATCATTTTTATCACATTATCGTGAAGTTGGTAACTTTTTGAAAAACTAAAATGTTGACTAGCTAACTTCAGGGTGTCGGTTTTTCGTGGCGGTGTGCGCCCGCATCGTAAAAATTTACTCTCATAATTTTTCCATAACGCGCCAAAAGATGTTTAACTTCAAAAATAGCTTTTACGTGAATTGTCATGAGAACCAAACGTGTGTTCCAAATTTCAGCACGATAGCTTCAGTGGAAATATTGATTGCAAAATTTTCAACATTCAATCAAATAAAAGCTTTTAATAAAATAATAATAAATTTAAAAAAAGACAACTCCCGTATTAGAAATGACTCCTGTGTCGCGGGGGACATTACAAACATACCAACAACGGACACAAAGAACACCCAGACTCGGATGGGAATCGAACCCACGACCTATGGCGTAGCAGTCAGGGTCACTAACCACTAGACCAACAGGCCAGTCAAATATATCGTGTGTCGTGTATAGCTCTGGTAACCCTGCTTATCAGCACCCGCGGTATTCTGCAGAGTGAAGGTAATGACTCTGTCCAGCGGGCGACACTAATGTGACGAGAAACTTTAATTAAAACTTAATACTAGGTACTGCCCGCGAAGTCGTTCACGTATCTCACGTATAATATCCCTATCGCCTATATACAAGACTATCATCTCATACCAGACTATCATCTCTGTACCAAATTTCATCCAGATCCGTTCAGTCGTTCTGTCCGCCAAACTTTCGCATTTATTAGTAGTAAGATAATATTATTAACTTTTATGATAACTTTATATTTGGCTAATACATAATACCACGCTATCACACTTTTCACGAATACATAACATAGGTAATGAAAAAAAAATCTAAACTTGGTTTTTAGATTGTAACTGCGATAGTACATTACTTTGCATAAGTTGGTTTAAATAAAACTAGCGTCTTTTATCACCTATAGTAAACTACTTAAAATAAACCTCTTTGTAGTTTAAATTTCGTCGCTATAAAATGTTTTGTAACCATCAAATGTTTAAACGTTCGAAAAGTTAGCCTTGCAAAGTCCATAACGGTATAGGATGTGGCCTATTCGGACGCGTGCTTATCGCTTGATTGACGGGATTAAAGTGACGGTCGATCCGGCGGTTTCGGGGTTTTGCTTCTCTACCGCTAGGTGGACGTCCAAGGCTCGCCATCGTAGACTGTTAAAAGAATATACATACTTAGTTCTCTATAATTTGCAATACTTATATATTTTATAAATATTTTTTGGAATTTGACTCACTGAGTTATTTATTACTAGAATAATAACTCAGTGATTTAACTTAATAAATCAAACAAATGAGCGAACTACACTAACTTTAAGAGTGTGGAAATGTGTTGGTGTAATAATAATATACCACACACATATGCAAACGTATTTTTTTTATTGACTTTGCTACTATGCTTAAATACAAAAATCTTATATAAAGTGTGAAAGGAATGTGAAATTTCGAATACTTAAGTTTATATGGGGCATAAAGCTACAACTTTTAGTCAAAATGTGTTGTGAATTTAATAAATAAATTAAAATGTCCAGTATGTATGTTGATCTGTCATGATATTGGAAGTCAATACAATGACAGTTCAAGTTATATTGAGCAATGAAATAAAACAAAACATTTAAAAGTTAACTAATTATGCTCGAAATTACCACCAGTGTTACTAAACTAAACCTATATTATATTTATAATAAATCAATTTCTTTATTGTTATAATTAAAAAGGGTTGTTGCCATTGAGATATTTTTATAGACTGTTACTTTTAAACTAAAACATGTTTTAAATGTCGTCTTTTTGTTTCAGGTAGGAGAATGTAAACCTGTACCACAGTATAATACTGTCCCTGTACTGTGAAGTTGAGGGGTTGCGCTTCACTAGGTCAATGAGTGACATGACAGTGCGGGGTGAATTTACAAAATGTGTAAGTCAAACGTGATACAAATGCGATTATAGTTTGGTTCTTCGTTACTATCTATTCAATGCTTTCATCATTAAGTGCGGATATAGATAAACGCATATACTACTAGAGTCTTTATTTAATTTTTTAAAGTGGCTGTCAAGAATCTTGCCGAAAATATGTGATTCGTATGCAAATGTAACTGCCATAATATTGTATCTACTTTAATTCACCTATTGTAATGAAAACTAAATACCTCTAAGTAATTAATGGTAGTAAAATAAAATGGCCTTGACAGACATGACGAATGGAATGTCATTACTGTCATTTACAAAACCTTTGGGAGTTGGGAGATATTTTGAACTACATCACAAACGTTGACACAAATTTAATTTTGCTTCGTTTTATGGCAGTTACTGAATTATTTACAATTATATGTACATTAAATATTATATAATATTAATGACATGTGCTAGATTTACTACAAATCGTAGTTGTACTTGTACCCATGATTTGCTGTAGTTTAATGAGCGTATGAAGGTATATATAATTTTCAAGTTCCCAACCATATTTCAATAACCATATTGAATACATATACGACTCTGTATGACTTCGTACACAACATTGATGAATGTACGTTACCTGCCCTTAGTTGCCTTATTGAATTTAAAGCAAAAAACAATTATTTCTCCTAAAAAATTCTATCAAAAAAACAATCCTTTTTCGTCTGAAATATTGCCACCGTTTTATTTAAAAGCACTTTTTTCACTCTAAAACAATTTCAGCGAAGCATATTTCACGATTCTCTGTTAGGGCGCTGTCGAACTCTCGGGCACAATTACTGTGCGTTCAAAGACCTCCCTACACTTTATTATAGGTAGAAGCCTGCTTTTTACCCGCCTCCCTCGTTCCTGTAATTATAATTTCAGGTAATTTCTGTCGGAAACTCACGTCGAAGTTGAAAGTTTCTTATGAAATCTAAATTATTGAAAGGTTTCACGACTAATGTTTATAATTCGTAGTTGTGTTATATATTTTTAACGCCCGACGCAAAAAGAGGGGTGTTATAAGTTCGACGTGTCTGTGTGTTTGTCTGTGGCATCGTAGCTCGCAAACGAATGGAACGATTTAAGTGCGTTTTTTTGTTTAAAAGGTGGCTTGATCGAAAGTGTTCTTAGATATAATTCAAGAAAATCTGTTCACCTTTTCGAAGATCATCAGCTCTTTTCTAATCGTTAAAGAGATTTTTGATTAAATTTTGAAATGTATGATTATTTGTGATCTGTTCTTTACTGATAGCGAATGCTTGAAAAGTATTAAAGTGTTTTTTTACTATTTAGCGAGAAAAGTGATAAATAAACAATAATAATAATATCTGGGACATATTATATCGCTGTCTGTCTGCTGTCGCAGAACTTGTATACCAGCGATTACATCACCTTGTAAAATCGAAACATAGATGTACTGATTGCGTATCTTATACAATACAAACAATTTCAAATGCGACTGGCCTGTCGGTCTAGTGGTTAGTGACCCTGATTGCTATGCCATAGGTCGTGGGTTCGATTCGCACCCGAGTCTGGTGTTCTTTGTGTCCGATGTTTGTATGTTTGAAAAAGTCCCCCGCGACACAGGAGTAATTAATTCATAATGCGAGTCTTGTTTCTTAAAAAAAAAGAAAATGAAATATGTGAATCTACGAGTACCAGTAAGAAAAAAAAAAACTATACGCAAGGAACATTTTTAAAAGTCTCATTATTAATTTAACATTTATTATTTATGTAAATATACTTACATATATTATTAATTATATTTGTACCTTTTACATTTTATATTTAAATGATCTCCACACTACCTTGGGCGCTTGATTTTTTATATACTACATATACTTGGTATATTGCTTGGAGCTCTTTACTTTAGTTCGAATCGTCAAAAATACTTGAAAATAGTGGTTGATTGGTTTTTTTATTGCATTTTCTATCTCCCGGAATCTATTTCTTATATTGAATTAGGTATTAAAAGTAAATTCTAACCTCCATGAGCAATCCAATCATTCATTGATATTAATAGCTAAGTTTGTGATGTGCCTATTTTGTAGGTAGATAACATAATGCCACTAATATTATAAATGTGAAAGTTTGGATGGATGGATGGATGTTTGTTACTCTTTCACACAAAAACTACTGAACTGATTTCGATGAAACTTGGTATGTAGATAGTTGGAGACCTGGATTAACGCATAGGCTACTTTTTATCCCGATATTCCCACGGGATCGGGACTTACCGCGGGGCACTGCTAGTACTTTCTAAATGGAGCGTAAACACGGAATCTTAAAGGTGATGTGCAAGTAGACGACCATTCTCATCTTCGTCGATGAAACACTAAAGAGTCTCTAAAAAATCAGGGATTTTAAATTATTAAATGCTATCTCTTTTATTATATCTAACAATATCAAACGCTTAATTAAAAAAGTAATACTCGCTTTAGTAGGTACCCAAACTTTGTACGTTACATTCCTACGAAGTTTTCCGTGTTCAAGCGGTATGCGTTAAAATTTAATCCGGCGATCATTCTAAGTTAAAATTAGAACTGACGACGGTTTTGGATCCCCTCTCTAAAACAGTTAAGCACATTACTAGCTCGATTTTCAAATTCAAATTAAGAAATCGTCGACGTCATTTGGAGTTGAGTTCCGTATCGCATGCCGCAGAGCACAATACTTATTATTATAATTATTACATAAAAAAGCACGCTGTCAAAGAAGTTTTGCTTACGACTGTGATATCTAGTTTATAAAGATGGCTATTGGTATTATAAAATGCAGTTTTGTCTAGTTATGTACGGATGAATGCCAACAGACAGGAAATAAGCATAGTTTTAATTTATGTACATTGTTCGTGAATCGTGATACTCGCAATAGTTTTTATCTATATGTTTCGTACTCGCGTGTATTAGCGATTGTATGCAATTGTTTAAAGATTAAATTGAATACAGAAACTAAAATTATCACAATTAGAGGATTGACCATTATTGGGAAAATGTACGTTTCTGTAAAAATAATAATCAATGTTAGATGCATTGCTTACCTCATTAGGGGGCATCCATTAATTACGTGAGGTATTTTTGGTGACTTCGACCTCTCCCCCTGGTGAGATGTCGTGAGATTTTGCTCGAACCCCTCCCCCCGCCCTTGATCTCACGTGAGATTTTTCAAAATGCATACGTTCACGGAAAATAAATTGTAGTAGGAGCAACTGCGGTTGTAGTATCTGCCATTTACTGCACCATGTAAAGTAGTAGGAAGAGTCTCCCTACTACTTTACATTATTATACTATTTACATTTTACATTATATACTATTTTAGTGGAGAAACATTGCCTATTTAATTTAACCCAGTTTCTTGCGGAAAAAAATTACGTGATATCTGCCGAGGCCCCCCTCTCTTCCACGTGAGTTTGGGTGAGATTTGGCTAGACCACCTCCCCCTAAACGCCTCACGTAATTAATGGACGCCTCTTTATCGTTATAATTATAAAAGTTCGCATGTTACCGTATTCAGAAACGATTTGTTGTATACTTCTCATGTTTTTATTAAATGTTACTATATATTACATAGATAGAACATCGGTTCAGCTATTTATCTGAGCGCGAGACTGACAGACACACATTTGTTTACATTTGAGTGAGGATCATTAAGATCTGGCCGCCCTGTTGAAAGATTAGCTGGCTAACACTTAGTTTGATTGGTTTTTCGACGTGTTTATATCAGTTAGTAACTTTAATCTTGTGTTACTTTTAGATGGAGTGGAGTTTGTAATGTTAGTCTTCCGTAACGTGTTATGTACTAAGAAACAAAGAAAAATATTTTGTAACCACATATTGTGTATAATTAGTTTCTAAACAGCTTTAGAAATTTATTTCTTGATAGGAAACTCTTTTTTACATAATACATGAACAATTTAAATTGCATCAAATTACCGTACCATGCCAATAACAGAGCTTCACGACATTCGTTTCGCTATATGAAAAAAAAAACAGTCAGTCGTAGGACTGCACGTTAGCAGTGAAAACATAACTTCACAATGTATTTGCATATACATACACACACACACACATATCTGTATAAATATAATTAGGTTAAAAATAAAAAGTAGGTAATAACACTAATAACATATTATCTAAATGCATACAGCATAGGGTACAGTGTAAGTTCTGCGCTCCTGGCCGCTCATAAATGTTTGAATTTCGAATATATCGTTATATTGTTTTAAATATGAGATACTCGGCTCCGTCTTACGAATTTTCGATAATGGTCACGTGTCCTGACACGAGTTTAACATTTTTTACAAATCCTAAAAAGTGCACAACGCTGCTTAAGAAGTTTTCACTTCAATAATAAACATAATACAAATAATCATAAAACACTCTTTTCTATTTATTATTTACTAGTGATGGAAATGGAATGGTACTTGACTACTTTACGGAAACTATTCGATACTGCTTGATTACCAATGGGACATATATTTTCGTGCTTAATACACGTACTTTGAATAAAAAAGGGATAATAAAGTTTTCTACTTATTTTAATTACCGCCAAAATGTTGTTTATATTCATATCATATTAATACAGTTATATATATTAATATTATATTATAATTATTCAACTTTATGTTCTGTGCGTAGTACAAGTAGATTGTTGTTAAACTTGTCAAGTATTTGCGTTTGGCATCTGACTGATGGTGATGTAGGTTGGTCAATTCTTTTTTACATTTAACACAAATGTTATTTCCTTGTCAAGCTTTACTTTAATAAAAGAGAAATAGATATTTTGCCATCTCTGTTTAGGACAGAATGATAAAGCAGCTTGCAGGTTTTGGATTGTCCCTATTTACCCCCCTGCGGTTCCTACGTTACTGCCGTGAAGTACTATCTTCTATCGCGTACTTAATTGATTTAATTAAGGAGTTTGTTTGTAGGCTCATCTAACAACGTAATGGCCGCGCTGCAGTCATGTTACGTAATTA
Organism: Euplagia quadripunctaria; assembly: GCA_963859945.1. Lineage (NCBI taxonomy): Eukaryota > Metazoa > Arthropoda > Insecta > Lepidoptera > Erebidae > Euplagia > Euplagia quadripunctaria. The sequence continues at coordinate 1,575,081 of OY982569.1, read as the reverse complement.
AATATGGCTACCGATCTGTGTTTCCTCGTTATGAAGCATGGCGATTAAAATTGAATGAATATTTGATGATTGGGTTGGCCATTTGAGGGATGTAGTGCTATGTTATGGATATTGTTTTACGTTTTCGTTCATTCTTTCCTCTTCCCGAATGACTTTAAGGCACAAGAGATGACTTATTACGAGAATTACTTCCGTATGCTCTAAATATTCGTGTCTCATTATTTTATTCATCCTATCTAGACACGGCGATGTAGCTAGCCTCGTGTTATATTACACGAACCATTTCAAATCTTCAGGATTATCTACAGAACTTGGCAATCATTTAGATCTCAATTCTTTTGCCGCCGTAGTCGATAACCACGTATATTCTTAATATTGAACTTGGCTCCCATTTTCACTTTTATGTTTTTGATGGGGTTATCATTACCATTCACTCCATAGGACGAAGGCTACTTCTGACCATAGAGATATCAAAAGCAACATCTACTTTCGAATTTGAGTATTATTAAAGGTTTCAGAGTAGGTACTTAATAGGTATTTTCAAAATCGATAAAAGTACCTACTGTCTAAAATATGGTGGTGCCTTAGGTTAAAAAATATGCTATTTGGTGGTTTTAGATGGATTCTCAGCTTATATCTGTAAAATAAGTAATTTTCAGAAAAATAAATGTTAATCTATGTAATAAGTACAAAATAATTCAATGACTTAAAGCAGGATTACCATGTATAAAATATTTACATTACAGTTACATTGTTACATGGATACTGCATGAAACGTAATCCACATTTCATGCAGTATCCAAATAATAATAATTTACCAAATGTTGCTGTAATATTTGCAATAATTTCAAAAAGGGCTCACAAATTATGTAAGTCACTTAGCGAGTTTGTCAATGTATACACAACATTAATTAATCTTTATCACACTGCCACTCAGACAGACAGTTACCACACATTCACACATAAATTTTTCAACGCGCTGAAACAATTTCGACGGGTCCTTTCACTCAAAGAGGAAATAACAAATCGTCTAAGCGGCTCAACCGCCATGACAGTTTTTTCCCGCCCTCTCTTTTGTTTTTTTTTTAGACGGCGATACTCTGATTTATTGCCTCTACAGCCAAGGTATTGAGCTTGCAACAGATGTCGACGCGACTTACGATTTTGAGAAATTATAATTTTCTAATGGCCAGGTGTTACTACATTTTTCTTAATCCTAACATTTTATTTCATTAAAGAAAGCCTTATTGTTATTCTTTAAATGAAAGGTTCTGAAGAATTACGTAATTTAATATGGTACTTTATTACATAAATATTTATCTTTTCGCATTTCAAGAAAGTAATGTTATGTTTTCTTCATAAATGAATAGTGAAAGCATTATTTAAATTCGTTAGCTAATTATTATGTGGAGCACATTCTGACGATATTTACGTCTTTGTTACGTACACGAACGTAACTTAAAAGTAAACTGTTGATTTCATATGTAAATATCAAATTGTAGTATTGTACGTTTTATCTCTAAAATATCCATTAGTGTACGTAAATTTGGCTTAGAGTCACTGCTATTCATTTTTCGTAAAAAATATAGGTAATATATTAACTCTGTTTTTAATTTCTAATAACGGTTGTTTTATAACAACAGTAGAAAAAGTTACAAACTTAATGCAATGCAATTATATTATATTTGTGCTAATAGGTTATCTCGTGGTTCGCACGCTTCGGCACGTATGGGCCGGCTCGACCGGAGTGATACCACGGCCCCACAGAAAACCGGTAGTGACGCAATGCTTGCATTACTTTTCGCCGAGTGAGTAAGGTTGCCGGAGGTCGTAACCCTTCCCTCTCCCCCTATTCCCCCCTCTCAACTCCACTCTCCTCTTCCCCTACGGGAATAATTAAAATATGAAACCAGTATATTGCTGCGAAAATGGCATGTTTTTTTTAAATTACCTAATTAATAATTATTATATCATCACATTGTTAGATTGAGAAGTAATATGTAAAGTCCCAAGCAAGATAGACCAGGCAATCTTTCTTTGTCTGAGTCAGCGTGCCCAGTTTTTAGTTAATTTCAGTTAAAAGCCAAACATCTTATAATATGTTGTCATCTGGAATCTATGTCACCTGTGTATTTTTGTATTTTTTACTGTTCTGCTTTACGATGTACCATGGCTGCTTGCATTATTTTAGATTATTTACTGTTTCGTAGCCTGATACGCTAATAGTCTCTGTTTAGATAGTTTTGCAGAGATTATTTTCCATCCCTGTCTCCTTTACCAGTACTATCATGTATTCTGTGCCTCGGGCTTTGCGCTAAGTTGCTAAGGCTTACAGCCATTGTTAGCATGACTCAGATAAAAGACAAATGGATGTGGCTCTAGAAATTGGTCGGAATATGTCTTTTTCCGAATCTACTGTCATAATATTGATGTTGTGTATCAACTATCTAAGTATTTGTAAATTATATATTTTATGTAACTCCTAGTATGAATCCCACTAATATTATAAATGTGAAAGTTCAGATGGATGGACGGATGCATGGATGCATGGATGGATGTTTGTTACTCTTTCACGCTAAAACCACTGAACCGATTGGGATGAAACTTGGTATGTAAAAGCTGGAGACCTGGATTAACGCATAGGCTACTTTTTATCCCGCTATTCCGACGGGATCGGGACTTACGCGGGTGAAACCGTGGGCGCTGCTAGTATAAATACACATCTTGTGTTGCTTGGGCACTCGTTAGATGGCGTGGTTAGATGTTCTATTTGCTAACATTCTCGTTGTTAATAAGAGACAAGTAATTAAATTTGTGTAAGAGTTATTTGATTGATTTTCACGCACTTTTCACACAGTAATTTCTATTGAGCAAGCATTGGGCAGCCGTTTCTATTGAGTTACACAACTTTGTAGGTACACTGAAGAAAATAATACGATGTTTTGTTTCTCCAATTGCTAAGTGGTTGTGGTCAGTACTGTTGAACTTTTTCCATTACGTAACTTACTTTTCTGAACCGTAACATGATATTACTTGATTAAAACTGTTCTCGAATGTTTTTTCTCGTAAGTAGTTTTAGAAAAACAAGACCTGAAAGAATAAAGGTGTAATAGTTGGCATACTTTTTAAATTGAAACGAGGGTTGGGCTCAAAGGGAGTACATGTTTCTGTTTTTAGGGTTCCGTACTCCGTTCGATACCACGGCCTCACAGAAAACGGCAGTGAAACAATGCTTGCATTGGATTTCGCCGCGTGAGTGATGTTACCGGAGGCCCTAACCCTTCCCTCTCCCCTATTCCTATCCTTCCCCTCTCCCCCCTTCCTACTCTTCCCCCCTCCCCCTCTTCTCCTAGTTTGTGTAGAGCATCGAGTCTAGGATATGAGGTAAGAATAGGAGTATTTTGGGAGGTATATTAGGATGGAAAGGAAAGGAGAAAGGCACCGGGGAAATAGATGAATATGTGTCTGTAAATTTAAAATTTATAACACCCCGACTCGAAAATCCCTTCAACGATCACAAAATGCCTTACATCATTTTGGAAAAGAGCTGATACTCTTACACTGCTGGACCGATACTAACCAAACATAGCTAAGAACCACCGCAAGGAAACTGGCTTTCAAATGAAAAAAACCGCATCAAAATCGGTCCATCCGTTTGAGAGCTACGAACCACAGACAGACACGACATCGACATCAAACTTATAACATCCCTCTTTTTGCGTCGGGGGTTAAAAATACAATTCCGCGTTCCAAAAAAGGTGACATAATACATGGATACTATTAGCATTTGTTTGTTTATACTTATGTGTGTTATTGGTGTTGTTTCTACCTATAAATAGTACCGTTTATCTGTCTCAAGCTCTAGAAATAATAGTAATAATAGCACCGCCGTCTATAATAACATCCCAAACTAGGCAGAGTCTCTACTATGGTAATCAGACTGCTGATAAACATACTTATATATTACTAAATACATACATATTATATGTTTATGTGGGAGAGCCAAGCTTCGGCACGTATGGGCCGGCTCGACTCCGCTCGTTACCACGGCCTCACAGAAAACCGGCCGTGAAGCAATGTTTGCATTGCATTTCGCCGCGTGAGTGAGGTTACCGGAGGCTCTAACCCTTCCCTTTCTCTTATTCCCGTCCTTCCCTCTCCCCCCTCTTCCCCCTTCCCCCTCTTATCCTACTCCCACCTTAAAGGGCGGCAACGCACTTGTGACTCTCGAGTTGCAGGTGCCAATGGGCGGCGGTAGTCATTTACCATCAGGTGACCCGCCTGCTCGTTTGCCCCCTATACCATAAAAAAAAAAATATATATTATAGATAATTAACACCCAGACACAGAACAAATGATCGTGCTCATCACACAATTATTTGTCCTGGATGGGAATTGTCCTCTGGCTCAGCAGTTAGGATTACTAACCAGTCTAACCACTAGACCAACAGGCCAGTATTAAAAATATCTATACTAATATTATAAAAAGATAAAGTTTGTGAGTTTGGATGTTCGAGGTAATCTCCGGTACTACTGATCCGATTTTGAAAATTCTTTTAGTGTTGGATAGCCCATTTATAGAGGAAGGCTATAGGCTGTATACCATCAATGAAAAATGTTGCAAAAACGGGGCAAATTTACAAACGCAGATGAAGTTGCGCGGGTCAGCTAGTTAACAATAAACCCACACGTCCAACTCACTCTAGATAAAATGATGTATTTGCTGCAAAGGGCTACTCCGGGGCTAAAGTGTCCGAGTAATCATTCACCATATTTTATATACCTGTAAATGTTCTCACACCGCTGTCGTGAAAAGGCAAAACACTGTATTATGAAAATGTTGGTTTTGAGAAAACGGCACAAGTTTAGACAGTTTTTGGGCTCTCAAAATAGTAGAAATGGACATATTAAATGAAATCTGAATACCATTTTAAAGATATTTTGAAAGCGGTTTCAGCCATACATACATATATATGTGTAAAAGTTTCTTATCTGGGTAATAAACTTAAAAAAGTATTTTTGTTTGACATAAAGGCTTTGCTGCTTTAACAAGTGTTAATGTAATTAACTGTATCAGAAGTTACAGTGTTTTGGCTTGACTGGAAGAGGAATGTGTGAGTTGAGACATAACACTGTACAATAACTTACAGTTTATTTCGATGATAAATTTATTGTCCGACACTGCTCTAACATTAGAAGGGATAGTATGCCCGACGGCTTCGTGAATAACTTATAATGTTACATTTCCTATAGTTAAAGCCATATAATATAAAATATTTTACTGACTGAGTGAGCGGAATATTTTAATGAATATATTACAGATACTCGAAATACACACGTGAGTACGGTTGTACTCCTGTGTGTATTTCGAGTGTTGGATATGCTTGACACCGATGCGACAGGTGGCTGTACCTCCTGACAAAGCGCCCTTGTCAGTCCCGAATCGAATAGGGCATCCCCGAAACGCAGACGTGAACCTGAATATCTTTGATAAAAAGAGTTTGATACATATTTGAGCCTCAAACTTTTTTCAATCTTCGATATTATAAACAGGTCTATTTTCTCCCCTGCTATAAGCGTCAAAGCAATCTTCGTGTAAATATAACAAGTCATTATCCGAGATTGTTTATAGATATCAGCCGGGTAGAGTATGCCTTCGTCGAGTTCGTCGCGTCCAAATTACTCTCCTGTGTTTGACAAATGGCTCCGGCGAACGATTTCTCTTATGAATGGGTTACAGAGAATTATCTTAATCTGTAATTCGGGACTTCTTGAGTGATTTGGCAGTACCTAAGTATACATTATTTTTTACATGTTTTTTTATTAGGTTACCTGTGATTGTTCGTATTTTTTTAACGTCGTTAATCTAACTTTTACCTTATCAAACCAAGTAAAACATCGTTCTAAAACTAAATAAAGTATATTATTTATACATACTCGTAGTTAGGTAGTTCGCGAAATGACAAATGGCTCTATGACTTAAATATTTTTAAATTGAGAATTGCGGTCAATTAGCGACATAGACCATTGCGTTGTTTCTATTCTTGGAATTAGTTTTTATTTTAGTGGCAACTCCAGACCAAAACAAATTAGAAATGACATATCCAATGTTTTTTTTTGTTTAAAAATTAGAGCAATGCGCGTCATTTTTGGTAAAAATAGATGCTCACGTTATGGATGACATAATCGTAGGTAAGGCTTGCGATATCTTCTATGATGAATGAGCGAATTGAAATGACATATCAAAACTCCATTTTGAAACGAATAGCAGCTTTACCTACTTATATTTTGATTTTGGTTTTCACTGATTTGGGATTCTCACGGATTCATAACATTAATAATAAAGCATGCACACATTGTTACAAGTAAATTTAACACAAAACTTTAAAAAAGGAAACCAACATAGAAATATCTGGACAAGGAAGTTACAACACACGATTTAGACATAGCATGTCCTAAAATAGAAGCGTAAGTAGTCTATAAAAACAAGTGTTACAACAGGTTCGTTCTCATTGTTCTGTTCAAACAAATCTTCAAAGAACCTGCGAGTAGAACACAAAGTAAATAAATATATGCACATGTATATTTAGATAAACTAATTTTATTTATCCCGAATTGCCTCGTTTTTTTTAACCTACATTTTGTTTCCGTTTTGCCTTTCATTGCACTAAGCACTCGAAGTGAAGTAAGTAAAGCAGTGGCGTAGCTAGGTAACAAAGGCCCTGGGGTAAAAAATAAACTAGGGCCCCAACTAAACTATTTCAAATCGTTTGTTCCCTATTCGTGTTCCGAATTCGACGTACCCGAGATTTATCGTAATCTAGATTCGTCATACAGGGTACTCCATATTCAAGTTATCAAGTACGCAATTTAATATAAATAGTGGTTTAGTTACAACTCTAGTACAAACCTGATAACTTCTGGTTTATTTATATTCCGAATGTGGGCGAAATTTTCACTAGTTCAATTTATAGTTTGTAAGTCATAGTCCGAGGGGCCCCCTGAGCTTGGGGGCCGTGGGGTACTGCCCCGTCTAGCCCTCCGATAGCTACGCCACTGAAGTATAGTGTCCATAATGTATTATTTACAATGACAGTGCTTCACTTATATAATTATATTACGGACGACATACAGTACAGTACAGTACCCTTATGTGGTCAAAACAGTTTCATATTCATAATATTTGGTGTGTTTGTAGGTTGTTGACAGAATCAAAGTTAATTCTTCATACATTCTAAAATTAATTCGATGCCATAACATAATTACATACTTGGATTTATAAAATAAAATAATTTTAGAGATAGTTTAGTTAATTGAGAGGTACAACGGAATCGACAACATTTGAGCTCTTAAGTAACTTTAGAAACTATAATTACCAATTTACTAGACGCCTGTGATATGAACACATTGTTAAATAAACACTTTTCCGTTGTTCAATTGCAAAATATTTAAATTCTCAACAACACAACTGGTTCAAAAACGCGATCAATTCGCAGAAAACTATACAATTTTCCAAGAACAATTTAGTTGTAACGTTTAAATTGTTTCCACGATTCAAACCCAAGTATTCGAAGCAACGGTAAACCAAAGAGTATAGAGTACCGTTCCGCGTATTGCAGAACCATCGATCATAGCTGGCTGGCATTAACTGCCAGTAATAACACAATATGTAAGAAAAGAAAGAAATCTATGAATTCGAATTTAGAAAACCGTTTATGTCTTACGTACTATTTTATTCTATCACTGATGCCGTGTCGGGCTTACAGTATAAAGTGTAGGAATACATTTTGCAAAGCTTCCTCACAATATCTTTTATCCTGTCAGGTTTCGAATTGTACTTGTACTGGATTTGAAAATGAAATAAGTAGTGTACAGGGGGTCACACTGTAAGATTCTAAAAAAAAAAACGGAATGATATAGAAGCTTGTTAATATTTTTATTGATTTTCGAAGTAGTCTCTGTTCCTTTCTAAGCACCGTCGCATGCGATGGAACCATTGACTGAAGCAGTGAGTCCACTCTTCTGTAGGCACCTCTTCTCTTTTTCAAACGCAGCCACGGCACCTTCAGGGTTCAAAAAACGAATTCCTCTAAGTTTATCTTTTATTTTCGGAAATAAATAAAAGTCACAAGGTGCCAGAACGGGACTGTAACGACGATGACTCACTAGCTCCACACCTTTGATAGACAAATATCCGATAATCCGTCTGGCGGAGTGAACTGGAGCATTGTCGTGGTGGAGGAGGATCCCTCTTCTTGGGTGCTGCTGTCTAACATTTTCCAAGACAACTGGTACAGTCTACAGTAACAGTCCTTTTAACTTCTAGAATGGTTGTTGCAAATTGACCCGTCCGTTCGAAGAATGAGGAATCTTTTTCCCTTCTTTACTTTTGTCGGTTTTCAAATCTTTGAATGGAAACATCCATTGCGCAGATTGTCTTTTGGTTTCGGGTTCGTAACAATATATCCAGCTTTTATCACCTGTGACGATGTCATATACAGCGTTCGAGTCACCTCCGTCATATCGATCACAAAATATTTAGAATAATTTAGCGTCGGTTTAGGAATTGGGTTTTATATGCAATTATTGTCTTGGTTTATTTTTCTTCCCTCTTCTTTAGTTACCTTAGTGACTAGTCTACTTTTGAGGTTACTATTCTAGTCGAGATTTTAATTTTTTATGCAATTACGTTAAGACAGCGGCGCCTAATATTTACAACTGACCCTATCTTTCACAAAACTCTACTGACCTTACTCAACACCAAAATGACAGCACTATGCTTGTTACTCTGTCTAAATAAGATCGTCTGTAGATTGGAGGTATTGCATCAGTCAAACGGTACTAATTTAAGCAGAAGCTAATGTTCGTTATCTCTTACTAAAACAATTAAATTAAATCAAGAACGCAAAGGGCGTTTGTTAGTCGTATCCTCTCTAAAATGCACCGTTGTTATTAGAACCACGTCAGAATTATTTGAAAATCACTGCAGTAGTTTCGAAATTCGAATCAAAAGAATAAGTGTTTGAATTTAGAATGTTATATAGATTTTCTGCAAAAAAGTTTGATTACAGAAGTTTTATTTTAATGTATTCTTTTTTATTTTTTTTAAATTCATTACTATATTGAACGCCAACTTCATTGTTTTATTCCATAGATAAGATGAAACCAAAAGAATGATGCTATCTTATATTATATATTTAATTACGTATGATATTAAAGTGCTTAACATAAATCTATTATAAATTAAAACGCTACCTTAGAAGTAAATTAATCGAATAAAAAGATACAAAGAACAGTGATCGAGATCAAAGCATGATCTCCGACCTCCATGAGCGCTGGCGTGGGGGTAGCGGGTCGGGCTGACCGTTACCGGAGACGGTGGCGCGACTCGTTCCGCGCCTCCGATTCCGACATACCATTCACTGTTAGCTCCGGTAAGATGATGACCCGTGAGGGTTTCTACATGAAAAAAAGAAAGATAATAATATTTATATTGTTAGTTCAACAGTTTGTGTAATTCTAATCAAAATTACTTACTGGCACTTTCTTCATGACAGCATCAAAGCTTTACCAAATTCCATTTGCGTATAATTCTTGAATAACACGAATTTGTACGTAAACGCGACAGTTGACAGCGACATAATTTAAATCTGTAAAGGGACTTAATTGGCATAATTATAGAAATGGTGGAGCTTAACAAAGCAATTACTAAGAAACTCAAATTGTCTTTGCTTTAATTGAATCGTTCGTTTCGCTTAATTTCATTTCTAAGTCCTCACCTGATCTATTAAAAGAGTTACGAAAACAAAGTAAATAAAAATAAAAAACAATTAAGCCAGAGAGATAAGCGTTCTCAGAAAAAAAGTTTCAACTTTAAATAAGAACTCATTGCCTTTTCGGCGTCACGCTAAAAGGGTCCCTCGTGGCGTCATGGCACTCTTTCAATCGCAAGCGATTTGTTCTAATGAAGTCTACAATTTAGAAAGAAACAATTCGATTGAACTGAAAATAATAAAGTTGACCCGTTTAAGTCGTCCTAATACTGAGAAGTGTGAAGGAGTGCCGTTCTCCGCGCGAACAATAAACTGCTCATAGAGCAAATTGCGGGATGGAGCTAAAATTACCCATAACCATTTGTAAACTTATACAATTTAAAATAGGGTTCAAAGTCAAGTGTTGCGTTTGTAAGCACCTGTGACGTTTAAGGCGTTCCGTAGACAACTGACGGCTTCCGTCAGTAATCAGGTCACGTTCCTTTTTTGAAATGCGCGCGGTTGTCGCGTTCGGTTCAACGTTGAGAAATTCTATCGTGTGTGAGGTGCTTTGTACGCAGTGTATAGCCATAACCAAAATAGATTTTATTGTACCCTAATACGATTAGCCTATTTTGATTTTCTTCGGTTTAAAATGAATTATTTAATAATAATAAAATAGTGGTAAGAATAAAATTCCAAGTATCAATTTAGTTTCCTTTTTATAAAATACTCGTCTTACTCTGTTCGCCATTTTCCGCGCCAGTGGTTCCATCCCGCGGTGACACAAAAGCTGTGAACGATTATGGACATGAAGCGGAATGTCGCGGAGTGTAATAGAGTCCCTGGCGTTCTTGAGAAAGTGGAGGTTCAGTAATTGTCTAATTTTCGACTTTTCTGCTAAGTGAACTCTGAAACAGTTGTAGAAGGATAATTTTAGTTATTGTAATTTCTTATACATATTTTACTAAGAATAAAGGCAGGACACGCTTGAAATTTTAAGCGCAACGATGACTTTTTCTTGTTAATATAGAATCATATTTTGCAACGAGCACATTTGCTGATTTTACCAAAAAATATTTCAAATTTAATTCTCTAGAAATGTGTATGCAGATACGCGAATCGATATAAAGGTTTATTTTAAATTGAATTAAAAATGTAATATAATTGAATACATAATATGAAGAAACATTCAATACCAAAATCATCAAAATAACCACCATTAAGCTACTGACATACTAACTGAACTGAGTTGCAATGTAATTAGCTGTTACTCATGCTTCAAAAAAAAAATATTTTCACTGTTTAAATTAAATGTCAATGAATGTGAATGGAACGCTCATTGAATTTGAATGTGGAATAAGTGCAATGACACACTTGAGCTTCACTATATGAAGTGCATTCCTGGGCGTCCATGATGAATGATGACAGACGACCTGGTTTGAAAAGATAACAGTGTAATTTACACTGTTATTTTTTCAAATCAGGTCGTCTGTCATTCAGTTATAGCTGTCAAATATGGCGGACTTTACGTTTTGAGTTTTATTACCATAAACTTAGTATACTAGCGTAAAGTATACTAAGTTTGTTTATATTACACAGTCTTTTAATATTAGTAGACATTGTTGTTTACCATAGCTAAGACTTATTTCTCTACCTTTTAGATTTGTGCAACAATAAAGTAATGAATTAATTATCTGAAGTTGGACGTTTTATATCTAACTTCAAATAATAATTGCATGTCCTAAAAAGTTTCCGGAACGTATTCGCATTCGAGCTGCTTTGCATTTAATTTCGAAAAACAAAGTAGTGTCACTAGCACGGTAGTATCCCTAGTCCCTACGCATACTGGAGCTCTACTGATCTCATAAAGCTGATTAACCAGCAGCCTAATATAATGCTACTAGCACGTAGAAAACCCTAGTCTCCTACTGATCTTACAGTGCTGAAAACCTCCTTGATAGAATTTTAATAGAAAATCATAAACGAATCTAATCTATCGTTTAATTCGTCGTAGCTTTAAACCAATTAGAGAAATAAACTAACATTGGATATCTTTCCGGAAGATGTGTTTTACCTGTGGCGCGACTAATCCCTAGCAGGTGTTGCCACCTCAACGCTACCTACGCTACGCTACGCTTTATCTACTAAATTTAATCTCTCTTACAGTAAATATTGCTATTATTGTCACAAAGTTGTCTAAAACCTTTATTAGTCCGCCATTTTATCGCCGCTATTGAACTAGATAGCATATTAAGTAATAACTTCTGGCTCAAGAATTTCAATAGGATTAAATAGTAAGATTGTTATAGTGTCTACATGATCTTCATTTGAATTTTACAACTTTGTTCGCTGTGGTACAACTGTATGAGGTTTTAAAACAAAATTAATATTGTCTATTGTAATGCCCTCGCTTGGCTGAGAGGTAACTTTGAGATTGGGGTGATTGCTTTTAGGGATATTAATTGATAGAGGCTGTAAATCAAGATAATTATATTGGAGACTGAACTAAATAATTTTACATTAGCACGTTAAAACAAAGACTTCTTGAATTAAAGGTGCGGCAAGACAGCAGTTCTGTTCGAATCGAATTCAGTGCGGGCTTCTCACACACCTGTACTAATGTATATCATAGAGGTGTGATATACAACAGTATATTTTGTATATGGGTAACATGACATTTTTAAGGTAGTTTTGATGACAATGATTTTGACGATATTTGTTTTTAACTTTATACTAATACTAGTTTTTGCCCGCGACTTCGTCCGCGTTGTGGCGGATATCAGACATCGTAGAGCGCAGGTAATCTAATTTAGGGTACCCCAGAAGCTCCAGCCATAAGACCCGGTGACGGAACACTGTGTGGTTTTAGTTGGATCGAGTCCGACCTTGTTGTTTGGCCCCGCTGAGGTGATGACCCGTGGGGGTAGATAGTAATTGAGGAGGGAAAACCCACTTTCGGTTTGTAGACCAAAACTATGACCACAGCCGAGAATAAACCTCAACGAATTGCCATAGACATATTTTACATTGCTGCCGAATATTCCCGAGGATGCCCCGCGGCCCCGTTTAGAGGCGGAACACTGGTCAAACTGTTATTACATGCAAGCGTAAGATTGCAATTTAAAGCTTAAGGCTTTGGAGGTACTTGCAACGCCTGGTAAGTATATCTCACTGTAGAGGGTGTTCGGTTTGGATTCCCTATCTATGGCAATTCGTTGAGGCTAATGTCCGTGAAGGTGTTTCTTTCTCCAGAAATACCTACATGAGCGTCAAATTGAGAAAATTCCTTTTATAAGTTGGGTAAAAATCGATGCGTGATGCAATCAAAGTGTAAGTTTTTCAAACTTTCACGCCCTTTTTTTTTTTTTTTTTTTTTTTTTTTTTTTTGTGCGTGTGGAAACCCCCTCGGGCCGTCACCCCGCCGGGGTTTTCGGCGGGGCGGTGTGTCGGAATCGAACCGACTAAAACCACACGGTGTGCCGTACTGCACCTTAAGTAGGAGGGATCCGGGAACAGCTTTATTAAGACATCCGGACCCCCCCTAGCGCCTGCCCGCAAAAGCGCGGGCACCACCTCCGGGTAAAATCGTCTCAATTAGGCGACGTCCAGGCACACGCGGACGCCGCCTCCTCGCGGGGGGCCACTACAGCGGGTGGAGGGGAAAACCCGTCCCGTCCACCCGCGGCCACACTCAGGGCGGCATGAGGCGCTGGTATGCGCGCCTCCGCCGCCCGGTTCGCCGGCGGCGAATTAGGTCCGAGTGGAGATCGTCCTCCCGGACCCTTTCCGCCGCCTCCTTCTGCGAGATGACGTCCTCACAGAAGGTCGCGACCGCGGTAAAATTCCTGTCGCTACCGGCCATGGAGCGTATGACGGCCGGTAGCGAGAGATCCCCTCCGATGACTGCAGTGAGGGCCCGACGCTGCGTCGCCCAGGCGGAGCAAACCGCCAGCGTGTGCTGAGCCGAGTCCTCACTGCAGTCGCAGTGGTGACAGGCGGGACTCAGTTCCCTCCTAGCGACCGAGTGCAGGTACTTCCCGAAGCAGCCGTGCCCGGAAAGGACCTGCGTCAGTCGGAAGGAAAGGGTCCCGTGCTGCCGCCCTGCCCACTCGACGATGACCGGCTGGAGCGCCTCCACGGCGGCGAAGCCAGCACGTGGAGCCTCCAGCCGGGACGACCAACGAGCCATGGTGGCTCGGCGAGCGGCCTCACGCCATTCGCGTACCTCTTCGGGCGGGGGCCGACTGCCGCTTCCCGCCCGGAACTCAGCCGTTCGCCGATATACTTCGGCGAGCACTTCCGCCTCCAAATCCCACGGGGGAGTCCCGGCCAATGCGCACGCTGCCTCCGTCGACACGGTGCGGTATCCGCGTATGGCTCTGACCGCCATAACCCTCTGAGGGCGCCAGAGGCGCGCCCTATTCTGGGCGGTCAGAGCTCCCGCCCACACCGGTGCACCGTACAGTGCCATTGACCGGACAACCCCCGTGTACAGCCGTCTTGTAGCGACGCTGGGCCCGCCCAAGTTGGGCAAGAGTCGCCCAAGGGCGGACGCAGCGCCGACCAGCTTCGGAGCAAGCTGTCGGAAGTGCTCGTCGAAGAGCCACCTACCGTCGAGGATCAGGCCCAGATACCTTATGTGGGCCTGAACCGGTACGAGGACCGAGTTGACCACGATAGAGGCGCCAGGGGGTGGACCACGACGGGGCCCATGGAATAAAAGGGCCTCCGTCTTATCCAGGGCCACCCGCAAGCCCAGCGCCTCGATGCGCCCGACCACCAGAGAGACTCCCCTGGTGGCCAAGCGCGCCGCCTCCTGAAAGTTCACCCCCCCGGGCTGTGACTAATGTGTCATCGGCGTAACAAATTACGCCGAGCCCGGGGGGGAAGTCGCCTCGAAGGGCCCAGTCGTACCCCATGTTCCACAGGAGTGGTCCAAGGACAGACCCCTGCGGAACACCGCACGACATGGGCCGACGACTCAAAACTCCATCTCGGTCCTCGTACATGACGGTACGCTCCTCAAGATAGTCTGCCACCAGCCGCCTCAGGTACTGTGGCACCCCATGATAGAGGAGTGCTTCCCTGATGCAGCTGAATGGCAGACTATTGAATGCGTTGGCGATGTCCAACGACACCGCCAACAGCACGCCGCCACAGCTCACTACGTCTTCGGTCACGGCCCTCAGGCGCAACACAGCTCCGACCGTCGAACGCCCCGCTCGAAAACCGAATTGGGCGTCCGACAAATCGGGGCCGACCTCGCCAAGGTGCCGAACGATGCGGGCAGAGAGGACCCTCTCAAACAATTTACCCGCCTCGTCCAGCAACACGATGGGCCTGTAGGCCGCGACCGAGTCGGTAGGCCGTCCCGGCTTCGTTAAAAGCACCAGCTTCCCGCTCTTCCAGCAGTCAGGGAAGCGTCCGGACGCCAGGCTAGCGTCGAACACTTCCCTGAGGCGGTCCGACATGTGGTCGAGGGCCAGGGCCAACACTCGGGCAGGGATCCCGTCTGGCCCGGGGGCGGTGTTCTTGGAACGGATCCGCAGAACAGCCGCCCCTACCTCCGCCTCCGTGACGGGTGGAGCACCATCATCCTCGTCCTCCCCGTCGTCTCCGGCCAAGGGGGCCATCGACGGGGGTACGTGATCCACCCGTTGCGGGAAAAGGCCCTCAACCACTTCCTGCAGGAAGCTGGGCTGGAGAGTCTCCGTAAGGGGGGGGGCCCAACGCGCGGAGCTTTTGTTGCGCCGCACGATATGGGCGACCCCAGGGGTCACGATCGAGACCCTCCAGCATCTCCTTTCTCTTTCCTTCTTTGGCACGGCTAATGGCCAGCTTCAGAGTTTCCCGCGCCTCTCGGTTATCCTCATGAAGCTGGTCCTCTTCCCCCTCTTCGCGGTGACGCCGCCGGCTGCGAGTGTAGGACCTCCGGGCACGAGTACAGGCCGCACGGAGGTCCGCCAACTCCTGGGACCACCAGTACACCTCCTTCCTTGGAGGCCGACGACCTCGGACGCGGGGCATGGCCGCATCGCAAATCTGCGTAATCGCATCGCGAAAGCGGCCTGCCCCCGTCATGTCTACCTCCTCAGTCAGAGGCTGCGGAGACAGCCAAGAGTAAATGATGGCTGCCTCCTCTAGTAGGTCCCTGTCCAACTTTGAAACAGCCCACCGCGGGAAGCGGGAAGAACGCCGCGCCGTGTGACCCCTTCTGGGGTCCTGGGTCCGGGAGAGCTCAAATCGGATATACAGGTGATCCGAGAGCGTCTCAACCTCTTCCAGGACACGCCAGTTCCTTACTCGTGCGGCGAGAGCAGGGGTAGCGAACGAAAGGTCCACTATCGACCCCCCCTGCTGTCGCACGCACGTGTTGGTGGAGCCTCTGTTTAGGAGACAGAGGCCCACCGATGCCGCCCACTCCTCCACGGCATCGCCCCGTGCGTCCGTCCTGGGGGAACCCCACGCAACGGACTTGGCGTTGAAGTCCCCCAGCACTAGGACGTGCCCAGACGCTAGTCGCCGCATCGAGGTCTCTAGGTTGTTGAGAAAAACCTCGAAGTCGCTCAAACTCCGATTGGGGGAGAAGTAGATACCATATATGGTGATCCCCCCCCACTCGGCAGCAACATATCCAGTACCCTTGTCTCTTAGCGACAAGAGCGGGGAATGAGCCGCCGTGGAGCTGACGACTGCCACGGAGCCGTCCCGGTCACCCAGCCAATTTGGGCGGGGAGGAACGTAATAGGGCTCCGCGGCTACGGCCACACCTATCGACCACTCCGCCATGGTTTGCAGGAAAAGATCCTGCGCACCGGCAGAGTGGTTGAGGTTCGTCTGGACAAGGAGGTTGGAGACTTGGTCCATTACTGGACTGTCTCTACAACCTCCTCCATGGGCGACGATGACGACGCAGGATTGACATCGGAGGCAGCCTGGGTCGATTGGCTAACCCCCGAAGTTTGTCGAGAAGTGCGGGGCGGCTTGCAGCCACCCTGCCCCATCTGATGATTGGCGGGAAGATTTCCCGCCGCACACGCTGGGCAGTGAGGGGCGGCAGAACATTCCGCCGCCTTGTGCCCCGGTTGACCGCAGCGGAAACATAGTCCGCTGCAGTCAAAGCAACTGCTGCACTTGACGCGGGTGTGCCCCGACGATAGGCATTTGAAACACCTCATCGGTCTCGCCGCCAGGAGTGTGACTCTGGCGTTCACGAAACCGATGAGGATTCTTCCGGCATCGCTCAAGGTCTTGGCCGACGCCACGGGACAACTAGCCCACACCGCGCCAAGGCCCCCTGGACCGGGGCGGATGGTGCCGATCCTGATGTTGTCCGCGCTGCATAGTGTCTTCTCCCGAATTGCAACGCGGACATCCTCGACCGTGACGGAATCGTCCAGGCCCGAAATGCGCAGCTCCGCGCACTTGATGGGCCTGGCGATCTTCACACCATCCGTGGCTGCGAAAATCTCCCGCATCTTCTCGGCAAAGGTGTCCGCCGTCTTTGCGCCTTCAGCCCCAGGAAACTCGAGGACTCGAGCTCCCGTCTGGGCGAGGCGCATCCTGACACCTACTCCACCGAATTCACCCGCGAGACTATCCCGGGCCTTCTTAAATACGGCTGCATAGGATAGCCCGCTGTCGGTTGCCGCCGGTGATACGGAGACCACCACAGCCGCCGTTTTGGGTGCCACCAGTTTCCGGGGCTTTTTGGTGGCAGGCACTGCCACGGATGGTGCCTGCGGCGGAGAGGGTGCACTATTGGCAGCCTTCTTT
This sequence comes from Euplagia quadripunctaria, assembly GCA_963859945.1. Classification (NCBI taxonomy): domain Eukaryota; kingdom Metazoa; phylum Arthropoda; class Insecta; order Lepidoptera; family Erebidae; genus Euplagia; species Euplagia quadripunctaria. The sequence continues at coordinate 1,557,550 of OY982569.1, read as the reverse complement.
TTTCCCTTTCGGGACCGCTTCTTTCCTCCCTCGACTTTTTTCCACCCGTCGTTAGAGGGGGTGGACGTGGAGGGGGCCGTTGTAGATGGACCAGGTATGGGCTCACTAGAGGGAGCAGTAGTCGCCCCCTTCGGTGCCGGAGTGGGAAGCGGAGGGAAATCTGCTGCCACTTTTTTCGCGGCCTTCGGCGGTTGCCCGGCCTTTGGTGCAGCCGCTTTTGACGCAGCCTTAGCCGGTCGACCAGCCTTCGGTGCTGCTGCAGGCACTGGTGCTGACGTCGCCGCGGCATACGTCACAGTCACGCGGCCACCTGAGACGGGAAGCGGTGTCGAGGTGGTTGCAGCGTTAGCCTTGGCCGCGGCAAGTGGTGGCCGAACGATGGGTGCTGGAGGCAGTCTTGCCTCCAGGCCTGCGAGGCGCCCGTCCATCATGCGCCACACTGCGTCAATTACTTGACGCAAGTGGGCATCCGGAACGGGGGAGATGGCGGGGGCAGGTTGCTGGGCAACCGGGTTCGACTGCTCAGAGCAATTCACCTGTGACCGAAATTGGGCGAACTGAGCACTGAGCTCCGTGACCTGCCCCGTGAGTTGGTCATTTGCGGCCTGGAGGCGCGCCACGTCCCCAATGAGGGTCTCGACGACCCCTGAGATGGCGGAGGAGGAGTCCTTAAGGGCCCTAACAAAGGAACCCTTAAGGTTCGTTGATTTGGTGGCCACTTTGTGGATGACGGCCACCGCCGCGTTCGCTCTCTCCTGCATGGTCGCCGGTGTTACGGGGACAGAACCCCCTACCACCGGCGCTTGAATTTTTAGCAGGAGATCTGCAATCTCCTCCTCCGCCATATTCTCGCCCTCCGCTCTTACTCGGACATAGGCCTCCCTCCCAGAGAAGGCGGAGCCCGACGAAGTTGAGACCGGCGTGCGCGACCTCCCTCTATGGCTACTAGCCACTTTGGGAGGAAGCATCTCATGGGACGTGTCACTGTCCTGATCTAAGGATCGTCCGCGTTTACGACAGTCAGTGTTGGAAACCTCCACTTCCATCGATTCTTGGCTGTCTGCCATCGCACCGGAGTTTCCGACAGATGACAGGACAGACCTGGAACGCAGACGTTCCGAATGTCTTCTGCTCCCAGGAGTCGAGTTGACACCTGGGAGCTCCTTCAGGATAGGCGTCTCTAGTAAAGCCTCATCTTCTTTAGACGAGGTGTTCGCCTTCTTCTCCTTCTGCTTCTTATTTTCTACTTTCTCCGTCTTTTTTTCGTCATTTATTGTTTGTTTTTTAAGTTTATTTAGGTACTCCATAATTAAACCCACGAGTAGGGGAGAACTAAAGGTCGACCCGGGCAGAGATCCCCAATACCCGGGCAAGCGAAGGTTTATACCCAACCGAGGGGTCCGCAGGTCCCCCGGCTGGGAGTGCGCTTGCGACTGAACTACCCATCAGCCATGCATCCCCTGGTCACGCACCAGAACACAGGATTCGGGGTGATTTTTTAGAGAGGTTTTCTTCCTCGCGGTCCGGGCGGCTAAGCCAAGACCCTCGTCCCCGATTAGAGTCGCGAAACATGACCACGACTCCTTTCGGGATTACGATATGCCGACGGTGGCAAGGAAACTAAATCTTCCCATGCCTGCTCGGTGGCAGTGTGAGTGCACGCCGAGCCCGTCCTACTTCCTCCACTGCTGACAGCAGAGAAACTCCGACCCTGGGAGGGGTCCCTCCTTCGTGATTTTTTACCGAGGTTTTCATCCTCATAGCTCCGAAGAGCGAAGAGCCAACAGAAAGGTGTGCTCTGTTGGGCCAAGCCTCAACCAAGTGGCCGAAGAAAGATGGCCTCCTCTTCATACTAGAATATTAGCCGTTGGCGATGACGCCGTCCTCAAAAACTGAGGAAAAATGGCAGCGTCATCGCCAACGTTTCCAGGGTGCACCACGTGGAGGTTTTCTAGACAGCACCCCAAACTTTCACGCCCTATTTTAACCCTTTAAGGGATAAATTTTTGAAAAAACGTGACACAGTAAACTCTTGTTTCTAACCATTAGCTCATATTTTTTACATTTCTAACTTCAAAAATGGCAAAGTTTCATGCAAACTTTCATCCCCTATTTTGACCCTTTAAGGGCTGAATTTTCAAATTCCTTTCTTATAGAACGCCTACATCATGTAAGAATTACGTCCTCCAAATTATTATTACCTGTATACGTAAATAATACTTATTTATTTTTACGAAAAACTGAAGACAATAAAATAATATAAAAATCTCAAACTTTTTATTTTATTTATTATAACGCCATCTATTATGGCCTTGTATCTTACCTGTATTTATAATTTATGACCTTTGCAGTTTTGCCTAATTTTATTTTAATGTCCTTTATTGTGTTTCAAATATTAAATTATTTTTTATGCTGTAAAACAATGGGTATAGTCATTATTTTTTACTATCTGCAATATTTTTCAAAAAATTATGAAATGTACAGAGTCATGAAATTATATATGTATAAATATACAGTAGTATAGTTTCTTATAACGCCATCTATTAGGAAAGTCTTATATTTTAACGCCATGTACCTCAGTTGTGTGATTGACGTCTTGACTTTTATTGTCAACCAGAACCAAGCAAACACGTGTTCCCATACTATCTTTGTCACCCCTTTTCAACCCCTTGGGAGTGGAATTTTCAAAAATCCTTTCTTATCGGATGCCTACGTCGTATAAGGAACACGTCCTCCAAATTTCACGTCTCTACGACCTACGGTTTAGGCTGTGCGATGATCCGTCAGTCAATCATTCAGGACAAAGCAATTTTATATGTATAGATTTAATAAATTATCTGTTTTTACTTATGAACTAGCTTCCGATGACGGCGTGTCGCCCGCGTGTGCTAAATGTGCAACTTTTCTGTTCGAGTTTTTTTTAGAATAAAAAAAAATATAGAAATCCTAAATTTAAACTGTATACACTTACGCCTGCATCTCCGAAGGGGTAGTAGGCAGATATGTATTAAACGTCCACATTTTGTCATGTTGGTATAATTTAGTCCCAGTTACGTAATAGGGGGCAAGCCTATTGCCGTCAACCAGGCACTTTGGGAATTACCTGGGAAAACATATTGAAAGTAGCATAGAAGTAACTTGCTGGCTGTTGCATGTAACCCGAAGGAAATATTTCACTGTAAGTTTATTTGTATACTGTGCTTAAACGCCGCCTTTGTCCCTCGCTCATAACAGACTTAATCATAAAGGATTAAAAAACCGTAACTAGCTACATATACCGCGCCCCGGGATTTCGCGCAACACACTCGAGTTTCAGAACGAAGCCAGACCACAGACTTCGCAACGTTGTATTACATTACTTGGAAACTTTACACTCGCTATGTGTATGTAGGTATATATAATATGCTTTTGTGTGGTCAAATGTTAGTGGAGGTAAATGACCGAAATAGGGGTGTGGTGGGGTAAAGTGAACGAAATATTCGAAATTATATTTTGTGATTGACAGTATAGAAGTATTTTAAGGGTAAACTATTAAACAGAACTTTTGAAATCCGATTCGAGAATTTGTGGTGCGGCGGTCGAGAATTCAATTGTTATCTCAAGAAAAAAGAAAATATTTTTATTGATGAAAAAAAATAAAGATAATAATTAAAAAATGTGTCAACCATGGCTCTTTTTTAAGACAATATTCATGTTTATAAACCTTTAGATGCTATTGCATTGCTAGACATGGACCTCCTCTCAGCATGTTAGGAAATAAGTAGGTTACCTCATTGCGTCCGTTGATCTGCAGATTTCACAAACCATCAAAAACATTAACGATAATGTTTTTCCTTTAAAGCAAGTGACAGACAGCATTAGAATTTATTTAATGCTCTTTTATTGAATTAAAACTAAGGTAATCAAGTTAAAAGACACGAACGGCCGACAATTTGAAATAAATGTCTTTCTCTTGCGCTAATAGATTCTTCAAGGGCTAGATGTAATCCGTTAAATATTTTACTCGCTGTGGGTCACTGTCGAAGTTTTAGGTGTCTGTTGTAACGTAGTTCAGGGTTTTATAGACTGGTTTTGATGAAATATAGAAAAAAAAAATATTTAGAGGGCTCGGACTTCCCGGCAAAAGCCAGTTCGAGTTTCAGGTATGCGACACAGGACCCTGACCTGCTCGAGCTATTGAAAGAAAGAAAGAAAGAAAGAAGGTACCTAAGTATATTTATTCAGAACCCGCAACATACATAACATAAATAACAAAAAGAGAAAAAAAAACTATAAATCTAAAAAGATTTTCCGGGCCTCAAAAGGTCACCATCTCAGCATAATGCTGCACCTAACAACATGTGCAGCGCTGGTTTTTCGATGGCGCCTCTTAAAGGGTCGCCACGTACGTTTTGACATAATTAAACAAAATACTTAATACAAAATACGTTAATAACAAGACCGTAATAAAAATTGTTACATTTAAAATACATATATTGCATCTATTGCTTATGCTCTCCAATCCATCTGTGTTATGCTATACCCCGTTTCTTCTTTCTTACTTACCTTCATACAAAAATGGGAAAATTGTGAGTAGGTATATTGAAAGTTAACTTTAAATATACACCCAATTTTCTCATCTTTAATTCTCAAAGTGTCCGGTAAACGGCAATAGGGTTGCCCCACTACGTGAGTGGCACCCAGTTATGGTTGGCAAAATGTGGGTGTATAATGTGAGACTAGGTACTTGCTGCCTCGATAGTAAAAATAAACATTAAGATCGTGAAACAAACAAACAATCAAAGTTAATTTATTGTTACGATTATACGATAATTGCCGCAGCACAACCGATACTGAATGCGGTACTTAATTGTGATTCGAAGCGCCAGTATCACCATTGTAATTTATTTTAAATGGTCTGTGATGATTTGATGATGTTTGTTTTTAAAATACCTTTATATTTTTAAATACAGTAAGTTTCAATCATGTTCTAATTTGGGATATTTCGGTGTGTGTATACAAAAATGTACATTATCTGACTGCTAGAGCGTCACGCTTCCCTTCAGAGAATATGAATGAATAGAAATAATTTATTCATGTAGGTTAAAAAATAACACTTATGAAGATCACAATGCAATAGGTAGAGCCTAGACGAAAAGATCACGGCATTCACGAGATGACAAGTTGCACTGATGTTTAAATGGTGTAAGAGTGTGGGGTGTTGCAATGAAAAGGCCATATGGGACAGACGCTTCTGGCGACATTCACATACGCAATCTAGCGAAGAGTAGCGGAAATACATTTGAACTAATGATACTCCATCATGCAATTAAGTTCTCACGCTAATCACTATGTACAATGTTATGGAACAAGTGATTAACTTAGCATTATTCATATTGTCTAGACAGTTTGAAAATGCCCAATATGTATGGGCATTATAATAAAATCGATTGCAATAATTATTAAATTTTGACCGAGCTGTATGAATAATGACCTATTAGACAGAGTAATGAATATGTGAAGCTTAGCCAGACTTTTGTTTAATAAGAAACAACTTCTACTAGGCTAGGTGGGGTGACGGCCCGAGGGGGTTTTCACACGTCCAAAAAAAATAGCGCCTAACTCTAAAATACAGGGTGTTATAGAAAGGTGAGGTCATATACACATAACATCCTGTGTAGATAGGTAAAGAGAAAAGGTTCACCACCTTTTTCTAATCTGTTTGTGAACCGATTATTTTGTTTTTTCTTTTGTTAAGTAGCTATTGACGAGCTTTAAACTTTGACGAGTGGAATCCTTTCTTTTCTTACTTTCGACGGAGCTATTTATTAAAGTGTACGTATGGTTTCATAATGCACGAATGTATAAGAGTAGACAATAAAATGTTGGAGACATCTATTCAAAATTTTCAATATTGATTATGGTCAAATTTCAACTACTGGGCGAACACTAATTATGTTAAACAAGTGTCTGTTAACTTGCCATGGCGTGCAATCGGAAGTGGCACTGAATTGCTCGCTCAAAGAAATTGGTTCAAAAAGGTCGAATAAAATCGTTCCTACCCTAAAATCAATCTTATTGGTGCCGACGAATGAATTTGTTATATGACTATTTTTGGATATGATATAACTAGACATTTGCGAAGTTGCGGCAGGTAATAGGAACAATATGCGATCCCAGGTTCTGTATGAAATTGAAAGGAGAAATTTATAAGACGATTATCAGACTTGCCGCCCTGTATGGATCTGAATGTTGCTCCTGCATGTAGCTGAAATGCGAATGTTAAGATGGATGTGTGGTGTTTAAGTGACTAAGATGGTGAGGTGAGGTATGAATACATTAAAGGGAGCTAAAAGTAGCGCTAGTGGATGACAAGTTGAGGAATAACAGATTATCATGATATGGACATGTGATGCAGAAAGATGAGCAAAATGTGGTAAAGACAGTTTTATGTATGGAAATTGTCGGATACAAGACTAGAGGCCGACCAAAGGAAAGATGGATGGACTGCGGGAAAGAGGATATGACTAGAAAGAGAGTAAGCAGTGAATTGACGAATGGTAGAGGAGAATGAAAGAAGAAATAAATTTGGGAAATAAGCAAGAAGATGATGATATTTACTAGAAATTGGTCCCATTCAAAATTTAAAATAAAACAGATCCCTAAATGTTTTGTTCGAAATGAGCCACTCAGTGGTGTCAATTCTGTTGTATTACTCTCTTGACTATAATTGACTAAATTTTCTTCATACAAAATGTAAACCTTGTATCCTTTGAAACAAGGTCTTATTTCAAATTTAAACAACTAGGTAACATATGTCGCTATCGAAATAAGCAATTTATTTGTCGACTAAAGTCTGACACGCTTAAATAAACATTAATACCACGTAGCGAGAGCCGCTATCCATTGAATGCCATCTCTTTTGCTCTGTTTTTTTAGTAAGCGTCTTCGTAGGTGTCGATTAAAATAACGTCATCTTAGTTCGTTTTGAACAAGTTTTTATATGGCAATTATACGGCATTTGAATAAATGGGGACTCTCGCTACGTGGAAATAAAGTTGAGTATATGTTGACAGGTTTTAGTGAAACTTAGTGGCGCTGAGAAATAGATGCCAGTAACAAATAGACCTTGTTACGAAGAAGACAAGGTTGATTTCATATGAAGAAATTAAGTCAGGTTTTAGTTTAGTCGAGTGTACAATAGAATCGGGACCAGTATGAAATTTTTAAGAGAAGAACAGAGAAAAACTAAAGTGGCTCAAAAGTAAATAATAATAAATGTTAATAACAAAGTTGTGAAACAGAATACAAGTACTTAGCTAATTTACAGTCCGAGAACTTTTACATTTTCGATACTTATGTTTGTAAAATTATATTTGGCGAAGATTTAGAATTACTTACTAATATTACTTTAGAGGCTTACATAGTTATTAAGAATTATTTTACGTAATTTACGTAGGATTTTAGTTTAATAACAGTTTTATAAATACAAATTACATTATTTTGTATTCATAAAACTGGTATTTAGACTATGTTAATGACCTAAGGTGGGATTAACTTGAAATGTACAGAATTAACTTTGGACGAAGAATCTATTTGACAATGTTGTTGCAAGATTTATCAACTTATTGTCAGTACTAACTGCGCTCCGCGGTTTCACCTGCGTAAGTCCCGATCCCGTGGTAATATCAAGATAAAAAGTAGCCTATGTGTTAATCCAGGTCTCCATCTATCTACATACCAAGTTTCATCGCAATCGGTTTAGTGGTTTTTGCGTAAAAGAGTAACAAACATCCATCCATCTAAACTATCACATTTATATTATTAGTGGGATATAATCACAGTCTTTCCTTCCTTCATCTTCAGACGACAGGTCTGTTGTCCTAGTGGTTAGAGATCCTGACTGCTGATCCTGAGGTAGTGGGTACGATTCCCACCCAGGACACATAATTGTGTGATGAGTATGATCATTTGTTTTGTGTCTAGGTGTAATTTATCTATAGTATGTATGCATTTAGTAATATATATATGTATGTTTATCAGCATTCTCGTTACCATAGTAATGTATGGACTCAGTTTGGGATCAGACAGCCTAGTGAGAGGTGTTTTAAGTTCAAAATAACAGTACATGCCATGCATAGCTAGCTACTATTATTATAAATGCGAAAGTAATGCTGTCTGTCTGTTACGTTTTCAGGTCCAACCAGCTGAACCAAACTCGGTTAATTTTGTTACAGATATAGACGGGACCTTGGGAAATAACATAGGTTACTTTGTTTACTTTGAAATAACGGATGAAACTTTGTATGGCAGACCAATTATTTCTCAAGCGTATTTACCCCATAGATACTCCATAGGGCTTAAAGAGTAAATAAGAGACGTTAAATAGTGGCACACCAATGTCAGAACGACAAAGCGGCATGAGACCACATATGTTTTACTATATCTAACGGCCATAGCGGCCTTGACAGTTCATTCATAGTTCATATACTTTTTAACTATTAATTTCCAGTATAAATTAAACTGCCATTCATAGACTTTCCGAACCATGACCGATCAACAAATATACTGGAAATCGTAGCTTGATGTAGCAGTTTTCACGTAATTCTTAAATTTGATTTAAAGGACGAAAGATCTATTAAAGAACTTTCTTTATGTTTTAATATATAGGTATACTTTCGCAGTGTAAAAGTATCTCAGTCTATCAAGTATGTTCAAATAAAAACACAACATATTTGATAAATTTAGTCTCGTTATTTTTGAGAACATTGCTGATTAAATATTAAGAGAATTTTTAATCAGCAACAGTAGATTAGAATGGAAGATGAGAACACAGTGGCAACCCCAAAGGAATTTGGAAAAGGGTAAGAAGTGGATGACCTGTAGCGATGTTTAACCTTCTCTTCCGTAGCCTCTCTAGATTACGGAAGAGAACAATGGAGAACTGTATTTGTGCTTGTACCTCCGTACAAGCACAACAAAGACAGTTCTCCATTTTAAAGAAAGAACTTTGCTGTGCCGTACCTCCATAACTTTGTTTTATATAGCTGGGATACATAAATAGCAGTGTTTAACGAATATTTCTTTATCCATATGCAATAGTAGCAATAGTACCGTGGGAGAGCCATGCTTCGGCACGTATGGACCGGCTCGACCGGACTGATGCCACGGAAAACTGACAGAAAACTGGCAGTGAAGCGATGCTTCATTACTTTTCGCCGAGTGAGTGACGTTACCGGAGGCCCTAACCCTTCCCTCGCCCCTCCTCTCTCCTCTCCCCATCTTCACCCCTTCCCCTATTCCCACCTTAAAGGCCGGCAACGCACTTGTGATTCTTGAGTTGCAGGTACCCATGGGCGGCGGTAGTCATTTACCATCAGGTGACCCGTCTGCTCGTTTGCCCCCTATAAAATAAAAAAAAGTAAGAAAAATTATGAAACTACCAGAAATGGAAAAAGATTTAAAAAACAATTCCACCGGACTGTAGATGGGAGTTTAATGGCATTTCTACCAGTTAGTATATTATAATATTAAATCTAATATTACTATATATAGTTCAATAAGCAAAATGTTTGTATGCGTCCCTTATACAATACAAAATAACCTCTTTTGTTTCATGGCCCGCTCGATGTTGTCTGTACGATAATGCTTTTAGCAACAAGGCCGTCCTTTGTAACTCATATTATTTTGAATAATACTGTACTTAGACATCATTTCATTTGGAACATACTAATGTATATATGAAGAGATGTACTTTTTAAGGATATTGTGTGCACAACGGAGTTCGAGACTTGCCTTTGTTATCAATCAATCAATCAGCCTATTCTCCACTGCTAGACATAGGCCTTACTCAATGTGCGCCATAGCACCCGGTTCCCCACCTTCCGCATCCAGTCCTCCCAGCTCCTTCCTCAGGTCGTCGGTCCATCTGGCTGGGGAGCGTCTTACCTTCCGTTTATCTTTATTATCTTTGTTAACGTTTTAACTAAAAGAGTGTATAAAGACAAAATACAATGTGTTAAGAACACCTTCAATAAAGTAAGACATTAATTTATAACGTTAATTGTTGTTTTACACGTTTTGTATTAGTTTGACCTGTATCTATCTATGTGACGGAATCTTTCAACCAAGTCTTTACCAACTTCAAGACGTTCGATTAACTTGAGAATTTGCACACGACGGTCCGATGACAATACAAGACTAAAAAATAAGAAAATAAATTATAGTAAAAAAAAAAAAACAAAAATAGGTTTTTTATATGTTTATTGGATCTAAAAAGGATAAACACAGAAATACACGTATTATTCATACACCGTTTTTGAACAGTGTATTCCTTCACTTACAGGAGACCACAGCATGCACTATAACATCAAAGCTTATACCTAATACAAAATTAATTACCTAAGCAAAATTAATAACTAAGTTATATTAAAAATGACATACTACGTGACCTGTCCTGAGGGGGGAGGGGGGGCTTCAAAATACCACGCTTGGTCATTGGGGCGGGGGGGGGGGGGGGGTAGCTTAGGATTTCGTCACGTAGTCAATATCCTCTAGGGCAATCTCGTGCATTTTCGAGATATATTCAAATATGGCGCGCAGCGTTTAGGGCTTTTAAGGGATTTAAAACCATATTTATAAATTACTACGTGAAAACTAGAGGGGGAGGGGTGGCCTTGGCCTGCCCCCTTCGGGGACTACCTAGGACCTAGACTAGGTATAAAAAATTGTAAAAAGTAGGTCACGTAGTATGGGTACATTCTCTAATTTAAATAAGCAGAATGCAGTGAGGTACATACATACAATTAATGAGAAACTTAAAGAAATTGTTCCAAATGTCTTTTATATCGGAATAAATATTCGCCAATGTTTAAATAGCAAAAAGTAAAAAGTAGAAAATAATTGTGTGTCTGTGGCGGGGAGCTCAGGGTATAACTTAGGAAGAAACTCGCTATTATTGTTGCCATCATTGGAATTGACAAACCAAGGGTGCGTGGTAGATTTCCCTTGTAGCGACATCCACATACAGAGAAAAACATACTCCAATATCATCTAACGAAGATCCTGTATGACGCAATGAAACTTCTCGCGCCGATTAGTATACGTACAACTTCCCAACAACAACTGTTGGGCCGCGGTCAGCCAGGCATGATCTCCTAGCCTGGTCGGAGGATCCTCCCTTTGTGCTGGAGCTGGAACACAACAACCGGTCCTCAACACTCTTCTCAATAGCTATTATAAAATGAATTTTAACTTTTTCCGTCAAATTCAATTAGTAAGTTTTAATGGGTTCGGTTACGAAATAAAGGTTTCATTGTTTGACTCGGTGCCTCTAGGGATTTTCACACTTCAAAAATATATAATATGTATTGTATTTATAAATAGGCAAAGACAAAAAGTTTACTGGGTACCTTTTTATCCTCTATTTGACAATCGATTTTCTTTATCTTTTAGTAGCCATAGACGAACCGTAAGTAATGTTATCAAGAATAAAACCGGACGTACAAGTCTGACTAGCGCACCGAAGGTTCCCTTTTAACTTGTCACAATTCGGATTGAAAGGTTACCTAATTTTCTTGGACTAAAAATACTCCCTCATACATCAATCTACGTCTCAGTCAATTTTCCAAGCGCAAAATAAAAGTACGTAATCGCAAAAATAAAAAAAAAGTCGTGTGATATGTGAAGAAATTAGCAACTTTCGGATTTTTTCCTTCACTTGTGCTGCAAAATAAAAAGCAAAATAATAAATATACCGATAGGTTTCAATAACAATGATATCTGTGTACATATCTTAAGGAGTTAGGATAGCCATCATGGTCACGCAAAATAGGCGCACAGCAGACGTCGAGTTGCGGAAAATAGGTCGCGAATACCATACCAAAACTGTGTGCGGATTTATTATGAAACTTATCAGAACATGAGAAGAGCTTAGATATTTAGAAAGCAGTGATACAGTAGTCAGGCAAGTAAATTTACAACAGAACAGAAAATTACAACGAACGCGGCGATTTAAGTTCAATACCTGTTCGTTCACCTCTGTGTTAGAAATTATCGGACAATTTTGTGAAGAAACTTACCTGAGAGCTTTCTGTAACATTGTGAAATGTTTATAAATTCTACCAATCACCATTATACCACTGTGGTATAATAAATATTACCTAATCCATTCATAGTGGAAGAAGAGTTATGAACAGCACTGGGACAGTTTATAAGCTGAGTTTATATAGATGTTTTTCAGCACAAACAAAGTTACACTCATTATAAATATTTTCTTCAACCCTCGATTAATCTTTTTTGTCGCTTTGTAACAGTGGACTGTGTAGGCATCGTAATGTTATAAGTTATAATCTATTGAAATAAAAATGCATCGCCAAATGTGTTGCTAAGCGCAAAACTCGAGAACGGCTATTTTTTTTTAAATACTGTCATTAAGGCACAAGGAAGGTTCTTATGGAGAGAAAAAACGTAAAAAATGCGAGGAAAATAATAAAAGCAACACTTTTCTTTTCCCATACAAACCACAGACTAAATTAAAACACATGTCCCCTGCGGTCAAACATTTGACGTCAATCAAAACAAAACAAAGGCGCGTTATTACTAAAGTCTAGCATTGTACGAAATAGAAAACTTATTTTTGTAAGTAAGAGTCGTTTATTATTGAAACATTAAATCAAATGATCACTCTGAAATACGTTTTATTTTTTCATTTTTGCTGTTGGACTGCGACAGGCCAATAACTTTTGAGAGAACGAAGTCTGTCGGGGCAGGTAGTTAATAATACTAGACATATACTTACCATGACAAGTAATCACATATACTGGACGCGTGTAATTTCATTAAGCCGTTTTCACGTAATTTTTGAAGTTGTAATACATATTGTGTAAAAATTGTAGCTTTCTGCACTTCTTCTATAGGTATTATAAACTGTAAATATTCCAAAATTCACGTTATTACGTTCGCAAAACTTTCTTAGAAAGGGGTACAAAGAATTCTCTTCACGCATTAATATAATGATGATAATTTAATACATACAATTGTTGTGGCATATTATTATTACTAGAGATCCCGTGGTGGTCAAATTTTGACCATGGTTTATTTCATTGGCCAATATTACTTGACCTGTCATTGTATAAACTTTTGTACCATGACAGGTCAAAATATATACTGGACACTCATAGTTCTATGTACCCGTTTTTGCATTTTTTTTAACTTTGTAGCAAATATTGTTCAAAAATTTTAGCATTCGTCACTTCTTCTCCGTATAAACTATAAGTGTGCGAAATTTCATACTCCTCCGTCCGCCCAATTTTCGTAAAAAGGGATCCAAAGTTTTCGCTTCACGTATTAACATATAGATATATTACTTCAGTTAGCATCGTTACTATTTTGCTTGTATAGTACAACCTAAGGTTATTGGGTAATGTTGTACAGCTTAAAATTATTTTTCAATCAGACTGGTAGATTCTGAGACTAGGTAGGTATTTATTAAGGTTACGAACGAAAAAAAGAAAACTAAAATTTATTTAATCACGTTTATTTCTGTTACAGGTAAATTATATGAAGCCATTTTTACTACAACTTCACGGCAGTTAATTAATAGGTAACCAGTTCATATACAGAACCTTTTTTATTTACCTCTCTGCTTTGTTCGGTAACAGTGGGAGAATTCGGAGCGATTCCGCGTAAATTTAAACCGAATAACTCGGCCACTCGGCCACGTCGAGTGCTCACTCGACACGGTGAAAATTAAACCGGATAAAACTCCATATTTGACCATTCGGCACGGCTACACAAGAGATATAAAAAAACATCTCTGCTTTCACGAAAGAGTCACCTGATGTTCGTCTATCCTAATTGATCTTACTAATATTATAAAAGCAAAAGCTTGTGAGGATGGATGGACGGATAAAGGCACAGAAATCGTAGGAGAGCCATACTTCGGCACGTATGGACCGGCTCGACCGGAGTCTCGGCCTCACAGAAAACCGGCAGTGAAGCAATGCTTGCGAGTGAGATTAACGGAGGCCATAACCCTTCCCTCCCCCCTCCCCCTTCCCCTACTCCCACCTTAAAGGTCGGCAACGCACTTGTGACACTTGAGTTGCAGGTGCTCATGGGCGGCGCCAGTCATTTTCCATCAGGTGACCCGTCTGCTCGTTTGGCTCCTATACCATAAAAAAGATGGTTATTAATGGATGGTATAAGTATAAGTGGATAGTTATTAACATAACAGCTGTTACTTGCGACTTCGTTCGGAGAATTCGGAAATTCAAATCTATCCCACGAGAACCGTAATTTTTCCGGATAAAAAGTATAGCCTATATGCTGTTCCAGACTATAATCTATCTCTGAGATCCGTTTAGCCAATCTAGCGTGATTGACAAAACAAACACCCATCCATTTTCGCGTGGTACGATTGAATACGGATTCGCACAAAATTAGAAGAGCCACTCTTCTAAATTTGTGGCGCTGTCTGTCTGTCCTGGTTGGTCGGGTCAGGCAATTCTTGCTCTGATAAGAGTTTCGTCATGCTGGTCCACCACGTGGCGGTAGCTCTATAGTTCATCCTCTACCTCTCCTGTGTTCAGGCAGTTGTAATGCTTTTTTCACTGCATAGTCCTCGTCTCTTCGCATCGCGTTATAGCCCAGTCAACCTAGCTGTTTAATGATCAAAAATGGACATTTCGATTACCACGCATTTTTATTTTTGGATAAATAGTAAAAAAATGCGCTGATTAAGAATTTCGATACCCGCAATCTGGATAAGTGGGGCCTCTTTTTTTTAACAGTTTAACAAAAAAAAAACTTTTCTTTACATTTTGCGTGGTATCTCATTTCCAGTACGTTTTTCGTCATATGTGCTCAAAGCATTTTTGTTTTTCATTAAATTATCTATAAAAGGAGACCTGTTCAAAGTCTCTAAGTGGTTTTGTTTAACAGCAAATGAAGGTCAAAGTTAAAGAAGAGCGTTTTTTTTCAACATTTAATAACTTTGAAAGGAACGTACGTAGAAGTATGAAACTTCCTGAAATTGTAGCTTGTGATGATACTAAAAAGTGCTACATATTTTAGCGAGATCAGTTTTAGCGATATCACATGAAATGTAAAAAAAAAGTCTTTTTTTGTTATTTAATTGTTAAAAAAGAATGACGCCCCACTTTTCCAGACTGCGGGATATCGACATTCTTAATCTAAATTTTTTTTTACTATCTATCCAAAAATAAAAATGTGCGGTAATCCAAAATTTAGGTATTTAAGTTCCTTGACTGGGCTATTTAAATAAGTTAAAACTTTATGCAATAATATAAAAGACAAGCAAAGACACTTCAAAAAGATTTTTCATAAAGAAACAGATTTCTAAGATTCGCGCAATTTCTTTCGTTCATTTCAATAAGCCACTCCCCATCGGGGATTCCTCTAATGCCTTCATCCCCATAATCCCTTAATCCTCATTCCTATTGACAGGTTTACTGATAGATTATATTTCAAGAAAGTTGGGAGATTTGCTGGGATTATCTCTTGCGGAATTGTTTTGCAACTCGCATGTTAATTTTAATTAAAACTTATTTAATTTCACTCAGACGGTTTCTTTGGGAACTGCTTATGACATTGTGTGATATGGTTTGGTGGATGTATTTTAATTGAGTATGCTTACATGCGCAGGTTATTTAATTACCTATCTATCTGTCTACCGTAATTGAAGGAGTATTTCAAAACAAATGAGAAATAAAGATTGAATTATCTGGGCCGAAAAATTTATTTTCGACCCCTGTAACTTCGCTGTGGATAAAGCTAGGCACCTAAATTCAGTGACCAAGAGGGCATAGTGTATCTAGGTGTATTCTCAAATGACATTTTATTATTTTATATATTTTATTATTATTATTAATTCATGGGAGAGCCATGCTTTGGCACGTATGGGCCGGCTCGACCGGAGTGATACCACGGCCTCACAGAAAACCAGTAGTGAAGCAATGCTTACATTGCTTTTCACCGAGTAAGTAAGGTTACCGGAGGCCCTAACCCTTCACTCCCCCCCTTCCCCCTTTCCCTACTGCCCCCTTAAAGGCCGGCTAAGCACTTGCGACTCTTGAGTTGCAAGTGTCCATGGACGGTGGTAGTCATTTGCCATCAGGTGACCCGTCTGCTCGTTTGCCCCCCCATATCATAAAAAAAGAAATAACATTCAAATTGAACTTGTAGTTGAAGAATATTATTGTATTTTTGTATTGTATTATATTGTCAGCAAGTCAAGTCAAAGTTTCTTACTTTTGTCACTGACTCACTCACTCACTCACCCACCGATCATCAAAATTCTAAGGTAAAATAAAAAAGTTCTAAGAAACCTACTTCCCGTTGACTTATAACACACTGTTTTCTTTCAATCAAAATCAAAATGCGATAGCGGCTTTTTGAAATATTCAATATGGCGGCTGTTTTCCCGAGTTCAGAGTTTCATAATTGACGCAAAAACTAACCAATACATAAACTTCTAGCAGGCACAAAAGCTTCAAATTTTAAACACAGTTATTGATTAACCAATAAAGCAAGAAAAACCCACACATAGGTATGAGATTATAAAGTTACTTTTGCAGTTCATACAATTTCGTCACTCACATTAAGAGTTTGATGTGTAGGTAAATAGTAGACATAGGTAGGTAAAGTAGACGTAATACTAATACGACTAACTGTTTCCTTTAATATGCTTACAAAAAGAAATGAGATCACTTGAAAAACATGACAACGCAGCAATGCAGATCTATTAGATTTATCGTGGGTGAACCATGCTTCGGCACGTATGGGTCGGTTCGACCTGAGTGATTTAAGCCTCTCAGAAAACCGGCAGCGAAGCAATGATTCATTGCTTTTTGCCGAGTGAGTGAGGTTACCGGGGTTACCGGAGGCCCTAATCCTACGTGACGCAAGGCAAGTGGGTGGGTTCCAAACTTGCAAAAAAAGTGCGCACGATTTTTTTTTTATTTTGAAGGAAATAATTCAAGGATAACAGGAAACATATAATCTGTCCATTTCCACAAGCCAAAGTTACAAAAATTGTAAAGAAAGTTTAGTGCATGCAGCTGCAGTGAAGCATGTATTTCCCACTCCACGCCTCTCTTTCCGATTTATCTAAACGATTTATTTTGTAATATGTTTTTCAACAAATTTTGAATTTTAATGGTATTCGTAAATTAACAAAACTATTTTTAGCTTAGAATCATTCCTTAGCTGACTTCTCTTACTCATAAACTACCTCCCTGCCAAGTTTCATTTTCATAGGTCAAATAGTTTTCCAGATTTCGTGATTAGACAGTAGATGAGTGAGTGAGTGAGTGAGTATCTTACCGCTTTTATAAAGGTATACAAATAGTTGAGTCTGTTTGTATTTGCATGCTATTTTCCGTGCGCATTTGACACTTTTGTCAGATTAAGAGAATCCCTCCAAATAATCGTCAGATTATTGGTCAGTTTGTCTACGACAGTAAGCTGAACCATCTGTATGAAAATCTGACGCACTCGGGTTTGTCAAATAGGCGATTTTTTTTTGCATTTTCAAAAAGTCGCCGCGAGCGTGCGTCACGTCCGAATCGTCAGATTATTGAATAGGGGTATCTTTCGGATGTACTTAACATCCCCTCTTAATTTCTGACGCGCTCGAAAAAAAATTTTTTTTTCCCATTTTCTACTTTTCCATACGGCCACCCCCACCGTGCAAATCGGTAGATTATCCTACCTCCATTATCAGATACATGTGGGGTGTCTACACTTTTAATATCTGACACGCTAGAGTAAGTCCATTTTACTATTTTTTTTTCCATCATTGAAAACCTGTAGAAGCTCCCCCCACCAGTGAAACGGATACATCGCATGAACTCTTTTTCTTTCTAGCATCTAATCTTCAAAATCCAATAGGTCCCAACGACGCTCGAGTAAATACCCATTTATCATATTCGGCTCCCCTTCTAATTAGCCGTTCCCGCAGTTTCACCTGCGTTTATGGTCACTGCTCCGCTCTTATTGGTCATAGCGTGATGTTATATAGCCTTCCTCAATAAATGGGCTATCCACTATAATAATTTTTCAATTTGAACCAGTAGTTCCTGAGATTAACGCTTTCAAGCAAACAAACAAATAAACACTTCAGCTTTATAATATTAGTATAGGTATCGAATCTACCAATACGTATACATAAGAACATTTTTTATATATGCCTAAATGTTATGTTGTGACTTAAATGAAGATTTTTTTCTTTTTCATTAGTGCCTCTTTTATTACGAAAGCGCAGACAACAACATGTTTCTATGACTTAATATATTTGGGCACCCTGACGGCAGAGAGGTGACTTAATTAGAACTCCTACGAGAAAGTGAATGTGGAGGCGCTATTTCAACAAAGTTTCAGAAATATAAGGCTTTATTATACTATACTATATATTTTACTTGCCTTGTTTTCTAGAAGTTACTTGTACTATAACGTGCCGTCGTAGTTCCTCATTTTCACTTTCAAATTAAGTTTCGCTGTGATATTAAACATATGAAACAGAATTATAACACGTTGTTATTTCATTTTGTGGTATTACAGAAGTTAAGCTTATTATTATTAAGCTATTGGATATTTTGATCGGTCTTAAACGTTCGTGAAATTTGGTCGAATTGCACAGACCGCAGCCACGTATTGCGGTGCGTGAAAGGTAACAGAAAAGTCGGGCGGTTGTTCGTATGACTAGCTTTTATTTATCTATATATTAATACGTGAAGCGAAAACTTTGGACCCCTTTTTACGAAAATTGGGCCTACGGAGGAGTATGAAATTTCGCACACTTATAGTTTATACAGAGAAGAAGTGACGAATGCTAAAATTTTTGAACAATATTTGCTACAAAGTTAAAAAAAATGCAAAAACGGGTACATACAGCTATGAGTGTCCAGTATATATTTTGACCTGTCATGGTACAAAAGTCTATACAATGACAGGTCAAGTAATATTGGCCAATGAAATAAACCATGGTTGAAATTCGACCACCACGGGATCTCTAGTTATTATTAATCTCCATTATATATCGATTGACCTATTGGTCTAGTGGTTAGTAATCCTGACTGCTAAGCCAGAGGTCGTGGGTTCGAGTTCATGATCATGCTCATCACACAATTATTTGTTCTGTGTCTGGGTGTAATATATCCTACTAATATTATAAACGTGAAAGGATCATGTGATTCCAACAGGATCGGGATTTTTATTTTTTATTTTTTATGTTATAGGGGCAAACGAGCAGGCGGGTCACCTGATGGTAAGTGACTACCGTCGCCCATGGACACCCTCAAGAGTCACAAGTGCGTTGCCGGCCTTTGAGATAGGAGTACGCTCTTTTCTTGAAGGTTTGAAGGTCGTATCGGTCCGGAAATACCGCAGGCAACAATTTGTTCCAGAGATTGGTTGTGCGAGGCAAGAAATTTCTGGAGAACCGCACAGTGGTGGATTGCCACCAGACTTATCCAGGTGATGGGGATGAAAGTTTTGTCGCGTTGAACGATGGCGAAACGTTGCGGCCGGTATAAGTCCGAACAATTCCTCGGAGCACTCCCCATGATACATGCGATGGAGAATGCAGAGTGAAGCTACATCTCTACCCAACGCCAAAGGGTCAAGCCGATCTGAAATATCCTGGCAATCGATGATTCGAGTCGCTCTCCGTTGAATGCGGTCAAGAGGGAGAAGCTGGTACTGGGGTGCTCCTGCATAGATATGAGAACAGTATTCCATATGCGGCCGAACCTGCGCCTTATAAAGTTGTAGCCGGTGGGCCGGGGTGAAATACCGTCTCGATCCATTCAGCACACCAAGCTTCTTCCAGGCTAATTTGCCCTTACCCTCCAAGTGACCGCGGAACTGGACTTCGCTCGATATATCGACACCAAGGATTCCGATGCTGACTGTGGCAGTCAGGGAAGTGCTTTCAAAGCGAGGTGACACGACAAACGGTATCTTTTTGGCGGTGAACGCGCAAACCTGTGTCTTCGTTGGGTTAAATTGGACTAGATTAAGTCGACCCCAATCAGAAACTCCTTCTAAGGAGGCTTCGATTTCAGACACAAGTTTGGATCGACTCTCAGTGACGTTTTCCCGAGAAATGTTAGCGCGGCCTGTATACAAGGCATCACTCGTGCTATCATCGGCATAGCAATGAATGCCGCTGATTTGCAGCATTTCATTGATATGCAGAAGAAACAGCGTGGGTGATAGCACACAGCCTTGTGGGACACCAGCATTCACAGACTTGAAGTCGGAGCATGCACCGTCGACAACGACCTTGATGCTTCTGTCTGCGAGAAAACTGGTGATCCAGTTGCATAATTTCTCGGGAAGCCCATAGGAAGGAAGCTCCGAGAGAAGCGCTTTGTGCCAGACCCGATCGAAGGCCTTCGCTACGTCCAAACTGACTGACAACGCCTCCCCCTTGGTCTCGATCGCCTGTGCCCACCGGTGTGTTAGGTATACGAGAAGATCACCAGCTGAACGACCCTGACGGAAAATGGATTCCATAATCTTGGAGAACAAGGTGGTTATGGCTATAGGTTTATAGTTGGACGGATCCGAGCGGTCACCTTTTTTAGGGATCGGGTGCACTAAAGCTGCCTTCCATGAGTTCGGGACGACGCCGATTGAGTAGGAGAGCCGTAAAAGGCGCGTTAAAACCGGTGCCAACTCTGGAGCACACGTCTTCAGCACGATGGGAGAGATTCCGTCGGGCCCACTCGACTTATGAATATCCAGGGAAAGAAGTGCTTTACGCACTGAGGTTTGGAAGAAGCGGACTTCCGGCATAGAACTGTCGCACCGAGGAATGGTCGGCGGTACGTTTCCCCCGTCGTCCAAAGTCGAGTTGGACGCAAACAGTTTGCCCAAAAGGTCGGCTTTCTCCTTAGCGTCGCGGGCCAACGAATTATCTCCCATTAGCAGGGGTGGAAGGGATGGTCTACAGAAATTCCCCTGGACAGCTTTGGCAAGAGACCAAAATGCTCGAGTTCCAGAAGGGAGACCCACCAGTCTCTCACCAATTTTGCCGATGTGCTCCGACTTCGCCCTGGCAATGTCTCATTTGAAGGACCTGGAGGCAAAGTTGAGCTGCTTTTTTAATGCGCTGGTCTTTACATCCCGTACTGCCGCTGCACTTGCTCAAGCTTGGTAATATTCCTGCTTTCAGCGGGACGCCGTTTTGCAGGATCGACCAAACCAAGGCTGGGATTTACCACTAATGGGAATTAGAGAGGATGGAACGAAAAGCACCATTCCCTGAAGCACCACATCAGCGACAGAAACGGCAACGACGTTGGGATCATCCGGCTTGAAGCAGACCTGCCTCCAAGGGTAGGATGCAAAGAAGGTTCGCATCCCATCCCAGTCTGCTGACCTATAGTGCCACACACGGCGGCAGCCTGCAACTCGCGACCACGGCGAGCACGTGAGTGTCACCGTACTCCGGATCAGGCAATGGTCCGAGGAGCCAATTGGGGCCTCAACGGAGACTTGGTAGCCGTCCGGATGAGAGGTCAGCAGAAGGTCCAACAGTGAAGGCTCGTGGCTTTCTACATCTGGGATTCACGTAGGCGTTGCTACCAGTTGTGTCAAGCCATATGTCAGGGCGAAGTCGTGAGCAGATCTCCCCGCATGATCGGTTTTGCGTGAGCCAAGCCATTCAGCGTGGTGGGCGTTAAAGTCGCCAAGTATCACGATCTCTGCGGATGGGATCTGCTGCAGCACAGAGTCTGTAGCCATTTGGACGTGGTCGAAGAGTCGGTCAGTTTCGGCATCACCGCTATGGGACCTATAGGCATGCATAGACGCGGGGATGGTCGTCGCTGTCTACACGGAGCCACAAGATGGAAAAGTCCCTGCCTTCAAGATTGCCGAGGCGGCGAGAACTGATATCGTCTCTAACGTACACGCACACACCAGCCCTAGGAACAAAGGAGTGCTCCAGACCGTACCCAGGGTAGGAAAGATAGGATGTGTCCGCTGGAGACGATATCTGCGTCTCGGTTAAAAAGAGCAAGGCTGGCTTTGCTGTTTCGAGGTGGTGGTGAACAGCGTTGAGGTTGCAGTGTATGCCCCTGATGTTGCAGAAGTCCACGGTGAGCGTGGCAAGGGGTGCCTTGTTATGCTTGCTCTTGCCCCTAGCAGATGTTTTAAGCGCGGTTGTGCCCTCCCCAGAGTACGAGGGGTAGCCTGGGCGTCCACGTCCAGGTGCACTGTGTTCTGAGCGTGGATGCCCAGAGGGGGATTCTCCAACGCTAGCGCAGCTGGTACCCCCCTAGGGTAATGTTCTTTTTAACGGCGCCATCATTGGAGGGAGGGGGGGTTGGGGTTTGGGCCTCCGGTAACCTCACTCACTCGGAGAAAAGCAATGCAAGCATTACTTCACTGCCGGTCTTCTGTGAGGCCGTGGTATCGAGCGGAGTCGAACCGGCCCATACGTGCCGAAGCATGGCTCTCCCACATCAAAAACTTACTTACTTACGCGGGTGAAACCGCGGGACGCTGCTAGTATATAATAATAATTTCACACATCTCACATACGGCCGTATGATCCCAAACTAGGCAGAGCCCGTACTATGGTAACCAGACTGCTGATAAATATACTTATAGTCCCGATCCCGTTGGAATATCGGGATAAAAAGTAGCCCATATGTTAGTCCAGGTCTCCAGCTATCTACAAACCAAGTTTCTTCGCAATCGGTTCAGTAGTTTTGGCGTGAAAGAGTAACAAACATCCATACATACATACATACATCCTCACAAACAGTCAACCAACAAGTCGCAAACTCGCCTCTAAGATACCTTTTTGAAGTTTACTTATAACCATGTTTTTTTACAATCAAAGCAATTGATGCGATAATTGGCTTTTCGAAATATAGCGATTGTTTTCCCGAGTTCAGAGTTTCACAATTGAGTTGAATAGGTATGTACACTTGACGCAATATTTATATATATTAGATACAGTTGACAGAAAGTAATACGAATGTCTAAAGGCATGAGTATTGTTCACATAGCTACAGTAACAAAGGATCCAAGGACGCAATATCTAAAACTGTGTGTGCTAGGCTAGACTGGCAGCTGGAATTTCATTACGTACCTAACAATTCGCTTTCAAGGATACCAAGTGCTTTACTGTTTACTAAACGTATCATATTTGACCGTTGCGTTAAATTTAAGAGGTAATTGGTTACGGATGTGACAATTTCATATCCAGATTCAGTTGTAATCTCTAATATTACGCTATACATACATCTATGGGGTTATATTCGAGAGGTACCGCCATAGGATTAATATCTATTGTTCGTGGGAGAGCCATCGGCACGTATGTTCGACCGGAGTGATACTACGGCCTCACAGAAAACCGGCAGTGAAGCAATGATTGCATTGTTTTCCGCCGCGTGAGTGAGGTTACCGTAGGCCCTAACCCTTTGAGGGCCTTTTCCCGCAACGGGTGGAGCACGTACCCCCGTCGATGGCCCCTTTGGCCGGAGATGACGGGGAGGACGAGGAGGATGGTGTTCCGCCCGTCACGGAGGCGGAGGTAGGGGCGGCTGTTCTACGAATCCGTTCCAAGAACACCGCCCCCGGGCCAGACGGGATCCCTGCCCGAGTGTTGGCCCTTGCCCTTGACCACATGTCCGACCGCCTCAGGGAGGTGTTCGACGCTAGCTTGGCGTCCGGGCGCTTCCCTGATTGCTGGAAGAGCGGGAAGCTGGTCCTTTTAAGGAAGCCGGGACGGCCTACCGACTCAGTCGCGGCCTACAGGCCCATCGTGTTGCTGGACGAGGCGGGTAAATTGTTTGAGAGGGTCCTCTCTGCCCGCATCGTCCGGCACCTTGGCGAGGTCGGCCCCGATTTGTCGGACGCCCAATTCGGTTTTCGAGCGGGGCGTTCGACGGTCGGTGCTGTGTTGCGCCTGAGGGCCGTGACCGAAGAGGTAGTGAGCTGTGGCGGCGTGCTGTTGGCGGTGTCGTTGGACATCGCCAACGCGTTCAATAGTCTGCCATTCAGCTGCATCAGGGAAGCACTCCACTATCACGGAGTGCCAGGGTACCTGAGGCGGCTAGTGGCAGACTATTTGGAGGAGCGTACCGTCATGTACGAGGACCGAGATAGAGTATTGAGTCGTCGGCCCATGTCGTGCGGTGTTCCGCAGGGGTCTGTCCTTGGACCACTCCTGTGGAACATGGGGTACGACTGGGCCCTTCGAGGCGACTTCCCCCCCGGGCTCGGCGTAATCTGTTACGCCGATGACACATTGGTCACAGCCCGGGGGGTGAACTTTCAGGAGGCGGCGCGCCTGGCTACCAGGGGAGTCTCTCTGGTGGTCAGGCGCATCGAGGCGCTGGGTTTGCGGGTGGCCCTTGATAAGACGGAGGCCCTTTTATTTCATGGGCCCCGTCGTGGTCCACCCCCTGGTGCCTCTATAGAGGTCAACTCGGTCCTCGTACCGGTTCAGGCCCACATAAGGTATCTGGGCCTGATCCTCGACGGTAGGTGGCTCTTCGACGAGCACTTCCGACAGCTTGCTCCGAAGCTGGTCGGCGCTGCGTCCGCCCTTGGGCGACTCTTACCCAATTTGGGTGGACCCAGCGTCGCTACAAGACGCCTGTACACGGGGGTTGTCCGGTCAATGGCACTGTACGGTGCACCGGTGTGGGCGGAAGCTCTGACCGCCCAGAATAGGGCGCGCCTCTGGCGCCCTCAGAGGGTTATGGCGGTTAGAGCCATACGCGGATACCGCACCGTGTCGACGGAGGCGGCGTGCGCATTGGCCGGGACACCCCCGTGGGATTTGGAGGCGGAAGTGCTCGCCGAAGTATATCGGCGAACGGCTGAGTTCCGGGCGGGAAGCGGCAGTCGGCCCCCGCCCGAAGAGGTACGCGAATGGCGTGAGGCCGCTCGCCGAGCCACCATGGCTCGTTGGTCGTCCCGGCTGGAGGCTCCACGTGCTGGCTTTGCCGCCGTGGAGGCGCTCCAGCCGGTCATCGTCGAGTGGGCAGGGCGGCAGCACGGGACCCTTTCCTTCCGACTGACGCAGGTCCTTTCCGGGCACGGCTGCTTCGGGAAGTACCTGCACTCGGTCGCTAGGAGGGAACTGAGTCCCGCCTGTCACCACTGCGACTGCAGTGAGGACTCGGCTCAGCACACGCTGGCAGTTTGCTCCGCCTGGGCGACGCAGCGTCGGGCCCTCACTGCAGTCATCGGAGGGGATCTCTCGCTACCGGCCGTCATACGCTCCATGGCCGGTAGCGACAGGAATTTTACCGCGGTCGCGACCTTCTGCGAGGACGTCATCTCGCAGAAGGAGGCGGCGGAAAGGGTCCGGGAGGACGATCTCCACTCGGACCAAATTCGCCGCCGGCGAACCGGGCGGCGGAGGCGCGCATACCAGCGCCTCATGCCGCCCTGAGTGTGGCCGCGGGTGGACGGGACGGGTTTTCCCCTCCACCCGCTGTAGTGGCCCCCCGCGAGGAGGCGGCGTCCGCGTGTGCCTGGACGTCACCTAATTGAGACGATTTTACCCGGAGGTGGTGCCCGCGCTTTTGCGGGCAGGCGCTAGGGGGGGTCCGGATGTCTTAATAAAGCTGTTCCCGGATCCCTCCTACTTAAGGCGCAGTACGGCACACCGTGTGGTTTTAGTCGGTTCGATTCCGACACACCGCCCCGCCGAAAACCCCGGTGGGGTGACGGCCCGAGGGGGTTTCCACACGCCCAAAAAAAAAAAAAAAAAAAAAAAAAAAAAAGGCCCTAACCCTTCCCTTTTCCCCTCTTCCCGCTCTTCCCCCCTCTCCCACCTCTTCCCCTACTCCCACCTTAAAGGGCGGTAACGCACTTGTTATTCTTGATCTGCAAGTGCCCATGGGCGGGGGCAGTCATTTACCATCAGGTGACCCCATCTACTCGTTTGCCCCCTGTACCATAAAAAAATACTAAATATTAATACGTGGAGAGAACTGAATGTAGGGTACGTTCAGTTCTCTTAATTTTCTCGTTCTTTTTAATTTCGTGAAGGGAGAGGGATGTGGAATTTGGAATAGTTAGTTTATGTGTGGAAGAAAAACGGCTAGAAAAGCTACAGGGATCCAGTATATATGTTGACCTCTCATGGTACGGAAAATGTATACAATGACAGTTCAAGTTATACTCGTTAACGATATAAAACAAAATATTGAAACATTGTCGAAATTCGACCACCAAGCGACCTCTAGTTTATTGTTACATTTTATTCGATAGTTTCTAGCGTATACAACAACAATAATTAGGTATCTGAGAAACTATAATCAATGTTTATTTAATTGCTGAAAGCATGATTAGGCACTTTGATTTGATCATCAGATCAGTTAACAGAGCAAATGTCAAATATCAAAATGCGAAATCTTATGTGAAATATCATTCAAATGTTCAATGAACTTGATCACAGATTAGTAAATTTTCCTTTGATCAACGTTTCAGAAACTCGAACTGATTTGACACCACTGTTAATTTGACAGCTCTGTTAGTTGAACAATATTTTGATCAGCCCCTCAGAAACCGCGATTAAGTCCCGATTTACGCATCTAATTGGGAAACCGGGACCTATTGGGAAAGTTTGTACCTACCTGCACTATGTGCTGTGAAAAATACGGTGTTGGGAGTGCATATAGGCACCGTTTGCCAATAACCGCATGCTTGTTCGCAACCGTAGTAGAATTAAAAAATACCCGTCCAGGCTTCCGGTTTGAATTACGATTTTCCTGTGCCTTCCTACTTTTGAATTCCGTCTTGAATTTAAAAACTTGGAAGCATTAAGGTACACACTATAACGGCACTGCAAAGGCACAGCAACAGCACGGCGCCGCCTGAAATTGAGGCTACCGCTAGCCGCCAGCATGCTTTACCACACGTCGTCCGCGAGATGCAAGCTCGCAGTCCGCGCGCCGCCCGCGAGGTGCAAGCTAATTTCATCGTCTTCATGTGCGACACGATGCGAAGTTTTTTCGCTTGCGGCTCGCAGTCGGCGCGCTGCAAGCACGCGGAACGCGCGCTGTAAGCGAGCTGACCGCGAGTCGAGTCGTATAGTTGCAGCAGGCGCGACTGCCCGCCGTTGGCTTTTTCATATTGTCATTATGAAATGTACCATACGACCACGTTTTAACGCTTAGATTTGAATGATAACTTAATTGCTGGGTTGGAGCCGTGCCGTTACCGTGACGATATAGTATGTGATGACCTTTACCCAATACGTAACTATTAATTGTCAAATGACAAGTATCATTATCCAATACGCTCCACGAACGCTAAAACGTTGACAAAAATTGCGCTTAATCAGGGACCCTGCTGCCTATTAACCAACAAGACCCTTATATTACTCGCGAAAAGTTTGTCCAAACAATGCGATTAATACAGTAATTGTGGCCTGGGCCGGCCTTTTGTACTCTGACAACACACCTAATTAAATCTGAAGGGTTGCCCGCCCGCCATGTTGTACCACAGATAAATAATAGAAAGTGGATAGGATTTTAGGGTGCTTTCGGTCTATTTTAGGCCGTTTCCCGCTGAGATTAGGAACAGTTTATTCTCTTAAGGGCATAAATGGGTTTATATTTTTGTTGAACCCTGTTTATATTCAGTCTATATTAAAGATATTACGGTTACTAATTTCTAGTTTCTGGCCAGACAGAGGCAGAGAGGAGGGGGGGATCTTGAAGTACATTGACTAAATTCGTTAATTATTTTCTATTAATGAACTTTAGGGTAAATAAACACAAGTATTGTAGGTCTTTGATTAATTACAGTAAGACGATTTACTCAAAATTTATGGAGTGTTTGAATATAAATTACATATTAAATGAATGTGTATGTGTTGGTCTGTGTATATTACTAATGACATCAAACTATACATTATGGAAGTAATAGTGTGTACTCCCATATATTCAAAGTATTTTTTTTTTAAATTCCAGATTATTATAAGTATTTTCAATAGCGGTTTTTGTACACCTTGTAAAATTTCTACATCACCTCAAGGTTGACTTTTAGAGAGGCATTAAATCCGCCTTTATATAAATGTGCATCAATTTTTAAATAAATGAATAAAATCATACAACTTTCGCCAATGTCGTTTTGGTCAGGACTCATCGTGATGAATAAAATTATATTTATTTATGCACTGCATTACTGTTGGTAAGCTTTGATGGTATCTGCTTTATGGTGACAATCTTGGTGGATATGGTCACAAACACTCAGGTGGTAGTACTCTACCACTATCAGTTTCAGAACATCCCAAAAGTAAATGTATCACCAATGTTAGAATTTTAATATAGTAGAATTATTTAGACTGGCCTGTTGGTCTAGTGGTTAGTGACCCTGACTGCTATGCCATAGGTCGTGGGTTCGATTCCCACCCGAGTCTGGGTGTTCTTTGTGTCCGTTGTTTGTATGTTTGTAAAGTCCCCCGCGACACAGGAGTAATTCCTAATGCGGGAGTTGTCTTTTTAAAAAAAAAAAAAAAAAATATATAGTTTCATAATGAGATAAAGAAATATAGAAACGTAAAGAAGTAGCAACATTATTAAAATGTATTAATAATGAAATAAGGCAACCCATCAGAAACAGAGAAAAACAGGAATTAGAAAAATCCCAACGTATGCCGCGGGATTAGGTTGAATACTGAACACAAAACAGGAATAAATGTCTAAAACAAAAATCACGAGACAAGTTACAACGCCTATTAAGAAATTCAAAAAAATATCAGCAATGATAGTGAGTCCCACCATGCCTACTTCTTTATAATAACATGTTATTTTTACTACTGTGGCCCATTGCCACTAGCAGAAGAAATCATTGAGACTTCTATTTCAAAGCTCTCAACCTTCCTCAACAACGGAACAGATTAGAAAGGAGCTAAACATCTCTCAGACAAAACTTCTCAATGGTCAACTACGCTTTGGAACCTGGCTCTTTGCCGAGCACTAACAACCCACTATGGTTGGTACAAAAAATGGAAGAACGATAATAGTGTACTTTTAAACTTTTTAAAACTTGAAAAGGTGCAAGGATTTAATCCAACTAATATAATGAATGTGAAAGTTTAGATGGATGGGTGGATGGATGTTTGTTACTGTTTCACGCAAAAACCACTGAACCGATTGCGATGAAATATTGGAATGGAGATAGCTGGAGACCTGGATTAACGCATAGGCTACTTTTTATCCCGATATTCCCACGGGATCGGGATTTACGCGGGTGAAACTGTGGGTAGTAATTTATAAATTCTCAAAGCGCCATCTATGACGGACTCAAATGACGGCTTCCATCCGGTTCTTCATCGCTTGGATAAGCGCCTCCTCTTAATTGGTTTCCCACTTTTGATGTACTTCATTTTCAGTTGGCCAAGCGTCTCTAGAGCAGGATCTCTCGCTCTGTCTCGTCTTTTGAGCTCATCCCACAAATGCTCAATAGGATTTATATCAGGGTCAGCTATTTGCTTTTGATTTTTTATAATGATATCAATTCTCTTTTTTATTAAATTACCAGAATAATGATTACTTAAGTGTCTCGAGTTTTTTGATGAGAAGTTACCCTTCCATAAATACTTGCCAAATTGGAACATTTTAATATGTGGTGTTGCTAGAAAGGTGACGGCATTTCTGGCGTCTTACAACACTATAGCTGAAATAACAATAATATCATACCAAAAAAAATCTGTCATCTCTTAAGCATTAGTTTGTATGTATATGTATTTTGGATGACAATACTATGATTTGGCATCTTGGAGCTGATCTGATGATAGACGTAGGAGGTGGATAGTGCAACTCTTCAGTGGCTACTAGTAAACCCCTCAAGTTTGGACTCATATGATTTGTTTTGCCGATTCCAACACAATGGGCTTGGTAACAATGGTCTGATGATGAAGCCAGGAGAATTTTATACATTTTAATTAGTTTCGATATTAAAGCGTGTCTTTTTTAGTTTTAATACGAATGAAAAATATATGTGGAGTGCGATAATGTGTCAAAAATATCTAGAAGCCAAAAGTCACAAGTACATAATTAAATATTATGATGTACGAATGTGGCCGTCTGGAGGTCAGCATAGGTAATTATGACAATATTCGGCACATTTCGAATGTATTTTACCTACGTCACATGCATACCAAGAATCTAATATATATATACGCTATGGGAATTACCGTCATTGTGTTTATGTTTGTTGCTTTTTTAAAAAGGTTATACTACGCGGAAACTATTTTTCCATATAGATTTCTTACAAATAAATATCAAGACTTTTATAAATGACCTTCGGTGTACAAGTATCACCTAGCCTCGATATCTGTACACAGTGCATGCAAAGCATTGAAGCCGCACAAATGCGTCAAGTGCTCGGGTCAACCGCGGCGCATAATTAGGATGATCTCTTGGACAAGCCAACGTATGATTGTAGCCGGCTAATCTGGATTATTTTTTCAAGTGGCGATATCTATAATCTCTAATACTTACTCGTAGATTGTTTACGGTGACTTTTCATGAGTTTATTTCCACGCATGTTTAATATATCAAGAGGATCAGGGACCACAGATAATGTACCAGGATTTGTATTTAATCATCCTTTAAAAAACTCAGTGATTTTGAGAAGTAACCTATGTTTAGTAATTTATGTCCTGAGGTTGAGATAGTGATGGATTTGTAAGTTAACTAATTTTTTATTATTATTCATATTTAGTTATATAAACTTAAAATATAAATATGTGAGACTATAAAATCCACTTAACACGTGGTTTGGAACTTTTGTCACTGACTACTACAGACTGATAAAAAAAAAAGAAAATTAAAAAATAAAAGAAATACTCGATATAAGTAAGCGAATGGAAAAGCGAAGAAGTGATTGAAAGAAAACTTGGAAACGTTTATAAAAACCTACATATGATACTTATAATACATTATGATACTTACGTAGAGGTGGTAAAGTTCCTACACTTCAGACGCTCGGCCGACGGCGGGCTAGACGGAAAAAAATGTTAGCCCAACGATAAATGCTGACCGTGAATTGATTTATTTTATTTACGCCATCTGTGGATTCTGCGCGCTACTACTGTACTTTGATGTTGTTGTATACTTGTAAAGAAAGTATTAATTATTTTTATATCACCAATTAAGTATGCCAGTTGAAATAAAATAAACTTGTGTTGCTCTGTAAACAAAGATTTTTATTTGTTAGAATTTACTTAACAAAACCACACAAACATTATGCTTAACTACACAACATTACACAGTAATACAAAACCTTACCTCTAAACAAAAAAACGACATTTTCTTTCACTGTCTACATATTCTATTTTAAATTATTTGAGAAAAAAACATTGTACTCTATCCCCGAAAGAATCAGCGCAGGAATTCCGCCAATGTCAAGTGTTTTATAATTATACAAGTTAAATAACAACAACGTAAAAAAATGGAAGTTTATATATTATTTTATTATGGACTCTATCCCGCGCAAGAATCAGCGCAGGAATTCCGCCAATGTCAAGTCGCCCATGCTGATTTACGTCCATTTTTTTTCACGTGGACACACACGCGGACCGCGTGCTGCAAGCGAGCTGTCGCTTGCAGCACGCGGTCCGCGTGCTTACAGCGCGCCGACTGCGAGCCATCAGCGAAAAAACTTCGCATCGTGTCGCACATGAAGACGATGAAATTAGCTTGCACTTCGCGGGCGACACGCGTACTGCGAGCTTGCACCTCGCGGGCGACGCGTGGTAAAGCACGCTGGCGGCTAGCGATAGCCTCAATTTCAGCCGGCGCTCTGCTGCAGCTCTGCAGCTGTGCCGTCGCAGTGCCGTTATAGTGTGTGATGACTTTTAGACGTTTTTTATCTAAATATTACTTAAAAAGGCAAAAGGTTCATTTTGATGTAGAACCCAGAAATATTTATATGAAAGAGAAAGTTTTTGTTGAAGTAGATATTACCCAACCCGTCTACATTCCTATATTATAGTGATAGCCAAATATCGCTTCAGATATTTGGAGGGAATTTCTTTATCGGATTTTTAAAATCTTCGTCGCTAAAATGTCGAGGACTTTACCTAAATTCTATTGAAGTGTAAGATTGGTGTGTGAGAACATACTTTGTTATCAGCTTATTTCTTAAAAATATGTTTCTTAAAACTATAATATTTTGTAAAAGGCGGGGCATGGCACTTTAGGAGATCGCTTCCAGCAGAAAACGGCAACACCACGAACAGACGGGTCACCTGACGGTAAGTGAGTACCACCGCCCATGGGCATCTGCAACTCAAGAGTCACAACTGCGTTGCCGCCGAGAGTAGGGGAAGGGCGGAAGAGGGAGAGTGCGGGGAGGGTAAGAAGAGGGAAGGGTTAGGGCCTCCGGAAACCTCACTCTCTCGGCGAAACACAATGCAAGCATTGCTTAACTGCCGGTTTTCTGTGACGCCGTGGTATCACTCCGGTCGAGCCGGCCCATACGTACCGAAGCATGGCTCTCCCACAGTTAAAGGTATATCATCTATGTGATAAAAAACTAGTTTACAAACTGGTAGGACGATCTTATTTATAATGTAACAGAATTGAAAAAGGAATGCTCCAATGGTCACAGGTGTTGCCATAACTTACTATTACTATCCTCAGTATCGTCAAAATTCAACATCTTTGGCCAATTGTTGACCCAGACGCTGTTTATGTCCAAGTCGGACGCCCGGTCACGAACCTTGGCTTTAAACTTCAAGTGCGTAATAGATATTCATAATTACTTGCTTCAACGGTGTTCGAATACTTTGCTAATAGTATTACATACCTGACTGGTTTCATAGGACCAACGTATGTGAATATTTCCAAGTCTAACTTCTTGGCATAGTGTAGATCGTCACTCTAGGCCATGATATTGGAATATGGCCTAATTTATCTCATAAAGATGTTGCAAATAGGACTGACATTGTTATTCATCATTTGATACAAGTTCATCACATCGGAAATTAATATTTAATTACTTTTACGTTACAAAAATGCGTCAAAATTATATTTTGTTGGTATTTGAGTTTGTTTTATCTCTTCTTATGTAAATAACGCATGCTATAATTGTTATTATACGCCTGAAAGTCTATTCAAAAACTATGAGATTGCCTTAAGAAACTCTCCTTGTATTGACTTTTCAAATTATTTTTTAAATAGCAACCCGCCCGGACGGTTAGCAGATACATCTTCAACAATCATCATCATACTTTAACTAATTTACACAAAACCTTAACTAATTATATACCTAAACCTTCCTCATGAATCGCTCTATCTATTGGTGAAAACCGCATGAAAATTCGTTTAGTAGTTTTTGAGTTTATCGCGAACAGACAAACAGACAGAGGCGTCGGGGAACTTTGTTTTATAATATGTATGTATTATTATTTAATTATGATCTTTTCATGTCCGACGGCAGTAGCTTTTACCAAAAGTAGACTTTTTTAACTGAAAATGTTTATATGTACAAAGTACCTAGTTTTATAACATGACGTTATAATTCCTCTCAAGTAAATGCCTTTTTCTCTTTACTTCTATCTTACAACAAAAGTACACGTTATTCTTTTATCTATTATCGATTTTGTCCATCCTGGTTACCTGTAAAAGATCGCTCTTAGCGATAAGTCCGCCTATTGTACATCACCACTTTGTGTGTTTTGTTTTAAGCTATAATATGTCGTTGGCGTACAATGAAAATTATTCTATTCTTTTTAAAAAAAAGTAACAATATTATTATTTTGCTAAGGAAGTTAGCCGACAACCGCGACAAAGTGCATGGAGAGAGGCCTATGTTCAGCAAAGAACGTCCCCCGATGGAAATGATAATACGACATGTAAGACTATAAGTGTGACCAAAATGTATGTCTCAATAAAAACTTTCGACATCCCAGTGCAGTATTAAGCTCTCCAAAAATCACTACCCAACTGTCAAGTATTGAAATCGTCATAAAAAGAGTTCTAGTAGCTGTCAAAAACTCAAATATCATCGTAAAATGTCACTTTATTACTGAACGGAACGAATAGGATCATACATGCAAAATATGGCGGCATTATGGCGCTCAATTTTTATTCTAACACTAAAACCGTTTATGCTGTTTTTATTGCGAGGATTGGATATGGGCTTCATATGGGCGTTATATCTGGGCTTTTTATAACCTTCACTTTTTTATAGGGTGAAAACACAAGAAAATGGTTTTCAAGATCATTATCTAGGTTATCTCATAGCTAAGCGTTTAAAACAAAATAATAACAGTGGGCCCGTCGAGCGTTAATCATAATTAAATTCATTTAATTCAATTAAACCATTCATAAGTATTTTTGAATTACCAGGAACAGGAGTCTGTTGCTGTTCTAATACCTACTTCTTATGAAGAAGAACAGGACTTCCCTCTCTACGTAAGGTGTAGGAGTTTATAAACATTTTTTCAGTAAGCAAAGCCACGTGGAACAGCTGGTCTATAAAGGCTACTGAACGAGTAATGTACGCACTTTCACCGTTTAATAAGCTGTGTATGGCTTCCAATGAGCGTTTTGATCACCCATTCCTATGATATGACTGTAAAAGACGCGTAATGAAAGTTTAATAACACGTTATAACACGTATAACTTTACTATATACGAAAATATACTTCAAACGACGTAAGGGGAAATAAGTGTCTTTCTCAAGTTGGTCACTTATTCGTATCAACTATATAACTTTACTGAAGTACTTTATCACTTACAAAATACATCTTAATGTACAATCGCTTGTTTTAACCATCAAATAACATGCATTATTGAGTGAAAAGCTATTTTTTTTTGGACGAATGTACCTTATTTCCTTTTATCTACCCCTGGTAACATGCATGCAAAATCTCATGATGATTGGTTCAGTATTTATGACATGAAAGTGCAATAAACAATCAAACTCAGGAGAGTAAGGATAAGTATAGGATATAGGATTGTAGACAACGTACTTCTTTTCCTAAAACGACAAATCCAACGACACATAAAATCTAACAGAACGGGACAAAGGACTTAACCGACCGGGACAAAACACTTAAGCGACCGGGACTTAATGCTCCTAGGACCGTAAATGAGTGGTGTTAAGTTGCTTAATTCTTAACTTTACTGCTAGATTAGATTCATCCTTTCCTTTCGAGCCGGAGCTGGGGTAGAGTCCAGAAGATTTTTGCTTTGATTGGCACCGCTTCACTGTTGTAATACCTTAACCCAGTGAGCCTGTTGATGAGCAGGGCCAGAGCTTCATTTGAGGAAGACAGATTTGTCAACGCACTAATGACACCATTGATTTTACAATTCCACTAATATTATAAATGTCAAAGTTTAGATGGATGGATGGATGGATAGATGGATGTTTGTTACTCTTTCACGCAAAAACCACTAAACCGATTGCGATGAAACTTGGTACGTAGATAGCTGGAGACTTGGATTAACGCATAGGCTACTTTTTATCCCGATACTCAGACAGGATCGAGACTTACGCGGGTGAAACCGCGGGGCGCTGCTAGTTGTTTATATGTTGTGTGAGTTCGTGCTCATCAAGCTCGTGATTGGACCTATAAACTGGCTTATTTTAAATTCCAACCTCAATTACAGTAATAAATGTCAACATTAAAATACGCAATAACGATATAAGACTCACAAAACCAAACACATCCCATAGTTGCGCGTACGCAGATTGCGGTTACGTCACTATTTCATACTGAGATGGTATATTAGTGCCGGGTGACCTTAACCCACGCACTGTGAGTCATCGTGCATAAATAATTTGTTGTTTTGCTATCTATGACCATGTAAGGAGTCGTGAGTTTAGGCGACAGGCTTGATAAATTGTTCTAATGTAGGTATTGTCGTAGCTCAGGGGCGAGCTGGTAACGGGATTATTGGATCTGTTTCTAGGGAAAAGTAAGTAAAAGATTACGCAGGGAACACAGTGACTTTACTTTAACTCCAAATTATAACATTTATAAATTATAACAACAATTATTGTATTAATTAATCAATATATCTTGCGGTTCCGTGTGCTTTCAAGACGTCTGTCTTCAGACTCTTAACAGACGATTGTCCTTTCTTATTTTATCTGATTCTATATTTTAAACCAGGCTCCTGAAAACCAGGTTCTATAATTTAAAAACTTCTTCTTAAATTCGAATAGGAGCAAGGTGCCGCCAGGTCAGACTCAGCGCGCCAAACAGTTTTTAATCCAACCACAGAGTTCGCAAGCGGGCGCGTGGAGTCCGTTTCCACAGTATGTAAAAAGAGGAGAATCGGTTTGAAACTCTGGAATAAAGATGTAATTTGTGTGGTGCCTGGAGTGTGATAAGAATTGATAAGATTTTTTTTTATGGTGTAAGGGGCAAACGAGCAGACGGGTCACCTGATGGTAAATGACTACCACCGGCCTTTAAGGTGGGAATAGGGGGAGAGGGAAGGGTTAGGGCTTCCGGTAACCTCAATCACTCGGCGAAAAGCAATGAAACGTTGCTTCACTGCCAGTTTTCTGTGATTGGGAATCAGTAGACCATGAACAGACATTCTCTGTCATTCGTGTAGTCTAAATCGGCACCCGTCGCGTCAGTGTCCGGAGCCCCATTGAGGCCAAAACTGGTTTTAGTGAATATAAATTATTTACACAGATAAAGGGGCAAACAGAGTACTTACCTAGAAGTATTTAAAGCTAAAAAATGTTGAAGGTTTAGGTGTCGAAAAATTCATCTTCATCCGAAGAGACCTGCTACATTTATACGGACATGTCCGGACCAAGATATATTACAGGATATTCAATTAAAATTATTTTCACTCACTCGGCAAAAAACAATGGAAACATTGCTTCCGTGCCGGTTTTCTGTGAGGCCACTCTCCCACAAATAAAACATGTTTAGTATTGATTACCTACTATCTTATGCACTCGGTTTCACTCGCGTAAATGTCATTTTTCAATTCCTTGTGAACAGTACTTTTATTTCTAGATGAAAGGTATCCATTGTCCTTTTCTGTAAGTGAAAACGTGTATGCAAAATCTCATGATGATCGGTTCAGTAGTTATGACGTGAAATCGTAACAAACAAACTCATATTCGCATTTATAATCCTACTAATATTATAAACGTGAAAGTTTGTGAGGATGGATGGATGTGTCAATGTATGGATGGATGGATGTTTGTTACTCTTTCACGCAAAACTACTGAACCGATTGCGATGGAACTTGGTATGTAGACAGCTGGAGACCTGGATTAACACATAGGTTACTTTTTATCCTGATATTCCCCCGGGATCGAGACTTACGCGGATGAAACCGCGGGGCGCAGCTAGTAAATAATAGTACTAGTTAGGATAAGATTTACGTGTATGCCCTCTGTATAAAAAAATACGAATTTTCCTAAAATGTATAATGTTATTCACGTGGACTACTAAAACGTTCTACTGAAACTTGCAAAGTTGATTGGAAATTGTCAGTGAATTGAATACAGTCAGCCTTTTGGTGAAGGTAGACGTTGATTGCTTTAAATTGTTTTGAAGCGCTAAAGCGATTTACGATTTTGTTTATAAAACGCTTTAGCGCTTGGATTCCACAAATGGACCGTCTCGATATCAAACCTGTTGTCTATCTGAGGTAGAAAGCCCTATTTACAGTTGTGTCTCCAAGCAAACTAACTAAGTATTATACAAATCCAACAATCGGTAAATGGTTATCTGCAGTAAGAAGTACTGAATTGAAAATTGGACATTTACTACAGCTATCGAAGCTTAGAACTTCAAAGAGATAGCGCTGTTTATCAAGAGTATTGAAAGTAAATTGTTAAGTTACAAATCAGTTTAAGCTAGACGTCTATGTAGACTACAATATTGACGGATTTCAAGATTTGGTTTGTATTTGAACAGCGATGATTCGAATACTTGTGTGGTTTTAATTAAATTCTTAACACACTTTTATTATAATTATGTATTTAAACGGGAATTAACGCGATCACGTGATCGTGATCGCGTTAATTCCTGTTTAAATGCATAATTATATCCTGGAACGCGAAAGTTTCAAAGTTGGTATACATTTTATTAGTTAGACTTCTATGTATGTATCTATGTAATATTTTTTTATTATTTTTAGTAACCTAAAGGCGTCTGATTGACTTCAACACAAGCACACGTGTCAAGGTTAATACTTATGTCTGCGTATTATTATTAACCAGCAACCCGCCCCAGCTTCGCACGGGTACAAATTATACAACTAAACCTTTCTCATGAATCACTCTGTCTATTATTGAAAACCGCATGAAAATCAGTTCAGTAGTTTTTCAGTTTATCGCAAACAGACAGAAGCGGCGGGGGATTTTGTTTTATAATATGTAGTGATATCTGTCTTGAAACTAAAAAAATCAAGCTTCTAAATTAACGCAATCAGAAGATACGGCCATTTAAGCCTTAGATTTGACCAAATTTGACCATTTCACAGGTAAATCAAAACCTATAGGGTACTTCCCATTGACCTAGAATCATGAAATTTGGTAAGAAGCAAGGTCTGGCAGCACAAGACCTGAAAGTCATTAATTTGTTGTTATATCATATTAAAACAATAGTTTTTGTGGTCATAAAGTTATATTTTGCGGTTGGTAAGTTGGCTTTGTCGTAAATCGATGTATGGGAGAGTATTTTTAAAATCGCAAAGTTAAGTTTGTCTTTTGGAAAAGACAGGCAAAAAATCTTTAGGGAATTGATTCCCGAGACGAGTACATACGAGTTTGTTTTTTACGGTCACCTCGGTGCACGAGTCAGACTCGCACTTGTTATGTAAATAATACACATTTTACATAGAAACACCCAGAATCATGCAAATAAACCAGCTGCGGTGAGTTTAAATTAAACCTTCCTCCTTCCTTCTTCATGAGGGAGAGCCATGCTTCGGCACGTATGGACCGGCTCGACTCCGCTCGTTACCACGACCTCACAGAAAACCGGCCGTGAAGCATTGCATTGCATTTCGCCGCGTGAGTGAGGTTACCGGAGGTCCTAACCCTTCCCTCTCCCTTCTTCCCGTCCTTCCCCTCTTCTCCTACTCCCACCTTAAAGGGCGGCAACGCACTTGTGACTCTCGAGTTGCAGGTGCCCATGGGCGGCGGTAGTCATTTACCATCAGGTGACCCGTCTGCTCGTTTGCCCCCTATACCAAATAGCAGACGTATAAAAAAAAAATACAAGTACAATAAGTATAAAAAAAAAAACCACCGCTTACTCTAGTACTACTTATTCTAATAATCAATGTAATGTAGCAACCCGATCATTTACCGGTATATCTGTATTAAAGATAATATTTTGAATTTTTTAAATATATTTGAACTAAAAAAAACACGTGATTTTGGCTAGTTTAGTCTAAAACCTCACCACGGAGGAAAGGGGGGTTAAAAAATTTGCTAAAAATAATCACGTGATTAATGGACGACCCCTAAGATCACTCTCAAGTATCAAACTACTCTGTCGCAACTTGCTAAACGGCCTATATGCTGAGAAACAGTAAATGCTTAAACTTGGAGCGATCGTTTTAACCTATTAAGCAAGTTTTCGTCTCAAAGGACGGGTCTGCAGAAATCAAAAGAAAATACCCACTGAACTATTTGTTATTCTGTCCGAGTTATGTACGAGAGGGTTATTGAAAACGGGCGACCGGGAATTTTCAAGGGACAGAATTGTTCAAATTCTGGCAAACTACGAGTACTTAGCAATGTTTTGATTGATACTGGTGCAAATCCACCATGTTTAGACAGTTGGCGATTAAGGCTTTTGGAGGAATTAATAAGAGAGTTGAATGGAGTGTGATACCAATTTTTTTAAGTGAAAACTTCTTTAGGCACATTTGTGCACTTTTACTATTGGGAAAAAGCACTGAACTCATGACCTTCACGCTAAAAATACATAATTATATAGATCCACTAGAGGGCGCTAATCTAAACATTGAGTTCTGTCAGCTCCTTATTATTTCATGTCACCAACCTGCTAATATGACGTTTTAAGTTCGTCGTTTCGTTTAAGTTTTCACTTCTGTCGGCAGTCCCACGAATGCCTATTTTTTTATGGTATTGGCGGCAAACGAGCTGATAGGTCACCTGATGGTAAATGACTGCCGCCGCCCATGGGCACCTGCAACTCAAGTCACAAGTGCGTTGCCAGCCTTTAAAGTGGGAGTAGGGGAAGGGGGAAAGAGGGGTAGAGGAGGGGAGAGGGAATGTTAAGGGCGCGCGGTAACCTCACTCACTCGGCTAAAAGCAATGCAATCATTGCTTTACTGCCGGTTTTCTTTTCTGTCGGGCCGTGGTATCACTCCGGTGGAGCCGACCCATACGTGCCGAAGCATGGCTCTCCCACGAAAATCCTTACTAATATTATAAATGCGAAAGTAACTCTGTGTCTGTCGCCCTTTCACGCCAAAACTACTGAACCGATTTAAATGAAAGGCGATTGCCCATTTCAGTATGAAAATCAG
The DNA here is from genome assembly GCA_963859945.1 of Euplagia quadripunctaria. Lineage (NCBI taxonomy): Eukaryota > Metazoa > Arthropoda > Insecta > Lepidoptera > Erebidae > Euplagia > Euplagia quadripunctaria. The sequence continues at coordinate 1,517,060 of OY982569.1, read as the reverse complement.
TTTCACACTTTTTCATGCTGCGTCAAATATGTATAAACTGCATTATTAAGCCTGCACTGAGTATTGTCTGAAATATAAATGTATATTGTAACATAACTTGGGGTTATTGAGAAATTAAATGCCAATATTAGGTTAAAAAATAACAACGATAAGTACGACAACAACAACGAAAAAATATTGTGACACTGACGTTAGAGTTTTTTTTCAATAATGTTTGTGGCATCATGTATAAATTAATACAAAACTAACACTAAAGTATACATTCACTACATAAACTACGACTACATACACGAAATAATAAGATTACTAAACTGCAATATATTTTAAAGGGACACTATGAATTATTATCACGTACGTTATTATTTAACCATTTTATTTTAAAGCGATGTTTACTTGAATTCAACCATTAATGGTTTATTTTATATAACGGCAACATTTCACTTAACATGGAAACGGTCATTGATTCAAGTTAGAGTCCTTTTAAAAGTGAAACCATGAATGGGCACCATCCTTTGGTACACAGATAGTCTAGAGCCTGAGAAAGGACATAGGCTACTTTTTAATGCGAAAAAAGGGGTGTAAGGGGTTGAAAGGTGGGGATGAAAAGTTGTATGGAAGTATCGTCATATTTAGAGCTAGAAGCTTTTAGGCTGCTGATTCGATATAAATACACTATTCCACGCGGACGAAGTCGCGGGCACAGAGTTACAAAGTTCTATCTAATTACTACCTCGATATACCTCCGACTTCTGGTAGTGACATATGAATATATTATTTGACGCCATGTGGCAAGATAATAGAGCATTCTACTGTAATGTTGGTATTTAAGGTATCATTCGGCTACTGTATACTTTACTACTGTACTGTACGCTAGTTTATTTTTGATAGTTTTTGAAAATGTGTGCTCACAACTCGTCCCGGTATTGTACCTTAACTGACTTAACTCTACTTCCTTTTAATATTCAATGCCTGCAGCTATACCAACTCAAGAATAACATATAGCAGCGAGTTGGTATTAAAGTGACCCAATTAAAATGTCCACGGCCCTTGGTAAAGGGCATTGAGTGTCATAAATCGATTTACAGACAATAAGTCGACTAACTAGACTAGGTTCTGTGAGAAACTTGTGAACTTTCGGCTATAATCACTACATATTATAAAACAAAGTCCCCCACCGACTCTGTCTGTCTGTCTGTTCGCGATAAACTTCAAAAGTACCGAACTAATTTTTATACAGTTTTCACCAATGGATAGAGTGATTCATGCGGAAGGTTTATGTGTATAATTCATTAAGGTTTGTTGCGGGTTTAAATCCCACACGAGACAAATAGTTGTCCCGAGTCTGGGTGTAATTTGTGCCCGTTGTTTAAATGTTTGTGAAGCCCCCCGTGACACAAGGATGTACCTAATGCGGAAGTTAACTTTTTTTAATAATAATAACTCCTCTTAAACTATTTATTATCTATGACAGGACATGTATGCTCTGCTGCGGGTTGCTAGTCTAGAATAAAATTGGGGCTCAAAACCTCTGGCTCAGCAGTCAGGGTCACTAACCATTAGACCAACAGGCCAGTCGAATTAGTAATGTGTGACCTACGTTAGTTGTAATATTTCCTAAAAAAAAAAGTATAAAGTTAGAATCAGTGGCGTAACTATAGCATCTGAGGCCCCTGGCTAATTCATCGGATGGGGCCATTAGGGTGCCACCATACACATGGATCGATTCTAGAATAGATCAGTTTTTGTCGATCATAAGTTATACCACACCAATCCGTCTGAAAAAGCCTCCACACCAATCAATCGAAGTCAATCGATGCCATTGCCATTTTGAGCGATTGGTGTGCTGGCACCCTTAATGTAATGAGGTATGTAAGTATCACTACATATTATAAAACAAAGTCCCCCGCCGCGTCTGTCTGTCTGTCTGTTTGCGATAAACTGAAAAACTACTGAACGGATTTTCATGCGGTTTTCACTAATAGACAGAGTGTGAGAGTATAAGTTTAGGTGTATAATTCGTTCCCGTGCGAAGCCGGGGCGGGTTGCTAGTATTCTCATAAATCACTAAGTGACAGATTTGAAGACACTGAAATTGTAAACAGTTTCTTTCATTGCGAAAAAACGTGATCTTTAAAATTATAAAAATCATCAAGATATTAAAAATGAAATAAAGTTAACACCACACAATTCAGCATTAAGTAGATGCTTAAATTGTTTACGGAGTGTATAAAAACGTCTTTCTTGGTGCCTCCTGTTCAGAGCCTTTGCGGCTAGGAGCCCCTAGGACCAGGGCCCCCGAGGCATTTTGCCCGGTCTGCCACCCTATTGTTACGCCACTGGTCTGAATCTACATACTGGTTTATTAAACCGGTAGATAATTTTTCGTTCGTGATATAATTCTACTAATATTATAAACGTGAAAGTTTGCGAGGATCTATGGATGTATGTATGTATGGATGTTTCTTACTCTTTCACGCCAAAACTACTGAACCGATGGCGATGAAACTTGATATGTAGATATCTGGAGACCTGGATTAACATATAGGCTACTTTTTATCCCAATATTCCCACGGGATCGGGACTTATGCGGGTGAAACCGTAGGGCGCTGCTGGTTTCCTCATAATCTATTTTACAATATTTATTAAATAACATCTGGCTTATAACTACTGACTATAATGTTATTGTTCAATTCTTGTTTAGTCTATCAAGTTAGTCGGGTTTTGTTATGACTTGGAGCATTAGGTCAGACATAAAATTGCGTATTTATATTATGATATAGTACAGATATATAGACAACTATATAGACATGTGTGCAAATGTTGGCCTACATTTCATGAAGACTTATGAAGAACAAAGTTTTGCCTGCAGATTTGCTCGCGTTTCTTCATGTAGGTTTTGTTAATCAATTTCTCTCTTAAATCTTTCAGAAATAGTCGTTTTTAAGGTTCTGTTCTTCAAAAGGAAAAAGGAACCCTTAAGGGATCAAGTGATCCTGGTCATCCATCTATCTGTTTGTCTGTCAAGACCCTATTTCTCAGTAATTAACTTCAAATACCTATGTCTCGAAGCTGTAAAAAAACATGCTTCTTAGTAACCGCAATAAAAAGATACGGTCATTTACGCGTTAAATTTTAACACTTCGAACGTAAATCAAACCTGTAGGGGTTTCCCATTGACACAGATCAATGAAAATTGGTGAGTATCAAGGTCTTATAGCACAGGTAAAGATAATATTTACGATTATGTAAGACGTTAATTTGTTGTTTAATTCGTTGTGATAGAACGGCAAGTTTTTCGGCAAAAAACAGGCAAAGATCTTCGAGAATCGTTTTCCAAGATGGACGAATTATCTACATACAAGTTTGTACGGAATCTTAGGTGCGCGAGTCACACAGAAGTTGTGGTTTTTTGCTAGATGAAAGTAACAAGAGTACGCAAGGATACTTTTTACAATAATTGCCATAATTTTTTTAATAACGGAACTCTATGCAAAACCTTTTTGTTTTTAGTTTTAAAATTTCCAAATATAATAACTATTTGTTGTAGTGACGAGGGTCGTGCGTTGCCCTAAGTAAGCCACTGAACAGTGGCCTATCGTTTTATTTATACATGGGTATATATATTTTTTATATTATAGAGGGCAAACGAGCAGATGGGTCACCTGATGGTAAGTGACTACCGTCGCCCATGGACACCTGCAACTCATACGTCACAAGTGCGTTGCCGGCCTTATGGGAGTACGCTCTTTTCTTGAAGGTTTGTAGGTCGTATTGGTCCGGAAATACCGCAGGCGACAATTTGTTCCAGAGATTGGTTGTGCGAGGCAAAAAAAATCTAGAGAACCGCTCAGTGGTCGATTGCCAATTATCCAGGTGATGGGGATGAAAGTTTTGTAAACAGTTTGTTCAGTTATAAATATATTATGTTAATTTTAACTCTGCTGTGGTCATCAAGATAGCAGTAATTCAAAATACGTCTCTTATCGAGTTACTGCTATCTCGATTACCACGGCAGCATTGGTAGTGCATCGCTAAGTTATCCAGGGCACTAATCTAGGGATGGGACTGGGACTACTGGGTTATTTAAAATTTAATTATTTCTTTGGGTTCCATGAAAACCGAAATCAGAATTGAAATCGTATCCAAATGAATTTAAAGTCAATATTACGATAGTGCTCCGATAGTATATCTTTTCAACTTGGTTACGTTCACAAAATCCGTTCATACACTAATACACTTACGATAGAGTTCAACGACCTGTTACCCGTCACATAAAACCCTCTCTACCTCGTTCTAACTCATAAATTTCTCCATATTTTTTCTCTTTCCCTCCTATCGTAGAGCGTGTTACTGACAAGCATTGTTAAGAGTTCTTAATCGTAGTTTTCCAACAAGATACTTTGTTACTCGATTAGTTAATGGTTTATACAGGTTGTGTGTTAAGATTGCCACTGTGTCGAGCTAATATTGCGCACGGCGGTAGCTGGATTGTCGTTTTAGTCGTTGTATCATTTTGCATTGAAGCTTGTGGATTTATGATGTTATGAATATATTGGTACTGGCTATTGTTTTCATAGCTTATTTTAAACGGAGATGCTGCAACTATTGAGACTGCAGATTTCAGGTTAAGGGGTTTTCGTTCTCCCGTACAATACGGTGCCATCGAGTATCGGTATTGATATTGGTATGGGTATAAGGCTCTGTTTCCGCATTTAGACTCATAAGCGGTCCATTATGCATTCAGATAGGCTGGCTAGTTGAGCCAGCTTAGCTCCTTCCAGAAGCACAGAAGCCTCCTGGGGCGTTCACAGGCTTCTAGGAGCGATCTCGCTCCCGCAAGGATACTTGCCCGTTGTGAAGCCACTCCCTCGCACTCCAGGACAACGTGGGCGGTCGTTTCCTCCGCGTTAAGACAGCATAGAGGACTGTTTGTCGCATTGATGGTGAATAGGTGCCGGTTTAGGGCTAAGTGGCCCGTAGTGGTTCCTACAACTATTCGGATGTCAAGTCGGTTGAGACTGAGCAGTCTGCAAGTTAAACGTGGTGAGACCCCCGTCAACACCAGTCTAGATTGCCGGGCGTGTCAGCCCAGCGACCGTTGTGCGCTTCACGGGTCCGTTGCCTTGCCCATGAGCGAAGTTGATTAAAGGGAAGTGGCAGCAGTATAGTTTGACCTGCCACTGACGTTGCAGATCCTTTCCTTGCCAGCTCATCGGCGGCGTCGTTTCCGAGTGAATCACTATGCCTCTTGATCCATTGAAGAGTTAGCCCATTAACAGAGGCTAAGGGTATTATAAAAAGCAGTAGTCTGTCTGGCCTTAGAGACTGGGCGACGCAGCCGTAATAGACCCGTAACCGAACCCGTAAGTTTAGTTATATCTGAATTAAATAATTTCAATACCAGCGTGTCAAAACACTAATCAAAACACAAATAAACGCGAATTATGCATAAATCGACTGGTAAATTAATTCAGAAGGTTGGCAACATTGCCATGTTCAACATGGCAATTTTTCAGGATGACATGGTTTCGCTATTTGTTGGTAAAAGAAAAAGTTCAGTGTTCAGCTCAAGGCCCGTGATCCGCTTATCAGTTGCGCAACCAATTAATTCTTGATATTTTAACAAATAACTTCCAAAATATGTAAGTTGTTAAAGGCGATTATTACGTGCGTGTTTCGATAAAGGCCGTAGTTTCGAGCTCGATCGAGAGACTTGACAAGCCCTTTGATAAAACGTCCCTGTTGGCCAGTTCGTGTGCCTTTTTGCAACATAATTGTTAGAAATAGCTATTGATGTTATATGAGCATTGAACAGACATCCTCGCTATGGAATGATGATGATCTCGGAATCGTAGGTATATACCGTCTCTTGAAGATATTCCACAATTTGACACTCGTCCACGTTGAAGACTTGCCATAATCATCATTATGTACACTAGCTGTAGTTACACACATATATAATCGAGTATGATAGACTTCTTCCTGTCGACGACCTGGTTTCACTTGATTCGCCGGACTTGACAGAAGGTACCCAAGAGGTAATAATGATGATAATAGAATGTTCTGAACTCTTACAATCCCACTAATCCCACTAACACCAAACTATTATAAATGTGAAAGTTTGGATGTTCCAAAATGACAATGAAATCCAAACTGTTTCTGTCCATCCAAAATGGATGTTTGTTACTCTTTCACGCAAAAACCACTGAACCGATTGCGATGAAACTTGGTATATAGATAGCTGGAGACCTGGATTAATGCATAGGCTTTTTATCCCGATACTTCCACGGGTTCGGGACTTACGCGGGTAAAACCGCGGGGCGCTACTAGTACCAGATAAAACCTTCGTACAGTATACTAATTAACCTCATTCCTCTTTTCTCAGTAGAAGTCAGTAATTACATCTGACAGGTTACCTAAAAGGTAGCATAAATTACCTGTCGGAAGTACACAAATTATTTTAGAAGCAAGGAGAAGGCTGCCATTTTATTTATTACAAAATTCTTTACGTAAGGTAAATAGAAAAATAGATGTAGCCACGAACAGAATTCTAACGACATTACTAATATTATAAAGGCGAAAATTTATAAAACCACTGAACGGAACTGAATGAAATTTGGTACAGTGATAGATTATAGTCTTCAATATGATGTCTTCAAAGATGCTTTTATACTGTGGAGGAATTTTTAAAATGTAATATATGAAATATTTTTCTTCATAATAACCATAGTTCTAATATAATAGTAACTTATTTTATTATATAGTGTAATTAATCCATGAAAATGATCTTGACTTGATTAATGATAGGTATACTATAATAATATTAGATGATGAGTAGAGATCGGATATTCGGATGCATATTTACCTAAAGTTGAGATGTTGGCTATTATGGAAAGCACTTTTTTATCGACAAAATCCCGCGATTCCGGGAAATTCAAATTTAAGTGTATACTCCGTGAGATGTAATAAACCCAGTTTGACACAAACGACTGTTGCCCTGTTACAACAGAATATGGTTGCTTTTCCCTACTTTTATTGTCAGTGATTTTTGACTAAGCAAAAACAACCTTATTACGTTACTCAAATCGGGCCTATTAAACCTCAGGGAATGTAAGCATTTTGTAAAAGTGTGAGTGAGACGTTAATACTTGCTTGTGCGCAAGTAGCGACTCGACAATACAACTACATTCGTCGTTGTGCTTGCTATGCGTTCGGGTGTTTCTCAAGGTTTTTTAATTTCTTCAATTACCTACTTGGCTATTGAACAACGGTTTCTGATTTGCATTGTGATTTGGATTTTTTTTTGCTTGAAACAACGACTTTGTATCACGAATCCTGGATTTACTTGCTCTGCGGCTTGGACCTCTTATTTCTTTTATTAACAAGGGAAGCATTATTTCTTTTTACAATTTAAAAACATTGTACCTACTTGTATATAGCTACAAATCTGATTTAGATTAAAGTGAGAAAATTTGTATAATATAATAAAAAACTCTCTAGTAAAGTCAAATGTACCTGAGTAATGGTACTTTCGGCAGGTAGTAACATGTTCTGCTCTCTAATTGGTCAGCTGTTGCATTAATAGACTATTGTTTAAACATTTGCAATATTTCAGGAAGTTTTAAAACATTGCGCTGTGTAGTGTTGTGAAGTGATACTGCATTTTGATCCATCTTTTCAAACCATCAAAGAATGATCTTTTTTAGTTCGTAGGTATTATTCGCTATTATGATGGCGGATTTAACTCAAAGAGAAGACATAGCTCAGTCATGGCTACGAAATCACCCAGAGATGTTTTACGACACATCAACTGGAACTATGAGCGGTACGAAATATGATACGACATTAAAAGCGAAGAAAACCATTTTGAATCAGCATCTGAAATCACAAAAACATCGAGGAATTCAAGCAGCAGTACCAAATGACTTTTATATTGACTTGATTAATTTTCTCATTATAAATAATAAATTAGGATTTTCAACGTTTGACCACGATATGTTGCACATCGTGGTCAAACGTTGAAAATCCCAATTTTCATGGTTTTAAAAAAATACATTTGTAACTGTAAAAATCAAGATAGAACCATTCCAAGTAAGTCTTTGTTAAGGACGAAATACTTGGGCTATGTTTATTAAGATAAAATGAAATTTATCCACAGTGAAGTACAAAACAATAAGAAATGGATGACATGTTGTAAAACCATTAAATAAAAACTCATCGGGACGAATTTACCTGTTAATTGTCTAACTTTAGATGTTGTTAACGGTCGTACTGTGTCCGAGTTTGTGATTGAATGTCTAAAAGCTTATGGGGGACCTAATTCAACAATAAAGTGCAGGACGTTTTAATGTTATGAAGCGACAGTGTAGCGTATACGTGTTTAGCTCACGGCTTAGATAGATTAACAGAGACAATATGTTTAAGGTGCGGTGATGTAGACACTCTAATTAATAATGTCAAAAAAATATTTTTAAAAGCTCCCAACAGAGTACGAATTTTAAAGGAACTGCATCCAAATTTGCTTTGGCCTACAGAGCCAGTTATCACTAAGTGGGAACATGGCTAGAGGCGGCATTTTACGACATTTTGACAAAATATCGAGTGTTGTAGCTTTATTGGATAGCAACGAAGCCATATCTATCTATCTAGGAAAGATTATTTTCAACCTACAAGTGGATTCTGAATTTGAAAAGAAATATACTAACAAATGATAACCTCGAGAAAATTATTATTCTATACTATATTCTCTGAATAATCCTGAATTAAGAAGTTTTGAACAGTTAGTAGAACCAGAAGTAACACCATCATGTTCAACACAAACAGATACAGAAATAACAGATTTCAGTGACCGAACCATAGTTATAAATAGAGATTAAAGATATTGTCACTGGGGTAATCTTTCTTCTTTAATCTTTAGCCACCCAATGTTGAGTAAAGGTCTTTTCCAAATCTCTCCATATTTATCTCGCTGCCACTTTAATGGTAAAATACAAAATGATTTAAGTTTTTATTTTCTTCATATTAGCCATGTAAGAAGTGCATGTCCTGGCTACTTATAAAAAAAACAATTCTTGTATGACAATTATTTATGTATATTTTCCAAAGTGCCCATGTACAACTTTTCTATCTTTCATTTCTCCTCTATGTATTTTCTGTGTGTACAACATAAAAATATTGTGTAAGATAAGATGTCCTTAATGAATAAATAAATTTATATTCATTTATATTTTCTTATTTACCACACCACCATTTCTCTTACACCCTACATACATACACACATACTCGAATGGGAGATTAAAATTTAACTTTAAGTAAATATACATCTGATTAGTAATGCGATCCCGGAATCCCGGGATTTTATTTTCATAACAATATTCTAAGAAGCCGTTTCCATAATTTGTTAGCCAAAAAATTACTTTAGGTAAATATGCATCCGATTATCCGATCTCTAATGATGAGTATAGTTGTGACTAATTATGTTTATTTATTGATAAATGAATTGACATGCTATAAACAATTATACAATGTAATTAATTTAATTTATAATATAAAACAATCTGTATTATAATTATTTGCATGTTAAAAATATGACAAAAATGTGCTGAACGATTGTAATCCTTGATTTGTAAGAACCTATGTACCTACCACATTTTACTGCAAATAAAGATATTCTATTTTATTTTATTCTATTCTACTGTTCCGGTGGGAAAGTTTTCACTAAAATTTCCACGTGAATGAAGTCGCGGGCAACTGCTAGTATTTATAAATGCGATTGTGAGTTTGTTTCTTTGTTACGCTTTAACGCCTTAACTACTTAACTGACCATGAACTTTTGCACACACGTTAGGGGTACAAAAAAGAATATATAGGGGTTTCTTCTATCCAGAAAATTATGATTAAATTATCCAGACTATTCCCGAGTAATAGACTGATTGACAAAGTCTACGACGAAGCCTTGAGACAAACTAGTACTTTTAATTCGAGTATTTCACATACGGCATGTTATTTTGATCAAGAAATCTTCAAATTCAACTAATTTAAAAGCGAATTTGTTTCAGCTAAATATCTGATACTTCACTACATATTATAAAACAAAGTCACCCGCCGCGTCTGTCTATCTGTTCGCGATAAACTGAAAAACTATCAAACGGATTTTCATGCGGTTTTCATTAATAGACAGAGTGATTTATGAGGAAGATTTAGGTGTATAATTTGTTAAGATTTTGTGTAAATTGATTGAAATATGTTGATGATTGTTGAAGATGTCTCTGCTACCCGTGCGAAGCCGGGGCGGGTTGCTAGTTTATAATATAGTAGAATCATGGCTAACTGGTAACCGAGTAGGTTAGCACATTGCAAGTTTAAGTAATACTAGCCAGGTCAGTCTTAGGATGGGCGACCATTCTTAACACATTGAGACCCCTCCGTGCCTCGAAGAGCACTTAAGCTGAAATTGGATCATCTATGGCATTCGTTACGAGTTGATGGACCTCTTAAAAAAAGTCCGACAACCCGGTCTAACGACAGAACTTCGATATGGCTTAGTAGTTGGTTTGAGAAGGTCTGATGGCAGTCGCTTCACGTAAAAAAATATCGAAATTCGGCCGTTTCGTAGTTAGACTGAAAGCCGACCCCAACTTAGTCCGGGAAAGGCTCGAACGAGGAAGGAAAAGAAACCGTGAAATGAAACTCTAAATCCAATTTTGTAAAACAGATTGCTCCTTCACATAATGTGTCATTTATCATTTAATTCGATGCGACATCTCGAAGGGTCCGCTCAATGCCATGAGAGAATCGACAGATGTCTCTTTCCACTATTTCCTAAATTAATGGTGGTAATACCAGTCGTGGGAAGATTGACGTACGATTAAGTGTCTACGGGATTGATAAGAAATTATGTTGACCTATTTCTTAGAGATATTTTAATGTAATTTTGATTCGTCTTAGGATTTCGTCTACTACTGAAGTTTATAAATCCGAGGTGGGGAATTTGTAAGTATGCACTTTTTGTCACAACATATTATAAAACAAAGTCCCCCGCCGCGTCTGTCTGTCTGTCTGTTCACGATAAACTGAATAGCTATTGAACGGATTTTCATGCGGTTTTCACCAATAGACAGAGTGAATTATGAGGAAGGTTTTGGTGTATAATTTGTATCCGTGCGAAGCCGGGGCGGCTTGCTAGTACAGTATAATATTATAGAGAGGTAAAGTTTGTGAGTTTCGATGTTCGGGGTTATCTCCGGTACTACTGATCCGATTTTGAAATTTTTTAAGTGTTGGATAGCCCATTTATCGAGGAAGGCTATAGGCTATATAACATCACGCTACGACTAATAGGAGCGGAGCATCAATGAAAATTGTTGCAAAAACGGGGCAAATTTACAAACGCAGACGAAGTTGCGCGGATCAGCTAGTCTTTGATAATTTTGGAAGAATTCAATTTATTTATATTTGGTATCTCTCGATACATACATACATACACTTACACCTGTATCCCGAAGGGGTACGGTATAGCTACACCTGTACCGTCTGGGTATTTAATACATTAAATACCCACATTTTGCTGACAACTGGGCACATTCTACTCACGAAATGGGGTATCAATGATAGTGTTGCAAAGGACTCGAGTCCTCGAGTCGTAATTTTAGAGACTAGACTCAATCATGCAAGACTCAGTGTGTTTAAAAGGCTCGAAGTCAAGAGTCAAACCGAGCCCGAGTCATTTAACAGCGACTTGAGTCTTATAAAGGACTCGAGTCTTAAAATGAACTCGAGTCTTCAAGAAAAACTCAGATAAGACTTGAAGCTTATCATTCGAAAAGACTCGAATAGATGATGAGTTTAAATTAGTGTTTAGGTAACTATGCCTACAAAATAATTTAATACGACAAAATCATTATAAATAATTTAATACGACAAAATCATTATACATTGAAAGGGAAAGGAAAGTAGGTAAGAAGGCAATAAATGAGAGTGTATGCAATAACTGCAGCAGGTCAGCGTCACATACCTGTTACTCTAACTGGCTGTTGCCACGAAGTACGAGCCTCTAACGACTGTCTTTAGAAATATTGATAGATAGGTACTGTCTATTGCACACCAAAATGTATTAAACAATCTTCTAGAAATATAGTATTAAGTAACAGCACAACAGGCGAACTACCTCAGGACGGACTATCTTACTAATATTATAATGGTGAAAGTTTGTGAGTATGGATGGATGTTTGTTACTCTTTCACGCAAAAACTACGGAACTGATTGCGATGAAACTTGGTATGTAGATAGGTGGAGATGCGGATTAACACATAGGCTAATTTTTATCCCGATATTCCCACGGGATCGGGACTTACGCGGGTGAAACCGCAGGGCGCAGCTAGTACTGTATAATAGTAGGTAACTCATAGTGCACAATAACTAAAAATAATAAGAGAAAATAAACAATTTGTATACAATATACTACAATTTGTATTGTTATCTAAATAATACACATATACATAAAGAAATATACCTACATACATACATTTTTTTGGGCAATCTATCCCACGGGAACCGTACATTTTGCCCGGGATAAAAGTATAATAATTAATAATTTATCTCTGTGACAAATTTCGTCCTCTGCCGTTTTTTGCGTAAAAGAGTAACGAACATACATCCATCCATCCCCACAAACTTTCGACTTTATAATATTAGTAAGATATAGTTATTACGGAAAATAATCCTTGACAAGTTTCTGAATAACTATAAATTTACAATTTAAAATACCCCCGACTCGAAAATCCCTTCAACGATTAGAAAAGACCTGACTAATTCACCTTTTAAACAAATAAAACAAAATCAAAATCGGTTCATCCGTTCGGGAGCTACGATACCACAGAAAAACACCCACACACACACAAACACGTCAAACAAGTTTTAACACCCCGTCGTTTTTACGTCAGCGGTTAAACGTTTGAAAGCTTTTGACATTGGATTCCATAAGCGTCCTGCTTGCACTGTAAACGATTTGTCAAAAAATGTTGTAGTATGATTTGGTATTTCCAAAGTTAAATTTTTCGATGATCTCAAGTATCTATTGTGTGTCGTAAATAAATGCGATACGTCTTCCGACATAGATAATATATTTGAGTCTATGATTGATCCAATTCCATATTTAATTGTAGGAATTACGTAACAATTGATTTGATAGTAAATGAAACCTATGTAGATACCATTTATTATCGGTTTATCTAAATTTATTAGTGACAACTTCATTATATAAGAAAACAAAAAGCATACAACGCTTTATACACATATATACATACACTCCTCTCCTTAATCATTAACAAAACGTTCTATTAAATAAAAAATCTAATAAAATTGTATCATCACTCAATATCGAAAATGACAGGCAGAGTTATTTTAACTAACAAAACTGAAAAACTGTTACAATGACAAAATTGGCGGGAATAAAAGAGTTTTACGCGCCAATCGTCAAATATGGCGTCGCTTAATCCCTATCCCTTCACGTCAGAGCACAGATGGCTTAGAGCTTTATTGATGATGTTTATAACTTTTTTAAATATACCACTGGATGGTTTGTAAACTTAACAATTTATAAATGTTGTTTTATGTTCCCTTACATGTAAACTGTCCAACGTATTTTGTTTTAAATGAATTTTTAATATCGAACAATGTGTCTTAACAGTAACATTCTTTGTCAATGGTCTTATTCGAAAATATTTATTCAAGCCAGTCATTGACCTAGTAGCGTCATTGTTGAATCAATATAAGCAATTCACGCACGAAATTTGTTGAAGTAAACGCCGGTAATTTCGTCTTTTCTGCCTCAAAGCGTTCTGATATTAGACCGACCTATTTATTTAAACCGCCGAACTCGGTAAAGGTCGACCCTAATTTCAAAAATAGCCTAATCCCCACTTTATCGAGTGGGCAAAAAGCGCGCGTAAACAAAATGCCATCGCAAAAATGGCAACCATTTTCATTCATATTTCGTCGCGTTCCAGCGATTACGGTTTGTGAGGCAACGGTTGGGTTCTTTTTTTCGCGGCAATTTGGGCGGTATTTCGACTGGACTTTTTGCGGCCACTTTTAATGGTTGTTGCTATTTTAGAGAGCTCGCCGTCGAGCGCGTTTCATTTTTCTGTCCTCTTTTAACAGTTCCTGTTTTGAATGTCTATAATACTGCCCAACAAATATTTTAATTACAGTTTTGTTCACATTTTTGTTTTTTGTTTCAGATGTACATAACACAAAATATGGTACGATGACGTGACGATGCTGCTGCAGCAGGCGTCGTCGTCGCCTGGTCCAAGCGGCACGGCCAGTCCCAAGCTAGCTTCAAGTCCTAGGCCAAATCAAAGTCCAAGTTTTGGAACTAGACTGACTGGTAGTCCAAGTTTGAGTGATGGAGCGTCTAGTTCGAACAGTCCCAAGTTGGGTGCCAATAGTCCAAAGTTGGGGGCTAGCCCAAAGTATGGGAGTCCACGTCTTGGGAGTGGCAGCCCTAAACCAGGGCGAGCTGCGTTGGAAGACGAGGCAGCGTTGGAGAGACTTCAGGCTGAATTGAAGGAGGGCTGGACAGTGCACACGGGGAGAGACGGTAGACTGTATTATTGCAAGTAAGTAGAACATAGAACCTATTTAATAATAATTAACAATTGTCATATTAGGTGGTAATTAACTTTACTCTTGTAAGTTTAATTTATAATTGTGTAATAATTTTTCAATACTTTCCATATAATGCTTTCCATTTTTAACATAACATTGACATGCATTTGATAGATTTATTAGAATATTTAACATAAGATACATTTTTTTTGTAAATCCATGAAATTAAGTTAAATATACGTAATTTTCAACTACAAATAGACCAGGATCTCCTTTCTCTGCAAAGGTCTTTCTTTTTTAAATATTCTTTTTTTCAAGCAAGCGTTTGTGAATGCGTTCTTGACATTGAATTTAAGTTAATATGTTCTAATTTCTAAAATATAGTTTTTGTCCTCTGGTAATTCGTTACAAAATTAAAACTTCTACCATATTTTTTTGTTTCAACATGAAATTTTGAGATGTGTAGGATTAGTATTGTATATATATCCATAAGCTATACATATTATACTTAGTCGTTAACAGAAGATCACTTAGAAGCTGCTGATATTAGGTAGGTCATGCAATTAAGAAGTAAGTTCAACCGCTTGAACTTTGCAGCAGACCCAACTCAAGCAATTTAACTTCCCTTATTTGAAACAGGCACTAAGAAAATCAAGTCCTTACACTGTTTGAGATACTTAAGAGAATAAATACAATACGAACTATGTACCAAGGCAGTTTGGATTCGAGTTAAATAAGGCACTAGAAGACATAAACGTTAGAGCCCTAAGCTAATTAATGTCTTTCTTGTGACTTGTGGGTAGTTGGATAAAATTTAGTAGGCTGAAAAGGCAGTCGGGGCTTTTGTTTCCTTGGGGTTCAAGCTCGATTCCCAAGCCAAGAAAGGTGTTGTTTTTTCTCTGTTAGAAAATGTTCAATCACTGTGTAGATAGATAGGCTCGCCCACCACATGGGCTAAAAATATATATAATTAGCAAAATGTAGGGGTGTAATAAATGTTCAAGTACCTGCTTGTTTGCCCTTGTTTTTTACGATCATGTGCTTAAATTTAAATCAGACAGAAACCCTGTTTTCTCTTCATACTCCTTTAAAACATTTCTCTTAGCCAACTAATTATTGTAATACGAAGCCAATAGATGCCAAAGACATGAACTGCATAGTAATAGCTCTGAACATCTGGACTTTCACTGTAATGCATTTTAAAAAGTTAAAGAATAACAATGAATGAATAAAAAGCATTATTTAACAAACTTATACATATTGAACTTTCTCATGTTTGCCTTTTGGGCATACTAATTAGTAAACGTTTATATATTATGATAAGTTTAAAAAAAAACTCGTTTTTCATCAGTTTTAAACAGCAGGATTTAAATTCAATTTAAAGCAATTTTTATGTACAAGGTAGTTAGAGATCAATATTACTTCACTTGATTCTTATTTTCATTGTGCATAATAATAATTTAATACTTTTATATTAATAATAGTTTTAAAATAGTAACCACATGAAATTGATTAAAACTAAAAGTTTATAATAAAAATATTTTCTTAACTTACTATCAACGTTAATTCTTGATAATAATTCAGAGAACATGTATGTATTTCTTAATCATATAAATATAGGCAATGGTCCCCATGTTTAATCATTTGTATCGTATATAAATATGGTATTTTTATTCAAAAACCGTCGGTACCCGGAGGAGCCTCCCTTCTCCGGGTACCGAGGATTTTTAGGCGCTTTTGCGCGCTTTTTTGCGTGTTGAATGATATTTCATTAACACTTGCACTTAACCAATACGGGCGGAAAAATGGGCCAAAACAGATTTAATTGCCGCAATTTAACATTTCATACTAAATGCAGCATAAAACTCAATAAAAAAACAACATCATTCCGAATGCATTGAACACGTATGGGACGATTTAATCGCAAGAGGCGCAGCGCTTCACTACAATGGAACAAACAACGTCGCTGGCTCGGGACACGCGCCTCTGACGTGGATATTTTCCCGCCATTGTCATTCAGGGTTGCCCGTGCTTAAAATTAATTGAAAATTTATAAAAAGGTTCTTTTTGAAAAGATTTTTAAGTTTTGTTCTGTTTACAAAGTTTGCTTTTTAATAATGTTTACTCAGTCGACTGGATTTCTCGCGCCAAAGCATTTTTGTGTTGATAAACTCTGGTATATTGAAATTGTACTTCTTTAAGCTTAAGCACGTACAGCTACTGATGTTTTGTTTTTCTGAATACTAATATTAGTATTCATTTTCATTGTATCGACTATTGCGTCACTGATTATTTGAATGATGTTATTTAAATTTTGTCATTTTTAACATATAATATACAAATATTGATTTGACTGGTCGTTACCATTGTTACATAATATTTTATTTGTATTTACCTACATTCTGAATAAATAAATAATGATTTGATTTGATTTTGATATGGATTGCCTGTAGCAACTGTATTTCGGCCAGCCATAAGCCATCGCGTTGTTCAGTATCCTATAAGGTATTATACGACCTTTGGCGAAGTTCGTCTGATGTCAACTATTTTATGAAGTCTGCGGAATGCAGACTTCATAAAATCCTTTTCACTTTTATTTTCAGAATTTGTGTCTGGTCTATGTGTTTAACTGATAAAGTGCTGTAATTTAAGGGTTGTAGGCCTTTAAATAACTATTTCTTAACGATGCCTACATTGCCTGATTTTTAGAAAATTAAGTAAAATTCATCAAGTTCCAACTTGAAGTATAATGTTTGTAATATTGTTAATTTACCTGGTATGTCATCACACGCACAGTAGTGTATAAGTGCGATCTTGGTAAACGTATTCATCTGGTAAATCAAACGCCTTTGGTCTTTATAGCAAAATAAAATAAACTTGATTTCGAAATTTTAATTTACCAAAAATGAATAATATTATTTTTAAGTGGGTTCAGAATGAACGAATAGACGCTGCCTTTATTAAGAAACCTCTAGCTGCCTAATACTGCGTATCTTTCACTAATTATAATTACCAAACGCAGCTGCCTGTAAGCGCCAATCTGAATAGAAAACCTAAGAACGTACGTTGAATATACAAGGCGAGGGTTTCGTGTGAATGTAGTTGCATGCATGTTGTCAAGATAGCTATTTCATGTTTATTTTTAGTTGCATGAATAAACGAAGACAATTTTTTTTCCTACAGCCGCGCCGAAGTTCATCGCGTTTCGTATCACCATTTCTAAAGGACTCTGGTTTCCAGGAATTTTCATCAAGTTCGAAATTTAAAGGGTTAGAATTCTCAGAATTCGAGGATGTTTTTGTTCTTAATTTAAAATTGAAACTTCAATTAACACAACGAGGAGAGATGTAAGTGGATTATTTTGATTACGAAAAGGATTTTGTAGTATGACTGTAACGTTGACGAGATCTTGTTAAGGTTTTCGTAACCGAAGGGAATTACTGTAACTAAGCCTACGCCATCTGTCCGATTGCCTCTCACAGGGCTGTATCTTTTCAATCATAATAACAAGCCAGTTGAGATTTTCACGGAGCAAGTGTAAATATGGCCGCTGTCATTACATAGTGCTTTATATAAAATAAAAATTACAGAAATTGTTTTTGCACTTCGCCGCTAGGACTATCTCCATGGCAAACCACTATAGGTAAATAGTTTGTCCTCGTGTTTGCGTGAGATCGCTAGGACTCCCTTGTCGGGTCACCATTGTTGTGTTGTTCTATTCAGGTATTCAAAGTTACAGCACATAGTCTAGAAAGGCACCCGGCGTAAACGGCAAAAGGCTTGCTCGCTTTTACGACACGATATATAAAAATATACAACTAAGCAATGTAAAAACATTGCGATCAAAATAAAAAATCGTCTATTTTTTTAATATAAGTGGTTACGCTCAGCCCTATAACAAAGCCATAATGGCGGACGCACGTCACTCGTTCCCGCCTTCATTAGATGGATTGAATTGAGACAATGTACGCGATATCCGCTTGTAAATTATACGTATATATACATCCGCCATAGCTAAATAATATACTTTTGATTATTGTTTTCCTGTTTAAAACAATGGTTGTGTCGTAACATTGTTAATAATTGTTGTTACGATGAGTGTGACATTTTGTTACGTTGTTAAAAGTTTTCGTTATTTGCGGGGGAAAGGTTATTTTTTTTTTAATTTTGTTCGTTCTTAGTTGGCTTAACTAGGTGGTAAAAACAAAATAATGAGAACAAGAGTTGAGTGTTTACTCTATCTGACTCGCCTTTGTTTTTTTTTTATTATTTCTTGGTAGTAGCTAAAGAGGTATTTGATCGAATGGAATTTTTGATGTGGTTTTGGGTACGAAAAAAGGGGAAGATAACCAGCGAATATATCGGAACTATTCTTTGATTGTTTTTTTTATATACTTAACTAAATTAGTTAAAAATCACGTCTTATTCGTAAAATCAGTGAGAGAAAATTGTGTTTAGTGTATTTTCATGAGAACATCCCAAGGCCAAAGTTCAGTTTTGGCCAAAAAAATCATGGTGCGGCCAGTTTCGGTTTCGGCCGCAGCTTCGGCTAATTTTTGGCTGAAACTGAAACCGAACCGTGTATATTCGGGTGAATTCGTGCCTCGTGGCCGCGAGTTTCTTTCGCCGGCCGACGCTGTTCGGCCTTTATTCGTCCAGTTTAATGTATATACACCTAAATAGATTCGGAGATCGGCAAATCCTGTTTCTACAGTACGATAAACTCAAGTTCCTTGTAATTGTTCCATAATTTTTATTTTCGAATTTCTTCAAACGGCCCGTACTCCTGCATAATTATATATTTTTTTAAACATGTGAAGCGACTGCCTGTTTCAAAGAAATGTGAATTTGAGTACAAATAAATGGATAAGGAAAATATTACCAACAAATTTAATACAAGCACATTACTTTTGATGTTCAATGTTTGATGTGCAGAGGTATTTTTTTCCGCTACATTCACCTTTTTCTTCAAAAAAAAAACACTGTTTGTTGGAGAAAAACGTGGATCAGATGCCCTTAATAAAAATAAACTAAAAATAACTAAGTTTACTTAAGTCATAATTTAATTAGATGTGCAACTGGGGACTTAATCGCGATAATTTATTTGACGATTTCTCGACGCGGTGTTGGATTTGCAACTGCAAATATTTTTATGCATTAATATTATCTGTTTTCATTGGTGTTTCTTTTTTGTATTATTTATGTATGTAAGTATGTTTATCCGTGTTTTAGAATCGATAGTACAAGCTCTGCATGGTTTGTGTCTAGTTAGCGCTGGGGTTCTTGTCGCAGAATATTATTTTATAAAAATACCTTCACTACACCTTCAGGGTAGGGCTGTGCTCCTGGTATGTAATGCTGGTGGCGCTAATAGTTATTCGTTAAGAATATCGCTGCTTGGTAATCAAAACACATTTTGTTTAACGAAATTTCGTTTTATTAAACACGAATAGACATCACACAAATTGCATAAGGTTCTATAGCTATGACAATTTAGTCCATCGTGGATATAAACACAACATTATATAATTTACCTAATATTCGTGATGCGACAATATATTTTTTGTTTTCATTCTCTTTCTTTCCTTAAAATAATTGGCAAATTCAACCTGTCCAAAGAAAAACCTAGCTCTAGTATACAAATAAATGCCGTGCCGGCCACCGCCGTACCTAATTATTTGTGCAAGATATTTGTTCATATACATAGTCCCATCTACTAGCTCATTATATTCTTACCATACTGAATAAATACAATTTATGAGTATCTGCTATCGTTTGGTTTTCGATATCACCAAATTACATGTTACAGTGTTGATAGCTGGAGTCTGTGCCAAAACGTCACGTGTCCTCGATTTCTTGGCTTCGTTCCTAAATAGGCTGCTTAAATTCCAAACAGCATTTCATGCATAAGGGTTGTTTTAATAAAACTTAGTTGGCAACCAGGGCATGGCTCGCCTTTTTGGAAAAGAAGAAAGAAAACTGTTAAATATGCGGACATAGGGAACAACAGAAAAAGGCCAATTGCTGGTAGCAATCTCATTTATTTGTCAAGCGACACACTGTAGTAGTAGGAGGGTGTGCCAGCAATTTGATTCCTGCTTGTTGAAAATGGTTCGTAGTTTTGCCGGCTCGGTGTGCAGGGGCGATATCTTGATGCAAAAGCTAAGTATAGAGTCTTGAGTTCGTTCATTTCTATAATACTTGAGATAAACATTCCTCTGTACACCATGCAGCTCTAACAGTCTTCTCTATATCAAGCACAACCGTAGCCAATATTCTTCTCTTAGTAAAAATACAGCAAGCATTCTTTTCTGTACAGATCGGCACAATTTCCCACAACACCCACACTTTATTCTGGGATTTAGTAGGAATCGTGATATAATAGAGCCAGGTTTCATAACAATCGACTTCACGCAGTTAGATCGGCCGTCTTAATTTTTTTATATATAAAATATTAAGAGACCAAGTCAGACGCTGCTCCCTCAACGCATCAGTCATCAAGTGCGGTACCAAAGGGTGAACAAAGTTTCCGTACTTTCAAAGGTTGTTGAAGAATCCTATGAACAGTTGGTGCACTTCATTTGTGGGCTTCCTCGATCTGTCGATATGTCACACGTCGGCCTTCCAATAGTTTTCGTACAGTCTCAATGTGCTTTTCGGTAGTCACTTCTATCGGCCTGCCGGAACTTGCATCATCCAACGAGTTAAAATTGCCGCGATTCAGTTGCGACCGTTCTATGGTCCTTAGAGATGTGATAAGTTTCCCTCATGAGCTACTCATTTACTAAAAAAATTTTAGTTTGATTAAGCCACGCTTAAAGTCATACAAAATAATTACACGAATTTCATAATGAGAGAAGTCCACCATTTTCATTTAGAAAATTAATTAAAAAATCGAACTAACGATTCTTTGTCTCTAATTTTTTTTCATTTTTATTTTTTATTATTATTGTTTTAAGTGCCTGTGCCACCTCGACCATTTCTGGTCTTTTGTAGCGCACTTTTTACTTTACAGTTCACTGCTCAGACTTATGGCTTCGAGAAACTTCTAGATCCTATCAGCAGTGATTGTTTGTATTTCCTGCGGTTGCATGATGTGCAACCCTAGGTTAATACTTCGGTGCCGCATTAGTGGGCCACAAGAGCATAGAATATGCATTGCAGTTTCTTCTGCCTCTTGACAGAATAGTTTTTCATGTTACTTAAAGTTCATAGATATGACTTCAAATTTTAATTGTGGGAGAGCCATGCATCGGTACGTAAGGGTCGGCTCGACCGGAGCGATACAACAGCCTCACATGCATTGCTTTTCGCCGAGTGAGTGAGGTTTACTGGAGGCCCTAACCCTTCCCCCCCCCCTTCCCCTACTCCTACCTTAAAGGCTGGCAACGCACTTGTGACTCTTGAGTTGCAGGTGCCCATGGGCGGTGGTATGTCACTTAGCATCAGGTGCTCCGTCTGCTCGTTTGCCCCCTATACTATAAAAAAAAACCACCATATTATAATAACTTGTTTGCATACGACAAAATGTAGCGCCCTACGTATGTGCGTACAAAGTATATTTATGTTGATTAAGGGCGAATATATTCCTATGTGTAGTCGATATTTCTTTTCCTCTCGAACGTATAAATTAACCGTAAATTGAGCTGATAAAAGAAACTAAATTATCGTAGCGATATAAATAATGTTTACCATTACCAAACTAACATATTGGGTTAATTATTAGCAGCAACCATCGAAGGCGGAAAAAAGTGAGATGGGAACGATTCATTCAATGTAGTTTCATCTTCGTTACGAGCGTGTTAATGTTCACTTGAACTACTTTTAACTTGTTTGCATTCAATATATTTAAAGTTTTGTAACCATTTTGTGGTTATCGTTTTATTTAAAGCTTCCTGTTTTTGTTATAAAATTTGTTGACACGGTGTTCAAAAACTTTGTCCTAGTGGCAAATATTATTTTACATTAGAGGAATAAACTTGTATTTTTAATTTTGGGTTTCGAATGTCTTGTTTTATTTCGTTGACCAGTATAACTTTGACCATCATCGTATAAACTTTTGTACCATGACAGGTCAGAGTATCCTTTTTTCAACGTGTTGAAACCTCCACGGGTCGTCACCCCATCAAGGCTAACCGGTAGGGTGGTATGTCGGACTCGAACCGACTAAAACCACACGGTGTTCCGTCACAGTCCATATTACCAGGGCGTCAGGTGTACCCTTACAGTGAAGTCTCTATAAAAAAAATATATCCCTAGACCTTCATGTAGCAGTTTTTACATATTTTTTAACTTTACTTAAACTAACTTACACTTCTTTTGTATATTTATTTTAAGTATTCCAATTTCAATTTCACATTCATGTCTGTAGGTGCGCGTTTGCTTAAGAAATGCGTACAAAGATGTCTCCCGGTTTTCTCGGCTTTCGGTTCACTTTGGAAACTTCAGAAAAGTAGCCTACGAGAGAATGAGAAATAAAAAGTGAAATCCACACAAATATTTTACTAATGTTAATATACTTAATTTTAGATAATTTATATAAAAAGTTATTGGTCAAATTAACACATATGTGTTAAATAATTAACATAAATTAATTAACCAACTAGATACCTGTATTTTATCTCACTCTCTCGCAAGCTAAATCCTGTTTATGAATATGTTTGTCTCTTTTCTAAGATTATAGGAAACACTGTATACTTGTATTCTATCTCATTCTCTCTTGTTTGTCTCTTTTTAGTGTGAATTTTTCGTTTCATCTAATTTCAAATCACAGCGATTCTAAAGAAATTTCACTTCAAAAATATTGTGACTATAAATTGAGATAAAAACTATCTTATCTCTCAAGTTAGACCAAACATCTTTAAAATCGTTTCATTAGTTATGAATTGTATCGCGAACAAATAACGTGACACGACATTATATATAGAGATATTAGTGGGAATAAATAGAATTTTGCTGCAATTGCTTCATATTTATGTATATTAGAAGTAAATTAAGAGGAACAAGGTGAGGGTGGCATAGAGCGGCATGTTTGTATTGTGTTAATTAAATGTTTGAATGCCGTTATTAAGCAAATACTCTGGTAAATTTGAACATATACAACCATCTGAACAGACAATCTTTGTTCTAAATTCGCCTATGGTTTACATTTGCATGGTTTTGTTCATAGTTTGGAAATTATATTATATATATTGCTGTGACTCAGAGGATGAGCCGTACCAGGAAAGAAGGATCTAATTTCTAGGTAACTTAGGTTTTTACTGAAACCTTTAAAGTATTACAATGATATTAATAATGTAACTCGCAATAATATAATCAAACAATTAATATATCTTGAGATTCCGTGTGTAAGCCCGGACAACCGTCTCTCAGGGCTTCACAGGTGAGACTCTCTTGTTTCATCGTTCCATTCTCTGAACTATTTCAAATACGACTTATTCGTATCTTGAGCACGCGGTTGCCAGGTTTGATCATCAGTCCACGAAGGTTGCAAGAGGGCGCGCGCAGTCATGTACTATTTCTTTTTGTATAGGGGGGCAAACGAACAGACGGGTCACCCCATGGGCGACTACCGTCGCCCATGGCCACCTGCAACTCCAGGGTCACAAGTGCGTTGCCGGCCTTTAACGTGGGAATAGGGGAAGGGTGGAATAGGGGAAGAGGGGGGGAAACCTCCCTCATGAATCACTCTGTCTATTAGTGAAAACCGCATGAAAACCCGTTCAGTAGTTTTTCAGTTAATCGCGGGGGACTTTGTTTTATAATATGTAGTGATTTATACAAATATTTGAAGTAACGCTCTGATAAACAGAATAGTATCGTTATCGACACATAACTTGCTATATCTTCAATACCACTTTTGCCGTCATATCGAGTGAATATCGAACAAATATGGTATCGGATATTACTCCCTTACGTTACACTGATATGGGGTCACACACAATACGCACAAATGTTACGAGATCTTTTCATTTCACTATCTTCGTGGACGACCCGACCGCGTTTGTGTCCATTGTCATACGACGTTACAAAAAGGAAGAAAAGATAACTGTAACATTCTATCATGAATATGTTGATAGAATTTTATTATTATCTTTTCTTTCTTTTTGTTAATAGTAGTAGTTGTAGTCGTCATGCTATTTTCGCAATAAATAAAAGTGTCAAAAGCGTAGACTTTTTTTTAAGGATAATTATACGCTTAAAGGGGAACGCTTTCAAAAAAAAATCGTTTAAAAATCACCATTACCAAATTAATTACCGTCGTTTTTCATTCGGTCAACTGTTAGACACTAAAATTGGATACAATTAGAATTGGAATGAAAATTGCTTTTCAGGTTATGCTAAGGTTTCGAATGTTTTACCCATTAACCCATAAATGGCATTTGGTACAAACTAAACTAGCAAATATTATCATTTTTCATAATGGACAAACAAAATTAAAGTTAGATATCGTTTAGGAATCATTTTGTATGGAGAACATTGTAAGCTACACCATACAATGCACTACAATTATTGCGAAATATTTGCTGCCACAGTCTGCAGGGGGTCTCAGTGGCTTCCTTTTTAGGGTATACCCAGGTCCCCTGCAATAGAGCCACTTGTGACGGAACACCGTGTGGTTTTAATCAATTCAATTATGATATGCCATTTCACCGTCAGCTCCGGTAAGGTGATGACCGAAGGGGATTTTCCACGCAATAAAAAAGTAAAATATTTAATCGAATAGGATGAAAATAGGGTTTGGGTCCAGGGACTCCGAGACACGGGATTTCCCGGGACTTTGGTCGTGGGTTGTCTCGTGCCCGGGACCCTGAGACTGTCGAGATTTTAGAAACCGTAAATGGAACACGTATTAGTACTTACATACCTATCAATTAATTTCCTTCCATACACACCCATAAAAACAGTGGACGTGACGTACGATATTCAAGTCGTGGTGTAACGGACACACAGTCTTGCGGAAGCTTTTATTCTATCAAGCAGTTTTGATTTATTTGTCGGAACACGATATATGTCGAATGAGTGTTTTCTGGGGCTAGTGGTAACGTGGGAGTTGCGTAAAATACTCTCAACTCAATGAGTGCTTTATATTTTTAGTTCAGTACCGGCATAGAAGTCCATGTCCAAGTACCTACAACCTACTAAGAGAAAACATGTTCCATTCAGGTATCGTGCGGTTTATGTATACGTATAATTTATTTAGATTTCTTGAAATACAACGTATTATGTGTGTCATAGCCGAATAAATCCGGACTTTTATCAACATTGTTGCTATAATTTGATGAACTTCTTTCTTCGTACCACCTTTACGCAAATGATTTGCAAATATACAGTCAAGCAAATCTTAACGAACAGTCTCAAGGTATTGACAACATCAATAACGATCTGGCTACTATAAGTAAATGGACCACTATATATGGGCTTAGGGTTAACCCTAGGAAGACGCAAGCTCTAATTGTCGGTAGCTCCAGACTTATTGCTTAAATTGACTGTTCAGCACTTCCACAAGTCTCTTTTGAAGGTGTTACTATTCCTATAAGCAATAACGTTAAGAACCTAGGGATACATATTAACAAAACCCTTTCATGGAATGTCCAGATAAAAAATATCAGTCGCAAGATATTTGCCTCTGCGGCTTCTCTAAGAAAATTACGTAATTTCTTGACCTTCCAACTTCTACTAAAATTGAACTCGCGCAATCGATTCTTCTCCCCATTCTTGACTATGCCAACGTCAGCTATCTAGATCTTAATGAGGACCAACTTGATAAACTTGAGAGGCTTCAATTTCTGTATAAGATTCATTTTTGGTTTACGCAAATATGATCGTATCTCAGAATTCCGTACTAAATTCAAGTGGCTTACGATTCGTCTTCGCCGGAATACTCATATCCTCTCTTTCCTGTATAATATCTTGTTTAACCCTATTGCCCCTATCTATTTAAAAAAAACGTTTCGCATTTATGCACCACACACAATAGATATTTGAGATCATCGGAAAATCTAACGTTGGAAATTCCAACTCATGCCACAACATTTTATAACAAATGATTTACAGTGCAAGCCGCACGCTTGTGGAATGCATTGCCAGAAGCTGTCCGACGAGCACAGTCACAAGCTGTTTTTCAGAAACTCGTCAAGGACTCGTCAAGGAGGAAGGACCTTTCTTCGTAAGAACCATATCTTATAATTATAATATGTATGTGTAGTGTATGAATATATGCGTGTTTGTGTGTTTCTTTATGTATATGTATGTATGTATGTATATTATTTAGAGAATAATAAAAAAATTGTAGACTTAAAATAGACTGTTTTTTACTAATTGCATATTTTTCTTATTATTTTTAATTGTTGTGTACCGCGAGTTTTTTTTTTTTTATGGTATAGGGGCAAACGAGCAGACGGGTCACCTGATGGTAAATGACTACCGCCGCCCATGGGCACCTGCAACTCGAGAATCACAAGTGCGTTGCCGCCCTTCAAGGTGGGAGTAGGAGAAGAGGGGGAGGGGGGAGAGGGGAAAGACGGGAATAAGGGAGAAGGAAGGGTTAGGGCCTCCGGTGACCTCACTCACGCGGCGAAATGCAATGCAAGCATTGCTTCACGGCCGGTTTTCTGAGAGGCCGTGGTGACGAGCGGAGTCGAGCCTGCCCATACGTGCCGAAACATGGCTCTCCCACATAAGAGTAATCTACTTCCATACAGTACAGTCCATCCTAAGGTTGTCTGTAAGAGATCGCAGACTGAGATAAGACCGCCCATTGTACTGTTACTTTATATTAAATTTCTAGATTGTATAATACTTTTTTGGTGTGCAATATAGAGTACATATCTATCTATCTATCTAAAGTTTTCCTAATGTCAGTGTTCTCTCTTTCAAAATATTATCAATATCTACCTTTTAATCTTATAATATATATAATAGCGTTCCATTATATAATTATGTATTTCAATCCCTTGTTTGTTCAATCCCCTTACTCCTCCTCCCTACTCCCTCTTATCTCAAAGAACGTTTTAGGTTCCTACGTGACACACATTCAAGATTGTTGAGATCATCGGAAAACTTAAAACTTCAAATACCAGTGCATACAACAAAGTTTTCTGATAAATCTTTCACGGTTGAAGCAGCGCGTCTCTGGAATGCCCTACCAATTTCCATCAGGCAAGCACAATCGTTAGGATCTTTCAAAAAAATGTTAAAAGAATACTATCAGCAAAGTTATGCCTAAGATAGTCTATATATAATCTAATACTATGCGCAATTATAATGTATGTATTTATGTATGTGTATATATATATGTATTTGTGTATGTGTATACGTATGAAGTTGTATGTATATATGTTTGTGTAAATATGTATATACTACTAGGTACATATTATATATTTGACACCATAACCGCCCACACTAAATCATTACAGTCCTGTCCATCCAAAGGTTGCCTGGAAGATATTGCTTATTGTGATAAGGCCGCCCATTGTGCATTTTATGTTTCAGTTGTTTTTTTTAATGTATTTATATCATGTGTTTGGTGTACAATAAAGAGTACTATCTATCTATCTATCTATCTATGTATTTCCACGAGAATTAACGCGATCACGCAGAGGTATTACATACGTCTGAATTACCTGACGTTTCGATAAGGTTGCACTGGCCGTGGTCACAGGCTGACTGGCTCAGCGGTGCACGCCCTCCATGTCGAGATCGTCAGACAATTCAGAGGTATGTAATACTTTTTCGTGATCGCGTTAATTCCCGTGGAAATACATAATTATATTATCCATATCTGTAAAATAAAAATTTTCATTTTTTGTCAGTTCAAAATAAAGATTTCTGTATTAAACATCAGGAATTTTCTTAAAGTTTTTACTGGGTCTACTATCTTTTTATTCGTGTTTTTCATTTCCTTTCTAAAGGCCGTGTCGTTGGAAATGTTGTGGGAGAGCCATGCTTCGGCACGTATGGGCCGGCTCGACCGGAGTGATACCACGGCCTCACAGAAAACCGGCAGTGGAGCAATGCTTGCATTGCTTTTCGCCGCGTGAGTGAGGTTACCGTAGACCCTAACCCTTTCCTCTCCCATATTCCCATCCTTCCCCTCTCCTCCCCTCTAATCCCCCTCTCCCCTCTTCCCACCTTAACGGGCGGCAACGCACTTGTGACTCTTGAGTTACAGGTGCCCATGGGCGGCGGTAGTCATTTACCATCAGGTGACCCGTCTGCTCGTTTGCCCCCTATACCGTAAAAACAAAAAATGTTTCGTGACTTTATCAGTTACTTCATTCCGTCTCGTTTTGTTTCGAGTCTACTATGCGGCCGTAAAAACCGACACCTCATTTCTGTAACACATTGTATGTTAGTTCTTATACCACTGAGGAGGCGAAGTATACAACACACCGCCTGTCTGATGACGACGACGACTTGTTTAGTCCCGTAGGAATAATCTAAATTGAGATGTCACTCACTACTTGTGACGCTCAACGCTAATCTCTGGTGTCGCGTTAACATTTCTGTTTGAAATCCCTCTCAGTCGCTTGGTTGCTCCGTGGTGGGTTCGTCCCCTATATTATTATTTGATAAGAGATTTGTACTATGTTAGTGTGTATTATAACATTATTTTAGTATATTTTGCTAATTTGCAATAGTTTTTAAATCATTAACATTTTGTCCAGAAAACGTTTTTAAAATTAATGAAGTTCCTGCTTGTGGCTTGTACGGACAGGTCTGATGTTTTAATTGTATGAATAATAATAACTTCACACATGTCACGCACGGCCGTCTGATCCCAAACTAGGTAGAGCCTGTACTATGGTAACCAGACTGCTGATAACCATACTTATATATTTCTAAATACATACATATTATAAAACAAAGTCCCCCGCCGCGTCTGTCTGTTCGCGATAAACTGAAAAACTACTGAACGGATTTTCATGCGGTTTTCACTAATAGACAGAGTGATTCATGAGGAAGGTTTTGGTATATAACTTGTATCCGTGCGAAGCCGGGGCGGGTTGATAGTTATAGATAAATTACACCCAGACACAGAACAAATATGATAAGTTTTGTAACTGGTCACAATCTAAGTTATCATTTACCTTGCGATAGAGCCTTTCATTTATTGCGTATGTAAGCATATGACAAACTATAAAACAATACAATTTGAATTACTTTATAGCAGTTACGTTTTTTGTAATATGTTAAGATATTTCTTGTCCCTCCAAGATACCAAAACCTCGCTATTGTTAACTTGAAAGATACTGGGTACTTCAGATTGACAATAACACGAATTTTGTTAGTTATGTAATTCTTCTCCTCCACAACGAGAACGCACCTGTAAAAAAGACAATGAAAGATAGAAGATAAAAGATTACATTTTTGTTTAGAGCACTTGTATTCGAGAATACAACAATATTTTTGTATATTTTCGCTCTCCTGCCACTAATTATTTATATATTATGTAGGAAAGTACAATAATTGTTTGTTTCTCCAAGATAAATAACATAATTATTTGGTAAAGGATCACGCGATACATATTATTATCTATAGTATTAATAATTATGTTAGAAATATCATATTAACATTATTATCAGAATACCAACAGATTTTTGTAATGTATATTTTTACTTGTACAACTGTAGATCTGTGTTTTATTCAAGCTAAACAGAAGTAGTGTTGTTTCCAAAGATAAAAAGAATCGTCATTTCGCATGACAGGGAGGGAACATGGTTAATTTCTAAAAAATGTTGCAATATTAATATGTTAATTATATGTTATTAAACTCCGCATGTGCAGCATTTTTTGAACATTGACATTTAATTGTTTGTCGTGATGTTGCCTAATCCTGTTTGAAAGGTATTTCCTCCCGTGGACGCAAAATTTTAGAAGGACCTCCTTGTTATTCTTTGCACGGAACATTCAATATGGAGTTCTATAGAAAGACTCAAGGCAAGGCAACCCGTGTTATTGCAAGGTAACAGTGATTGCTACCTCTCCGGATAGGTTGCCACCCTCGGCCTCGTGGTATAAAAATAGGCATCGATTGAAGACTTTTTTGCCCGCTACTAAGCGACTTTTCCATAAGTTGATAAAACCCTACCCTAAACTATGTCAAGCATCAAAAAATCTAAATGCAAAAACTTCACAAACTTATACCAAAGTATGGCTAATGGTAGGTATTTATGAAAGGCCTGAACCACCAAAAAGTTGGTAAGCAACTCGACAGGTTCGAGGGGGCACGGGGGGAAGAGCAAACAAAGCCTGAATTATTCATCGGCGGCTTTGACGGAACGAACTGACAATACTTTAATCCCCGTTATCTATGGTACCACACAACTGGTCGGAATTGGAGACTTGTGTGGAAAGAACAGACGTTTTAAATTATGATAATACTAGCGACCCACCCCGGCTTCACTAGGGTAGCAGAGCATTTATGCCTACATTTGTTTCTTGTCGTAGTGTCGTATCCGCCGGTTGCGTTGAGCATGTCTGATGATGTCTGTTAGATTATGTATGTAATGTAAAAACACACTTCTGAAAATTTAACTACAGATCCGGATTGTTTGGGATAGGGTCAATTTTAATCTACATCTCTAATTAATTTAATAGAGATATCACAATAATCGCTTAAGTTAAAGATAAGATAAGATATTTATTCGCTAAGTATATGGTACATTAGGTGATAACATCAAAAAGCATATCCATCATATTCGCTTCTTATTATAATAGACATGCGAAATTTTACTTAAAACTATTAGGTTTTACAGTTAACAAAATCATTTATGGTAAAAGCACTTTTCAGGTAGTCAAAACTTTAGTTTTGATTTTAATCGTTGCAATTAATATTTTATTACTCAAAGAATATGGTTTTAAATTGTAATTGACGTTATATAACTATTTTAACATCCAAGAGTGCTTTTAGATGATTCGATTCGATGATCGAATCATCTTAGTTTAGTGGGATCTTTGTTCGTGGGAGAGCCATGCTCAGCACGTATGGGCCGGTTTGACCGGGGTGATACCACGGCCTCACAGACAACCGGTAGTGAAGCAATGTTGCATTGCTTTTCGCCGCGTGAGTGAGGTTACCGGAGACCCTAACCCTTCCCTCTCCCATATCGCCATCCTTCCCCTGTCCTCCCCTCTAATCCCCCTCTCCTCTCTTCCCACCTTAAAGAGCGGCAACGCACATGTGACTGTTGAGTTACAGGTGCCCATGGGCGGCGGTAGTCATGTACCATCAGGTGACCCGTCTGCTCGTTTGCCCCCCTATACCGTAAAAACAAAAAATGTTTCGTGACTTTATCAGTTACTTCATTCCGTCTCGTTTTGTTTCGAGTCTACTATGCGGCCGTAAAAACCGACACCTCATTTCTGTAACACATTGTATGTTAGTTCTTATATCACTGAAGAGGCGAAGTATACAACACACCGCCTGATTTCATTGCTTTTCGCCGAGTGAGTGAGGTTACCGGAGGCCCTAACCCTTCCCCCTTTCCTCCCCTCTAATCCCCCCCTCCCCTCTTCCCCTACTCCCACATTAAAGGGCGGCAATGCACTTGTGACTCTTGAGTTACAGATGCCCATGGGCGGCGGTAGTCATTTACCATCAGGTGACCCGTCTGCTCGTTTGCCTCCTATATCATAAAAAAATCTCTTTAATGAATTTACTATCCTCACTAACTTTTGAATAAAAGTTACATTACATTATATTAATAACAATCATCCCAGTTTCCATAATATATAGAAACATCAATCTCAATGCCCTTAGTTTTTTAAATATAGGTTGTTAAAGAAAATTCACCAGTTATTGCTCTCAAGCATTTTTTTGTACAATAAAAGCTTTTTTATATGTGTTGAGTTACTCCATAGCAGTCTGCCATACCTCAAACCGAACCTACATAACCATTGAGGGCGGCTTTTTCATTAGCTGAGAGATTATATTTTGAAGATATGTTTAATAGCATTTTCTAGCAATATTTTTTCGTTATTGTGTGTTAATGTTATGTTCTAAGATTTTTTTAATATTTGAATAGATATTTTTGAGAGAAATAATTTCGTAATAGTTTGTTTTCTTATTGTACTCATTTGGATCATGCGGTCCACGCGAGTAAAGCTCCCAGTCGGCATGATTTTTTCCGACATCTTCAACAATCGTCGTCATATTTCAGCAAATATATATAAAACCGTAGTGTATCTATTGGCGAAAACCGTATGAAAATCCGATAGATATTGGTATGAGGAGAACATTTTGTACTTATTTGTTTTTAATATATCTTGATTGTAGAGCTGTTTTTAACCAGCGCGGCTACGTGTAAATGTTTTTTAAATTTGCGCCTTGAATGCATATTAAACGTATTCGCCAACATAATTACGTTTTCATACCAAGCAATTAATCAATTTTTTTATGTTTTTGGTATCTTATCCGTTTGTGACGAATTTTTATGATGTATGTTTTTTACTGACTTTAAAAAAGGTAGCTTCTGAATTTAGCTCTTTTTATGTGTTTATTTTTGAAAGCCGTAAACAGATTTTTTTATTCAATAGGTTATACCGGAGATATATATGTTATTTTCGTCATCTCGACCATGACGGTCATCGTCAACTTTTTTAGCAAATGTAAATGCGTCTCCTTCCTTGGCTAGCGATGATGGTCCCGCATCAGGTGTGGTCGAATTATATAAAAAATTATATATAAAAATCGAAAGAAAAAATCTACCCTTAAAGAGTAGGTATCAAAATAGTTGAAGAAAGTTTCAAGATTTAGACACATCGCAGCCCGCCCCACCACAATATTTCAATCGTGATATTGTGATTATAATAAACACTATACATTCCCTAAGCGTAAGAATAAGAGCATGCCGAAATGGCAATGCTTTGGTCACGTTTGCCAAAGGGCCGATGGCCGTTGGTACAAACGGGTCCTAGATTGAAGACCGCGAATCGGTAAGCGGAAGGACACTCCCCAGCCTGATGGACCGATGACATGAAGAAGTTAGATGGGATGGACTGGATGCGGAAGGCGTACAATGCGATAGGCTAATTGAATTGAATTGATTGAATTCAAAAGGGTGAAAACAAAGTTCAAAGTTATCGGAGGTATTCCACTAGCGTAAAATTCTACAAGGTATTTTAAAAGAAAGAGGCATTAAAAAGAAAATATAATTGACTTGCGAGTTACGAGCCGCTTACGGCAACAGCAGATAAAGGATTAGAGAAATTTAACAAACGAAGAGCAGAAACATTTAAGAAAAAAATTAATTCCTGTATAATTACTATCACAATTACATTATAAAAAACTTTCTATTAACACACCCTCCTTAAACAAGGAACTAATTCACAGTATTTGGTCCCAAATAAGTTGAATAACTCCGGTTGAATAGGAATGTACACAACTTGAACATACCAGATCGTTTTGGGACATATTCGTAAAGACGTAGTTAAGGCTTTATGTATTTAAATAATTTAATTATAAAAGCTATATTTACATATTTGAAGCAGTCGAGAATTTGATTCCAAGGTCAAGGTCGCGAGTTTAATTTCCAATTAATTTTAATATATTTGTGTAATATTTGAAATTGAGTGTTTTATTTTAATTTACCTGTTTATTTAGGTATGTGCATTGCTGTGATTTCTTCTATGTATAATATATAACATATAGATTCTATATGTAAAATGTCTGAGTCAAAGTGCTGCGGGAATCGGACCCGTGACCTCTGACGCAGCAGTCGATTGCAGTACCGCTGCGCTACATAAGTTGTATATAATTACAACTAGAAATCGCCTGGTGGTCGAATTCCGATCAAAATTCTGTTTTTTCCAAAGTTTTGAATGTAATTATGTATATACAGGAATTAACGCGATCACGACTCTTAATTGCCTGACGTTTCGACCAGGTGATGTATACATATATACAGATACATAATTATATCATGGAACGCGAAAGTTTAAAAGTTAGTATAAGGTTTGAATGTTTTGTTTTATTTCATTGTCTAGTATAACATACACTGTCATTGTATATACTTACGTAGCATGACAGGTCAACTTAGAGCCATCAAAAACAAATCTTGTAAAAAAAACCAAGTCTCGCAACTCAGTTCTTCTA
Organism: Euplagia quadripunctaria; assembly: GCA_963859945.1. Classification (NCBI taxonomy): domain Eukaryota; kingdom Metazoa; phylum Arthropoda; class Insecta; order Lepidoptera; family Erebidae; genus Euplagia; species Euplagia quadripunctaria. The sequence goes on along the minus strand of OY982569.1, from coordinate 1,482,352 downwards.
CCGTGAAAAGTTGTGAGATGTAATCCCACTAATATTTTAAATGTGAAGGTTTAGATGGATAGATGGTTGGATGGATGGATGTTTGTTACTCTTTGACGCAAAAACCACTGAACCGATTACGATGAAACTTGGTATGTAGATAGCTGGAGACCTGGATTAACGTATTTATTTATGCGTTGGTGCATCTAGACAACTGGACCGACCGAATATTTTAGTTTTTCCTTAATTTATACACTAAACACTAATTGTATTCTAAATTTAAAGCTGCCATGTCTTCTAGAAGTGCCTTAGAGTTTTGATGATCGGTCAGTCAGTGAGTGAGTGACAAAATTAAGAAACTTTGACTAGTTATAATTATTAAACTACTGGTTCAAATTGAATGAAATTTGAAATATACCGTGTTTATACAATGCCTGCTTGGTTACTGAAAATTCAGGCTTCTAGTTTTATCCACAACGAAATTATAGGGGGTCCAAAATGGCCTGAACTGCTTCGAGAAAGGATGATATGGCCGTGCCGCTTTTTTGCTTGACTTGGCGGGGACACTGCCGTGCCCCCAGATACTGGGCAGCTGGATCTTTTTGTAGCCATTTTCACATAATTTAAAAGGAAAAAACTATGTAATCCAAAAAACCATAAAAATATATGTCTAAAACTCGTCAAAAAAAAATTAAGAAAATCGTTTGACAAACATAGGAGAAAATGATATGTGGGTTAATAAGAAATATTTCTTAAAATTATTAACCCTCATACACCATCCTATTTAAAAGGACGATTTGAGTTCCTTCACGATACTCATACAAAGTTCTTACGATCATCAGAAAATCTGGTATTAAAAGTGCCGGCGCATTCAACAACTTTCTTTGATATATAATTTATGGTTCTGTCCGTTCGTTTGTGGAATGAACTACCGGTACAAATTCGGCACGCTGAAACATTTACAGCCTTTAAAAATTTGGTCAAGCAACATTATCTGTCACTATAATACTATTATTATATTCTTTACCATAACTAAGATCTAAATTGCTGTCTATAATACTACATTATCTCCACTAAGTAACTGTGTATGTGTATGCATGTGTATGTATATAAGTATTTGTCAATATTTCGAAGTACGCCATCAACTACTATGTTTTTATTAAATAATTTTGATATTATCTCCATCCTAAGGTTGTCTGGTAGAGATCGCTTTTAGCGATAAGACCGCCCATTGTACTCTTGTTTGTAAGATAATAATTTTTTCAACTGTATTTTATTAATGGTGTACATTAAAGAATATTCTATCTATCTATCCATCTATTTCTTATTTAACAATTTCTGATATCTAAGTACTTACACTAATAGGTTACTTTATAAATACCTACTGAATGAACCAAAAATATGTTCCATTCAATCCAATAATCGATTGACAAACCCATTTTCGAACAAAAGCTTTAGAATAAATATCTTCAAATGGAAAACTCATTTCGCGTGAAAAAAAGCCTGTAGGCGGCCCAATATCCTGTAACCCTGTTACCCTCTTAAAATAGGATGTCCTCTAATGCCTCCGGACTACTATAAGGTTTGATCCACACTGTAGCGCCGTCCGCAATATCCTTTCGGTTCGGTCAAACACTGTGGAACCGGTTATTAACTTTTACTGAAAAGAAAATTGCGACTAAAACAAATTAGTATGAAATCAAATGAAATGAATATTTTTAATAAGGGTATTTATAAACACTTTTGACACCGTACTATAGGTATAATTTGCTGTTTACCAACTTTACCGGTTTTCCAAGATAGGGTTGGTAGATAATAGACCAGAGGTTAAGAGCTAAGTTGGACTTCATTTACCAGCAATGATATTAAACTACTTAATTAGTATTTTTTATGAGGTTTTTTTAACATGATATTGTTGAAAGTTTACGCGAATGTTACACATTGAAATAAAACTATATTTCACGGATTCTATCGCGATTTATTTGGTGTTATTTTACTATCTATGCTGATCCCGACGTTTCAGTTGCTTTTCAGCAGCCATTTTAACGTTTGGAAGCGTTTGGCTTGTCAGGCGGCTTGGAATTTGTTCGAATGAAATACTCACCAATCTCTAGCAATTTATGCTACTAAACCTTATTTATTTATTAGATACATGATATATTTCGCTAGGCAAATGTACCAAAGCCTGGACGTAGGTACGTAATATACGTTTGCCTGTAGTTGGAGAGTTTTAAAATTATTCAAACCTCAACGTTTTAAATGCATTAATATCTATAATTAATTTTTTTACACCAGATTTACTGTACTGTGTTTTGCAGACGTAGATTATATTATATTAGGTAACATCATAAAATATAACTAGACCTTGTCAAATAATTTGTCAATTGTACCAATAATAGTACAGGTAATAGTATATTGTATTTCAGGTTTGTATCATTAAGATAATATTATAGCCGAATTGTACTGAAACTGGCGCTATAGCTGGGACCGGGTTTTAAAGAAAGATGTGCCATACAATACTCCGGGGAGTCTTATTAGACTTCTGGTTGTCGTAATGTAACGTCTGAAAGAATATTGATAGGCCATTGAACCGTTTAGTTGTTCCATGTCAACAATAGTGTCAGAATTGCCCTATGTGTTTATGGCAGGGTTATGTTATAAATTAAGTTTTGTATAGAATAAATCGATTGTGAACATTGCTTTTTTTGCTCGTAGTTATATGGTCATCGTGTTCCCGCAGTACAATCTTTGTTTATATAGGGATATATAGTAAGGGAGTCTGTTATAAGGCCTATGAATATTATTATTATTATATACAATTAGAAATACGACTCTGAATCTTCTTGCTTCGTATTTGTTTAATCCCACTAATTTTACAAATGTGAAAGTTTGGCTGAATGGATGTTTGTTACTTTTTCGCGCAAAAAACCACTGAACCGATTGCGATGATACTTGGTATGTAGATAGCTGGCGACCTGGATTAACGCATAGTTTTTATCCCGATATTCCCACGGAATCGGGACTTACGCGGGTGAAACCGCGGGGCGCTGCTAATAGTATATAAATAATAGCTACTATGGTGATGATTTTGAAATTTTGTATAAACGTTCTTAGGGCTACAAAAAATGATAGTGCTTTTCATACAGAAAACAAGTACTGTTCCGATGGATAGAAAAATAGCTTTTACGTGTACGAAGCCACGGGCAAAGCATTGTCTTTAATATAACAGAACTTATTACTTAAACCGATAAAATAACTATTGAAGTGCTCCTCGCTATCTCAAGTATTATCTACTTCTAATTCGTAGAAGCTCTGTCGGACAGATAGGAATTAATTGTCGTTATCAGATGAGGTCGTGCCATTCACTATCGAGAGTCTGATAGATTGACCGATGGGATTCCGTAATTGTTTTAATGGGAAAGTTGATTAAATTGTGTGGGAATTGGTGTGGGGATGTGGAGCTATGGGATTGTTTAAGACTGCGGTGGGTAACTTGAACGTATGGAAGTTTTGATAGCACTTAACCTAGCGTAACTATGCTTATTTCGACTTCGTTGGTATGAACGATTTCTAAATTTATCTTTTTTATGTGTTTGTGATACTCTTGAATAATCATTTTTATATTTAAACATAATAAACACTACTTAAAAACATATCGATATGTATGTAAACACGTGTCTTTCGGAGGCACTCGATTACTTTCGATCCCTACAGGGTGTCCCTTTGTCAAGGAAGACAGTTTGCTTCCCTCATTGACAAAGGTCCTCTGTCCCTTCTCGACGAGTCACGGAAATAATTATATATATATATATATATATGGGTTTACACAGTTTTTTTTTACGCAATAGTTACGCAATAGTATGTATGTACTAAGTAAGTCAAGTTAATGAGTTAAGGTAAGTTTTCGTTATGAGTATAAAGTGTTGATAACGCTGTTATATGTCGTCCCCACAGAAATCTAAATAAGGTAATTAACAATTGTCAAACTTCGTTCGAGGGACCACATATGGCAGTGTTCTCTTTGTATTCATCTATCTATTCTTCTATGTTTACAACTCAACATTAAAACGTCAAATCCCACTATGCTCTTATATCAAACCTCTTATTGTGGTATTTTTTATTTATTATTTCAAGTGATAAAGTAATTTATTCTTGGCGCAGACGGCATAAGGCTTAGTGCTCGGAGCTGTATTAAAAGACGACTGAGGGATTACCCTCGAAGCGACTTTATTATTGCGAGAAAGCCTTCATTATTAAGTCTCCTATTGCCAGGGAACCCTCATTATAGGGGTCATAGATCGAGTGCAGCGGCCGTGGCGGGAAATTGCAACAATAACCAGCTATCTTCGAGGGATATTTCTTTTTTGCAAAGTAATGAGATTTTTTAAGTAAATATTAAGAGCTGAGTATTCTTTGACATGTTTAACGAAAGCTCTTCGGCATCGTAGCTACCAAAAGAATGGCTCTATTTACATGTGTTTTTTCATTAAAACAAGCTTTTAAACAAACTAAGTTTTTAGCGTATGTTTGATGTTTAAAAAAGTACTCCTCAAGACGAATCAATCGAGCCCAAACTCGATTGGTTTATCTTGTTTAGTTAAGAATTTTCTATGGCCGTCTTCCGGCTCCATCATCATGGTACCATATTATTGTATTGTCACCGAAGATACAACAAAAAATTTTAGCCCAATCGAACGTCGGGAAGTGGTTCTAATTTATCTTCCAAGATTCGTGCCGAACACACATACAAACATTGCAAGTTAAATAAAAAATCGTAATAAGTGGTTTCATTTGAATAATTCTGAGTATGTCATGCTCGTCTAGTAGTCCTGCCAATGGTGGTTTATGTGCCGGGGTTCCCTTTAATATGGTTGAGGTGGACAATGGTTGGAGCGTGCGTCATGGTCGTGAACGAGTGCCGTTGGTCGGGGCTGGTCATCTCCGGACTGCTAATACTTAAATATACTTGGTAGTAATTTGCGCCACTGTTTATATTTTAGAACAATACGTTACATTGTCCTCAAATTTCATTTGTGCTTATAAGCAATGTAACCAGAGACTTGTAAAAAACATGTTGAAAAGGGATATCCTTGGAGTTTCTTGCCTGTTCTTCTCCACAGGATCTACGTATTGGAACAGGCGACTGACTTAGTTTGACTGACTGCTGCTGACAATTCAAAAATACATATAATTGATTTATTTGAAGTAAATGATTTTGATTTGGGTTTTACGCTTTGAAGACATTTATTAATGTGTCTAGAGGTCTAGACGCTTAATGCCTGGTTCCTATAATCAAGAAACGATTCGTTTTGCTTACGGACGGTAAAAAATCGTTGAATTTTCATCGTTTCTTCGTTTTGAAGACATTTATTAATGTGTCTAGACGTTTAATGCCCGGTTCCTATAATCAAGAAACGATTCGTTTTGCTTACGGACGGTAAAAATTCGTTGAATTTTCATCGTTTCTTCGTTTTGAAGACATTTATTAAGGTGTCTAGAGACGTTTACTGCCCGGTTTCTATAATCAAGAAACGATTCGTTTTGTTTACGGATGGTAAAATTTCGTTGAATTTTCATCGTTTCTTGATTATAGGAACCGGGCATAAGTCTGTCGTAGATATTATTAACATTAATGTAATAAAGTTTACCACTTTGGTTTTTTTAGCTGATCGTGCTAACCGCTGGCACTACCAGTCCAATTGGCATGATTTTTGGTTCCTTAGGAACGGAGCTGTGACTATAAACATGGGAAAACTGCAAAGAACAACTAACAAAATGTTTCTAAAAAAAAAGAACTATCATCCCACAATTACCGTGGGAGAGCCATGCTCCGGCACGTATGGGCCGGCTCGACCGGAGTGATACCACGGCCTCACAGAAAACCAGCAGTGAAGCAATGTTTGCATTGCCTTACGCCGAGTGAGCGAGGTTACCGGAGGCCTTAACCCTTCCCTCCCCCCCTCTCCTCCTCTTTCCTTCCTTGCCCATGGGCGGCGTTTGCCCCCTTTACCATAAAAAAAAAATTAACACTTGACGTGGTGCTTATTCATGAGTAGTTCCCTACGTTATTTTTACATGACGCTTACTAAAGTAATTTGCTTATAGCCAAAACAAGAAATTAAACATAATTATGACATAAGTCCGAAGTAAATTATTTCGCCAAGTTGGGCAATATACTAACTTTTAAACTTTCGCGTTCCATGATATACTTAATTATGTATTTACGCGAGAAATTATACGGAAACGTCAGGCAATTCAGAGGTATGTAATACCTATTCCATGATCGCGTTAACTCTCTCACTACATATTATAAAACAAGGTCCCCCGCCGCGTCTGTCTGTCTGTTCGCGATAAACTGAAAAGCTAGTGAACGGATTTTCATGCGGTTTTCACTAATAGACAGAGTGATTCATCAAGAAGGTTTAGGTGTATAATTTGTGCCCGTGCAATCCGGGGCGGGTTGCTAGTAACTTATAAATTGAAAATTTAAAACTCCGACTCGAAAATCCCTTCAACGATTACAAAAGAGCTGATGATCTTCGAACGGCAGAACAGATTTTTTTTAATTATATCTAAGAACACTCTCAATCAAGTCACCTTTAAAACAAAAAACCCGGCCAAGTGCGAGTCGGACTCGCGCATAAAAGGTTCCGCACGATCATACAAGATTTAATAGATACTATAATCTAGTAGGGTAGCCCCCTTTAATTTTTATTTTTTTTATTTTTAGTATTTGCTGTTATAGCGGCAACAGATATACACATTCTGTGAAAATTTTAACTGTCTACCTATGACGGATCATGAGATACAGCCTGGTGTCAGACAGACAGACGGATAAAATCAAAATTATTTATTTCAAGTAAACCCATTGTAGGTATTTTTGAATTGTCAGGAGGAGTCAGTCAGTATAAGTCGGGCAGTGGAATAGGGTCCCGTGTTTACAGTTTGGGTACGGGACCCTAAAAAAACCGCATCGGTTCATCCGTTTGGGAGCCGTTTTGGAGCCGTTTTGGAGCTATGATGCTACTGACAGACATACAGACACACAGATACACAGACATAAAGACACGTAAAACTTATAGCACCCCTCTTTTTGCGTCGGGGTTTAAAAATAGTCTGAAAATGTCGTCCAGCGATTAAAAGTGAATGATTTGTCAACTGTAAGGTGTGACGTCACACCTTAGGATTTCATACAAAAATGTACCCAACCTACCGTTCTGTCGTTTAATAAAAGGTACTAATTTAACTTGACCGTCATCTACCCTAAAAGCTGGTTGCTGGTTGGTGGTGACCACGGCCAATGCAACCTGGTCGAAACGTCAGGCAATTTAATGGTATATAATAGGTACTATAACGTGATCGCGTTGATTTCCTTTAACATAATATATACGCGAAAGTTTAAAAATTTGTATAGGAATTTGTCAACAATAATCACACCACTATTGCTAAAAACTAACAAAATCACTAAATCACAGTAACTTATTGATTTGATTTTTTTTTATGGTATAGGGGGCAAACGAGCAGACGGGTCACCTGATGGTAAATGACTACCGCCGCCCATGGGCAGCCTGCAACTCAAGAGTCGCAAGTGCGTAGCCTGCCTTTAAGGTAGAAGTAGGAGATGGGTGTAAGAGGGGGAGAAGGGGGGAGGGAAAGGTTAGGGTCTCCGTTAACCTCACTCACTCGGCGAAAAGCAATGCAAGCATTGCTTCACTGCCGGTCGAGCCGGCCCATATTGAGATTGAGTTTGTTGTCATATTATATCATGCATGCTTTTTTATCACCCTACCTTTGTCAACCGACCAATAGCGTGATGCTACCGGTATAACTAGTCATAATAATGCCTATTAACTCATTTTTATTAACCGACGAAAAAAAAGGATTTTCTCATTATTAAATAGTGAACTGTTTTATCATTTATTATTGCCCCTATTTTTTTTCATAAAATAAATACGAGTTTTTGATGTGATGACAACAAAGTAAACATTTCAAAGTAACGAATTATATCATCGTTTACCTATACATGGATCAAAAGGACTTACAGTAGACATTTTGAATTTCGCCAAAGTGAATACAGGGAGATCATTAAATTTTAAATTGGCAACCCGGAACTGTTTATAGAGTGTGCGTCGGATGGTCGGATACATTACCGAATACTACAGTCCTTTGATCTTCTCTATCTCTGTATTTGATCATAAATGCTCTCTGTCAATAATGTATACCATTTCCTTGCTTCTTATTCATGCATAAAATGTTACTCAAAAGTTTATTTTGTAAAGAATATCATTTTGTAGTAGTAGAATTTGCTAATTTGACTAACAAATCACTACATATTATAAAACAAAGTCCCCCGCCGGGTCTGTCTGTCTGTCTGTTCGCGATAAACTCAGAAACTACCAAACGGATTTTCATGCGGTTTTACCAATAGATAGAGCGATTCATGAGGAAGGTTTAAGTATATAATTTGTAAAGGTTTTGTGTAAATTGGTTGAAATATGATGATGATTGTTGAAGATGTCTCTGCGACCCGTGCGAAGCCGGGGCGGGTTGCTAGTTATATTATATAATATGATTAAATAAGTAGCAATACATTTATAGAAAAATAGAGAGAAGACTTATCTATAATTATAGTGTCAGCTTTTTACTATATGCATCCGAAGGTTTTTTGTCTGTCTGTCTGTTTGTTCCAAGTAATCTCCGGAACGGGTTTACCGATTTCCATAGGACTTTCACTGTCAGATAGCTGGTGTTATAAGGATTAACGTCGGCTACTTTTATTTTGGAAGAAGAGTTAGGGTAGTGCGCAAACGTGTACACGACAGCTTGTAAACAATATGTTACCCAAAGGCTAATGTTATTGTTGTCTATGAATAGAGTATTACAACATTAATAAAAACAATCTGTTTTATATTTAGCCATAGAATCAATAAAAATAAGCACCTACTTTATATCCATCTAAAAATCTTGTACATACTTAATAAAAAACTATCTGATCAAGTCGTACAATACTTCTGTCTTGCTAATCCTTAGCTTTTCTGACAAAATGATTACAACTAAAACATCATCATCAGCCTCATTATCCACTGCTGGACCTAGGCCTCTTGTTAAGTACGCCACTGAGCTCAATCGTCAGCTCTTCTCATCCAGTTTTTCCCCGCCGTTTTGCGCAGATCGTCACCCGACCTGGCCGCAGGGCTTCCTACACTACGTTTCCCTTGACGTGGTCTCCACTCCAGAACTCGTCTACCCCAGCGGTTATCGGTTCTGCGGGCAATGTGGCCAGCCCACTGCCACTTCAGCTTGCTAATTCTTTGAGCTATGTCGGTTACCTTGGTTCTGTGTCGGATAACTTCGTTCCGAATTTTGTCTCACAGAGACACACCAAGCATAGCTCTCTCCATAGCTCGCTGAGTGACCTTGAGCTTGTGGACCAACTTAATCGTGAGTGTCCACGTCTCGGCACCGTAAGTCATTACAGGTAGGACACACCGATTAAAGACTTTTGTCTTAAGGCCCTGTGGTATGGACGACATGAAGACTTGACGAAGCTTACCAAAACAATCAATGTTAAAAACAATCAATCATTTAAATAACAATAAATTTTACACTCATTTCACTAGATTAGTCTAGTAAGACACCTCGCACACAGCCGTCTGATCCCAAACTAGACAGTACTCTGGTCAGTAGACTGCTGATAAACATACTTATATGTTTCTAAATACATACATATTATAGATACATTCATACACAGACACGGAAAAAATTACAATGCTCATCACACTATTAATTGTTCAGCCTTCAATAGCCATCATATACCTATATCACGGCTATAGCCATCTTACTGTGACAAATATATGTAATAATATACATCTCGCACATACATCACGTATCGTACAATCACGTACATTGATTACCGTGGCTTATGACATGTCTGTCTGGGTAGGCTTTTCAACCTCACAGCTAATTTAAATATATTTTTGAAGTGAAAACTTCTTTAGCGGCGTTGTGCAATTTTTGAGATAGATAAAAAATGTTAAACTCGCGTCAGGACACGTGACCCTGATTGAAAATGTATCGAAAATGTGTCCAAGTGTCATAACACACACACACACACAGAGAGAGAGAGAGAGAGAGAGACAGACTCCAGTGAATTGTAAACTCCACTTGTGTTAGAACTGACACAAACGTTTTTTGAAGTGTAAACTTCTTTAGCCATGTTTGTGCACTTTTGCTGAACTCGTGACCGTCACGCTAATAATACATATATACATCCAGTAGAGGGCGCTAATCTAAACATTGAGTTCTGTCAGGTTATTAATTAATTAATGTCACCAGTTAATGTAACGTTTTAAGTTTGTCGTTTCGTTTAAGTTTTCACTTCTGTTGGCAGTCCCATGACTGCCTATTTTTTTTTAACGACATCTCCCGCTTTAGGAATGACTCCTGTGTAGCGCGGGACTTTACAAACATATAAACAACAGACACAAAGAACATCCAGACTCGGGTGGGAATCGAACCCACGACCTATGGCGTAGCAGTCACGGTCACTGACCACTAGGCCAACAGGCCATTCAAATATCGATTGCTATTGCCGAATAAGTCTAATTTAAAGTGAAAAAAAAAACCGGACAAGTGCAAATTGACGACTTTCGGATTTTTCCTTTACTTGTGCTGTGAGATTTTGCTTCTTACCAAATTTCATGATTCTAGGTCAATGGGAAGTAACCAGGTGTAGGTTTTGATGTACCTGCTAATTTGGTTGAATCTAAGGCTTAAATGCCCGTTTCTTTTGATTGACTTAGAAGTTTGTTTTTTTTAATCTTTAAGGGACCGCAGATTTATATTTGATGTTAATTTCAATGTCTCCACGGGTTCCTGAGAAAAAGGGTCTTAACAGACACACAGACAGACTGACAAGTAAGTGATCCTATATGGGTTCCTTTTTTCGTTTTGAGAAACGGAATCCGAAATAAAGTACATGAAAAAAATGTTAAAGAGAAAATTGTACTGCAAAATGTTTCGTTGTACGTTGTTGACGTACGTCCCACGTTTTAAAGGATTACTGGTCGTGAAAGTGCTCAAGGTGACAAGTTGACAGGCTAAAACTGTCAGTAGTGCACCGTTGTCAAGCGAGCCTTTAGTAGCTAACAATTCACTTGAAATTGTATGAACTCTCGCCGCTGGCGGGGTAGACAATGTTATGTGGATTTTTTGTTTAGCTCCATGTAACGAAGGTTAATTTTCCACGTACCTAGTGTGGAGTTAAGAATGATTTACACTAGAACGTGCCGGGCGGGAACCGTGGCTCTTCCGGGACATGGATTGGAAATGCTACAAATATTTTATATGAAGTGGCCAGTTGAAGTCCCTGGCCCAGTGGCCTCTCCACACGTGTACGGGTAGGCGAACTCTTCGAACTATTGCAGTATCAGTCCCATTCCTCCATCCGAGACTAGCAGTATCCCTTACCCTAACTCCCTCGCTCTATTCGTTTTCCTTACCCCAATTTACCTTCTTCTATTGTCCCGTCTGATAACGATTAAATTCCCAAGGAGGGTTGGCGTCAGCGTCCGGCAGTCAGGTCAGGTAGGCGGCCGGCCATAAAAAGATACACATTGCGCCGACTCCAAATAAAATTGTGAAAAGGGCAGGAAGATGTTAATGATGATTTTATATGAAGTGATTCATGTTACAACGTGCTGCGTCCGCGGCACGCACGATCGACGCTCGAGTTGCCCACAATCACAGCCGAGCCGGGTTCGGCTGCTCACACCCGGCACGGTCTAGTGTAAATCATCCTTTATACAACGTTTCACATGATGTAGGCGTATGTAATGGTTGTATAGTAGACCCTGTGTAATAACGTAAAGTGCTATTCGAGGAAAGCTTCTAATTTTTAGTATATACTTTGAAAATGTACAATAATTGAATTTTTTTCGATAAAGTTAACATGGGAGATCATTGAATGAATGACACCGTACGACTCCGTGTGGACTACCGTGGGGCTTTAGTCGGTTCAAGACCACCGTACCTCCTAGCCTCGGTCACGTGATGACGACGATGATGAAGAACTAAATTTACCTAGGTTCATTATTTTTATTTCAAATTAAGACTATTTTCAGTCTGCCCCAACTACTTATCGACTAACGGTTTAAATTATATCTAAAAAGTAACTATACTCAAGAAACAAAACCCACAGAATTCACTAAGTGTCAAATTAGTAATACGACTAACTAGTATTACTAATTTGACACTTAGTGAATTGTGACTAAATAGTATTAGTACTTAACGTGGGAGAGCCATGCTTAGGCACGTATGGGCTGGCTCGACTTCGCTCGATACCACGGCCTCACAGAAAACCGGCAGTGAAGCAATGCTTGCATTGCTTTTCACCGCGTGTGTGAGGCTACCGGAGGTCCTAACCCTTCCCTCTCCCTTATTCCCGTCCTTCCCCTCTCCCCTCTTCCCCCTCCTCTCCTACTCCTTCCTTAAAGGGCGGCAACGCACTTGTGACTCTCGAGTTACAGGTGCCCATGGGCGGCGGTAGTCATTTACCATCAGGTGACCCGTCTGCTCGTTTGCCCCTGTACCATAAAAAAATAAATAAACGACATGTCAAAATTGACACATGCAAATGAAAAGATCCCCTAGTAAGTCGGCGCATTAAATCAGGTAGTTAGCACGATTCAGAGTAGTTATATAGAGTTAGGGGTAGCTATAAATAGGGGTAGCTTGGTGGATACAGTATGGTTGTGTGTGTATAGGGACATCGAGTGGTTTGTATTCATTAGCTCGCGGTCGCCGGCCAATACTCTGTATAGCTAACGGTGGGGAAGACATACGGCTTGTAAGGACAGCACACATGTCAGTATTTCGGTACTATATTTAAGAATGTTGACCCGCTTTGCTGGTGCTGCTGCTAAACTAAATTTATCTAGAAGAATAGTTTTCTAAGACAACAAAATTATTTGTTTTTCTTTTTACGCGACTGCAAAAAAAATAAAAACTTAACGTTTTCAGGTTTTCAGGGTTCACATTTGTATGTAAGCTTCTTTATTCCACCTCAACTTATAACGCCTGAACAGATTTGGATGTTGGGGTATCGTTAGAATCCTTCATCTCAAGTCACACTAGCCAAAAAAAAAAAGAATCAATACGGTTGCTGTCTGGCGCCATTTTCAAATGTAAATCGTTAATTCGTTTTTGTCAGGGTAGTCGTGTTTTAATTTAAAATACTTAATAAATTAGTAATTATAAAATAAATATTGTTAACTGCTCTGTTTGGTATACAATTAAGCAAATTGTCTGTATAGTATTGTAAGTTGTTAAACAGGAACACGGACCATCTGATGGTAAGGCGTAACCAGTGCCTAGAAATATTCGCAACGCTATAGGCAACAATTGTATTAGCCAACCTGAGAATGGTAAGACTGGTAATATGTCACACAAAAATCGTAAGAAAGTTACTTAATCCCAGGATCCCCAAGCGTATAAAATCGTCGCTTTCATCACAATATGATGGCATACCTTTATTATCTCTGTACCAATACATTGTTATCGAGTAACACTTTCGGCCTCACATAATGTGAGCCGTTATTTACAAACTAGTTCAGGACAATATATAGAACTTATTATTGTTTTATAATATAATTGGTAATTTTATAATCAAGTAAATAGTTGATTCATATTTCCTTATACTTATAATATTTTATTGGCGCCTTCCGCTTGACAGCTTCCGACGCAATAAACCTTTAATGTTATATAATTCGATATTATTAAATAATAATTGTACGTAAATAATCAACAGAATAATTAAGATAAACAATGTTTAATATTATATTACATATTAAGATTGTATTAAAATAGGTCAAGGTGATTGTATAAATACCGGCGGTTAGCATATTTCGAGGCATTCGTATTCTACCCGTCCTAACGTGTATTAAAGAGAGTATATTATTTCGTGTGGATATAAAGTGTCTTAATTGTCGCCGCCACCCTGATAATCCTTCTACAACATGCAAATGTAATACACAAAGTCGTTCAAGTGTACCTCAGTGCAATGTCTATTTTCGACCATGCCATTCCTGTAGAACCATCATTATCATTATTTCAGCCCTAGGACCTCCGTTGTTGGACATTGTTAGAAGCGACCTGCATCCACTGATGGCCTGCAACCTTTACTAGGTCCAGTAGAATAAAATAAATAAATTATATTTGATCAAAGTTGGTAATCTTTCTATGCCGTATGTCACCCACTCTGCCTACCTCCCCGTCACCCAACTCCCTCCCTTAAATTACCTGCTTCACGTTTGCAAAGGATTTTTTCACAGTAAATTTAAATGATTTGATAAAGTTATGCCGTCGGCCCTTTCGCCTGAACTTTCGTTTTAGCTACGTTAAAGTGGCTACGGAGTGTTTAACTTTATTTTTTATATTTTTTACTTGAAAAGAGGGCAAGTTTCATCTTGTATTTTCATCTTAGAATCATGAACCTATTTACTGCAATATTGTAAGTGTGGGTGGGAGTTTGTTGGACGGCTTCATACTATAGACAACCAAGGTAGCCAATCACGCCTTCTCCCTTCGGGGTAGGCAAAGACAACAGCCCGAATTGCTTCTATACTTACTTAGTACATAACTCACGAGCTTTCTATAACTGTCATTAAACCTTTCATTTAAACCCGCCGGTTAATAAACAGACATTTCACATATTTTATTGGTTTCGTGGCATAATGAAATGACTGGAAATCTTTACACCAGATTGACTTCACTCGCTTTTTTACTATGTTACTCCTTATAACATCAGCTATCTGACAACGAAAGTCCCGTGGAAATCAGTACACCCGTTCCGGAGATTAGCCGGAACCCCCAGACAGACAGACAAAAAGTAAATTTTTTTGGTAACAGTACCTAACATGTTCATTCATATGCATTTAGTAAAAAGCTGTTTTTATGATATTACAAGCAGACACTCCAATTTTATTTATTTGTATAGATTACATAATTTATTCACGTTTGATGTGAATATTATGTAAACAAATCAGTAATGGCGGATCACAGCAAACATTATCAAGCGCACGCAAATGTTGCCAGTAGGAAATCAAGCCGATATTTTTTTTAAAACAATCCTGAGACATATACTGGGCCTCGATGAATTTAGAGCCAATATGTTTTTTTTTTTATTTTGTTCTTGGAGAGTATAGCTTGTAAAAAAAGACATAAAATTAAACCGCGGAAAACCTTATGTCAATTAGTCAAAAGTAGTTGTTTTAATCTAATATAAAGCACACAGCCGCAGGTTGTCGACCCCTGCCCTAGGCCCAGGCACTTATAGAGACCTTCCTTTCTCCTTTCTGCATTGTTTCGGGAAAGCTGTATCTAGTTATGTTTTGGGTGCTAGCAAAGTTTAATTGAAATATAGCCTTTTACTGTGAGTTCAGAATAAAAGAATATGGTTTCATTAAACGGTTTTGTGATGGCTTACAAGCGAAAACGCGTTGCACGGTGCACTGGCTTCGGTTACTTTTGATGACCAACGATTTAACTTTTTAAATTGTTGGTGTAATAGCAATTAGCTAATATTTCACTAGCTAATTGGTACATATCATAATATTACGTCTTCTATTTTATTGAATGTAGACATACACGTAAATATACCTTAAAACTTTCTATAAATTCATTCCGTAACAATCCAAAAAGGGTGTTTCTCGGAAGTCAGGGACGAAAACAAATAGTTCTGTTTTATGAATTATATTGAAAATCTGGGGTTCGAGTTTGAGAATAAACTTTGAGAGAAGGGGATAATTGTATCAAAATATGCCTCGAGCCCTTTTAGTCTAAATTATACAATTGAATACGAACTGAAATACCTACCACTAAAACTTTTTAACGAAAAAATAAATTGACGAAAAGTGTGAATAGTCAAAAATAGTGAGTCGTAATAACTAAGATAACTAAATTAAGCGATTAATTTTGAGTCGGTATGACGTAAAGCATGTTTTGTTTTTTTTTTTTTGCATTCATTATTATTTTTAGTTTATATTGTGGTTATATGTATATTGGTATCTAATGTTATTTTTTCTTTTCATGTTACCTAAAATTATTATCTTGTCTTCTCTTGTTACTATTCCCCTTAAGTTTACGGTGTTCTATTTTACCTTAATTGCTTTTATTTCTAATTTAGTAAGATAAATATTGGAAATGAAGAATTTTAATACAAAACATTTTAAAACAGAAGAGAAGAAGAGTAAGAAAGTAACACAACTCTTCTAAAATGTTTTCATCATCATCACCATATTTTTATACGACATAGGTAAATATGCCAATTTTTTTAAAAGACTGGCTGCCATTTAGGCTATAAAAATGGCGGAAAGTCGCTTATGACAATTTTTGATCACCTCGGCACTGTTCAGGAGTAGTCTAAATGGCTAAACATCGCTTCAATTGGCAACACAGATCTTTAAACACTACCTTTGGTACTAACTTTAATACAAATGTTAGGGATTTATTCTATTCAAAAATAAATACCGTTCGGAGCTGGGAACCAACAGCTGAAAGGGTCATTATGAATAAAGCCTCTTCAGAATTCTATCCGACCTTTGGCAAGCCAGAACCTTGCCAAAGGGCATCGTCCTTTTACTTTGAATAATACACGACATGTGATCAGGCTTACACAACGTCGTCATAGAAATGTAAACAACAGATATTTTTTCCAAGAAGTCCCACGTGTTACCAACTTATCTATTGGTTTTATGCAAAAGGTTACGAGCCTACTTTCTTAGAAATGAAAATGAAAGAAATGAAGGTGAAATTTGATCGAGAGAAGAACTCATTCAATGTGACTATTTAGACTGCTCTTGTTTGTTGGTGAGAACCAGGACACTATAAACTCCTGTTGTTAATTCTATTATGAAGATTGATATTGATGATGCTCGTGTGCAGTGTGCTACCATACCACTGGCGCTAGGTTAGGGCTGCCATCCGTCCAGGTTTCCCCGGATTTGTCCTAGTTTAGAGGGCGTCCGGGGAGCGTCTGGGCGGGGTTTTCAAAAAGTGTCCGGGCAAAACCCGAACACTTTGTGCCAGGGCAACTTATAATTACTAGATGAACAAGCTGTTTAATTTAATAAAAAATGGAATCGACGTTTTTTTTAAGGTCCGGGGGTTTTGAAAAGCTTGTCGAGCGTCGGTAATTTAAGTGATAGCAGGCCTACGCTAGGCCAATACAATTCCATATTTCAATGTGAATGTGTTGCAATAATCTACGCCGCCACTGCGGTCATGGCCAGATGTATACAACATCCGTTTACTGTCAGTCAGTATGGCCGCTCAAAAAGCCCTGGTGGACAACAAATGCCACCAAACGCGGAATCGTTTAGCCTCAGCCAATGGGGTATTTCTTCTAATGATCAAAGGCCACAGCGATTCACTCGAGAACGACGCTGCCGTTGAGCGGAGGAAGAGTTCTACAAAATCAGTGACAGGTATAACGACACTGCTCATACTTCTCTTCTTCCAATTTCGCTTATGGGTAAGGCGTGTCCATACACGGGAATCACGCAACGGTCACTGGTCCGACATACCTGGCTGCTGACAGTCCAAACTGACTGCTCAGTCTGATGACATCAGAACATCAGTATAGTTGTAGGAACCATCACGGGCCGCTTGACCCCGAATCGGCACCTATACGCAGAGGATGCCTCATCGCGGAGAAAAAAGCCGCTCACGTCGTGCTGAAGTGCGAGGGAGTGGCCACACAACGGAAAAGTATCTTTGACGGGAGACGGGTCACCTGATGGTAAATGACTACCGCCGCCCATGAGCACCTGCAATTCAAGAGTCACAAGTGCGTTGCCGGCCTTTAAGGTGAGAGTAGGGGAAGGGGGGGAATAAGGAGTGGCGAAGGGAGAGAGGGAAGGGTTAGGGACTTCAAGTAAAAATTAAATTTTATAGCGAATTGTTAATTTTAAAGTCATTTGCCGTGAACTCTGAAACATAATTTGTGTTGGTTTTGACATATAACCCATACCTGGCATACCTTTATAAAGAATTTATCAATTCGAACATAAAAGGTAGCCTTAACTAGGCATATCCCTGTACCATTTAATTATTATCGGAGAACAATAGATCAAACAAAAACAAAATTTCCAACCTTTTGTATCTCGAATATTCTATTATAATCTGGGGCTCACTAAACTTTAGAACTTGATTATCATTACGAACAAACAATGGCAAAAAACAAACAATTTTAACTAGATATCAAAGTTTTTGACAAATTAATTTATAAGCTTCTATTACCTAGCTTGATGGACTCGTAAAGGATTTAATATAAGACCAGCTCGAGACGTAAGCTTATAGCGAATATGTTTTACTGAAAACAGGCAGTACAAAACAAAACAATAATACTTGTATTTTAGATTTAGTTATTTTCGAAGCAGAATATTACACATACACAGTCTTGTTTTTTTTTCAAGATGGCTATCTCTTGAGAACAAGATAAACATGTAAGAACAGGAAGACGTTGTGACATTTTGAGTTGGCGCTAAACAACAAACTGATTAATTATCTAAATTTCATATATACGTAGAAGTGGAGAACGCTCTACGTAGGTTAATATAATCATTTTATTTTTGGCGCCGACTCAAAATTAGTTTTTATAAAATGTTATAGTTTACGCAAATAAGCTCAATCCTCAAGACTTAAAAGGTTTATTTATTTTTCCTTTTCAGTTCCTTTTTCGTCGGTTAAATGTTTTGTTAAAAAAAAATATTTTATGATTTATTGTAACTCGTGTCATCTTTTAATACTCTGAAAACTACTATGTTTTTAATACATTTAATACTAAATACTTTAAAACGCTATCAAATGTCTTTTCTTAAAAGCATACTAAGTGGTTTCTGTAACTAAACTTACGGTTTTTATATCTAACTTCTAATTGTTTAGGAAAGGTATGGTTTCCATCATCGACTCAGCTTCATAATGTGATGATTCCTTAACGCAAATACCTGATTAAGTTATGAAAAGTAAACAGAAACATTAATCGTGCCTACAATTTTCGAGGGTTTCTCTCAATTTCGTCAGGATCTCATCATCAGATCCTGACTTCCTTGACATAGGACCTGTTACCCTATCTAACAAAAAAAGAATCATCAAAATTTGTTCATATACAACGGAATGAGGGCTGAACATACATTTAAAAAAAATATATATATATACGGTCGAATTGAGAACCTCCTCAGAAAATAAAGGATATTTTCGTCGGTTAAAAATAATGATAGCTTGAATAAGTCACAAACGCTAACTCTTATCATTTAAGACACTCCGTTTACCAGAGTTTTAAGTTCCCTCTAACTAATTTACGTGACGACTTGACGAGATGGGATTAATTGAATTTCACCCCGCAATACAGTTACGGCAGGTTACGATACTGAAATCTCTTGGCCAAGGCTTATATAATGGATTATGATCCGGTCACTTCCAAAAAAAAATTGTTCTGGGATTAACTATTTGGGTAAACATTGTTTTTTACTTATCTCCCGTTTAAGGATGCATTCACATTCATTATTAAGTAATAATAATAATAACATTCTGGGACGTACAAGCAACTAGCTTCACGACTGTGAATCAAAAGTAACTTTTTAATGGTATAACGGGGCATATGAGCAGACGGGTCACCTAATGGAAAATGACTACCATCGCCCATGGGCACTGCAACTCAAGAGTCACAAGTGCGTTGCCGACCTTTAAGGTGGGTGTAGGGTAAGGGGGGGGGGGAGAAGAGCAGGAAGAGGGTAGAGGGGGAAGAAGAGGGAGAGAGATGGGGCCTCCGGTAACCTCACTAACGTGGCGAAAAGCAATGCAAACATTGCTTCACTGCCGGATTTCTGTGAGGCCGTGGTATCACTCCGGTTGAGCCGGCCCATACGTGCCGGAACATGGCTCTCCCACGATATAACCCATTATTGGTTTAATTGAAATAAATGATTTCATTTATTGACGTATTACGCAGCGTTATCTAGACCCAAACTTAGAATAGCTGGTTTTGGAGGTTCAGGAACACGGATAAACATACCTTTTTTTTATATAAAAACATAAACATATCTACTTAAAAACATTTTTTTTGTAAATACATGTACACTTAGTATAAATATAAACACCTAAGTCCCAAACCAATGCAAACAGATATTATTTAAGTTCTGAATAGAAGTATAAAATTTTTAGCAAAAAATTAAACCGACAAAATAAGCGAAAAATAATAAATACAAATTACTAAGCTCTGGAAGTAATATAAATAATTTTGAGTCGTCGGTAAAGCGTTAAGTAATGTTGTATTTTTTATATTAAAAAGTTTTTAGTGTAGGCGCTTTGTAGCGACTCAAAATTAATGAAGTAATTACGTTAGTTTGGGAAGTTAGTAATTAAGACTGCGGATGGTTCTACTTTTTTGTTTTTTTTTTGTTAAATGTTTTTTTTTTACGCTTCATCATAACGTACAAAGGGGAAGGGGACGTACTGACAAGGGAACTTAGCTCCAGCAGGCTTTTTTAAAATGTGATTTATTTCGAGGTGTTCAATAAAATTTAAGACTCTATCATGATCACACATAAGGAAATATTTAAGTTAATTTTAACACAGATTTGTTTTTTTTTTTACAAGATCTTTAGTAGCAGGTTGTTTGAATTTCTTGTAACTTTTTTCTTAAGGCTAAACTTACTTCGTCTTTTCCTGTTCAACATAAATTTATTCACACTAATATTATAAAGGCGAAAGTTTGTGAGTGTGTGTATGTTTGTTACTATTTCACGCAAAAACTACTGAACCGATTCCTATGAAACTTGGTATGTAAGTAGTTGGAGACCTGGATTAACACATAGGCTATTTTTTATCCCGATATTCCCACTGGATCGTGACCTACGCGGGTGAAACCGCGGGCCGCTGTTTTTTAAATAAACACCGACATTTTGCAAACTATAATTTCGCCCCACTTTCGTAATAAGGAGCAAGCCTATTGCCATAAACCACGCACTTTGGGAATTTAAGATGGTTTTTTGTATAATATAGGAGGCAAACGAGCAAACGGGTCACTTGATGGTAAGTGACTACCGTCGCCCATGGACACCCGCAACTCAAGAGTCACAAGTGCGTTGCAGGCCTTTGAGACAGGAGTACGCCCTTTTCTTGAAGGTTTCAAGGTCGTATCGGTCCGGAAATACCGCAGGCGACAAATTGGTATTATATTGAGATTAAACGGTTTGTAAGAAGGGAAGGCAAGGGATATAGCTTATACGGGAGGATTGGGGAGTGATCGCATACCTGCAACTCGAACCTGGCTGTTACCGGCCAGTCCGGGCCCTCTTATTTCATCTCAAGCACAAGCTTAAGAGCTTCATAATTCACAGCCTTCTATAAGAGTAAAAGTAACTCAAGCCTCCTATTGCCCTTTAGCTAAAATATCTTACTTCAATAACGGATTATCCTGTCTTTCTGCTCACTCTTCTTAAGGCAGATGATGATATTATTTAGATATATCTGCCTCGTATAGAAACACCAAATGAAAAAACTAAATTACGAACAGACTGTGTTTAATTTCCGAGATTTGAGCGTTGAAATACTGTTTATATACAAATGTTTTGAGGTTCTAAGATTATATTAAATGTTATAAAGAAGCATAAATATTGTACCGTTTAATGTTGGTAATTTTAGTTTTGCATGAAAATGTTACATGCCAGATTGAAAAATAGTAATAAAAATAATAACTTCACACATCTCATCTCTCTCTCAAATAAAACAAGAATTAGTGCAAATTGCAGAGTATACCATATCTGTACTCGAATTTTGATCTAATTCGAGGTACTACTACTTGGAGGAGTGTACATACATGTACCACGCCTGTATCCCTGAAGGTGTAGGCATAGGCGTATTAAACACCCAAATTTTGTCAACTGTAATTTCGCCCCACTTACGTAATAAGGGGCAGCCTATTTCCATCAATCGGGCACTGTGAGAATAAAAGATTGGAAAATTGGGACTATATTGAAAGGTAAGTAGGTATGAAGGGAAAGCATTGGAAGGAAAGGTATATTGCTAATATTTTTTTTAATTTAATTACCTACTCTTTCCAGGCTTTAAAATGTGTGTAGGGTTACCTCTTTAATATATTTATTTATAAAATGCAATTGGTATACCTATTAATTAAGTAATTATGCTTATTTAAAAAATATAGTAGGAAGTGCAGTACAGCAGATTTCAGATACTCGTATTAGTTTTCTGCTTTGACAGAATTTTGTGCTAGAAGATCTCAATTAAAAAGCATTTGTACGACATTGTCTTAAACTCGTACATCTTGTTCTTTTTTTTTTACGGTATAGGCGGCAAACGAGCAGACGGGTCACCTGATGGTAAATGATTACCGCCGCCCATGGGCACCTGTAACTGTAAAGTCACAAGTGCATTGCCGCCTTTTAAGGTGGGAGTAGGTGAAGAGGGGGAGGGGGGAAGAGTGGGAAGAGGGGAGAGGGGAAGGACGGGAATAGAGGAGAGGGAAAGGTTAGGGCCTCCGGTAACCTCACTCACGCGGTGAAATGCAATGAAAGCATTGCTTCACTGCCGGTTTTCTGTGAGGCCGTGGGTGGTATCGAGCGCAGTCGAGCCGGCCCATACGTGCCGAAGCATGTATTCATTGTTGAACTTATTAGACTGCCAAATTATTTTTGTTTGTATTTGTTGTGATGTTGGGGCTCTGGGTTCAACTCCGGTTTTGGATAAATTGTAATTAGTTTACTAGCTGAAACCTTAAACTTGTTTCTAATATACATTACGTAATTACAAATATATTTAAAATGAACACTCAAACCTCAGGTAAATTTCACCCAGAATAACAGAAGCACTATTTACTCGGGCAATTCAACTGTTGACAAACGTATGGGTACCCAAACGTTCTAATTGCCTGTATAGGGGCGTATGAGGGGGGTAGTTTGCGCCGGATATTAAGGTTCTCTGTAATTTCAGGAAATATTTGTGAGGAAGAGATTTAATAACAGCGGGAATGACAGCATTTCGATTGAAGTGGTATTCTTGGAATAGCTTGTGTAATCATGTTTTACTGGTTGATATATTAATAAGGAAATAGCAAAACATTTATGTCATTAATTTGAAATAATTTAGAAAAAAGTCGTTTACTCTGTACCTCCCGCCACTGGGACTTTATCATTTTTTTATTATGGTATATGGGGCCAACGAGCAGACGGGTCAGCTGATGGTAAATAACTACCGCCGCCCATGGGCACCTGCCCGTTGCCGCCCTTTAAAGTGGGAGTAGGAGAAAAGGGGGAAGGGGGAAGAGTGGGAAGAGGGGAGAGGGAAGGGTTAGGTCCTCCGGTAACCTCACTCACGTGGCGAAATGCAATGCGAGCATTGCTTCACTGCTGGTTTTCTGTGAGGCCGTGGTATCGAGCGGAGTCGAGCCGGCCTATACGTGCCGAAGCATGGTTCTCCCACGTAAAAATCATATTCCCTATGTATAGTATAATTGTAATGGAGACCTAATTGAGAGCTATTCTTGTCTTAGCCTAATAATAATAATTCGCCATAACCAACGCCGTAACCAAAATATGTCCGATCAATAGCATTAATGTAAATGCATATTTAACTCCCTTCTTATACAATTCTACAAGATCATACGCATCAATGATGGGATGAAAATCCAATTTTATAATATATATCGCAACATATTATAAAACAAAGTCTCCTGTCGCGTCTGTCTGTCTGTTCGCAATAAACTGTCATGTCATAAAAATTTAATTCAAGGTTTTTGAGTGGGTTGTAGCTATGGTGCGCTGTTGCTTTGGTCTCGGGTTTCAAGTCAGACCCCGGTACTTTGCACCTTTAAACCCTTGAAATCAATACGAGTCTACTCTACCCTAGAAACCCTTGAGGTATAGCAATCTATTTATGTAAATGATAGTGAGTATTCCATGTAATATGTGTATTTACTTTGTTTTTCCTAATCTAAATTGTTAAAAATAAAAATATTAAACGTTAAATTTTATCTTTGCACCTACCGTATAATATTTCTACATCACCCCAAGGTTGACTGATAGGCGTACATTAGACGCTCATGCAAACCTCAATCATTACCAAAAGTCATGATTGAAGGATGTTGGTTGGTGATTGATGAAATAATATCGACATCAAAAACTCATCATCAACCGTCACTGCATTAGACGATACGTTATTTGTGAATCACCGTTTTGATTGTGGCAAAACTGACAGCTAAACCTACCGTGTAATGGGCGCCATAGAGAATGCTCTGCGCATTAATTCCGCCTTTGTACAAATTATGCATGAATTCAAATAAATAAATAAAATAAACTATAAAGACAGACGACACATGCAGCACGTAATTACATGATCAACGAAAGAAATCATAAATATTGAGTAAGCAAAAGTTTTAAACATGTTGATATATCGTTACAGGTTCTATAAACAGCGGAAATAGCGAAGACGTCAAAAGAAGTTGACTTTAAACCAGCGGCCCTCAAAGTAGCAACATTTTATATTTTACCAGCAATCCGCCCCGGCTTCGCACGGGTAGCAGGGAAATCTTCAACAATCATCAACATGTTTCAATCAATTTACACAAAATCTTAACAAATTATACACCTAAACCTTCCTCATTAATCACTCTGTCTATTAGTGAAAACCGCATGAAAATCTTTTTCGTTTTTCAGTTTATCGCGGACAGACAGACAGACGCAGCGGGGGACTTTGCTTTATAATATGTAGTGATGTTATTTACTATTTTATCCTAACTTATATTATAAATGGAGTCTATTTGTTAAGCTTTTACGCCTTAACTACTGAACCGATCATTATGAAATTTAGCCCACACGTGGTCAGGGGTATAAAAAAAGACATAGGATACCTTTCATCTAGAAAAAATAACTATTCCTATTTGAAGCGAAGCGAAGCCGCGGGGAGAAGCTAGTTGTTAATAATAATCAGTGGACTGTTTTTTTATGATATAAAGGGCAAACGAACAGACGGGTCACCTGATGGTAAGTGACTACCGCCGCCCATGGGCACCTGCAACTCAAGAGCCACAAGTGCGTTGCCGGCCTTTAAGGTGGGAGTAGGAGAGAGTGAAGAGGGGGAGAGGGAGTGAGGGAGGGAGAGGGGGAAGGGGAGGAGAGGGAAGGGTTAGGGCCTCCGGTAACCTCACTCACTCGGCGAAAAGCACTGCAAACATTGCTTCACTGCTGATATACTCAAAAACTACTGAACGGATTTTCATGCGGTTTTCACTAATAGATAGAGCGATTCATAAGGAAGGTTTAGGTAAATTTGTTAATGTTTTGTGTAAATTGATTGAAATATGATGATGATTGTTGAAGATGTCTCTGCTGCCTGTGCGAAGCCGGGGCGGGATGCTAGTAACAGTATATAAATATTATTATATTAAATTATGCGACGGTAGCGTAATAGAAACAACCAACCAATATCAATAGACATATTCATGGATTATACAAATATTTGCAGTGAGCGGGAATCGATCCCACGACCTCTGAAGTTGCAATTGAATGCACTACCCATGTTACTAGCATTCTTAATAATTAATAAAAAAGAGTATTACCAACTTCAATGCGTCGAAATCATGATCAATTGTAATAAGCTTAATTCTACATCCCTTAATTTACCATCCACCAACCTTGACTAAACTCTATTGAAATCAGTTCACAAATGGCGAAGATATAGCGTAACACTCCTTTTTTGAAGTAGGTTAACATAAATTATAGTCTTTAATAGTGAATCAAATTAAAAAGCAAAAAAAAGAATTCCATCCACCACCACTTCATCATTGGACCACCGTTACTAAGCTCAATCTGTTGGACTCGTAAATACGAATCATCTGAGCTGAAACTCGGGGGGTTAACTAGCCAATGAAGAGTGCCACTATCCACTGCCTGGCTAAATCGTCAGATCAGCTCCAATATGCCAAATTATAGTACAGTATTCTTCTCATAAGGCTCTACGTATTTTGGAAAGTGGAAGTTATAGATCGACACAAGCAGGCAGTAGATTTTGGTGTTTTCACCTAATTTACCTCGACAATCCAGTACATGCTGTGGCGTTTGTTTGCGTCGATCTATGATTTTTAACAGTAGCTTCAATTTAACGTTCATAAATGTCACTTAGTGTCTTAATTGAATAAATGATTTTGAATTTGAATTTCAACTACATATAAAACAGAGCTTCATTTCGATACGACAATTTAGAAGTAGGTTAAAATATCCTGCCAAGATTTGTTTAAATTATTAACCAGTAGTAGTAGTCAACCTGTGACCACGGCCAGTGCAACTTGGTCGAAACGTCAGGTAATTCAGAGGTCCTTTTGGTGATCGCGTTAATTCCCGTGGAAATACATAATAATAATTTGTTTACATAGTTACAAGAAAAGCTAATAACGTCGTGTTAATAAGATGAAGCTTTATGTAGACTGCTATGCGAGCTGTATAAAGAAAACTGTCTGACTCTTAAAAATGTATCAAATACTTGGTAATTAGTTGGCTGGCGACTTGCCAGTCGGGATAGCGGCCATAGCAGCGTGTTGCGGTGTTGCATTGCCGCCAGCAATTGCTATTTGATCAAGTTGTTGTAGCGTATATGGCGCTGGGATTTCACTTGTTTTTTATTAAATACTAGATGCAAATTTTCTAATTTTCCGTGCAACTTTTTTATTTTTTTTCTTTCATAAGAACCTTCTCCTGACAGTAACAAACACAAAAAAAAGAATTAGCAAAATCGGTCTAGCTGTTTACGCGTGATGTTGTGACCAAGGGAAATAGGGATTCATTTTTACACGCTTTATATTAGCTTCACTTGTATGTTTGTTTGTATGTTTGTAACCGACTCCTTTGGGTGCGATTTTGACCCACTTTAAACGGCCAGATTTCATTCAAATTTTGCACACATGTCAAAGACCGATGACAATGCAATAATTCGATTAAATTTTTAATTTTTTTTTAGTTGAATTTTCTGTAAAAGCGTGTTTTTTAGTTTTTTAAACTATAATTATTATTTATATACCTAGATGTAGTTTTAGCGCACCGCGGAAAATTGTTAGTCTTGTAGCAACAGTAGAAAAGTTCATTGAGGAGTTTCTCTGTCGGAGATTCAAGGAGTTCCCTCATGGCTTATACCTGAGCCTACAGCCATAGACCCCCGTGGCGAAACATCGTGTAGTTTTAGTCGGTGCGATTCCGACATAACCACTTTAAGGAGTTTTCACCAGTTTAAACAAAAGGGAAGTTCATTAACTGGCCTGTTGGTTTAATGGTTAGTGATCCTGACTGCTGAGCCAGAGGGTTTGATTCCCACTCAGGACAAATAATTGTGTGATGAGTATGATCATTTGTTCTGTTTCCGGGTGTAATTTATATATAATATGTATTAATTTACAAAAGTAAAAGTATGTTTATCAGCAGTCTGGTTACTTACTTTACTGGATCAGCCGGCCGTGTGTGAGATGTGTAAAGTTATTATTATTATTGTAGACAATCAAAGAAGACTTAGAGTAGCGTTATCTCGTCTCGCAGAATACGCACCAGACGCCGCCGGTGGAGTATTTAATGACTTCCGCCTTTCAGTGCTATTTTTTCTACTTCATAGTCAAACTTGGATAAAGTTTGACTATGAAGTCCTAACCAATAAATGGGAAAGTGAGTTTCATTTGTTTATTTGTTTGCTACGCTGTCACACCTTAACTGATCAACCGATTATCATGAAATGTAGCACAAATATAGACAGGGGTACAGAAAATAACATAAGGTAACTGTTATCCAGAAAAAAAGTAGGTACGGCTCTTGAGGGACACCTGAATTGATTGACGAAATCTACTTTCACGTGAGCGAAGTCGCGGGCAGAAGTTAGCCTTTAATAATTTTGTCAAGTTTACTAGAGTCATAATTCCTGTGGTGTTTAAACTGATACCTGTCCCCACTAAAGTTATTAACCAATCAATCAATCGTTTATTTATTTGCGAATATGGGTATATACATTAAGGTGTTACAGACATATAGTTATGAGCAGTCACATTCTACCGCAAGGCATGCAAATATGTCTAAATTTAACCGAACTCAAAAAGGGGGAGGTCCTCAATTCGATAGATTTTTTTTTGTGTATGTTACGCGATATCTTCGCCATTTGTGAGCCGATTTCAATAACTCTTGTTTTAATTGAATTGGTTATAGTCAAGGGTGGTCTCATTTAAATGTGGAGGAAATATTCCACGTCTAAGGGTAGAAAATTAAGGAATGAAGAACACAGCTTCGTGAAAGAATTCGTGACATTTTTAAACCTTTAGGCAGCTAGTCCAGTTTTATTTATTCCAATGATAAGTACAGTTCTGTATACAAGCTCAATCCATAAGCCACTTAGGCAAAGATAAAAAATAAAAAGGCCTTATTCGGCCATGTTGTAGGTTATACAGTAATAAAGTATAGCCGATTTTGGCGCCGCGCCAGCACTGAGGTTGGGCCTCTTTGTTAAAGCCCGGTTAAATCAACATTATGCTATATATCAACAATCCGTTTTGGCTAAAGCTTGCTTGGATCTTTAAGCACTTTTTTATTATATTTTGTGTGCGGAGTTACAATGCTAAATCAGACGCTGGACTGTCTCTAGACTACAGAATGTAGTAGGAATGTAATTGTCATAAAAATCAGTAGGTAATCTGATGTCGCATTTTTTATTTTTGCGGCGTGTCATTCCAACCAGTGGATGTCTACTGCTGTGGATAGGCTTTCATCGTATATACCCACAGATGTTTGATCGGCGCTCAAAAAATCGCACCAACTGTTTGTGCTTAAATCAGTTGCTTTTGCTAACTTTAGAAGTAATAAACGTCCGAAGACGGTTTTTGGGGAGAGAAAAATTGGGAAACTTGTCCGGTAAATGGGGAAATATGGTTAAAACTGAATGTGCTTTTGTCGATGAAAGTAAAACAAATTAATAAAAAATTTGAATGGACGTCTGTCGTGTCAGCTAGTTGGTATGTCGGTCGTTTGGTAAGTACATAACTTGTGAATTATTGAACACATTTAACTAGATATTGTAGAGCTGGAATACAAACGCTTATTTCATAACTCAATAAAAGAAAGTCTTCTTTCCTACTAGTTGGTACACTATGTGTCGCTATTTTTTTAAAACATGCAAACACACACAAAGTATAAAAAAAACTGTCAGTGTAGGACTGCACGTCAGAAGTGAAAACATAACTTCACAATGTATTTGCATATACATACACACACACACAGACACATTTGTATATATAATAATAATAATATAAATAATTAGGTTAAAAATAAAAGTAGGTAAACATAGGGTACACTGGAAGTTCTGCGCTCCTGGCCGCTCATAAATGTTTGAATATCGAATTTTATATTTTTTTAAATATAAGAAACTCGGCTCCGTCTTACGAATTTTCGATCTTCGATCAGGTCACGTGTCCTGACGCGAGTTTCACATTTTTTTACCCATCTCAAAAAGTGCACAACGCCGTCAAAGAAGTTTTCACTTCAAAAATTTAGAATAACTATTTGCTAGTCCAATGTACGCATCGAACCCACAACTTTCGGTGGTAGTTGTCAAGAAGACTACTTCCCCCATTGTGCCTTCCATGAACCAATTTCTATAGTTTATGTAAAACATGTGGTTTAACTTCAAACTTAGACCGATATTAACAACTTAGTCAGTTTGTTATGATATACATTCAATAAATCGCCCACTTTATCGATGCTTATGTTTGAGTTGTGCTCAAAGATCTATTTTAGTTGAAGCAGAACGCCGCGCTGGCGGGAAACAGAACAGGAATTATCGTATTATTAAGTAAATTTCTTGATTAGTTGGTTTATTAAGTAGGTCAGATTACGTAACCAATGCTGGTAAAATATATTTACGGTTATTTAGATATAAATATATCGAACATACGAGGCGTGAATTGAACGAAACGAAAGTGTGAAGTTGGCGCATTTCGAAAGTCTGGCATGACGTTCGCTCGCGTCGATGGGAGGGCTTTCAAAATATTATGAACTCTCAATAATTCGTCTTCTCTCTCAATTAACAAATCTCAATAAGTTTTACTTCCTGGAATATTGTATTTAGAGCGTTACCGCGGACAATATGCCGATGGTGGCGTATGAGTCGGGTCGTTCAGCTCCCTTTGATATGGTTGAAGTGGATGATGGCTGGCGCGTGCGTCATGCTCGTGAACGAGTGCCGTTGGTTGGGGCTGGTCATCTCCGAACTGCTATTACTTACATACAGCAGTAGTTTGCGCGACTGTTTATAGTTTAGAACAATACGTTACATTGTCCTCACATTTAATTTGCGCATATAAGCAATGTAACCAAAAAGTTGTAAAAAAGATGTTGAAAAAGAGTGTCCTTGGAGTTTCTTGCCTATTCTTCTCCATAGGATCTACTTATTGGAACAGGCAACTAGCTTCACGACTGACTTAGTCTGACTGACTACTACTCCTGACAATTCAAAAATACCTACAATGGTTGAATTGAAATAAATGATTTTTGATTTTGATTTGATTTTGATTTAAATACAGACCAGGGAATCATAGGCATTTAGATCTCATGGTCCCACACTATTTCTATTTTTGAGTACACGTGATTACAACCGTATATCTTTTGAATAAACAAATAGACACACAAACAAATATACATATATGTAAACACACACACACACACACACACATACAAACAGAACAGAAGATCACACAAACAGAGGTCGCAGAAGCTTTTATTCTAATAATCTTACTATAATAAAAAAAGAAAAAACTGTGTGGTGTCATGGGCACCAGATAGGAACGAATTTCCTTATTATAAAAATATTAATTTCAAGTTCAATTCGAGGTATAAAGAAAATAATTATTCGGGTATACATTTTTTATTTTGACTTTTTTATCGATAAAAAAAAGCTACTTTACAAAATTATCTTAACACCTTTATTTTATTTACAATAATTTATAAAAATATATAATAATAATAATAACAGTCATCACGTAGACTATACATTAGACACTGTATAGCCATCATACATAGACTATACATAAAAATCTTACGCTTTTTTTTAACGTTACAAACGTTTTTTGCCGGCTAGGGTACCCCTCCGCAACGCCCCATAAGGAACTTCGTTCCAAAAACAGTATTTGAATGAAGGTAGACGTATAACCCACAACAATGTTTACAGACATAGTAAGAAACAAAACAAAAGAGTTGAAGTCAATAAGAATGATATATCTTAATAAACACTTGATAGTCGTTCAGCTCTTAGCAACACAATCTCCAAGATAATCAATCTCATTTTCGTTTGCGGTCAAATACGGCGTCTGCACAAATTGATTTGCCGCTCCGAACCAACCACAGCCGGGTCAGACAGCGAGCGGGTCGGGACGGCGACACAACGTGAGCAGGTTGTAATATACTAGTTAATATAATATGTAGAAGATGTCACACAGCACCGTTGTGATCGGCGCTCGCTCGCTCATTAGAGCCACTCGGCACCCGACCCACACCGCCTCACCTCGTGCGATTACTATTCTTTATATGGACTTCTATGGTTATGCGCTCACTACATCAACTCGGTAGCGTTTGCCGAACCGCTTCGCTCGCGAGCTGTCCACGCGCGGACGGCGAGTGACCCCAGGGTGACAACTCGCTGCTCGCATGCTTGTTAATTGCATTCTTGCTCGCAATGTTCACTATTTATTAATAAAAGAATATAATACATAAAAGTTCCCATCCACCCTCTCAAACATTACAGGATGTGAATTCACATGATAAGGTACCTAACTCTGAAGGCTTTGTAAACAGCGCGAAGAGATAAGGCTGTGCACAAAACAGCGGATGTCTTGGTCGGAACTGTGGAGTGTGTACATGGCTCGTTGTTTGCGGAGCGTCAGCAAATAAAGCGCAGGTGTACGACATATAAAATCTTGTTGGACATAAAACGGTATTGGAAACACAAATGTGGGGTTTGTTACTGTTTTACTGTGGAACCTATGAATACATTGTATTCTTTTATACTAAGGGTTATAACGGTGTATTAAAATCGATAGAAGACAGCCGTGCCAATGAACTACTTACACATAGATCAGAATCATAAAATTCTTATTTTGTAGAAATAAATTATTATATGAAAACTTCAAGTTGGAAGATAGTATAGTATAAGATAGTATATATAGGTATTGTTAGGCTGATCTAGTTAGAAGATTCTGGTAGAAATCCATTGTTTAGTGCATTTAAAGAAAAACGGACCCTTCAGCTTTATTAGATTTTTATAGACAAGAAGTTTTATGACATATTTAATAGAAATCAAGACAGTTACAATCAAGTAATGTAGGTTATGTCCTATCCAGTCAATACTGTTTTCTCGTACGCTACAATCTACGAGTAACCCCTCCATCCCCCCTTTTGCACGTGGCTGTCCCATGCTCAGTGGTTGCACGCAGTGTGCCACGTGACTGTGGTATTGACAGCTTTAAGTTACAGTTGTGATGTATTGCGTGCGATAGTTAACTCTCAAGTCAATGGATCTTCTTTTTAATAAACCTCATCAAAACAGTACATTCTTCAGAAACTTACATGAAATTCAGTATTGTGACGTCATACGTAACTGCTGTCAAATTATTCGCTTTTGGTTTTTGGTTTGGTGTAGAGAAAATCAATTAAAAACGTGATAATAGTAAATAATCAAATTTTCCGAGGTCTTTTGGAACATTGCGTTTTGTAAATTTTGATAAATAATTTATTGGCGCTCTTTTGGGGAGGCCTTCGTCCAGCACTGGACGGCGTATGGGCTGATAATGATGTTAGAGAAATACACTATTTTGTAATTAAGTAAGGAAGTCGTAGACCAAATAAACATCTTCGAATTGATTTTCTTCGTTTTTTACCTATACAGATAATGTAGATACTAACCCCCACGGGTCATCCTCACCATGGCTACTGGTAAAGTGGTATATCAGAATCAAATCGACTAAAACCATACGGTGTTCCACAGTAAGTCTATGGCAAGGGACTCAGGTATACCCTAGGAAGGAAGTCTATTAGCTTGATATTTTCTAATTATTTGTATTATATTAAAACACCTGAAAGAAAAGAGAATCGATCCTCTTCTATTCTTCGATCTATATCAATATATCTATGCAAATGTTGCTGAATCATGCTATGTGTGTGTTCGCTATTGTTCAAACATACATATGTACAGTAACAATGGCGGTGCAACTAAGTTCTTATTATTGCAGCAACTAGAACGTTCGAAGTTCAGAAACTATCTCAATCAGATATGAGTTAACTGAACTGAGAGTTTGTGGTTTTTAATATATTTGAAAAGGTATAAGTGTATTACTATTGACAGCGTGATTTTAAAACAAATTTCTAACTTTAGGCTGACCAGCATATATTTCAGGAGTAAATTTGGATTTTTTTCATTCAATTCTCTTAGACAAAAATCATGCTAACACAAATAAGTATTTTTATTGCAAAAGAGCATCTATCAACCAAAAGTGGCACAAAGGACCACTACATAGTCATGTTCATTACATTTCCGTAATGTTATAGATTTTATGTTACGACGATTTTGGAAAAAAATTGACAAGTGCGAGTCTGACTCACGCACCGAGGGTTCCGTAAGCAAATAAACTTTTATTTAGGTAGTAAGTCCATCGGGAATCAATTCTCGAAAATTGTTGCCCGTCTTTTTCGAAAGACAAACTTAACTTTGCAGTACTAAAAATACTCTCGACTCATAACATTGAGTTATGATAAAGTCAACTTTCTAACCGCAAAATATAAGTTTGTAATAAATTACAAAAACTACTTTTTATGTGATATAAAAACAATTAATTTCTTTTTATATCACTACTATCGGACAACAACTATCGGATTTTTTCCTTTACTTGTGCTGCCAGACCTTGCTTCTTACCAAATTCATAATTCCAGGTCATTGGGAAATACCCTATAGGTTTTGATTTACCTGTGAAATGTTCAAATTTTTTTAAATCCAAGGCTTAGTGGCCATATCTTTTGATTGCGTTGACTTAGAAGATGTATTTACAGCTTCAAGGGACCGCTGACATAGTTATTTGGTGGTCATTTCAACTTGATGCCTCCACAGTTCCTGAGGAAAAGGTCTTGACAGACAGACAGGCAGACGGACAGACAGACATACATACATACATACAGACAGACAACAAAGTGATCTTATAAGGGTTCCTTTTTTTCCTTTTGAGAAACGGAACCCTAAAAAGATATTCCAACGGTTGTTGTGTTACAGTCGAATTCTAAATAAAATAAAAACTTATTTAAGACATTTAAATATTCTCAAGGTGAAAAGTTAGTGTCGATGAAAAAGAAGAAGAATAACAAGCGCAGCATAGGTCGGTAACTTCATTTCTTCTAGGAAAACACCCAACAGAGCCCTCTTTATAGCTCGTTGAGTGACTTTGAACCTCTTTATTAACACGTTTCACTTGCTCAGTTTTAACTTACTTCTAATTGTCGTAACAAAATGAATCTTTGTAAAAGTATATACAGCGTGTAAGTAACACCGTCGCAAATAATTTTCAAAACGTCTTTCTTGGGATACTTATCACAATGCAAAAGTCAGTTAATCATAAAAATGCGAGATTAAGGATTTACAGTCAATAGTTTGATTTTG
Organism: Euplagia quadripunctaria; assembly: GCA_963859945.1. NCBI lineage: Eukaryota > Metazoa > Arthropoda > Insecta > Lepidoptera > Erebidae > Euplagia > Euplagia quadripunctaria. The sequence goes on along the minus strand of OY982569.1, from coordinate 1,447,645 downwards.
AACTACGCAATGTAACACAACACGCGTACGTGTGCGCTACGGTGAATGACCTTCAGCTCACGGCGCCTTCGAAGCAGCTGATTGCATAAATGTTTTACATTGCAGTTTTTGGCCGTATGGGGTATTGACTGATTTTTTTTCGGTAAAATGTTCTGTTTACTCAATGTGATATCGCTTTAAAATAAAAAAATATGAATTTTCAAATTTTTAATGATTTTCCACTCAAAAGGATGGTCTGAATACACTATTTCAGGATTCAGTACGATGTCACATACACCCTATATGATGTTTGGATGACAATACTGTAATTTGGAATTTTGGAGCTAATCTGACGATGGAGCCAGGAGGTGGATAGTGGACTTCTTTAGTGGCTACTAGTAAACTTCTCGAGTTTGGGCTCATATGATTTGTTTTAACGAGTCCAACAGATTGGGCTTGGTAATGTTGGTCTGATGATGAAGCCAGGAGGTAGTTGGAGGTTTTAGTTTTACTAAACTATAATAATGTATAGGTCTATGGTTAGCGGCTCAATGCTATAAGTACAGGTATAATGCTTCACATACTTTGGTTTGCATACACTGAGATAATTAAAATGAATAGATTGTGTCTAATAGCTGGATTCTGCAGATTCGTGTTGGATCGTTGCCATATATAAAATTATATCCATATTTTTGCAGTTTCATGTTCCATGTGTTGAAGAAGAACATTTGGTAATTTCAGAAGCAGGATACAGACATTTTTTCTCGCTTTCAAAAGTATTAACTTGTTAGATAGATGAATACACACCTTCATCCTTTTCTAAATTACATTATATAATCTATTGAAAAGGTACTCTAAAATAGTCTTCAGGGGTCAAATCTCAATAATACAACTTCAAGAAAAGGGTATTTACGATTTACGTATTGACTAGAGATATGATAGAATTAATATTACATAACTTCTTTTATATCAATATAGACATAAAATAATCAGACTCAGATTCAGAATTCCCGACTAAAACCAACAACAGTAACAAATCAAACATATCCGGTGTGTATCTAATACCGTTTGCCTCGGATAACCGGGGTACAACAGTGTGTAACGGCCGGTGAAATCCCATGTAAGCCTATCGGCTGATCTAATGCTGATAGTCCTCTGTTATCGACTGTCCGTTCAATACGTCTGGACCTGAATTCTAATTTTAAACAACGAATGGAAAGGTTTTGAAATCTGACAACATTTCACGACTGTGTGTGTTAATGTGATTCTTTTTAGGAAAGAAGCTTAAAATGACATACGAAAATTTTAACAAACCCTAAATGCATACACCCAGCTATCCAGAAAACTTTTTTTCACCAAACACACATAAGACTTTGCTCAACAACAGTGCTACTGTTTATAAAGTAATTTGTTCATGTAATCGTTTGTTGCTATTTTCTGCCCATTTTATATACCTATCTGTAGTTTTGCTTGTGAACCAAGTACGGAGTTTTTTTTTCTTTACATATATCTTCAATAGGTTTTCATAGAGTAACTATTACGTTTTTAATTTAGTTAATGCGTTTTTTTTTTTACAAGCTTTTATTTAACTTGTAATTTTTTTATATATGTATGTGTGTTCGGCACGAATTTTGGAAGCTAAATTAGAACCACTTCCCGATGTTCGAGTGGGCTCAAATTTGGTGTACATATGTATCGTTGGTGACAATATAATAATAAGGTACGGTGATGGAGCCGGAAGACGGCCATAGGAACTTCTTAACTAAACAAGATAAACCCATCGAGTTTGGGCTCATTTGTTTTGTCTTGGTGAGTACTTTGGTGCTACATGATATCCAGGGTATGATGGAGGAGTCGGAACCCAATCGAGTTTGGGCTCGATTGATTTGTCTTGAGAAGTACTTTTTTAAAAATCAAATCTACACAAAAATAAAACTTATTTTATATATTTTGAATGTTTTCCCAAATGCTTGTTCAAAAAAAAAAAATTATAAATTAAGTTTTAGGTTTATGAATAAGGCAACTTACTACAAAGTACCCTCCATGTTATGTAAATGAATATTAGAAGTAAATAGTATTAAATAAGTAAAAAAAATAAGTTTAACTGTTTTATTGTAAAGAAACATAATAATGATACAAATAAAGTACCAAAAGTTAAAAGGTCATTTTAAATAAAATCGTTTGACTTAATTTTTTTCCCTTTTTTATTTTTAAGTTTTTTATTTAGTTTGTTAATATTTGATTTTTATAGTGTACTGTATTCTACTAATAAAGCTCTTTCATTTAATATCAATATTGAGGGGATAGTAAAATAATATGTAATGAGAAATGTTTTGGCTACGGCCATCTTCGATTTACAATGATGCGGAATACACATAATTGTATTCTCATCAGAACTGAAGGCGCGTACCATATCCATCGGTCAACAGGAAGGGGGTAAATTGTATAACTAGACAAATAAGATAAGATAAATAAAACCGTTTAATAATAAAAAGCAACAAACAATTGAAATTCTGGAAATCCATCACATTTATACTGTCTAGTTGGGTTGCAAAGGACGGACCTTGGTTCTACGAAAAGGTTTACACCAATGTAATGTAGGCGGTCCAACTTTCCTAATTCTTATTAAAATTTAATTAAGATCTCCCGAAACATAATACTGTTCTTCAGACTTCCTTAATTTTATTTCTATTGTATATTGTGAACCCCATTAATATTTGGGTCGGAAAGGGTTCGCATGTTTTGTGACGTAGAAAACTATGTTTTATGTGGATGACTTGGTTTGTTGTATTAGATAATCCCCTTACCATGATAAGGGATTTAGGGTCTACAATAAAATATAATTGCCTTTCGTACTGGTGAGGCTCTTTTGAAAGTAAGCGGTTAACGGCATTTATAAATACTAACAACATTAAGCTGTTTACTTGCGTTTTGACGTCCATAATGGACCTCGTTAGACGATAGTTCCACTAGCGAGAACACAGGATAAGTTATTATGTTTGACCATCGATTTTTTTTGTTAGATAAAATTTGTTCCTGTCCAAATTGTCAAGATCAATTTTAATACGGACTGGACATCGTGAGCAGTGGCGTAACTATACCATGTGAGGTCCGTGGCTAATTCATTAATACATTTTGTAATTAGTGCCTCCTGTATTCAGGGCCTTTGGTTCCCGGGGCCCCCTCGAGCCGGGGGCCCGTGGCATTTTGCCCGCTCTGCCACCCTATTGTTCGGCCTCTGATCGTGTGCCGGGTTCTGCTTGATCTATGATATAAAAATCGGTAACAAAATATTTGTTGAATCGATTGATTTAAAAATTTGGCACAGTGTCGCATTTTAATACACTCGTGTTTTTATAGAAACAAAATAAAGAAAAAGAAGAAGATGGGGCTATAACAAAGCGCGATTCGACTTTAGTCTATACTTGAATGAATCGAGGCAGGGCGGATGTCTTTGTTCAATTTAACTCCGAGGCGAATTCAATAAAAATAGGACAAGATTTACACAAAAATATTTCATCGAATCGGAAACTTCATATTTTGCAGTCGTTTAAGAATTATAAATAAATCTCTAAAATATAACATCTAACCTCTATTAGTTAACGAAATAAAACTGCAACTAACTTGTCCGGAGTATCCACGTCAGCAACTATCTATTTTGCCATCACGTCTGTTCCACTCGACAGCTAGCCCACCCGATCTCAATCCCAGATAACTACAGTTACAACTAGACGGATGTCTGTCCGTCCTGTACGAACTAATGGATCGCTTTATAGATTTGACCCGAGATTGCTACGGGAACCAAACGGGCGACACGAATGAAATATGGATGAGGGTGCAAATGATTAGCTGGACCGGCAGTTGTTATAGTTTTTTGCGACGATTCGCATAGAAACTCACCTTAAGGGTATCTTTTATCCGACTGTCATAGGCGGGTAATGTTTTTTCGAGCGTCTGTATGTCTGATTTTTTGGGACGCTTAACAGCCCAAACCGTTTGACCGATTTCTAAATAAGATGTCAATAGATTCGTCTCAGTTGTTAAAGAAAAATATGGTATATTATTTCGCCTTCAGACAGATAGAATTTTAATGCTTTTGTTTCTTGTAATAACTGCTTGTTATTCGATATGATAATATAATTTTAGTTGAAATCAGAATCTAAATAAGTATTTCGTAAAACAGTTGTAAAAATGAGAGGGATACTCTCGACTGTCGTAACTGACAGTATTAAGAGTTTGCCAAGTCCAACATCTTACTTAGGGCGAACACTCTCTTAAAAGTCAAGTACAATATGGAAGACAAATTTGCACGCCCTCTGATGAACGGTTGTATTTGCATTTATTGTATTCATTTACAAATCGCTCAGCCGTAACTATCCCAATACTACGGTATTTTCAAATTCTCAAAGGTAAATATAAAATGAAAGGTAACTTGTTAGGTCGATAGCAAGCACGCTGTGCAACAATTTTGTTTCTGAAACAACTTGCATGCGCTCCCCGACAGCATAGTAATGACTAAGTGACGTGGTGAGCCCTTTATCGACATTGTATATATTATTTATTTCTTTAAAATTTATGCATTATACAAATCTGCTTTGCTTGACTTTTTTGTGTGCATATTTTAAGATTAGTAATATAAAATGAATATGTAAATTTCCTAGAAATAATCCCACTAATATTATAAATGTGACAGTTAGGATGGATGGATGGATGGATGTTTGTTAGTCTTTCTTTTGTTCTCTGTGAAACTTGGTATGTAGATAGCTGGAGACCTGGATTAACGCATAGGCTACTTTTTATTTCGATATTCCCACGGGATCGGAACTTACGAGGGTGAAACCGAGGGGTCATAAGTTTTGATTTCTCACTAAGCTCAACACGTTTTTTGTACAGATTCAAACAAATTTTGACCACTCTCAAGTGCGCAGTTTTATACAAAAATGAATTAGTTACTTTTAATATAAAACGTAGTATCGGATTTTAAGCAACAAGATGTTAAACGTGAGTTGAGTTTCGCGTAAATTAAAGTTTAAAAGTTTTGCCTCGAATTATCATCATCACATCCCTCGAGTACCGACACCCACATATATAGATAAAACAATTTTCTAATGCATCTGTGCTATTTATTTAGAATTTGAAGTATTTTGTCAAAACATAGTTTGTCATCAACCCTGGATAGGCCAAAGGCATGTTGCGCATAGCTTTCTCCAACAACTGGTGGAATCCAGACTTTGTCCAAGTAGAGCTGTGCAGTTATATGAACCTAATACTGTTAGTAACAGGTATTATACGGTATTTGCAGGTATTCACTGTTATTCAATAGTATCTCTGATTTGTTGACCTCTATGTAAGTTAGCGCATATGAAGTTTTTTTTTTGGAGTTTACTCCTTATCTTCGACACATGTAAGTATACACGTGTTCATATCTTTATGTTTTATATTATTTCTATATATATATAGAATTTATCCTGTACAGCGTCTAGAAATGATGAGAGAGAGAGACGATTCTCGCCACTGCGGTCACCAAACCGCCTGCCAAGCGTGGTGACTATGGCAAGTCCCCCCCCGAATGGATCGCAACCTTATTATTAAATCAAAGAAATAACCAGGATAAACAGTAACTGAACCGTAAATGTGTGGTCACCAACTATAATACCACCTCGAACCAGATAAAAAACACGTGAAACCTTATCTGTCTACCTGTTGAACGTTTTGGACCTTAATCTTTATTTGAAAACATAAAAGTTTCAACGACCTCTGTGGCGAATCTTTAGCCACGGGTATTAACAAAATCTTTCGCTAAGTCTAAAAAGATCTATATCGCTTGTGAGTTTAGAATCGGCGATAAAAAAGAAAGAACGAGACTTCTCTCTGCCTCGTCTACAAAGACATTTTAGTACATTATTTTATTATAAGATAACTGAGTTTAAGGCAATATTCTTGTTGCAAATAATAATGATAGCTTCACACATCTCACACACGGCCGTCTGATCCCAAACTAGACAGAGCCTGTACTATGGTAACCAGACTGCTGATAAACATACTTAAATATTACTAAATACATACATATTATAGATAAATGACATCCAGACACAAAACAATCACACAATTATTTGTCCTGGGTGGGAATCGAACCCACGACCTCTAGCTGAGCAGTCAGGGTCACTAGACCAACAGGCCAGTCAGTCTGTTTTGAAAGAAGCATACCACTCTTAATTTTTTGTGTAATTCTGACGGTAAAAGCACCGCGTGCGGAGAATGCTCTCATATATCAGGGTTTTTAATGACTTATTTGACACTTATCTAACTTTGTCAATTTACTCAATATATTTATAAACCTTAGCCTATGTATTATAGTGATGCTATAATATTGTAAGGTTTCCTCAAAATCCGTTCTGCAAACAAACGTCCTCACAAACTTACATATGTCACGAAATGTACTTCGACACGTATTTCGCTCCTCTCCTTGTATCCTGCGATGCCGAAATATCCCTGCGGATGCCTCGTGTAGGCAAACCAATTTCTTACTTATTTTTCGTCTCTTCTCTTTTTATTTGGGAATGTATACATTTACAGTTTTACAGCTCATTTATTCCCTTATAAAGCTCCCTTTGTCATTTTCATCGTCGTTTTAATTCTCCCATTACACCCAATTGTCTTCCACATGTCTTTCAGCATAATGACCACAATTGCTTGCATAAAATTTGAATTTGAAAATAACTTTTAGGAGGACTCTCCGAGAAATGACGCAAAGACGGTCAATTAAAATTCAGTCTCTGTTACAATCACAATTTATACAGAAGTAATTCTGGCTGCGTACCAATCATAAAATGGCGTTGTAAATATAAAAGATGATGTTCCATCTCCCTCTCGAAGTATTACTCGACCCAATATAATAGGTTGGAAGAATGCCTTTGGTTTTGTGGTAAGTTACAAACGATATGGCTTTTATCACGGGTTCTGATGTTCGTTTAGTTTCTCTATTGATTTAGGGTTGGTTTTAATGCGAAATACGAATCGTGTGGTTAGTTTGTATTTGTTCTGTGCCCACGAGTTAGAAAATTACTAATATGATCTCAGAAATGTCTAGTTAAACAAAGGGGTTGTAATAGAACATTTATTACGCATAAAGTCAAGCTGAAAATGTTTTTTTTCGTAATGTTTCATAGCCTATAATTTTCCTCAATGAATACTCTATCCAATACAAAAAGAAGTATTAAAATCTGACTGAAAGTTCCAGAGATTAACGGCGTTTAAACAAACAAAAACAATTACACAAAAAACTCTTTAGCTTTATTATATTAGTATATTTGCATTCTACATCGTTCGTCGACATATCTTTCACCGTTGTTGCAACAAGGTTGTGGAATACACTACTACACACACTAATAAACGCCTTCAAAGCAATAGTGAAAAGTATAATGTTTATTTGCTGAATATTATTATGTATTCTCTTAGTATTTGATTATTCATATTCTTACTTCGGTATATATGTATATATGCGAATACATTTGTAAATTTATATATGTATATTGTATGCTTATGTATAAAACTAGGAATATGTGTGTCTGTATGTATGTGTATATATGTAGTAAACCGAAAGCTAGTACTTAATTCAGTCACTAAATCCTATCCTTATAAATGCTGAGAAGTTGATTATAAAGTAGCTTTTGACCACGGCTTCGCTAGCATTAGTGTAGATTTTGTCTATGATTTCATGTATTCCAGGTACAGTACTTTTTTCTGGGTGTAAGGTACGTAATTTTATACTGACCGTTGAAGTAGTTAAAGCGTATAAATGTAACAAACAACCAAACACATTCGAATGCATAATATAACTTACAATTTTCGTATACAGCGGTCGCCACCTCGTAGGAATAGGTATTTCATTCCTTTATGTATTGCAAAATTCAAGAGAGTCGTTAATATATCGCGAACTATTAAGCAATCTATGACTATGTTCTTTACTATTCTTTTATACTTCACACCACTCACAGTAAATAAAACAGTCTTATACTTGTACCATCCCTGGAGCTTTCTTCAACAGTAAAAAGGTTCCAAATACCTCCTAATGAAAGGAATTCAAGGTTTAATGATGCGGTAAATTAAAATTGTTTGTGTGCTGGAATATGTGTTTTCAGGTAATTTGAGGGAACTGAATTTTGGGTAATCTTGTCTCTTTATTCACCGAACGGATGTAAACGAAAATGTGAAATGTAATTTGATGTCTCAAGGATGTTTAGTGTACTTTGTCATTTATGGCTGTCATGTGTGAATAAATGGAAGATTTATGTTCAATGAAATTGACTTTTTTTTTTCAAGTCGCAGATTCAAATTGAAGTCCCAGTTACGTCTGTATTTCCTTCCCCAAAGGTAACTTAAAACTATTTTATTAACATTAAGTCATAACCAAAAACGACCTTTGTGAATACACATAGATTACTAGGCCCCCCATGGAAAAGTGTATGTATAACAAAAGTCACAACACCTTTGGCAAGCAAAAATTAAATTATTTGAAAAAATAATTACTATTGAGCTTATTTGAGTGTATGTGTTGTGCATGTGTGTATGTGTGTGGGTGTGCGTATGCGTGTACGTGTCTGTATGTGTGTGTGTGTGTGTGTATGTGTGTGTTATTTCGGGATGATTAACAGGTTTTCAGTGTATATAATACAGTCATAATCTTATTCTAAAATATGTGTAAAGAGTATTTTCTTACACCTAACCTTCGTCAAAGGATAGATATGTAAAATAGAATTAAGTTTGATATATATGTAATTGCTAAGTGTGTGACTGAAAGTGCAGTTTGGGATAGTAATTTCTAACGTAAGCTACACAGGCAGTTTTGAGTGTTTTCATTGATCTACCAAAAGGTTACAGTCGTAGGACTCCCTAAGATGTGGTTGAGTTTCGTGATTGCCGATTACTTATGTAGTCTACTGGGTGTCAACACTAGTCAGCTCAAAATTTAAATGGTTCTTCATATAAAGACGCCCTGGACGCCCACATAGCACTTGCTCAGTTTAAAAGTTTATGTAGACTTGGATCCTTGAGTATGTTTTGGCGTTTCTTCTCAAGATTAGTCATAGGAAATGCCAGCACTAGTTTTGCCTGAACTATTGCCGTGTTAAATATGTCTGTAAAGACTGTCTTTTTTTGTGTAAGATGTAAGAAAGAATTAGGAAGTGATTCTTGTTTTTTACTACTTTTTCGGTTCGTTAGTTATTAAATCAATACGAATTACTAACTTTAAATTATCCCTGGACTTTCAAGCATGAGAAATGGTGTTCGAAAACTGTTGATATTTTTAATGAGAAATAAATGTGTCTTAATTTTTGTTACAGGTAAGTGCACTTATTAGAATTAACCTAAGCGATTTGGTAAGTAAATTATTCTTACTGTATTATTCAGTTTTACATGTACTAGAGATCGCGTGGTGGTCGAATTTCGACCATGGTTTATTTCATTGGCCAATATTACTTGACCTGTCATTGTATAGACTTTGTCAAAATATATACTGAACACTTATAGCTGTATGTACCCGTTTTTTCATTTTTTTTAATTTTGTAGCAAATATTGTTCAAAAATTTTAGCATTCGTCACTTCTTTTCTGTATAAACTATAAGTGTGTGAAATTTCATACTCCTCCGTCCGCCCAATTTTCGTAAAAAGGGATCCCAAATTTTTCGTTTCACGTATTAATATATATATACCTTGATTGCCTCATAGTAGTGGTTACCTCGCTACTACGTCGCGCCGAGTGTTGTGAGTTAAAATCCCACAGGGGACAAAAATTTGTGTGATCCACAAATAGTTGTCCCGAGTCTGGGTGTTCTTTGTGTTTGTTGTTTAAACGTTTGTGAAGCCCCCGCGACACAGGAATAATCCAAATGCGGGAGTAGTCTTTTTATAATTCTTTCAAAAAAAAACCGACTTCAACAATAAAAACTAATTCATTAAAGACTTATATATGGTTTTCTCATGGATGCCATTGTCAGAACTGGACCAAATTGAAATGGGACCACACGGGAAGCACCAGCTTTCAAATAAAAAAAGAACCATCAAAATTACTAAAAAACTATATAAACCCAGTCGAAAGTTCTGATGTAACACCATAAAAAATAAAAAAAAACATTCGTCGAATTAAGAACCTCCTCCTTTTTTGAAGTCGGTTAAAAATAAAGGAATAAACGTATCAATACTTATTAAGAACATAGCTTTTTATATTGGCAAGAATAATTATGTAATAAAGTTTTTTTTTAAATCAACTTAATTTGTGGACGTTTACGAAAAATGAAAATATTAAAACTTCACAATTTATAATTCACCATCATTTACATAGAAAAACAGCGTGACTGTTTAAATTTCATCCCTTAGAATGCGGCTTTAGTCAATTTTTCTCGACACCCCCTCAAATTTCGCTTAGGGAGTAATGTTATTCAATTTTTATTTTCATCCGGTTTTTAACGAAAGCAGTGACCCGGATTAATAATCAAGGTGAGTATAGTCGGGCGGGTCCAACACGGGCAGAAATCTGTTATGTTGATAAACAACCTTCAAATATGCTTTATATTAAAAAAATATATTTACATATATTACACCCAGCAGATTTTTACCCGTGTTGAATCCGCCCGACTAGATAAGCAGAATTAGTAGCGTAGTAGGTGAGTCGCTCCATTGAGGGCGGGGGTGACCTGATCCGACCATATGTGACCGACTATTAGTGGAATATGAATATTTATTTATTTATTTATTATGATGCACCAACATTAGTTTACACGGTTACAAGCAACAAAAATTACATTCAAATTAGTTTTAAACCGAGTGTAACAAATAATTACAGGTATATACAGCATGGGAGAGCCATGCTTCGGCACGTACGGGCCGGCTCGACCGGAGTGATATCACGGCCTCACAGAAAACTGACAGTGAAGCAATGCAATGCTTGTATTGCTTTTCACCGAGTGTGTGAGGTAACCGGAGGCCCAAACTCTTCCCCCTACTGCCACCTTAAAGGCCGGCAACGCACTTATGACTTTGAGTTGCAGGTGCCCATGGGCGGCGGTAGTCATTTACCATCAGGTGACCCGTCTGCTCGTTTGCCCACTATACCATAAAAAAAATGCTATATTGAACTAGGTACATAAATTATTTTCTAAACATTTTTGTGACATAAACGTACACAATACAATATAAAACAAAAGTATACAAAACAAACTGTTAATGGCAAGAAACAATTTACATAACTTTGTTCTTATAATATTTCAATAGTGTGGATCGAAATTTGATTAGTGAGTCTGGATGGATGTCCACAAGAGTACTAGATTCATTTGCCAACTTAGAAAGCCTTGGAAACGAAGAATTGGCCCCAAAAATTGTTACAACACGTCTTAACAAAAATTCTATAAATATCGCCTCCCGGCAAAAAAAGTGTCGTAATACAAAAATAGCTATTTCGAGAAGACCCGACTTTTATGCCTTTTGTGAAAAAGGGAACAAAGTTTTCAGCTCAGCTCTTCAGCTAATACCGATGTTTTTACAGCTGACCAAATGCAACATTTGCTATTTAATGCTATAAAAATGTTAAGCGTACCTAGGGCTGCCATCCGTCCGGGTTTCCCCGGATTTGTCCTAGTTTTCGAAAAGTGTCCGGGTAAAACCCGGACACTCTGTGCCAGGGGCAACTTATAATTATTAGATGAACAAGTTGTTAAATTTAATTTAAAAAAATGGAATCGACGTTTTTTTTTAAGGTGTCCGGGAAAGAATCTCGATTTTACACATGTGTCCGGGACTTTTGAAGATCTTGTCCAGCGTCAGCAATTTAAGTGATGGCAGGCCTAAGCGTACCTAACATGTGATATGACACTTTTTTGCCGGGAGGCGATATACAAAGCACACGACTGTAAAACTCGCCCTGTATGACCTTTAAATTCCAATATTTCATAATTTAATTACTGAAACGTATAATTACCAACACTCAATTCATTAATAAAAGAACCATTGTTGCCAGAATTAATTCAGAATTAATTTTATCGCGTTAACCGCTGTGGAAAATATTAAAAGCATCTGAAGTAAAACGAATTAACATTCTTTAGTCGGCTATATTGCTGATTTTCTCTGACATTTTAGCTAAACTAATTGAAGAAAGCATTATAAGGCGTGCTTATGGTAAAGTGAAGGCTGAGGCAGACAGCGGGCGGCGGCGACGACGCGACGCGACGTGAGCAATTGAAATGTACTAGCGTCGAGTGCAAAGGAGCGCGACGCGGCTGTGTGACATCTTTTTATTTTAACATTATAAACACCGTGTCACCGTCCTGCCCCGTCCGCTGTCTGCCCCAGACTTTAACTACTCTCACAGTGTAGTGTTAAATGAATTACCTACACGTCATGTTCCGGTATCTGTTGGCGTCGTGAAATAATGTGATCGTATCAGTAGAGTCCACACCAAAACAGTACTATTGGAAATCAATAAATTCTCACGCACACACTCAAATACGAACAATTATTATTTAAGACATGTAAGTGAGAAACATGGCAATGTTTAATTGTGTAGGAGTTTTATCGGAACTGTTAGTTTTTTTTTATGTGATAGGGGCAAACGAGTAGACGGGTCGCCTGATGGTAAGTGACAACCGCCGCCCATGAGCACCTACAACTCAGTACAGAGTCACAAGTGTGTTGCCGGCCTTTAAGCTGGGAGTAGAGGACAAGGGGGAATAGGGAGAGTGCAGGGAGGGGAAGGAGAGGGGGGGTTAGGGCCTCCAGTAACCTCACTCACTCGGCGAAAAGCAATGCAATCATTGCTTTACTGCCGATTTCTGTGAGGCCATGGTATCACTCCGGTCGAGCCGGCCCATACGTGCCGAAGCATGGCTCTCCCACAGTTTGCCTTAAAATATAGGCCTGGATTGTTTTTTTGGTAATTGTATCTTATAAATTACTACACATCGTTAAATTCTCAGCATTTTGTAAAGTATGCTTAAGAGTTTGAGAAAAACTGATGGGATGCTGTGTTAAATAAGCACAAATTAATGAATTAACTTTTTCAAGATAAGGAATACCCAAAACAATATCAAAGTGTATAAATATATTCATCATAATCATCATTTCAGCCATAGGACGTCCACTGCTGGACTCAGACCGGTTCAGGTCCAAGAAGACCGGTTAGAAGAGGCCTGCATCCCCAGACGGCCTGCGATCTTTACTAGGTTGTCTGTATACCTCTTTAATAGGCGTCCTATGCTGTACTTTATAATAATAATATATTGGGAATAAGTTATATTTGTGGTTATAAGAAAGGTTGCTTTAAATAATAAAATAAAACCGTTGAGAATAGAGTTAAATCAAGAGTGTCATTGAGTCACTTTATTAACTTGTAATTTACATTATAAATTACTACACGATGTTTTATAAACAAAATAAACTAAAATAAATAACAACAAGGACTTGTTTTTTTTGGAAAAGTTTCAAATATCACAAGATTTGTTTTATATGGCTACATTGGCAAACAAGCACACGACCAAGCGCAAGCGGTTACGTACTAAATTCATTAATATACAGGTACGAGCGTTATGACTTCTGTCCCTCTAACACAAAGGGACGATCCTCCGACGAGGCGTCGAGATCATGTATGGCGGACCGCGGACCAACAGTTCATGTAAGGAAGTGGTCGTGGCCAGAACTTAGAATTGATCACCGACCATTTCATGAAATATTGCTGTTCACTCGTTGCGCTTGGAACGAATTCAAAAAAGAATTTTATGGCATTTTTCAAACAGTAACTTAAAAAGTAAAAACATAAATAAATACCATTTAAAGTGCAGGCAGTTTGGAATGATTTCTGTGTCGGATCGGAGGGATCTAAATGACAATATTTTTATGTACAAGATTTTGCATAACCATTTCAGCTGCCCACAATGTATGCTAGAATTAATATTCGTCTACCGCCTAGATACCCTCGTAACTGCATCACTCCCTTCTACCCACCTCTGCCTGGTACCTTATGTTTAACTTTACAATTTAAGATAGAATGTATGTATGTAGTAAGTAGGTAGATACTTGTAGGTAGTATCTATCTACTACCTACTACCGCCTGGCACCGACTTCAAATAGATGAGTGGGTGGCGCTTATAATAATTGTATTAATCTATTCTCGCCAAAGAGTATACAAACACTACGTTACCCATTGCGGTGACGCTCGCCAAAGAGTATACAAACACTACGTAAAGAGTATACAAGCACTACGCTCGCTTTGAGATCATTGGTTTTCTGTACATTCGTTCACATGAGCGCGCGTTTTCAACGCGTCGATAAGTGATTGTAATAAAAGGATTCGGCCATTTAAATAAAAGTCCGTATACCATTTTTCACAAAGCATGATTTCGGTGACACTTAATTTTATGCAGTTTATTAAAAAGAATATATAACATACAAGAAATGCCAAAAGCACTACTACTTACTTTTATTTTTATTTCAAATCAAAATTTCAAATTTTAAATATTAATTTAAAACTCACTAATATATAGATGACAAAATCAATCCATATGTACATATAAAAGCTTTTATTCAGCTTCCGTATGTTTATCCTCGCTAATCTCGTCAAGTGCATGCATATTTAATTAATTGTCTTGAAATTTTCAATTCAATCTATATGTATGTTATGTATATATAAAAATTCAGCTTCCGTATGTTTCTTGCCGCCAATCTCGGAAAGTGTTTGATGAAATGTCTTCCAATTTTTATTTTTTATTTCAAAGTTTTAATAGAAATATACATTTTACATACATTTTCTACTGATTGTTAACGAAATATACTGAGTATTTCTAATTTGATATAGTTACTTTTGTGAAATTTTACTGAGCCTTTACTGAGTTTAGTTTCATGCAACCTAAGTTAAGGATATTAAGTTATAAAGTGGCTTTCAGTAAGTCTGGATGTTAAAATGGATGAACCCTAATATTGCCGTCTCTTCTTGTGTTGCTGTTTCTGACGTCGATATAAAATCACAGAACACAAGCCTGTTTTTACGTCTATCTTCAACGAATACAGAATTCGAACTGAACTGCGACACGCGCGGTCAACGCCAGTAAAACGCTTGCTATGTGAAACTATAAGGGTGGTCGCCGCACGTCGGGCGCCCGGCCGCCGCCCATCATCTGAACGCACTCTTATTATTTATGTACTGCAGTCGGGTTTTAAATATTTTTAAGATAGCTTAGCTTGCCCCCGCCTGCCATACATTATCTTAAAAAGTTGCCAAAAACCATCACGTTTTAATCGCGTGATGGTTTTTAGCAACTTTTTAACCCCTCCCTCCAGTGTAAGCCAGCGTAACAATAGGGTGGCAGAGCGGGCAAAATGCCACGGGCCTCAGAAGGTGTAGTTACGCCACTGCCTCCCTCCCTATTGGAGATACGTGGTGAGGTTTTAGACTACTATGATATTTCGTGATTTCTTCCGAATCCGTGATTTTGCGGAAAGACTACTTACTGCAAAGTTAAGTACGTCTTTCGGAAAAAGGGGAAAAAATCTTCGAGAATCGATTCCCGAGATGGACGTACTATCTTACATACGACCTTCAAACCTTCAAGAAAAGAGCGTACTCCTATCTCAAAGGCCGGCAACGCACTTGTGACTCTTGAGTTACAGGTGTCCATGGGCGACGGTAGTCACTTACCATCATGTGACCCGTCTGCTCGTTTGCCCACGATAATACAAAAAAAAATACAAGTTTGTCGGCTTACCGGAACCCTCGGTGCGAGAATCAGACACACTGGTCGGTTTTCTTTTTAATAATTTGGGTAGTTAGTAGTAGTAGAATCCCAGCGTTGCAGAGTGATCTGCGACGATAGCTGACGCAGGTTCCTTATTTGATCTTCAATACCAAGTGTTAAGACGTATGTTTATTGTGTTAACTTATAGAAGATACAAATAAAATATTTTTCTTTCTTTCTTTCTAGTTTAGTTCAGAAAAAGAAACAATTTTTTTGATATTAATTTAGAAATTTTATTTGTTTTATATTTTTAAAAATATATATAAAAAAAATATATAAATAGCAGTATTCTTGGACCCGGAGAATACTGTTTTTTGTTTATTATCACATCAGCATCACGATTATTATATTATTTGTTTAGGAAATTTTTAGTTATTCCATCTATGTCTAACAATAAAGTTTTTCTTATCTGCTGTTTCTTGTAGAATGCCTTAAGTGCTAAATGCGGTGACAATACAATAAAGGCAATAGTAACGAATCTGTAGGGCCTACCTTCCATATCATTGAGATAATTTCAGGTAGGTGGCTAATGTTAGCAGAACAACATATTATTAATCTTGTTAATATTTTATGATATGTCTTTTTTAAAACTATATCGCGCATCTATAAAATCTTCTTCAGGATATAAGAGCAGGAATCTGAAACAAATGGAATTTGGGTATTAAATAAGATAATTTAGGTGACACTGTTTCATAAAGCTATTCTACAGGGTGCATATGACAATGAAACACGTACTTAATCACAGAAAGAGCATGACTCGAGCACGCAGTTAAATAATTCTTTAAAAAAAAACCGACTTCAAAGAAAAAATTCATAAAAGACTTATATGGTTTTCTCATGGATGCCATTGTAAGAACTGGACCAAATTGAAATGGGACCACACGGGAAGCACCAGCTTTCAAATAAAAAAAAACCATCAAAAATGGTTAAAAAAAATACAGTCGACTTGAGAACCTCCCACTTTTTTGACGTCGGTTAAAAAAGAATTTTGAAAAAATTTATATCCGTTTAAAAGTTCAAACCGTTTGAATTTCCAGGTATTGGCACCTTTGTTTCGAACAAAAGCAGGTGAAATGTATAAATAAAAAGATTTTAAATCAAATATATTTTTTTTTATTTGGAATTATTCGGCGACGGTAGCGTAATGGCTTAGGCGTCGAACTTTCGATCAAGAGGTTGCGGGTTCGAACCCCACCCAGTACACTACCGACGTGAACGTACTCCTAACACAAGCATTTTAGCTTAGCTGGAAGGGTTAACAAGAATATGTGTGACCCACGTTGATAGTATTCTCTAAAAGAAAAAATAAAAAAAAAATCTGTTATTGAGGAAAATCCATAAAAACTAACTTCAAAAATTATCCTTCTACGCCTTTCGTCGTCGTCGGGAATTGATTGACAACATCTACATTCATGTGAGCAAAGTCGCAGGCGAAGGCTAGTTAGATGCTATATTCGCTTCTGTCGTATTTAAAAAGGCACCTTTTAAGAATATTCCTGTGTCGCAGGGGGCTTGATAAACATTGAAACAACGGACACAAACAACACTCAGGACAACCAAAAGTGGATCACACCAAAATTTGTGTGATCCACTTTTGGGTTTGAACCCGAGGTGACCACTGAAACCATCGCGCCATCTCTGCAGTCAAAATATCGTGTTCAGAAAATATCTCAGATATTATGTGGGCTCTTTTAAGCTTGTCCATTGTCATGGAGGTATTATAGTCTTCTCAGTTCATAGGTCTAAACACGTCCTCGCTATTTCTTCGATTATAATTTTAGATATTTTAAAGGCTTTCGCAAATTTTGAATTGAAATTTTGCAAACTCTTTGTCAGGTTTACAGGAAAGGACATAGGCTACCTTTCTTCCACCAAGAAAGTACTGTTCTCGGGTGATAAAAGCTAGACTTTAATACCTGCGTAATGGTGTGTGGTCCATTAGCGTTCTCATCTGACTGGTGTAGGGGAGAGCAAAGTTTTGTGCAGCATCCACGTGTTGGACCACTTCGTACGCCCACTCCGACCACTCGAACAGCTTTGCTGAAGAAACATAATAAGCACTTATATTTGAGTAGACTACAAAGAAAGACGCGGTATCAACAGCGGAGAATAGCAAAATCTAACAAGATACCTTCAACTTCACTGGTCATATCAAAATGGCTGAGGTCTGGGATGTCCAGGATAACATCCAGGTCTTCGTCCTCTAGCTTCAGGTAAACCTCTCTCTTCTTCTTTCTCAGCTTGAAAGGGAACGATATTTCCACAGTCGCTATAAAATAAATATCTAAAATCAGATAGTTGTTAAAGTTAAGATTACTGTAATAATAAATTGAAGTAATTTTGATTAGAACCATCATGAATAGTGACGTAATTATAAGATTAAAGTTTTTTACACCATTCGGGTGGCAAACAACCATATAAAAAACAGTATTATTTAATTAATGATTGAAAAATAATAAACAGACGTAAAAAAGCGTGGAGTCCGTTTACTATATAGGGGATGCATGATTATTTTTATTCTTTTATTCAGATATTTTATGTATAAAATACTCATATCTGTATATGTATGTTATGTTTATTTATGTATTTAAACCTTAAATACACTACCAACTACTATTATCTCTTCGAATCGTTTTGATGCATTCTAAGGTTACGTGGAAGAGGTTGTAGTTAGCAATAGTACCGCCCTTTGGACATTATATATTCGACACAAACTGTATATTATACCTACTTAACGGTGTAGTGCTATCAGGTATAATTTAACTACATGAAATAAACGGCAAACATTTGAGAGAGTGCACTTTTGTTAAATAAAAAACCACTATGGCAATATTGACACTAATCACAAATGTAGGTTTCGTTAAAACCACATGCAACAAATTTTTATTTAATTTAGAAAATTATAGTAAATTTTATACAATTGATTGAAAAAGTCTTAAATACTGTTGTCACGACTGCAAACACCAAATATATCCATGATGTCATTAACCGATTTAAAAGCTGACAGCTGTCAGTTGGTATCATATGGAGCACTTGTCAGTTTCTCGGTTAGCGACGTAATCAACCTGATGTGGCAGATGCGTGCGTTTTAGCTCGAAATTTTTAACGTTTTTTAAATATAATAAAACATCTCTATACTATATGTGATATAAAACATGACAGGAATGCTATTTTATATAAATATAACTAGTTGACCCGTCAGACATCGTCAAATTTTAATAGACTGGCCTGTTGGTCTAGTGGTTAGTGATCCTGACTGTTGAGCCAGAGGTGGTGGGTTCGATTCCCACCCAGGACAAATAATTGTGTGATAAGCATGATCATTTTGTTCTGTCTGGGTGTAATTTATCTATAATGTGTATGTATTTAGAAATATATAAGTATGTTTATCAGCAGTCTGGTTACCATAGTACAGGCTCTGCCTAGTTTTTGATCAGACGGCCGTGTGTGAGTTGTGTGAATTTATTTATTTAATTTATTTAATAAAT
The DNA here is from genome assembly GCA_963859945.1 of Euplagia quadripunctaria. NCBI lineage: Eukaryota > Metazoa > Arthropoda > Insecta > Lepidoptera > Erebidae > Euplagia > Euplagia quadripunctaria. The sequence continues at coordinate 1,428,399 of OY982569.1, read as the reverse complement.
TTGTTTTAATTTTAGGGAAATAAGCATGGAAGTGCTTTTCCCCAAGTATCCAGGCAAATTTTCCAACTTTTATATCACTAAAAACCTGGACTGTTAAACTTTTAAAAGAAAAAGGTAGCCCAATCTGTCCAGCCGTTCTCAAGTGAGTACCAACGAACGACATTTCATTTTTATAGATTACAATACATAAAATAAAATTAACGTTTAAATACTTGTGTATTGTTTATTTAAAGAAACAAGTTTAAGTTATTTGAGACTACAAGTTTGATCATATTACAAATCTACGAACGCACAGAACCGCAAGCATTGTGGTTAGTAGGTACTCGTTTTAACTACGATTGGGTTTCAGCTTTCAGCGAAGGAGAAACAGATATAATTGAATTGTTTTAATTAATTTCAGGGTAACCTTTATTATAGAACTATCAATATCTATTCATTAACCGACTCTAAACAAATTCATTGCAGGTTTCCGTTTGTTATATTACATTCTTATATTATTTTCAAAATCATTTTGAATAGGTTTTGGCAGCGGCTAAATGTGAAAGTTTGGATGGATGGATGGATGGATGGATGGACGTTTGTTACTCTGTCACGCAAAAACCACAGAACCGATTGCGATGAAACTTGGTATGTAGATAGCTGGAGACCTGGATTAACGCATAGGCTACTTTTTATCCCGATATTCCCACGGGATGGGGACTTACGCGGGTGAAACCGCGGGGCGCTGCTAGTAATAATAATAAATTAAATTGCGGCATATGTGAAAGTTTCCCGAACTAATATATTGATTATTAGTATCGCACAGAATCCACAGATGGCGTAAAAAAAATTAACTCGCGGTCAGCATTTTTTGGTGCGTTAAATCTTTTTTCTGTCTAGCCCCGATCCGCCGAGCGTCTGAAGTGTAACGTGCGGTAAGGAACTTCGTTCCAAATGTTCCTTATTTAATAATAATAACGTGACACATCTCACACACGGCCATCTGATCGCAAACTAGGCAGAGCCTGTACTATGGTATCCAGACTGCTGATAAATATACTTATATATTCCTAAATACATACATATTATAGATAAATTACACCCAGACACAGAACAAATGAACATGCTCATCAGACAATTATTTGTCTTTTGTGGGCATCGAACCCACGACCTCTGGGTCAGCAGTCAGGGTCACTAACCACTAGATATATCCTCGTTCTAGAACCCATTGTACTTAATTTAGGTCCAGGTAGATTTGTATGTCCCAGAATATTATTATCTATGTACATAATAGGTAAAGATTTATGATCAAAGGCCAATTTTGTACGTGCTCAACAATTTAAATCTGACTATACAACACCGCTTCGTGCTTGAACCGGCTAATTGATTACAGTTCAATACTCCTCTTAACCAAATCCTTTGTTTACGCGCCTTTGTCCCTCGAGGACCAAGCATGAGCCCTTCATGTGAGGATTAGTACTCTCGGTGTGAAAGAATAGATATGAATAGCACTCAGCATTGAGGTACGATAGTACATACTTGTCTCCGTCTGAGGGTCAAAGTTTAAAATTAATTTTTTGTTAAGGGTAAGACTGTTGCTGCTGACGATATTTATTTTCTACTAGGTACTATGGCTTACTGATAAAAAAAAAGAGTGTGTGTACTTATGTACGCACGTAAGAAGTTATACTTTTATCTAGTTAAATAAAGTTTATTTAAATATCATGATAAATAATACATACCGTCAACTAACCTCAAATTTTACAAACGTACTCAAAGTAATATGTAAAAACCATTTTTATCACTTATAATCACAGTAATGGTATAAGGGGCAAACGAGCAGATGGGTCACCTGATGGTAAATGACTATGGCCGCCCATGGGCACCTGCAACTCAAAAGTCACAAGTGCGTTGCCGGTCTTTAAGGTGGGAGTAGGGGAAGGAAGGAGAAGGGGAGAGGGAAGGAGATGGAAGGGTTAGGGCCTCCGGTAACCTCACTCACTCGGCGAAAAACAACGTAACCATTGCTTCACTGCCGGTTTTCTGTGAGGCCGTGGTATCACTCCGGTCGAGCCGGCCAATACGTGCCGCAGCATGGCTCTCCCACGAATAAATAACAAATAAAATAAAACATATAAATTTTTCTGCAATTTTCAAAATAAAATAAAAAAATATATCTTACCGTTGCCACTAAACCTCATCATGGCACCTGAAAAAACATAAAATTGGTTACTTTTAAGATAAAAAAAAATGTACTTAAACATGGTGTGTGCTCGCCAGAATATTATGCCCATACACTAAAATTTTCTTTAAAAAAACCTGAAGAAGTATCACGCAAATTGGATCAGTGGTTTTCGAGTTAATAGCAGACTATTAACTCGATTGACATATAAATAACTCAGATAACAATATCATACGTTTAAGAGTATATCAGCCACAGATCATCTTGTTTAACCGAACAACATAACTAGGTGTATGGATGAGTATGTATGTAAATGTACATGTATGTATGTATGTATGTATGTTGTATGTTTGAGAAGCTGTACTCCTAAGTCAGTATAAGATGTACTTAAAATTGTTCGGAGCTTGACTTCCGGTTTGTAAAAAAATGTACAAAGGGAACCTCCCTTTGTACATTTTTTGTAATCATCTTGGTTACCGAACAAGGGTCTTGTGTAGGTTTGAAGTAGTTCCGTAAATGTTTTAATTTGACACAAAATTGCATTTTTTTTATGACTTTTAATTTAATTGCCTCACAGTAACCCGTGTTGCTATTAAACTTGATATTTTATAAATGTTTGTTTTCGTATGGTATATAAATAAAAAAAAAAAATTAAAAATTTAAGCAATAGCTCAAAAAGGTCAAGTCGCATACCTGTTACTTTAAGTGTCTGTTGGCGGGAAGGCAAAGCATCTCACATAATATTGATTTAATCATATAATAATATAATCATATAATATAATAATCATAATAATAAATTATAATAAGTACCTATATTATAAAGAAAAAATAAAATTAACCTTTAGTCTGTTTGATTTTCTCGAAATCTGTAAAAGATAAAAAAATATTTATATAATTCATAAACATAATATACCAGCTTTTTTAGAGAACTGAAATGACACACAAGTACACGGGGCGGTACGTGGGCGTTGTGTCAATATTGTGACCGGTTTACAGGAGCAACCGGTTAAAATCGCGCATTGAAAGCGGTTTACTTAAACTTACAACATCAATGATGTTACTACATTGTAATAAAGTTCAAACTCATTAATCATAATTCTCCTAAAAACACCGTTCTCCATTTTATTATTTTCCGTGACCTATTATGAGTACCACTTACCTCTGTAAGAGACGGAGATGTATTAAAATAGACTAATAAGTAGAAAAATCTTTTAGCCCATGCAAAATATTTCTTTTTTTTTTGGCGTACAGAACCTCTCAATCACTTCTATAGGGCACACGAAGTTCTAAAATTCTAATAATATTCTATTCTATTAATATTCATTGTTCCTGACAGATGTATGTACTTGGGGCTAGAAGAAATGAAAACTTTCCGTCTGCACTTTATATTTAGCGAAGTGAAACCTCTATAGGCGCACGGTGAAACGCAACGAAAACCAATGAGTATCACCATCCGTGCCCTTTTAGTTTAAACATAGACTTATAAGTACAACATAGTTCTTGTTATCACGATAAAAATCAAGGGAAACTGCGTTGAAATCACAGAAATCATAGACGGATTTGCACCGATCGTGGTCACGGGTGGGCTCATGAACAATCCACCTGTGATCACGATCGGTAAAATTCGGTAGAAACGTTGGTTAATAAAAAAGGCTTCATGACCTTACAAATATTATCTTAAGTTGTTACAATGTTTGCAAGTTGTAAAAGTTTAAAAACAATTATTATGTGGAAATCGGTTCATCTGCTTGCAAGCTACGTAGCAACAGACACATAAGGACCAAACTTGTAAACATTTTGGGGATACATTAAAAATCATTTAACTCACCACGGTCAGGCTTGGCACATTGTTTAGTGATAGAATTTTTGACTTGTTGAATCCTTAGAGGCAGTTCTAGGGTCATAGTGTATCTATTAGGGTAGTGTTCCATTCTGGAAATAAATATATAGAGTATGTTTAGTTAGATTATATTAGATTAGAGGCATTCATGTGTGGATGCTGGATCAGGGGGTCAAAGCTGTAAAGATCTATGAGTTTTCTCTTCGTCTTATTTCACGTCTCCTTCATATCATGATCAAGACATTTTACAAAAAAGACTTCTAACATTTTCATAATTACTTTTTTGTTTTTGCGAATTTCATGAAGGACGAAATGAATTAAGTATTGAATAACATTAATACTAACAGCGGGACAGTCTATAAAATACGACTGGTATTATTATATATCCATAAGTATTGACAGAGGACATTATGTAGATATAGCCCGACCGCGATATGAGCCGACGACCGCTATCAATCTAATCAAATCAAAATCAATCAAACCAATTGTATTTGTGAATTGTCAGAAGTATATATCATACAGTCATTAGGAAAGCTAGTTGTCTATTGTAATTTGTGGATCCTATGAAGAAGAACATACAAGAAACTCAAAGCCACTTTTTTTAATCCTATTTTTTTACAAAACTCTGGTTACATTGCCTAAAGGTGAGAGTGAAATGTAAAATGCTCTGTGTTAGAAAGGTACTTGATCGACAGGGAAGCGGATGTTATAGAAAGGTATATATTAAGTATTGATAAACATCTGTACGCTATGGCCGTCAGCTCGCTCTCCTCCAATCCTGACAGCTTGACGCAGGTAGTCTTGCCATATTCGAAGACGAAGTGCTTGTACAGTGGGATTCCTAGCTTGTCATTGCCCAGTAATACGTTGTCACGGAGCGCCTTGTACTGACGCTTGAAGCACTCGAAGTCTGTCGTGTGACATGCTATTATGTAGCGATCTGGAAAAAGAATGAAACAATAAAAAATATTGCTGTCGAGCAATGCTTAAGTCACAGACACCAAAAATTGAGGTATTTCGACACCAGCAGTCCGAAAGTTCATTTCTTGTTCCTTGCCGATCAAACTTATTAAGAACTTTTTACTGGATCGAAAGAATCCTAAGATGATAAAATCGTTCGCTTTGTTGATAGTTCTGCACTGAGCCATTTTTACACCAAGAAAAAAAGAGTGGCACAAGAAGTGGGGCATAACATTATGCAGAAGCAAAAACACCTCCCAAAGCGAAAAAGAAATAGGTTTTGCCATCTCTTCTATCTATACCAGAATATCATGGTGCACCGTTAACCGCACATGAAATCATGAATCATCACAAATAGCGCCATATGGCACAACATAGGCTAAGCTACACAAATATGAATCACTCAGCTGTTTCCTTGGTATGGCAAAAATAGTCTCTCTTATTGTACCTGACATTATCCTATACTTAATTGTAAAATATCTTTATGCCGACTATCTACCTAGTCATTTACGCGCAATTACACTTATCCTCCGAGAAATGAACCCGAGATAATTACGGATTGAATTCAGGGACTGTGGAATATTGAATTTGATTATTTAAAACGACCAAAGCCGGGAGAACTTTTTAGCAGACGGGACTTCCTCAAAGAGAGCTTCTATCATACGGCTCCCTGTCAATTTAACCAGTCGTCGCATCCGTTCTTGTAGGGATCGGACATCAAATGCTATGCTTTTAAAAGGTCCTTACGTACATCGCCTGGGCGGGGTATATTATTCTCCTTTCATTTACACTTACTGTATATGTAATACATCCCATGATGTGGAATGGAATGCAATTAACATTGATTAATCCTATATAATCAATTTCTCATTTTTTTTTTCTGGAGCTATTCTTTTTAAGTAAAGTTAAGGAATTTACCATATAAAAGAGCGAGTCCTGTAACTAGTCATTAAAAACAATTGAGCTATTTTTATCTGTCCAGAGATCGGCTTGAGTAGATTTTTGTGCAACAGGTATAAATTGTTATGCAGATAGATCCAGCTTCCACAACTTCCTTTGCAGCGTTTTTGACGAATACGAGATTTACGGACGAAGGGTTTCAATTATTCCAAACCGTCAATTTAAAAACACACACACAGAGGCACCGCAACAATAGTTTGCTTTGTCAAATGTAAAATTATAAAAAGAAATGGATAACATAATATCATATCTGCCTGTGTCGATCTATAACCGCCCGTTTCATAATGGTTGAGCCTTGTGAGAGAGATTAAGTTATTAAAAACAAAAAACCCCCACCAGTGAGAACACTAAAACCCGTCAATAAATGGGTTAAAAACAGTCTAGAAGAAGGTCGTAAACTATTTGGGTTACCTATTTTTAACCCCCGACGCAAAAAGAGGGGTTTTATTAGTTTAACGTGTCTGTGTGTCTGTGTCTCTGTCTGTGGCATCATAGCTCCCAAATGAATGAACCGATTTGAGTGTTTGTTTTTTGTTTGAAAGGTGACTTGATCGAGAGTGTTCTTAGATATAATTCAAGAAAATCTGTTGAGCCGTTTGAAGATCAGCTCTTTTGTAATCGTTGAAGGGATTTTCGAGTCGGGGTATTTTAAATTTTTAATTATATACATAGATAAACTGCATTATTTTCGTCATAGTTTGTTTGATCTTTCCATTATAGTTGTTATTTAATCCAGCAATTTTTTAGTATTCCGAACAGCTCTGGTCTGGACTGTATAACACTCTTAAGAGTGAATCCGTTCATTTTAACACCCCTTATCCGATAAGAACTCTTTATATTACCTGCTGTACCGCTGTAAAGCGAATGTTTACCACCGGCTTACCTCGGCTCCGCAAACACGTACGCTTGCGGCAGGTCGAGTAGCCCGGAGTAGATCCTTACAATTCGTTACAGATGTACTTAATACTCGTAAGAACAGTGTTTGCGGATTGCACTGTCTTTTATAAACCACAAGTTTAATTCGGATACAAGAGTAGATGATGATCAATTAAAAAAGATGGATGAACTGCGTGAAAGAGGCTCTTTCCAAAAGATGATAATGAAAAAATATGGCTAGAAAGCTATATCTTTTCAGTATCATCGTAGGAGAGCCATGCTTTGGCACGTATGGGCTGGCTCCACCGGAGTGATACCACGGCCTCACAGAAAACCGGCAGTGAAGCAATGGTTGCATTGTTTTTCGCCAAGTGAGTGAGGTTACCGGGGGCCCTAACCCTTCCCTCCTTCCCGCTCCCCCTCTTCCATCCTTCCCCTACTCCCGCCTTACAGGCCGACAACGCACTTGTGACTCTTGAGTTGCAGGTGACCATGGGCGGTGGTAGCCATTTACTACCAGGTGACCCGTCTGCTCGTTTGCCCCCTATACCATAAAAAAAAGAAAGGGAGGGATAAAATGGGGAAAAGAACAGGAAGATGATGAAGGTTAGGGCCTTAGAGTCGGCAGGTAAAAGATTATTTATATATTTTCAGAATGTATAGTGATTTGATCGTAAATAAGACATATTTTTCAATAACAAATAATTAATTTCAATACTTTAATCAATAGGCACCAAACTTGATTTTATTTTTTTATTAATGGGCCTATAACTTGTGTCACTCTGAGTGCCTGGTGCGAGTTATCACTACATAGTATAAAACAAAGTCGCTTCCTGCTATCCGTCTGTCCCTATGTTTGCTTAGATTTTTAAAACTACGCAACGGAATTTGATGCCGTTTTTTTTAATAGATAGAGTGATTCAAGAGGAAGGTTTATATGTATAATACATGCATAATATAGTAGAGAAACACTGATAACTTTAGAGGTTTCTAATGTGATGTCGTAAATAAACACATGTTTTTTGCGTTTACATAGCAAACGCTGGCTGAACCCAACAAGATAGATCAAAATAATGTACCACAGTATTGTACACCTTAAAAAGGTCTACAAAAAAGTCCGTGATAGTATATGCCTATCTCTTAGGGATAACCCACATTAACCATTTTTTATCCTTTACTTTTTACGAGAAATAATGGCTTACTTACGAAGCGATTTTAAGCAATACAGCATTAATCGTTATCAAATTAGGTACCTTAAATATATTGTGCATTTAATATAGATCAAAATGGCCCTTTACAGCATGTAATTTCAATGAATATTTTCGAAGATATTACAGATTTAAAATGAAGGGACATAGCGGTCGCGGCGGTACCGGCCAGAGGGTTATATGTCGCTCTTTCAAGAGTAACCTCTGAAGAAAAAATGTTTGTATCGTCTAATGACAAAAAAGCTGTGAACGTTGTATATAAAGACATTCTGTAGTATATTTAGTATTACCATTGCACCCGTGCGAAGCCGGGGCGGGTCGCTAGTTTTATATATTTATTCGTCTATGATTTGTTTGGAATAAAAGTAACTCTAGTTTGACACTAGATGGCGTTTCTTTTATTCCATACAAATAGTTAACGTTAGGGCAATTGAAACTTGTAATAGGCATCTTAATTAATAGACATTACGAGGTCGCACTCTGATGAATTTAAATTCGAGGAAAAAACCTCTGCAAAATTAGGATTGCCCCTGTCCACGCAACATGAGGACAGGAATAGACGCTCTTAGGGACTGCGAGGAATCTTCAGAATTCACAGGGATTCATAGTTTAATACTTAATATTACAATGAAGTGATGCTATTCTCAAACAGGAGGTTGAGCGCGCACTTCTCGATAAGAGTCACGGCAAATTTTAGCAATAGGATACCATTATTTCCAGTACCGTTTTCCAAATAATAACATTAATCTATCAGGCCGACAAAAAACTTTATGGTAGATATTATATTCTAAATATAACCCTGATTTAGTGTAGACGGATAAAAATATAAAGACGGCCGCCCCTTCTCGTCTTCATTGAAAGTTAAGAGGGAGATAAGCGGCTGACACACTTTCCTTCATTCAATATTCATTATGGAAGTCAATATAAGTTTCGAAGTTACCGTCTGGATTAACTTTCGAAGTCTTTAGAAGATTTTTAAAAAGGGTTATCCAAGTACCCGAGTAAGAGTGTTGCGTGTAATTAGTTTAGTGGCAGACAAATGTTTTGAAGTTGCCTTGGCGCATTTGGGCCGCCATTTTTTAACAGATTTTTTAAAGCAATCGCCTATAATAGATCTGAATCGTGAAACAAAAAAAAATTACCGCATAGTACGTCTGCTCTCAAACTTGGCCTAATTGAATGCCCTTTATAAATAAATAAATATTTTTTTTATCTATCATGCTTTCTAACTTTTTTTTAACTTTCATGTATTGTAATGGTATCCTTATTGTGCGATTGCGACTAGCACTTAATTGTTTAAACTTAATTGCACTTTGTTGATTATTTGCACTTAAGTGCACTTACACATTGCAAAACGTAGCTAGTAGTATATCTCAAAATTAAATTCTTCATTTTCTAAAAAATATTGAACTCATTAAATCGTTAAGTTATAATAATAATCGAGTTGGGACTTTCAAGATACTGAAAGGAAAAAAGCGCTATAATAAATAACGGACCACATAAAATAATGTAAATTATATTATTTTACTATCATGGCAAGCAAGCTATGTCAAACTAGGAAATAAACAAAACGCAGATTGCAAGAAATATTAAACAATAAATAAAGAATAGTAAATATTTTCATTTACTTGTATGAATGGAAGAAAATACTTCAATCCCATGCCATCTGAATAGATAATCCTCACAATAGAAGCTTTGTTATAAGATTTCCGTATATCAAGCACAAATAATTTGCCGAGAATTTGTCCCTGTACCTGCAATATGAATGCTGGTTCTTCGGCGCAAACATAAACATGGATGGAAAATGTAATGTACATAGCAAAATCGATAAAATGCGTTTTGAATAAAAAGATTAGTTTTAAAATCGTTGTTTTAAAAAAATAGGAACCCTTATAGGATCACTTTGTTGTCTAGAGTCTAGACCCTTTTTCTCAGGAACCCAATCAACGTCAACACAATCAAAAGATTTTAACAAATTTGACCATTTCGCGGGTAATTCAAAACCTATAGGGTAAAAGGAAATAATCCGAAAGCGGTAAATTTATTATATAACACCTCAAAAAATAATTTTTGTGATAACAAACTTTGTCGTATTATGCGTTGTGCGTGACCCGGTCTTTAAGGTGGGAGTAGGGGAAAGGGGGAGAGGGAAGGGTTAGGGCCTCCGGTAACCTCACTCACTTGGCGAAAAGCAATGTAAGCATTGCTTCACTGCCGGTTTTCTGTGAGGCCGTTATATCACTCCGGTTGAGCCGGCCCATATGTGCCGAAGCATGACTCTCCTTCTGTTAAATTTTTAGTACTGAAAGGTTAAGTTTGGCTTAGGGTGTCTTTACGTAAAAAAAAAAACGTCCAAAAATCTTTAAGAATCAATTCCCGAGATGGACGTACTACCTACCTACATAAAACACACACAAGTTTGTTTGCTTACGGAACCCTCGGTACTTGAGTCAGACTTACACTTGTTCAGTTTTTTTAAACTAATCATGTGCATTTTTTTTTTAATTCTACATTTTTTTGGGGCATTTATCCAATAAAGACATGTCAGCCCCATCATACCTTATTACATTATTTTACTTATTTAATTTATATTAAACAACTTTCAGGATCGGTGCTGAGCGATTGTTGGCAAGATGACAAAATTGTTTAGCAACTTCCGAAATCAGGTGTAATAAAAGTAAATGTTTCTATGCTTGTGAGATTATACCACATTAGATTTATCAATATTCAGGGAGAAAATATTATCATGTTGAACGGTGCGAAATTATTTATTAAAGGATCAATCACATTAGAATGTGCCGGGTGCGAGCCGTGGCACGTACGGGACACGGATTGGAAATGCTACAAATATTTTATATGAAGTAATGCATGTTACAACGTGCGGCATTCGCGGCACGAACGATCGACGCACGAGTTGCCTACGAACGCAGCCGAGCCTTGGTTTCGGTGGCTCGCACCCGGCACCATCTAATGTGAATCATCCTTTACTCGTCTAGGTAAGGAAAAAAACTGTGATCTAATCTGAATGTTATTATTGCGTGGATTCCTGGTTTTATGTTTTACCTTACACGGAGAGATGTTCATCTAAAATCATTTAAAGGGGAAATTTACTATGTACAGGATGTTACAGAAAGGAGTGGTCACATTTTAAGACCGATATGTGTAGCTGACAAATAGTTGACATAGCTTGAAAAAAAATTGGTTTATAATTTTTTAAAATTTTTGTTTCCTTTGGAAAATGCTTTTCCTATTGTAGCTACTCATTTCTAAACAACATAATTATTATGATTTTTCTTGTCAATTTCAATGATTTGGTTTTTTATTTTTTATGTACAGTTTTTTTTTTTTAAATCTAGACATTCCATCAACCTCCTTGATCCCATGATTTCATTCATGTTAGCTCTCTTTCATACGAAATATTGGCTTTATCCGTCAATTTTCAAGTTCAGTTTGTCAGTTTCAAAACAAGATTTTTGTATTCAAAATCACGAGTTTTTCTAAAATTATTAGCGCTTTACGTTATTTACGGGGTCTAAAATACAACCCTAAAATTTCCCACACCGCACCTTTCTGTAACATCCTGTAGAAAGTTGGAAATTCCCGGAGTATCCATCCATATTAACACTTTGCTACGTAAGATCGTGCCATGTCAACAAATTACAGACCCTTTTGGAACCCTAATATGAGATTCTTATAAATAATACAGCTTTTTGGGCTGCGAATAGATGTAATTAACGCAGTATCCCTTCTGTGATGTACCATAATAGCTATCCATGAAACCTTTGGATCGTGTTGGGTACACAATTCATAAAATATTATGGGAGGCCTTAATGTATGGGATAGTGTTTACGAGAACTATGTCAAAGGAAAGAGTAGCCCTGAGATTTTATTGGTAATACTTATCTCTCTGTTGTTTTTTTTTTTTCTGTTAGGTACACACGTGTTAGGTTAGGTTAAACTGTTAGGAGCCGCGCTTTTGCGGGCAAGCGCTAGGAGGGGTCCGGATATCTTAATAAAAGCTATTCACAGATCCTTCCTATTTCAGGCGCAGTACAGCATACCGTGTGGTTTTAGTCGGTTCGATTCCGACACACCGCCCCACAGAAAACCCCGGTGGGTTGACGGCCCGAGGGGGTTTTCACACGCACAAAAAAAAAGGTTAAACTATTAGGAAGAAAAAAATGCAAAGGGAGGATCGAGGAGGGAGAGTCACAGTCCAACAGTTGATGTTTTGACCAATTTTCATTGCGCGATTGAGGATAGCTAGTACCTACGACTTTTTGACCTAGTACGACTTTTTATAGCTAGATGGCGGTGTTATTGCTGCACAGATTAATATATTTACAAAGGCCTTTAATCAAATTCCTATTCGCGCAGTTTGTATTACAATAGGATAAATATAGACTCGCTTATGAAATACTATATTCATATACACAAACAAATAATTACGTGATTGGTCATTCAGCGTGCTTCATGTCGTGTTTGAGTGATTAGCCAAATATGATAGAGCAAATGTTGTGGATATCCGCATAAGTGTGATACATATCGCTACGAGTACTTCCTCTAGCTTGAATTATTCGTGAACGTTAAATATTTTTAACACGCTTTTCTTATAACTTATGAAACAAATCTTGGAAGTTAATTTTACTCTATAACAATTGTATGGATATGAAACTTTGTAGGTATATACTTTAATTGGGCTTCTTGGATCGGTTCTGATGATGGACGTAGGAGGTGGATAATGGAACTCTTCACTGGCTACTAGTAAACCCATCGAGCTTGGGCTCTTATGATCAGTTTTGATGAGTGCAACAGATTGGGTACGGTAACTATGGTCTGATGATGAAACCAGGAGATATATGGTGGAAGTCTTTTTTCTTTTTAATTTTCTTCATCATTAAAGCGTGTTTTTTACAGTTACCAATAACATAATTAGTGAAGAAAAAGGGTACTTTCCTATGAAACATTTTCCTCTCAGCATAACATTTTAATAATTAAACCTTCACAGTGACATGCCGGGAAATAACACCTTTTTAAAAAGCAAAAACAATCGGCCTTCATAAAAAATTCAGCGGGAGTTAACAATAGGGGCGTTTCGTTTAATAAAACAGCTCCGTGTCTTTTAAATATTGATTGCGGAGTTTTTGATATTCGGAGGTACGGACGGAATTCATTATGCTCAAGTTGGTTTTAGAAGCGTACATGATTTTAGAAGGGTATTTTTGTGACAAACGTACGGCCCGTTTGATTGTAAGCGGTCCCTAAACCCTAGGGAAGTTGTTAGATCAATCGTAGTAGTCAGCATCAAATCCTTGGTGACAGTCGAAAGTGTCCTCATTGTTAGATACTACCAAAGTACTCAATAATATCGGCACAGACACCCTGTTCAAATTGCCACTAACCAACCTATCCAACTAAATCGAGGGGCGATCACAAATTCATTATGTTCGATCCAGTCAAATGGTCGATCGTAGGTATATAACAACAAAAAAGGCATGGAAGTAATTTTTTAATTTGAGCATCCGTTCGCGTTCCTTCAGAACAGGGCAGGATACAACCTCTCTGGTTTATAGTGTCTGTCTTGCTGTATAAACCAAGGTTTATCATTATATTTGACAAGGTCTATTGCTTTATCCCACTAATATTATAAATGTGAAAGTTTGGATGGATGGACGAATGTTTGTTACTCTTTCACGCCAAAACCACTGAACCGATTGCGATGAAACTTGGTATGTAGATAGCTGGAGACCTGGATTAACGCATATGCTTACTTTTTATCCCGTTTTTCCCACGGGTTTGGGACTTATGTGGGTGAAACCGCGGGGCAATGCTAGTGAGAAATATATCGTAATTTTGGCTAGCTTGGTCGGTGGTTATATGTTCCACACATTGGTCAAGCAAGCAGTATCATCATTTTTTTTCTGGTCTTGTTTTTAACAACTCAATTAACTACGAGTATTATTCTTGTTTTGAATTTACAATCTTCCTTTCTTCTAAATCTTCTTAAATCAAATAAAAAAGAAAAACCAAGATTATTTTTTACCATGTGATTTTCTAGTTTCTTTACTTGATGCATTTCAATTATCGGCGATTGAAAAATTAGTTGCATCTATTTTTATTGCCAGATCCTGGAACCTTTTATTATTATTTTTTTTGGGATAGGTGGCAAACGAGCAGACGGGTCACCTGATGGTAAGTGACTACCACCGCCCATGGACGCCTGGTGGTTTAAGGTGGGAGTAGGGGAAGATGGGTAGTGGAAGGGGAGGAAAGGTTTAGGACCCCCGATAACCTCACTTATTTGGCGAAAAACAATGAAATCATTGACATTGACAATGATTTCATTGTTCAATGACAAATGGTTTGTGTAATACAATGATCAATTCATATGACTCATTAATCAAAGTTAATTAATATTAATATAAATCATTAATAAAATATATAAGTCAGATAAGCAATATTTTGGTGGTTAGCAATCGTTTGTCTTATCAAATTATCGCTCATAGCGACCTTTTTCAGACAACCTCTATTTAAATGTTAATAACAGATGTTTAATTACTGCTCACATAAATAAAGTGAGAGATAAATATTGCTAATAATTAAGATAAACCAAGTTAAGCTTAATATTTTCCCACAGTAGGACCAAAGGTTGAAGAAGGCAAAACTGCTGCATGCATGGGCACAAGAGCTAAAAATCTTTCCAATATTCTTCCTATAATCTTTAGAAGAACACGCTCAGAGTTTTCTTCGAAGACTGCTGTTGATCCTTGTTTAGCAGCAGCAGTGGGACTGAGGGTGTGATTAATCTCAACAGAAAATAGTACAGTGTAGCTCATCCTTCCATCTCTTAGTTTCTGATTACACTACACTTAGTAGCATCCTAACCCATTTGACGGTGTTTACGACAGTACCAGTTTTGCTGAAAGTGCAAGGTATGAGACCTTCCCTTTATAAACATTAAAATGACTGAGCAGCAAGATTCAGAAGTGTTAACATCGACAAAAAGTTCCTGCAGCCAAGCTTACGTACTGGTAAAGATATGCACATCATTTGAGTCCGTAGAGCTGATGGCCGGACCCGTCTGAGTTACAGGGCGTATTTTCCCTGCAGTCCTCCACCGTTTCCGTACTAATTAAGTTCCACAAGTAGCAGAGTAAAGTCCCCAACTAAAGTCATCATTATCTGACAACTTTAGTTGGTGGTTCTTTTAAATTATTAGATCGTACAATATTTAGGATAAGTAATTTTTTTATCGGGACGGTACCTTTTTACCCGACGTTTCGATGGAATTCCACCGATCGCGGTCGTGTGGAGTCATTTAAATTAAGACCCGATTTACACATCTAATATGCACACGAGTCGCGAAAGATTAAAAACAAAATAGAAAACCCAATTGGAAGGGTCTATGTTCAACAAATCTCAGATTCTTCAGACTTGGACCACGACAATGAGCTGACGTATCTTTTAAATATTCTTGCTTGTTTATATGTCCGAAGTACCTATCTACGCTGTATATTGTCTACTCGTAAGATTAAAAAAGAAATGGAGTTAACCTTCTACGCTTAGATGGCAAATAGTTATAATTTTTGTCCGTCTAATTCATTTCCATATTAGCGATTTCATAATAAGTGAACACATAAAACAGTTATAACGTCTGGTTAAATTTAAATAATGGATGTTCTTACCAAGTTTGTCCACGAATTCTTTAGCCGAGGAAAATCCAATATTGAGGAGGAGCACGGCAAATAACACGTACATGGCGGTAGAAACTGATCGTTGTAATAATATTACGAGAACGATGCGCGTGCGCACCAGTATTATGTTTATAAAAACATTGCGGCTATCACGGTGAGTTAGGAGTTAGGTAAATATTTTATGTGTTTATTGCCTTTTTGGTTTCGAAAGCAATATTCTTCACTGCCAAAAAGAAATTGGTGCCACGTTATAATGAGGATTTGTTAAATTCTGGGCCTTTGCATGTTTGTAATACACGAGTATAGATTGATAACACAATTGCAGCTACTTAGCGTTCGAACGACGTCGTAGTCATATGTGAGTCGAAGACTCGGTACTGTTTATGTTAAATAATTGCAAATATCTCAGCAAGTCTAAACAGACAAAGAAAAGTAAAATTTTCCTACGACACGGCTGTATTATTTTGCCTATATTATGAGTTACGTTAATGTGATATTCTGTATCACCGTGTTCTGAATATTGAACGATATATGATTTATAATGCTCATTCTTCGCAACATAAAAGAAAAATTCTATAGTATATCTACCTATACTTCTCTTTCTTAAACGTTGCGAGATTTGGAAGCCTGAGTATATTTTAAAATAGAGGGAATGTCTAAGAAAGTTAGTAGTATTTATATTACTTTTTTATGGGATAGGGATAACAAGTAGACGGGTTAAGGTGGGAGTATTGGAAGGGAGGGAAGAGGGGGAGAGGGGTAGAAAGTGGGAGAGAGGGAAGGGTTAGGGCTTCCGGTAACCTCACTCACTCGGCTAAATACAATACAATCATTGCTTTACTACCGATTTTCTGTGAGGCCGTGGTATCACTCCGTTCTAACCGGTCCATACGTGCCGAAGCATGGCTCTCCCACTACTTAAATATATATGTGTATTTTGGGGATTACTAGTTTTTTGTCCCCCAATAATTACCCCCTGATAATATATCAAGCAGTGATGAAGAACATCCTCGAAAGAAACACGTAAGTACGTTGTTTACGTGCCTTTTACGGCTGCCCGAGAAACGTTTGGTATATCCAAATGTTGGACCAGAGAGGGTACTATATTGTACATAGGGCAAATGGTGAACTGCATAAAGTGAACTCCCGAGATGACTTGTTAAAATTAGCTCCAATAGTCTCCGAAGGTTCTACGCGAGAGGAGCCCACTGCACGTAAGGCCGAGTCATCAAAGGTCAGAAGAATGGCTTCCAAGAAGTGAATATGTTTGACTTCTCTTTGTCTGTTTTGTTTTATATGTATTGTGTCCGATATCTTCCAGGTGGGTAGCGCGAAACAGTCTGCACAATGTACTTCATATTACGCACTCATTTGCCGATACTTTTAATCACAACTTATTTAGAAAGTAACTTGAAGCTAACAATTTTAACTTTATATATTATTTTATTATATTATGGACTCTATATTACTTTGAAATTTCTCACTTGTCAATGTCATGTCAAACCGATATTCTCGTTCGTCGTCAGTGACGTTGAAATGTGACAAGTCCAGTAGTAATACTATATTTCGGAGATGTTTTTATCTGTTAGTTATTGATAATTTTAGTAGAAAGCAGCATCTATATACTCCTTGCCACTAGTTTTCTGTTTTTTTAGTCAAAAATACTCGCCTGCATGCATAATTCAGTTACATATTACTATATTAACACATAGCTGACTTGATTGAAGACGATTTGTGTAATGTGTTACGGTTTTTTTTTTAAATATATAAATCAGCTACCTCACCAGGATTTTCATCATACTTTGGACTTTTAATACTGATTTTAAATTAATAATAATGTGAACACCTCTCAACTGGCAGGTGGACTATACTGCTAGTTGCTGTATAAAATCATATTAGTGAATCTTACAATTTATTTATAGGTATAATAAACATATATAATATTTTTCTATATATATCGATATATACTTATCACATCAATGACTGGCCTGTTGGTCTAGTGGTTAGTGACCCTGATCGCTATGCTTATAGGTCGTGGGTTCGATTCGCACCGGAGTCTGGGTGTTCTTTGTGTCCTTGTTTGTATGTTTGTAAAGTCCCGCGTGACACAGGAGTATTCCTAATGCGGGAGTTGTCTTTTTAAAAAAGAAAGAAAAAAAAAAGCAAAAAGAACATATATACACTGAATATAATTTTTATTTTCTTATTTAAATTAATCTTATGGCTTACATTAGTGATGGTGAAGACTATTATTCCCTCAGTAGTAATTATGATGATAGCTTTGTTAGTGTACCATCCCTGGCTGACACATTTCAAATGCAATTCGCCGATATTCCAAGAAATTTTAATGTCTTACATATAAACGCGCAGAGTATTCCCGCTCACTTCCCCGATATGCTGACGAACCTTGACTGTAAGGATATTCACGCTATTCTCGTTTCAGAATCATGGCTTAAGCCTTGTCTTCCCTCAACTTCTTACTCTATGCCTGGCTTCACACTCATTAGAAAAGACCGATCGGTTGGCGGTGGTGGTAGTGTAGCCATTTATCTCCGTAATTACATTCCACACTCTGTGGTTTGTGTATCTTCACAACCGCCTCCACCAAACGCTGGTGAACACTTATTTGTGGAAGTCGAGATGCATCATATAAAAATTCTTTTAGGGGTTTATTATTGTGCCTCGTTACGTCTGAATTTCTTTACGTCCTTTGAGAATATCCTGCAAACTCTTTCTCCTTCCTATAGTCACACTATTATAATGAGTGATTTTAATACATGTCTATTGAAAAAATAATTTCGCTCGTCTTCTCTTCTTTCCATATAGGAGAATCTACCAATCTCTCCATTCTCCCTCTAAATGCTACCCATCATTTTCCCAACTGTACACCCTCTCTTCTTGACCTAATCCTAGTTTCATCTCTGAACCACGTCGCTAAACATGGTCAATGCGCAGCAAATGAATTTTCTTATCATGATCTTCTCTTTCTCTCCTACAAAATACGTCCTCTTATGGTAAAGTCAAGAGTTCTCTTGCACCGCAATTTTAGTAGCATGTATGTCGATGTTCTTAGAGAAGACGTGAAGGAGATCAATTGGACCCCTCTTCTAATATCAGAGTCCAATGACGAAAAGGTGAACCTTTTTAATAGCAATTTGATAGCGCTTTATGACATACACGCACCGGTTCGATCCATCAAATTAAAACATTCACCATCACCCAAGCTGACAGACGAAATTAAAAAAAATTATCGTTCGTAAAGCAGCAGCGATGTCAAAATATAAATCTAGACCTACTGATGTCAATAAAGAAAAGTATTTAACGTTACGTAATTTATGCAACAAGGTGTGTAGGAATGCACAACGCCAACATTTCCATAGCTCCGTAGAAAACGGTGACCCAGCTAAGGTCTGGAAATTCCGGCGATCACTAGGAGTTGGAAAGCAGCGTCAAGAATCATCTCCTAAGCTTCTGGATATTAATCAGCTTAACCAACACTTCAATGCTTCGTCTAACTTTAATAAGGCAACTAAAATTAATACATTAAATTATCTTTCAACAATTCCGAGTCCTGATTATCCTCTATTTGTTCTTAGTCAAGTGTCTGCTTGTGATGTTGAGAAGAGTATTCGATCCATTACATCTAATGCAATTGGCACTGATTCTATCAGTCGTAATATGGTCCTTCCCATCCTTGATGAAATTTTACCTATTATTACCCACATCCTTAATACTTCCATTGTTAGCGGTGTATTTCCATAGAGATGGCAAGACGCCCAAATTATTCCTTCACCCAAGAATCCCAAACCTGTTTTCTACTCCGAATATCGTCCTATCTCAATTTTACCTTTTCTGTCAAAGGTCTTTGAACGCCATATCCACTATCAGCTCAGTACATTCCTTTGCAGAAATAACCTACTTAACCTGTTCTAATCCGGTTTCTGCCCCGGCCATAGCACGACCACCACTCTCGTCAATTACAGATGATCTAAGGACAGGCATGGAGAATGGAAACCTCACAATTCTATGTTTACTAGACTTCAGCAATGCTTTCAACACTGTGGACTGTCGACGTTCTCCTTGCCATACTAAACTCTCTCAACATATCTCCAACGGCTATTGACTGGTTTCGTAGTTACCTGTTTGGCCGCCGGTAGCGTATCTGACTGGATAATAACTACTCTACCTGGTCCAACACAGCTGTTGGTGTGCCACAGGGTGGTGTTTTATCTCCTTTACTTTTTTTCAATATTTATTCATTCAATCTCGAATGAACTTCTCTCTTACTACCATCATTACGCAGATGATTTGCAAATATACAGTGAACTGTCTCAAGGTATTGACAACATTAATAAAGATCTGGCTGGTATAAGTAAATGGACCACTATGTATGGCCTTAGGGTTAACCCTAGTAAGACGCAAGCTAGAATTGTCGGTAGCTCCAGACTTATTGCTAAAATTGACTATTCAGCACTTCCACAAGTGTCTTTTGAAGGTGTTACTATTCCTATAAGCAATAACGTTAAGAACCTAGGGATACATATGGACAAAACCCTGTCATGGAATGTTCAGATAAAAAATGTCAGTCGCAAGATATTTGCCTCTGCGGCTTCTCTAAGAAGATTACGAAATTTCCTTCTAAAAAATTGAACTCGCGCAATCGATTCTTCTCCCCATTCTTGACTATGCCGACGTCAGCTATCTAGATCTTAATGATGACCAACTTGATAAACTTGAAAGGCTTCAAAATTTCTGTGTAAGATTCATTTTTGGCTTACGCAAATACAATCATATCTCCGAATTCCGTACTAAACTCAAGTGGCTTCCGATTCATCTTTGCCGGAATACTCATATCCTCTCTTTACTGTATAATATCTTGTTTAACCTTACTACCCCTGTCTATTTAAAAAAAACGTTTCGGATTTATGCACGACACACAATAGATATTTGAGATCATGGGAAAATCTAGCGTTGGAAATTTCAACTCATGCCACAACATTTTCTGACAAATCATTTACAGTGCAAGCCGCACGCTTGTAGAATGCATTGCCAGAAGCTATCCGACGAGCACAGTCACAAGCTGTTTTTTTTTCATGGTGTAGGGGCAAACGAGCAGATGGGTCACCTAAAGGTAAATGACTACCGTCGCCCATGGGCACCTGTAACTCGAGAGTCACAAGTGCTTTGCCTCCCTTTAAGGTGGGAGTAGGAGAAGAGGGGGAGGGGGGAAGAGGGGAGGGGGAAGGACGGGAATAAGGGAGAGGGAAGGGTTAGGGCCTCCGGTAACCTCACTCACACGGCGAAATGCAATGCAATCATTGCTTCACTGCACACGGTTATTTATAAATTGTATATTTTTCTTATTATTTTTAATTGTTGTGCACCGCTAGTTACCTACTTCCATACAGTACAGTCCATCCTAAGGTTGTCTGTAAGAGATCGCAGACTGCGATAAGACCGCCCATTGTACTGTTACTTTATATTAAATTTCTAGATTGTATAATACTTCTTTGGTGTGCAAAAGGAGGACTTATCTATCTAACCTATATGCTTAATATGCTGAAAATCCCTTAAAATGCTCATTAATCGTATTTGACAGTGAATTAGACCGGCCCACTGTCAAGACCGGCTTACTCTACAGCAACGGACTCCCCAACCTATTTACATTTTTTTTAAGTGACAAAAAATGTCCAATCTGCTATAGTACGTGGCTGCATCTGCCAGACGGTGACAATAGCTATTGAGATAATAGTCAGATGATTTAATCAATTGTACGAGTGGCCTTGTGTCTACGGGCAGATGACGTCATTGATGATTAGCTAACGTTTAGTTAAATTTATGTCAATTATTTGTGGATCAAGCATTACATAATCTACATTCGTTCCTTAAAAAATTTGGGAGTTTTCTTTAAAAAAAAAACCTGAAGGAACTCATAAGGCTCCTGCTACAAAAGCCACGTAAAAATCTATTGTTTTAGAATATATAAATTAAGTTGTATTATATTCTATTTACAACTTACAGATTAAAAGTAATAAAAAAGAAACAATGTATATACGGGCTATTTACATGCACGCGTCATAAAATTCCTCCGCATCGTCGCCCACTGACAGTGTCCCCAGAAGACTGGCAGCATTGCCACGTTGAATGGCAATGCTAATTCTCTGTCTGTCGCCTGTTGGTCGATTTTCTATGCCGATTCGATCCTTATGAATTCTTTCAGGAAAGACAACGCCCACATTAGGAATATTCCTGTATTGCGAGGGGCTTCACAAACATTCAAACAGACAAAAAGAACACCCAGACTCGGGACAACTATTTGTGGATCACACAAATTTTTGTCCCGTGTGGGATTTGAACCAACAACACTCGGCGCGACGTAGTTGCGAGGTGACCACTTAAACCATTGCGCCATGCAGTCGCCATTCGCTCTTCACTTATCCTTTCATCATGCCCAAGCCATCGCAGCATTCTCCTCTCAATTCTTGTCACTACATCTTCTTTTAACCCACACCGTTTTCTTACCTCATCATTCCTCACTCAATCATCCCACTAATATTATAAATGTGAAAGATTGGATGGATGGATGGATGTTTGTTACTCTTTCAAGCAAGGAATTAGTTGTCCAGTGTGGGAATCGAATCCACGACCTTGGGGGTAAGTACCAAGTAAGTAGTAACCATTAGACCAACAGACCAGTCTAAAATCATAACGTAACTTAGAGCCTGTTGAGCATATGACCTTATACTATTCCTCATGAATCTGGCTATCATATACAAAAATATTTTTTTAATTCGACTAGCAATTCCAGACAACAGCACGTTTAAACAAACAAAAATATATTATCCCACTAATATTATAAATGTGAAAGTTTGGATGGATAGATGGCTGGATATTTGTTATTCTTTCACGCCAAAACTACTGAACCGATTGCAATGAAACTTGGTATGTAGATAGCTGGAGACCTGGATTAACGCATAGGCTACTTTTAATCCCGATATTCCCACGGGATCGGAACTTACGCGGGTGAAACCGCGGGGCACTGCTAGTTTAAATGTATATCCGCAATGCTGCAACCCCATTCCTCTAACTTTGCCACAAACTCGCAAATATTCTGTAATATTTATTAGTCACACTTATAATCCACGGTTTGGTAAGCCTATATTTCAATTCAAGTTGTCCGTCTAAGTTGGTGCCCAAATAACTTAGAACCAAGGGGCAAAACTTGCCGAAACTTTACACAAGTTCGGTTCTCGGCTCTGGACGCATTATGCTTGTTAAATAGGAATGCGATAATGTTGGTGCGATTAATCTTATGGGCATAATTATGACATAATATTAGAACAGAAAGTGACGTCACGATGGCTGGCATTTTGTTCAAGGAAAGACATAACTTTGGGATTAAGAAAGTGAAGTCACGCGGCCTGACATTTATAAAAAAATAAAAGAAAGGTAAAACGTGTCACTATTAAACAATGTGTGTACAATTGAGTATTACGTTAAACAAAGAGGTGGGGGATCAGCATATTTCTGTTCAAACTAGACACGCCCGATCCTATAAGAATTTCCCAAGAGCCCCAATCCTACAGTACCCATAGAGTTCATAGAATGGTGTCACAACGCCGGTCTGACAACATCCATTTTGTACGCGTTTATAACTTATTTGCATACATAATGACGAACCGAATTAAAAGGTTAAAGTTCCACTATCCGCTTCCTGGCTTCATCATCAGACCATTGTTATCAAGCCCAATCTGTTGGACTCGTCAAAACGAATCATATGAGCCCAAACTCGAGGGGTTTACTAGTAGCCACTGAAGAGTTCTACTATCCACTTCCTGGCTCCATCATCAGATCAGAAACAATAATCTACCTATTGTAGAAGTTGTAGGTTAAAATTGACTTCTAAGTCTTTGTTAATTGAGAGAGCCATGCTTGGGCTCGACCGGAGTGATACCCCGTTCTCACAGAAAATCGGCCTTGGCATGGCATGGCAAGGCATGCCAAGGCAACGTTTGTGTTATGTTTCGCCAAGTGAGTGAGGCTACCGGAGGCCCTAACCTTTCCCTCTCTCCCCTCCTCCCCCCTCCACCCTAAAGGTCGGCAACGCACTTGTGACTCTTAAGTTGCAGGTGCCCATTACCATCAGGTGAACCGTCTGCTCGTTTGCCACCTATCCCATAAAAAAAGATTTGTCCACATAGTAAGTAACAAGTGAAGCGGAACGGAACGGTTACGGAACCCTAAAAAGTACACAGACTTTCTTAGGGATTGTCCAATCACGTGAGGCTCGAAAGGGGAGGAGGGGTTCAAATCACGAAATATCACAAGGGGGGGGTTTAGTGAGATATCACGTGTCTTTATTTTTTTCGTAGAACACGCGATTATATAAGTATGTATTTAAAGATAATATTTAAAAAAAATTAAATACATTTTGAACTTAAAAAAATACACGTGATTTTGGCTTGGGGGGGGGGTGGGGTGCTGTTACGTATCACCAGGCGTGAGGGGGGGTCAAAAAGTTGTTAAAACATCACGTGAATAATGGACGGCCCCTTATAATAGTATGACACCCGGTATTTTAGGGACAGACACAACATACGTTTAAAGGTTTTGAATGTTTGCTTTCAACTAACTTATTAATGAAAAGGACACAGCAATATATTGTAACCCTCACATAATACTGTCCGTAGTCCATAACCAAGCTTTTCATTTAATGCCTGCTTAAGGCATTAAATGGTTTTGCTCAAGTTATGCTATTGTTCTACTAAACAAGGGTTTATGCTGAGTTAAGTAAATGTAAACAGGCTCCAATTATGTAGATAAATCATGAATTATTAAACATTTATGAACAGTTTTTAACCCACTTCAAAAAAGGAGGAGGTTCTCAATTCGACTGTATGTTTTTTTTTTATGTTTGTTACCTCAGAACTTTCGACTGGGTGAACCGATTTTGATGATTTTTTATTTGAAAGCTGGTGCTTCCCGTGTGGTCCCATTTCAATTTGGTCCAGTTCTGACAATGGCGTCCATGAGAAAACCATATATAGGTCTTTTATGGAATAGTTTTTTTTTGTTGAAGTCGGTTTTTTTTTTGAAAGAATTATTACATATTGGAGTTCGCCTGGTTGTCGAATTTCGACCAGAATTTATTTAAATTTCAACTGTTTTGTTTTATATCATGTACCAGTACAACTTGAACTATCATTGTATAGATTTCCCGTAGTACGACAGGTCAATATATATACTGGATGCAGCTTTTGCAAAATTTTAAGCTTATAACATACTAACTGCGCCCCGCGCTCACCCGCGTAAGTCCCGATGCCGTGGGACTATCGGGATAAAAACTAGCTTATGTGTTAATTCAGGTGGCCAGCTATCTACATACCAAGTTTCATCGCAATTGGTTCAGTGGTTTTTGCATGAAAGAGTAATAAACATCAATATATACAAATACATATTTTGCACTAAACTTTTTGCACTAAATTTTGTAAAAAATTGTATAAACCGTAATTTTAATTAATTTTGCTTTTTGATGTTTCTGGTGTACAATAAAGAGTTATATTATTATAATTATTATAAACATCGAATGGTAATCGAATGTTCTATCGCCATATATGTAGATCGTTCGTTAATTAATATATTTGTGGAAACTTTTTTCAGTATTTGTCTATTAATTTGTACAGAACTAACGTGATTATATTTTTCTGCAAAACAAATGATTTGCACACAACTGAAAGACGTGTGCAAATCCTTCTTTTTTTAAAAACTACTACCAACAAGGGTCGAACTAAGTAAAGTAAGTATTATTTATTATTATTATTAAAAAAAGAAAGGTAAAAAGTTTTTGGAGTTTATTTCTTAAGAAACGATTTTCATATAAGGTGCCCAGTATGAAAAAATATGAAGAGGAAAATTCAGTGATCGTAGGGCAGCGTAACGGTTTAACGCTTTGTTGTGCTTTTTGTGCTGTATTGGAGTTTACTCCTTATCCTCGACGCGTGTAAGTAGATATGTGTCTACACCTTTATGTTATATATATGCATGTTTATATTATATAGAATATATTTACTGTACAGCGTCTACAAATGATGAGAAAGATAGAGAGAGAGCCTCCAGTAAATTATAAACTCCATTTCGTGCGTCGGAGCTGACACACACACACCTTTTTTATTAGTTTTTTTTTTCCGTTAATTTTTGGAACTATCAGTGGGATATCGAAATATTATTTTTGTATTGGAGAGAGTATACATTGAAGAAGGTTAAAGGCTATGTAACATTATGCTACGATCCGAATAGGATAGGAGCGGGGCAGTCACCAAAAAGGCAAGTGAAACGGGGGAACGGCCATGTACGTTTGTATATATGTATACTTTTTCGACATATAGGTATACCTTTATGAGAACAAAGGGTCCTGTTGTTAAACCCTTTGTATGACGTCAAAAACAATTTAGCCCGAACCGAAAACGCCGCGCTGCGATAGTAGATGACGCATGTAAACCGACCCATCAATCTAATTAGTAACAAATCGATAACGTTATCAATTAACTAAATTCTTCTCTAGTTATGTTCTAGCAAATATAATAATAATAACTTGACACATCTAACACACGGCCGTCTGATCCCAAACTCCAAAACAAGGCAGAGCCTGTACTATGGTAACCAGACTGCTGATAAACATACTTATATATTTCTAAATGCATACATATTATAGATAAATTACACCCAGACACAGAACAAAATGATCGTGCTCATCATATGTACTCTAATAATGTCAGTGTGTGCGTGGCTGCGCCCGCGCGATGTTCCTAACAGCCAATAAAGCTATGTGTATAATAGCTGTCACTCGTTACACTTGTTTCCCCTATTAAGTATGAAGAATAAATAAAATCGGTCCTCCTCCCTCCGCTAGCCTACTCTGTTTTACTGTAAATTCAGTCTAAAGCTTGATTATACTCGCGACGGCGTTAAACTGTTGAAGAGATTAGCAACTTGTGCACAGCAGGGGGATGGAAATAAGGGTAGTTTTGTGACGTGACACGTGTGACGGTAAATGCAGCTAACTTTTGATAACGGCAGCGGTCTCCGAACAATAGTTTTCTTAGTTAAGCGTTTTACAAGTACACATAAAATTTTTTTTTACTTCTACCGTGGCAAATAAGTAAATATTTATCTATGTCTCTTAATTATTGAACGCCATTGTCATATATCTGTGAGTTAATACGATGCACCAAAAACCCAAAAAGAAATTGGTTGTCTGTAAAGTCGGTTTACGGACGATAATTTTACATGATAACGTCATAAGTAGGCCGATAGTGCCTCTCTATCGCTTGTTCCGCGCTCTCGCTTGCACGCTCGGCAGGCGGAACGTGACAATCAGTCATGCTTTTTCGTGCGTGCAGCCGGCGTTCATCGATTTATAAGACGTTGTCACGTCAAAAAGTTGAATTTTTTGAGGTACTTGTCGATTTTGTGACACAAGAGATGAAAAATTGCTTGAGGTGACTTTGGAACACCCGGTAAATATGATATTGTCGAAAGTTTACGCGAATGTTACACATTGAAATAAAACTATTATTAACGGATTCTATCGCGATTTATTTGGTATTATTTTACTATTTACACTGATCCCGACGTTTCAGTTGCTTTTCAGCAGCCATGGTCACGGGTAGACTAAGATGGTGGTCATCTCATGTATCGAAGTGCAAAGGTATCTCTCAAAGTACCAGAGGTTTGTTGATTGTTGGTGTTACTATTTACGCAGAATGAGCTCAAAATGTCTTGAAGCCTTGCTGTGTTTTGTATTTTCTTGGGTTTGAGTAAGTGGATAACCGGATCCCAAGCTGGTGGTACGTTTCAACCATCTTCTCTATTAAAATTAGGGTGTTTTTTAATTTCAATAGCCTCACGGAGCATCCTTGGTAGGAATCGGTGTTCTTTCGCGAGTACCTGTGGTTTATCGAAACGCAGGTAATGGTTGGTCCCTTGTTGCACGTGTTCACACACAGCAGACTTCATCGAGCGTTGGTGTTTTATGTCAGCAATGTGTTCTTTGACGCGGGTGCCAATGCTTCTCTTGGTTTGACCAATGTACGAGAGCCTACAGTCACAGTCTATTTTATAGACCCCTGCATCTTGTAGAGGTACTTGGCACTTGACAGATGGTGAAAATTGACTTATCTTCGTTGGCGGCTTGTAGTATGTATTGATTGAAGCTCTCTTCAAGATGTAGCCAATCTTGTCAGTAAATCCTCGTACATACGGTAGAATGGCAGGCTGGCGCTCGACAGTGGCTGGCTTTTCTTGGGATCTGTGACGGAGGCGCGGTAGTGGGAGCTTGTTGTCTTGCAGTACGTGCTTGACATGTGCCAGCTCAGCGTCCAGGTGTTTCTTGTCACAGATCCCACGGGCTCTCTGAAACAAAGACATCCCCACGGTAGTGTTTTGGATGTTGGTGAGATTCACCGTTTAAGTACCTATCAGTATGGGTCTTTTTTCTATACACAGTGTGGCTTAAAGTGTTGTTAGGATTTCTGATCATAAGTACATCTAAGAAGGCTAATGAATTATTTGCCTCATAATTCCATAGTAAATTTTATGTTGTTATTAATGGAATTAAGGTGTTACACCTCACTTACACCTGCCTATGCGTTAATCCAGGTCTCCAGCTATCTACATACCAAGTTTCATTGCAATCGGTTCAGGGGCTTTTGCGTGAAAGAGTAACAAACATCCATCTATCCATCCATCCATCCATCCAAACTTTCACATTTATAATATTAGTGGGATTATATTTCGTATAAAACGCACTCTCCTGTAAGATAGACCGCCCTGTCGCGAATCCCCAATTAAATTAAATATCTATTGTACCTTACCACTTCTGACACAGCGGTTTCATTATTGTTTTGCAATTGAATACCACACACGTGATAAAATGTATGAACTCAATAATTTTCTAGGACATATAACAGCGCTAATTAGACCCTTTTTTTTTGTGCGTGTGGAAACCCCCTCGGGCCGTCACCCACCGGGGTTTTCGGTGGGGCGGTGTGTCGGAATCGAACCGACTAAAACCACACGGTGTGCCATACTGCGCACGTGTTAAGTAGGAGGGATCCGACCTAGCTAAGCATAACTTGTACTGTGATGAGAACACGGATGGATATACAAACTTAGCTACGTTTTTTTTGTAAATACATAATAATAACAACTTGAGACACCTCACACATGGCCGTCTGATCCCAAACTAGGCAGAGCCAGTACTACGGTAACCAGACTGCTGATGAACATACATACATATTAATAAATACATACAACGACTCCAACGATTTTGATGAAATTTTGTATACAGATAGAGTTTTGCATTTCAAGTTTAACTGCATAGTTGTATTTCCTGTAAAAATGCAATTTTACAAAAAAAAAAATACGATTTTACAAAAAGCTACCAAGCGAAGCTCGGTCTCCCAGATACTCGTAAATAAATTACACCCAGACACAGAACAAAATATGATCTTGTTCATCACACAATTATTTGCCCTGGGTGGGAATCGAACCCACGACTATTCAATACAAAAATAATTATTCAAATCTGACTGACAGTTCTCTGACATTGCAATGTGACTGCTGTACCACCACACCACACAAGTCTCATTTAATGTAACCGACTTTGAATGGAGGGGATGGGGGTTACCAAAATTAGTTAAGCACGAATTTTAATTCATACAGAATATTTATATAAAACTAGCTCACGCCCGCGACTCCGCTCGCGTTAAGGTTATTTTTTTATCCCCAGGGAAAAGTTTTTTTTCGGGATAAAAGGTACCCTATGTAATTTTTAACCGGCGTACGTTATTTACACGAACTGATTTTTTGTTAGATAGGGTATAGGGTGGTCCCATGTCAAAGAAGTCAGGATCTGATGATGGGATCCTGATAAAATTGAGAGAAACACTCGAAAGTTGAAGGAACGACTAGTGTTTCTGTTCACTTTTCATAACTTCATGAGGTGTTTGCGTTTAGGTATCACACCATGAAGCTGAGCTGATGATGGAAACCATACCTTTCTTTGAGGAAGTTGATATAGAAAATCCTTTGATAATTGTTTACAATTAGGAGTTAGATATAAAAACTGTAGTTTTAGTGACAGAAACCACTTAATGCTTTGAAGAAAAGACATTTGACAGCGTTTTTAAAGTATTTAGTATTCAATATATTAAAAGATAGTAGTTATCAGAGCAATAGAAGATGACGCAAGCCATAAAAAGACATAAAATAAAAAACTTAAAAAAAAATAAAAATAAACCGACGAAAAGAACAAAAGAGCAAAAAATAAATAAACCTTTTAAGTCTTAAGTATTGAGCTTATTTGCATAAACTATTAAATTTTATTTAAGCAAATTTTGAGTCGGCGCCAATTAATAAAATTATTAATTACCTACCTATAGCCATGTCCATTTCTACGTACATATCAAATTTAAATAATTAATCAGTTTGTTGTTTGGCGCCGACTCTAAATTAGTTTATATAAAATTTGATAGTTTACTTAAAAGGTTTTACCCGGTAAGTAGCCTATGTGTTAATCCAGGTGTCCCGCTATCTACATACCAAGTTACATCGGAATCAGTTCAGTAATTATTGCATGAAAGATCCATAGCAACAAACATTCATACATACTCACAAACTTTCACGTTAATAATATTAGTAGGATGACATACGTATCATCACGCTACGACCCAGGAGTGGAGCAGTGACCATAAACGCCGGTGAAACTGCTAGTTTATAATAGATTTTACGCGACAATTTAGTTATTCTAAATGGAATTTTAATAGCTATTGTTACGTGTCTACGGGGAAATGAAATAAGACCCATTAATAGGTTCGCACCGCGATGTGTACACACTGTACACACCCGAAAATGTATACAACATTTATACTTAATTAAAAAAAATATTTTAACCAACATCACAGTATCAATATCATCACGTAGCTCTTAGAGTTCAAAGAAAACAATCTATCAAATCAATTATTTTGTGTTTGCAGAGAAAAAATTTAATATCCGAGTGAGAGCTACATAAAAATATTAAAACGTACACTTGTGACTTTGCAATAGATTTTCCCGGGCGTCTAGGGTTGTGCCACAGTTACAGTTATGCAAAGTGTCAAAATGTTACGGTAATCTACAATAGTTATTCAATTGTGATTGGCCATTAACTGCATCACGACATTGAAGCGCGCTAAATGACCAATCATAACATTATATTTCTATGTATTGGAATGTACTGATTTGTTTGTAAGTGTGTGTCACCGTTCTCTATTCAAATTGAGCGAATAGGTATTTTTTTTTAATTTGATAATTCTTAGGCGACGATTTGATAATCGTTAATGCACGAGAATTGAGAGTTAAATTTAAGAGACGCATGAGACTCATCACGTTTAGGCACATTTCGTTACATGAGAGAGAAAAACGATATAACGTAGAGTGAATTGTAAAGGGAGGGGCGTATATTTTTTTTTTTTTTAATTTGTGGCAATTTTGTAAAATCGTTGACATTAGCTTGAACATCAAGTCAGCCTGCTTTTACGCATCTGTGATAATGTTAAGCCATCAAAGTGATTTATTAATATTTGTTTTTTTTTAATATACTACAATGCATTTGCAACTTTATGCGTCTGATAATTAAATTTATATACAATATACATATTAAAGTAGCATAAATTTCATCGCACAAAGGACACTTATATCTTGCAGAAAATTAATATTCATTATTGTACCTACACAAAAATATTATAGTAAATAATAATATTATAGTAATTGTCATATCAAGTGTATGTATATGTAATTATGTATGTCTTAGCATGGCGCTGAAATAAACACACATTTCATTTAAAAAAATAGAAACAAAAATAATATGGTTTATTAAAACAAAAAAAAACAAGCTTGATTGGAGAACCGAATTAAAAAAGTAAAAAAGAGTTCAAAACGAATCATTGGAGCCCAAAGTCAAGGGGTTTTCTAGTAGCCATTCAAGAGTTCCATCATCCACCTCCTTGCTCCATCATCAGATCAGCTCCAAGATGCAAAAGTATAATATTGTGCATGAAATCATACGAAAATTAGATGTAAGTTAAAATTACCTTCCAAGATTTGTTTACACACATAGTTAGTTACTAATAAAAAAATCGCATTACCAGTATATTTTACAAGAGTTCTGCGATCAGCCCTATAGGTATATAACAATAGCAGGCGGTCACAGCACTCGTACAAACAGTATCTCGTGTTGAATTTCTTTATAATTCTGAATTTTAATCGGAGCTGGCGTCTTTGACGACGGTGTTCTTGTTCGAGACAGTATATTTATTCTTAGATTGCTAAACACTCACATCCTCTTCAATATTTCTTGTAATTTTCTAAAGAAAAACTTTATTTTGAAAAAGGTATCATAGTTGTACACACACACACGCACATCCGCACATGCACGCGCATTCCCCAAAACACATACCAGTAAAGAAAGTTATATATCAAAATACAACAAGCCACGTTCAATTGTATTAGACTTTAAATTACTTGAAAGACCCATCTGCTTTTTAGAAATTACGCAGCTCCTTTACCAAGACAAGTCTTAATGTACAACCATTAAGGTAGAATCAATCATCCTCGTTCTCAAGCTACGCTGAACGTTGTCATCTATATATTTCATATGTGAAACACAATTTGAATCGAATGAATAAATATAATTAATTTTGCGACAGGCTCCGCTTGTAGGGAAATAATGCCTTAATATGTACATACAATAACATTTCATTAACAATTCACAACAATTAACAGTTTCGCCTGTGTTTATGGTCACTGATCCGCTCTTAGGGCCGTAGCGTGACGTTACATGAGTTACGCAACCTACGACCTTTCTTAATGTATACTCCATCCAATACAAAAATAATTTTTCAAACCTGGCTGGTAGCTTCAGATATTCCAAAAAAAGTTACATTTTTCTTGCCATCCCTTAATTCTTCCCTTAATGTAAAGAGTAGAGAGAGCTGAAGATTTTTAACATACCTACATCTTAACATACGGTTGTCTTGCGAGTTAAATTTCACCTTATTTCATGAATACAAGAGTCGCTATTTAATTGTGTCTTTGCAACGAATGAGCCTTCTATACGTAATTATCTAATAAATAAATATCTCTATATATTATAATATATCTCTCACATGTCTTGCGGGCTACATTGCACCTTATTGCACGCTTGCAAGGGATGCTATTTCATTGAATATCTCCAACGAATAAGCTCACTGTACGTAACTGAAAATATTTATTCCGTTATATGACTGAAAGAGGTTAAACCTGAAGCTGTATATTTTCTGTGGTTATTTTAATGGTAATTTTAAATATTAAAAATATTTACTTTTATTCTGACAGTGAAATTTGCCGTAATAGGTTAAATGCAAATTGCTCTTAAGTTAAATGTGTAGGAAGCTTAATATTATTACAGAGAAAATACGTATCGTCCCACGTATATTCCTACGTTGGAGTGATTAGGCTGGAGGTGACTGAAGTATGTCACATGTTATTTACTTGTCACACTTATATTAGGCAATTAATGTTTTTTTTTTATTTAAGTATCTTCTGGGTTTGTAAATATAGTTGATTATTTGACTGGGTTATTTCTGGGTATATCACACTTCTGTTTTTTTAAATAAATTTTTAGCTTTTTAGGCCAGACATGATCACTTCACTTTGTAGGAGGATCTTTCCTTCGTGATGGAGGGACATAAAATTTTGTGTTGGAGGGACATAAAACACCGTTCCTAGTTTTATTTGTATTTGATACCTTATGCTTACTTTGTTTGGATGCGAACACATTATTTTCCTATTACTAAATAAATTCCATACGTCACCGCACACTAGAACCCTCTGACAGCAATCTCATCACGGTCCTATCCCGTCTTGGCTGCGTGTCATCGCTGAATTACGGCCCATATATTAGTGTCAGCATACGTCCCTGTAGTTAATCAACTTATCCTTGGTTCTGACTGGATATTCTGGGTTCGTTCTAATATACACTTTATAAATATTTTTTTTTGTTTTTTATGGTATAGGGAGCAAACGAGCAGACGGATCACCTGATACACCTGCAACTCAAGAGTCACAAGTTCGTTGCCGACCTTTAAGGTGGGAGTAGGGGAAGGGGGAAGAGGGAGAGTGCGGGTAGATGGAGAAGAGGGGGAGAGGGAAGGGTTAGGGCCTCCGGTAACCTCACTCACTCGGCGAAAAGCAATGCAAGCATTGCTTCACTGCCGGTTTTCTCCGGCCCATACGTGCCAGAGCATTGCTCTCCCACAGTTGTTACTAGGAATAGTCTGTATTATATACACTCACTCCTGTATCCCAGAAGGGGTCCGGCAGAGGTGTATTAAATACCCTAAATATATTGCCAGCTATAATTTAGTCCTACTGAAGTAATAAGGGCAAGCCCCCCGTCAATCAAGCACTTTGGGGAATAAAGATGAAAATGATTGGGAGTTTATTAAAATGGAAAGGTAGGAACTGGATATTCGGGGAAGGAAATGGATATTCCGTGTACGGATGTCAGGGTCGCGTACTTGCAACTCCAATTCGCAGTTGCCGGGAAGTCCTTCTAACATCATTATCCTACTAATATTATAAATGTGAAAGTTTGGATGGATGGATGGATGGATGTTTGTTACTCTTTCACGCAAAAACTAATGAACCGATTGCGATGAAACTTGGTATGTTGATAGCTGGAGACCTGGATTAACACATAGGCTACTTTTTATCCCGATATTTCCACGGGATCGGGACTTAGGCGGGTGAAACCGCGGGGCGCTGCTAGTAGTCCATAATACAGACTCAATGAAATCTACTAAACACGTTTATAAGTCTAGGGGGATAATAGTTTTTACGGACAAAAGATTCACTCACTGAAGACAGTTAAATACCAACCTTGGGATCTGTGGAATTAAGTTCATAATAAAATTGTGTGTTTTCAAATCAATCAATCAATCAAAATAAAAACCATTTATTTCAATTAAACCAATAATAGGTATTTTTGAATTATCAGGAGTAGGAGTCAGTCAGAATAAGTCAGTCGTGAAGCTAGCTGCCTGTTCCAAAACGTATAGATCTTGTGGAGAAGAACAGGCAAGAAACGCCAAGGACACTATTTTTAAAATGTTTTTTTACAAATTTCTGGTTACATTGCATATAAGCGTAAATGAAATGTGAGGACAATGTAACATACCTATTATTCTAAAATATAAATAGACGCGCAAATTACTACCATACATATGTAAGTAATAGCAGTCCGGAGATGACCAGCCCCGACATACGGCACCTGTTCACGAGCAAGAAAGCGTAATGTCTGGAATCTTCGCCTTGTGTTGAGGTAATATCATACTGTGCTCCTCCATTCAGTTTTACGGTTTATAAAGAAACCTGATGTAGAAAACTTAGAAGCTTAAAAAACAATGGCAGTTTTTCACGTCTCAGCGTTTTCCAATAAGTGAGGCCGAACCCTCACAGAGGCTTCAACCGGACACCGCCGCACAAGGACTTAATTAAAGGGGAGCCAGCGAAGATTATGTTTACTGCAAAACTTTGCGTTTTTCCTCAAGTTTTTTCTTGAACCAAAATACTTTATTGTTTGTATTTACGGAGTGTTAGTCATTTACAACGGTAGGAGAGGTTGAAAACTTGTTTGAAGTTATAATAAGTATTTTTATTATCCCACTAATATTATAAATGTGAAAGTTTGGATGGATGGATGGATGGATAGATGGATGGATGGATGGATGGATGTTTATTACTCTTTCACGCAAAAACCACTGAAACTACTTTTTTTCCCGATATTCCCACGGGATCAGGACTTACGCGGGTAAAACCGCGGGGCGCTGCTAGTTAAGAATAAAAAAATTAAAAATAACAAAAAATTAAACCGACGAAAGATGAGAAGAACTGAAAAGCAAAATAAACTTGTTAATCTAACTAAACTCCTACACTTATGCATGCTAGTAATAATACAATACAATACAATTTTATTTATTGTACACCATAGAAAAATTTAAAACATGAAAGAGAAGCATTGGTACAATCGGCACTCGAGTGATTACTATCAACTTAAAATGCATGGCTAGACACCTATCTTTTATAACCCCCCTATTCGTCAATATTTATCAACCGACCAATAGCGTTGCGTTACCGGTGTAATTAGTCATAATAATGTCTATAAACTCATTTTTATTAAAAAGTGAACTGTTTTATCATCTATTATAGTTTGGCCCTATTTTTAATAAAATAAATACGAGTTTTTGATGTGAAACTTTATCGTTCACGTGAAAATATCCCACAGGAACCGTTCATTTTTCCGGGATTTAAAGTAGCCTATGTGCTATTCCAAACCATAATCTATATCTGAGCCAAATTTCATCCAGATCCGTTCAGCCGTTCTGGCGTGATTGAGTAACAAGCATACATCCATCAAAACTTTCCCATTTAAAATAGTAGTAGGGTTGCCACCCGAATACTATATTTTTTCCAAAAAGGTGATAACCCTAAATAGTAGTAGATAAGATACGCATTCCGGATATTTTGAAGGACGGTCTGCGCGAGTTTATTGCTGTCTACAGGGTTTTCTTTTTAAATTATGAATCGCTAGACATTTTGTTTTTCGATCTCGACCACGACTGTACAATCGCACGCCTAAACGCCGACGGAAGTCACATGAGCCATGGAACAATCTGTCCGAGTTCAAGCATGATTCAACGAAGATTTAGGGGTCAAGTCATTTGAATGTAGAGTCAATCATCATCATCAGGTCTTTGTGTGCTGTACTAGAAATAGATTAGATATAAGTTTTTTGCAGTCTCATAAACTTATGGGTTTATTCACATTGAAGTCATGATTTTAGTACCAAAATACTATGGTACGAACGCTACAAGAAAAAAGTTTCTAATATATTTATTAAAGACTAGCTGTCCCGCGCAACTTCATCTGTGTTTGTAAATTTTCCCCGTTTTTGTGCAACATTTTTCATTGATGCCTCCCCTCCTACTGGTTGTAGCGTGATGTTATATAGCCTATAGCCTTCCTCGATAAATGGGCTATCCAACACTAAATTAATAAAGAATTTTTCAATTCGAACCAGTAGTTTCTGAGATAAACAAACAAACTCTTCAGCTTTATAATACTATACTAAATATACTAATATTATATAAAAATCCAATCATTTTATTATTTGATAAAATTTGATAGTTTATGTAAATAAGCTCAAGACTTAAGAGGTTTATTTATTTATTGGTTTTTAGTTATTTCGTCGGTTTAATTTTTTGTTAAAAAGATTTTTATTTGATGATTTTTTTTCATCATCAGCTCAGCTACATGATATGATGATTTCTGAACGCAAATACTTAATAAAGTAATGAAAAAAAACTTGACATGGGACCACCCTTGAAGTATACCCTATCTAACAAAAAAAGAATAATCAAAATCGGTTCATAAATAACAGAGGGAGGGCTGAACAAACCTAAAAAAAAAAATATATATATATATACGGTCGAATTGAGAACCTCCTTTTTTTTCGTCGGTTAAAAACTGAAGAGTTTATTTGTTTATACAATATATGAAATAAACGGTTGTAGTCACGTGGGACGTGTGACACCGACGCGACAGGTCGCTTCATTTCTTGATAAAAAGCTTCCGTGAGGTTCTAAACCAGTTGGCCATCCTACTTGAGTACAATACTAAAGTTTTTATTCCAGTACAAGAAAAAAAATATGAACTGTTCATTTGAAAGAAGATCTTTTGCTTATGTTTAACGGAGTTGTCAACAAGATATCACTAAATTAAAACAGTAAACCGACTGCGTTAAAAATACTATTACATGAACATGCAGTTGTAAATATTTTTGTAATCACCTTTTATAACCTTTATAATAACCCTATCTAGTGGGGTTTGAGAGAAAAAAAATTAAAACAATTAATACTTACCCATTTAGATTTTATAATATATACTTATATAAATGTATTAATATACGCTATAGTGACACTCGCTCAATAAAGACGAATCTAACGACATATCATTCATCCAAATTGGTTCAGCCGTTTACTAGTTACGAATTTACGATGGAACCTACGAAGATAGGACCTAGGTAGGTAGCTGTATTGCAGACACTTAATTTAGTTACGGGTTTATTAGGTTAAAAGTAGTACAGATGTGTCTAAACGCAAAAGACTAGACATTTTATCACATTCTAAATCGCGATAGAGGAAAAAGCAGTCGTCTATGTAGAAGTATACCCACATATCTAAGGCTTTTAATTAATTCTTTTTGTGGCCTTCTTGTTGGAAAGTCCCCTCTTCCCTAAATAAACCCTGCAATTAAGAGTGCCACTCTCACCGTTGCCTTTCAGTTTATTTTATCGTGACATTTCTCGGAAACCTTTGCACTTAGTTACGATGCTGCCAAGAATAAAAACTTATATAATTACTTTGCTGGATCAGACGATAATTTTTCATGTCAAGCTTAACTTAATCCTTAGGAAACTATTTTTAATTTAAACATTACAAAAGGTGTGTATCTCAAGAAACAAAAAAGTCTAACAGTAGCGTGGGACATTACATCGTGGTGGTAATTTACTGGGAATATTACGCCTGTTCTTGGCCTAAAAAGGGTTAACCAGGGCACAAAAATTCTCCAAACAATCACATCATCATCCTCCGCGCCTTTTCCCAGCTAAGTTGGGGTTGGCTTTCAATCTAAGCACGATACGGCCGAACTTCGATATTTTACGCGACTGCCATCAGACCTCTACAACCCAAGTACTAGGCGATATCGAAGTTCTGTAGTTAGACCAGGTTGTGGGACTTTTTAGGGCTCCAACTACCCGTAACGAATGCCACAGATATTCAATTACAATTACCTTAAAATCAATTTACAAAGTTTATTTGCATAGTTTTAAATGAAGGTTATATTAATAATTAAAAAATGTGTGTTAAAAGAACCTGTGTATTGTACCTGGAGGTAAGATCTTCTCAAATTACCTGACTGCGCATACACCTCTCAGAAGACAGCAGTTAAACAACATGCACTAGCATATTGTATAATGCATTCTGCTGCAACACAGGGTCGCCGAACCTAACCAAGATGGATATAATGTATGTAATCATATCATCAGACAACTGACACCCATAAACTTAGTATACTATGCCGATGAGAGTGAACATCTGTGCTCGTTTGTCTCCTATCCAATAAAAAAAGGCCGCTTGCTTTGCGACCATGATATATAATCCTAATTAATAGCAATGAAAGGAGAAAAAGAAGAAAGAAAGAATGAACCATTTATTGCCTCACGATACAGCCGCGCAATGCGCATACAAATAAAATGTTATTTAAATATATAATAAATGTTATTTATACACAGTTACACACAAATACGTTGCATTGCTATTGCATGCCCGCAGGTGTGGCAACCATGTTCATACTCAGTTTAATGCTAGCTGTGACGCAGGCCACAACATAGCGCTGGGCTTCCTTTTAACCCCATGTGCGTTTGTTACCCTTTCATGTCTTAACTAGTCCAACGATCATCATGAAATTTTGCGTATTTGTTTTCAGGGGCACAGGAAAGGATGTAGGGATGTATCATCCAGAATAAGTACTGTTGTCGAGCGATGCCTAAATGCTAGTGAAGCTTCAGACAAAGGCTAGTTTCGTATTAAAATGTAAAGGAGCTAACGAAAGAGTACTATAGTCTTTTCTAGGACAAAAGATCAAGAATACGTATTTATTAGACACATAACTATAAATCAATTTATCTATCTACCCTAAAGCATGGCTACCCGTGATCAATCAACAAAGTTTTAATCTGTCCTGGTAAAGAAACCGAAGATTGCTTCCTTCATAAATAAACTTCAAGTACAAAAAAGAAACTACAGAAATAAAATATCTTCCGACATTTTTCCGTCTGAAAATTAACCGTAGGTTATTAATTTATCTCCTTTTCCGCTGAATTTTATGTGCAGTAAAGAAAAGTTGTATTTTTCTCTTAAGTAGAATAAGTAAAATTAAATACTTACATATACACAGAAAGGAGGGGAGGAAGGGAGGTAAGACAGAGGTGTATTAAACACCCACATGTTGCCAACTGTAATTTGGTGCCACCCAAATGTAACCAACTGTAATTTGGTGCCACCCAAATGTTACCAACTGTAATTTGGTGCCACCCAAATTAGCCAACTGTAATTTGGTGCCACCCAAATGTTACCAACTGTAATTTGGTGCCACCCAAATGGTGCCAACTGTGATTTGGTGCCACACAAATGTAGCCAACTGTAATTTGGTGCCACCCAAATGTAGCCAACTGTAATTTGGTGCCACCCAAATGTTACCAACTGTAATTTGGTGCCACCCAAATGGTGCCAACTGTAATTTGGTGCCACTCACGTGGGACCAAATTATAGTTGCGGGCAAGCTTATTGCCGCCAACCGGGCACTTTAGGAGCACG
This sequence comes from Euplagia quadripunctaria, assembly GCA_963859945.1. Taxonomy (NCBI): domain Eukaryota; kingdom Metazoa; phylum Arthropoda; class Insecta; order Lepidoptera; family Erebidae; genus Euplagia; species Euplagia quadripunctaria. The sequence goes on along the minus strand of OY982569.1, from coordinate 1,388,185 downwards.
TTGGGAGTATATTGAATGGGAAAGTGGGTAAGAAGTAAAGGCAATGGAAGGTACTAGATATTGCTTATACGGATGGATTGGAGCAATAGCTCAACCTGGTCAGAGTCATACCTGTCACTCGAACTGACTGTCACCGGGAATTCCGAGCCCCTGACTCTAAATCATATACCTATGTACCTACCACTAATATTTCTTTTTATACAACTACTAGCTGCGCCCCGCGGTTTCACCCGCGTAAGTCCCGATCCCGTACGAATATCGGGATAAAAAGTAGCCTATGTGTTAATCCAGGTCTCCAGCTATCTACATACCAAGTTTCGTCGCAATCGGTTCAGTGGTTTTTGCGTGAAAGAGTAACAAACACCCATACATCCAAACATCCATACATCCTCACAAACTTTCACATTTATAATATTAGTAGGAAGTCGACAAACGAGCGTAGTCCACAATACCACACAACTATTTTTTGTAATAAATTTGTTTTGTTTTGCGAATCCCTACTAATATTATAAATGTGAAAGTAACTCTGTCTGTCTGTCTGTTACGCTTTCACGCCTAAACGGCTGGAGCGATTGAGATGAAATTTGGTATAGAGATAGTTCGAGGCCCTGGGAAGGACATAGGCTACTTTTTAACCGACTGCGCAAAAGGAGGGTTATGATTTTACGCGATAACGACTTCTACGCGGCTGGAGCCGCGGGGAACAACTAGTAAACAATACAAAGAATGACCTGACCACACGTGAAAACCCGTGAAAATATAGTAAAAGCAAAAGTGATTAATTTAAGGTTGTTTAAGTTGTATACGTTTAACGTGTGTGTATGTCTGTGTCATCATAGCTTTTAAACGGATGAACCGATTTGGATTCAGTTATTTTTTGTTTGAATTGATCTTGATCGAGAGTGTTCTAAGCTATGATTGAAGAAAATCTGTTTAACCGTTCGAAGACCATCAGCTTGTTGAAGGGATTTAAGTTAATAAATTCATTTAAAAAAGAAAGTAACTTAAAAAAGTAATAAATTTTAGACAACATTAGGAACTTCTGATAACATCTTAATTTTTTTAATATTTATCTTATTGAGAAAAACAGTTAATATTCCCCGGAAGCGTAACCGAATGTTTCTCACATTTATATTTTTCGCTAACATTGATTTTTATAACTTACTAGCAGCGCCCCGCGGTTTTGACCCGCGTAAGTCCCGACCCCGTGGGAATATCGGGATAAAAAGTAGCCTATATGTTAATCCAGGTCTCCAGCTATCTACATACTAAGTTTCATCGCAATCGGTTGAGTAGTTTTGGCGTAAAAGAGTAACAAACAAAAGTTTGGATGGATAGATATCCATCCAAACTTTCACATTTATAATATTAGTGGGAAGTCTATAAAATTCACTTTAATCGCGACTTAAAATCGCTTAGCTAGCATATGAAAATGTTGGCTATTTTATGGCATTTCGGGAAGTACTAAAATAAAAATAGGAAAATTTCATTCAAAACCCACTTCATTTTCCTCGCATGCATTTAAAGTCTAAAACATGAATGGATGCTGCATATTTTCGCTCCATTATCGCGGTTACATATTTTAATTTTTAGGTGTAATTAAAACATGAGAGAGGGCGGTGTAGGTATGTCTTATTTAATTACCGTTGGTAAATAATTTTCATATTCAGGCAAGTTTAATAATCACGACTTCAATCGCACGTGGATGGGCACGGGTTCCTTATAACTAAACAAGGCTTGCACTCGATTTCTAAAAGTCTGATCAAAATATTGTTCAAGTAACAGAGCCGTCAAGTTAACAGTGGTGTCAAATCATTTCAAGTTTCTGAAACGTTGATGAAAGAAAAATTGACTAACAACATTCAAATATCGAATGGCATTTGCTGAAGGTTTTGCTGTAAACTTTGACAGCTGTGTGTAACTGACCGGATAATCAAATCAAATTATACTTGACAAGAGATTTGACCAATGATTAGTTATTTTTGAAGTGATAACTTCTTTAGGCACGTTGGGCACTTTTGGTGTGGGGAAAAAGTACTGAACTCGCGTGATCGTCACACTCAGATGACATATATATATATAGATGTGTGTGTATATGTATATATATATATATATGTGTTTATATGTTTTCACTTCTGACGTGCAGTCCTACAACTGACAGTTTTTTTTTTCAGAAACCTTGCGTAAATCTCATCAATTTCAGACTAATAAGATTTACCAGTAAGGCAAAGTAATCCAATCAAGAAACTTGCCAACAAAGCCTATAACAGTATATTATGGAAGGGATATAATAGATAATGTTTGTTGTGATCACCTCGTGTCTGAACTTGGCCGGGGACGCCAAGCGTAACACAAATGAACAACACACCAGAATAACTTGAGCGCGAAGTTTGTTTATTCTGCAAACGAGTTTCCTGAACACAGACTTGGGTGCACTTTGTAATGAAAAACCGGACAGGTGTGGGCAGGGCTCGCGGCCTGAAGGGTACCGTATGAATTTAACTATACTAGAGATCGCGTGGTGGTCGAATTTCGACCATGGTTTATTTCATTGGCCAATAATTACTTGACCTGTCATTGTATATACTTTTGTACCATGACAGGTCAAAATATATACTGGACACTCATAGCTGTATGTACCCGTTTTTGCATTTTTTTTAACTTTGTAGCAAATATTGTTCAAAAATTTTAGCATTCGTCACTTCTTCTCTGTATAAACTATAAGTGTGCGAAATTTCATACTCCTCCGTCTGTCCAATTTTCGTAAAAAGTGATCCAAAGCTTTCGCTTCACGTATTAATATATAGATATTGCCAGAACTTCGCCTGGAGCGAGAGGTTAGAGATGGGGTGTCGATAATTTGAGGAGTACAATTGAAAGAAGGCTATGAAGCAATATTAATTATATTGATAACTGAACTATTCACAATAAATACATCAATTTGTAATGGCTTCAAGGGTGTAGCCCAACTTGATAGACGTCCACTCTATCTGCTGGCTGCGGCGATTCTCTCTTTTTATTCTAACCTTTTTACATTTCAAATAATTCGAATAGAATTCAGTGCGGACTTCTCACACACCAGTACTAACGTGTATCACAGAGGATACTACAATATGTAGGTAGATAGTCCCTAGAATCTTAAGTTTAATTAAACTCACCGGAATTCGTGAGCATTTAATAAACAGTTGAAAACAATGCCATCTCATACATCGCTACTCTAAAACTTTCCAAATAATAATACATTGGTCTTTGTAATAATAATAACAATTATAATAGTAACTTGACTTCACACACGGCCATCTGATCCCAAACTTGGCAGAGCCTGTACTATGGTAACCAGACTGCTGATAAACATACTTATATATTACTAAATACATACATATTATAGATAAATTACACCCAGACACAGATGGATGGGAATCTAACCCTCGACCTCAACTCAGCTCAGCAGGCAGCATCACTAGCGTCAAAGTTGTCAAGTTGTCAAAAACTCTATCCAAAAACAATGTCCTAATGAACACATCGTAAATCCTTTCAATGTAAGGCTGTTTTCTTTGACGTTCTTCATACATCCTACTAATAACATAAACGTGAAAGTTTGTATGGATGTTTGTTACTCTTTCACACAAAAACTACTGAACCAATTGCGATGAAACTTGATTTGAAGGTAGCTGGAGACCTGGATTAACACATAGGCTACTTTTTATCCCGATATTCCCACGGCACCGGGACTTACGCGGGTGAAACCGTGAGGTGCAGCTAGTAGAGTATAAATATAGTCGAAGGGTTTGAAGATGGAAAACTTGTTCAAAACTTGGTTAGAATCGATGCTCAATAATATCTTCTCTTCTCTCTAAATTGTAATGTTTTTTACTGCCTTTTAATGTAGAAGATGGCATCGTTTTCAGTTCGATCTTAATATTGTCATACATTATGGTAAAACGACAAAATAAAACTACAGACACCAAAGCGATCTGATATTTAAATACGCACAATCAATAAGACCATCACTTCAAACCCGACCAATCACCACAATATCACCCGTTCATTAGCATGACGCGACGACCAGTCTTTGGAGTATTTTACAGTACTGTAATCAATGTATAAATACGGGAAGAGAATGAATTGTACCCCTTTTCAAGCAAAGCTCACGGTGGTATGTGAATTTTGGAATATTTAAGTTTATGTATAGAAGAAGTGCAGAAAGTTTTTTAAGTGGGCGAGCCATGCTTCTTCACGTATGGGCCGGTTCGACCGGAGTGATACCACGGCCTCACAGAAAACCGGCAGTAAAGCAATGCCTTGCGTTGTATTTCGCCGAGTGAGTGAGGTTACCGGAGGCCCTAACCCTTCCCTCTCCCTCTCTTCCGCCCAGCCCCTACTCCCACCTTAAAGGCCGGCAATGCACTTGTGACTCTTGAGTTGCAGGTGCCCATGGGCGGCAGTAGTCACTTACCATCAGGTGAGCCGTCTGCTCGTTTGCGCCCTGTCTCATAAAAAAAACAAAACTGTGTGAAAAAGCTACAAGGGTCCAGTATATATTATCTTGATCTGTCATTATTTATTGGGGGTCGAGGGGTCGAGAGTGGACTAAACCTCATGGTACGGGATGCTTATACAATGACAGTTCAAATTATACTGGTAATTGATATAAAAGAAAACGTTTAAAGTTAACGAATTAAGTCTTTGGGCGATATCTAGTATTTGTAAATGTTTGACAAAAATTCAACAAAAATTCAAAAACTGCAATAAGATTTCGAAATTTTGCATTCAGTATAGCATTATTCCTATTGTCATCCTGAATATCAGAATACTGAATGATTCAGCCAGTCAATAATAAACCTTGTTACCACAACAACTAATTTACTTTTCACTTAAAAAACCTCCCACTACACAGCAAAACAAAATTTTCATTAAGTCCATTCCACATGATTGGCAAGCAGCCGTCCTGGCGTCATGCTCGTCACGCTGATGTGGGTCGCGCTGCGTCACGCCGTAATAAATAGTTCGGGCAAATCACGCACCCATCTCTAGCACGCTTTCCGTTTTAGAATATATGTTACGTGTAATAGTCAAAGCTACCTAACCATTTTCTAGACCCCACAGTATAATAATAAAAAAGTAGGTTATACTTTTATCTAGTTAAATAAGGTTTATTTAAATATCATAATAAATAATACATACAGTCAACTAACCTCAAATTCTACAAATGTACTCAAAGTAATATGTAAAAACCATTTTTATCACTATCGTGAAGTTGGTAACTTTTTTTGAAAAACTAAAATGTTGACTAGCTAACTTCAGGGTTTCGGTTTTTTGTGACAAAAAACCGACCGTGACAAAAAACCGTGTGCGCGCGCATCGAAAAAATTTACTCTCATCATTTTTCCATAACGCGCCAAAAGAAGTATAACTTCAATAAAACGCGGTGTTATTTGTCCCAAAATATTCTTTTTTAAGACTGTGTCGGGCACTACGTGATAAGCAGTTGATGCCTTTGGACTTGCAGTCTAGTGGATGCGGATTCGGTCTCACTCAGTACACTACCGATGTGAACGCATAAGCAATAAGCCTGGGGCAGACAGCGGGCGGGGCGGACAGGTTAATATATAAGATGTCCCTCAGCCACGTTGCGCTCGGCGTTAGTACCGCCTGCCCCGTTGTCTGTGTCAACTTTAAAGCTTGGAGCGGCTGACAAAGAATTCTAGTAATGTGTGACCCTTGTTACTAGCAGTTAGCTGTTCGGTTTTTCGTCAAGAAATAGCAAAACGTGTAAGTCATTACTTACGCCTGAGTTTCTTAGAGTCAAATATATCAAAATACATATTCTTAGCTCTTACATATAAATCTTTGAACCGTTTAATGAAGTGTATTGTCCAGTTTCCCGTGTAACCCTTGCCTATTATAACCCCAAATTGGCGGTCATGTCCGCTATATTCAACAGTATATTTTCTCCCACAAGAATATGATCCTCGCATTCATGAACAATTTAATGAACAGACTCGCTTGGACTCTGACTGTATCTGGTGTCTGTTAAAAATATTACGACGTCAAAACGTTGAATTGGTAATTTTAATCAAAGTTGAAGTGAGACTTAATTTTGTTCTGATGTTAAGTTAACAGACTAAACAAAGAGACTATACCAATAAAATAAAACTGAAGAATTTTATAATTGTTTATTTAAACAATCTCTGAAACTAGCAGTCGGAATCAACAAATTATTTTTGTATATGATAGCGTGATTCATCACTACATATTATAAAAACTACTGAATGGATTTTCATTTCATGCGGTTTTCACTAATAGACAGAGTGATTCATGAGGAAGGTTTTGGTGTATAATTTGTACCCGTGCGAAGCCGGGGCGGGTTGCTAGTGAGGAATAGTATAGGCTTTGTAACATCACGCTACAACCCTTAGAGAGTAGAGCAGTGACCATAAGAGCGGATGAAACTGCTAATCATCACTACATATTATAAAACAAAGTCTCCTGCCGCGTCTGTCTTTCTGTTCGCGATAAGCTCAAAAACTACTGAGCGGATTTTCATGCAGTTTTCACCAATAGATAGAGCGATTCATGAGGAAGGTTTAAGTATACAATTTGTTAAGGTTTTGTGTAAATTGGTTGAAATATGATGATGATTGTTGAAGAGGTCTCTGCTACCCGTGCGAAACCAGGGCGGGTTGCTAGTAATATATATATATAGAAACACCCAGACCAATGCAAAGGATTTTTATCTGTTCGAAATCTGCCGAACAACTGTTCAATGATTTCTGAACGGAAAACAAACTCACCATCGCATTATAGTACGAGTATTTAATATAACTAGAGATCGCGTGGTGGTCGAATTTCGACCATGGTTTATTTCATTGGCCAATATTACTTGACCTGTCATTGTATAGACTTTTGTGCCATGACAGGCCAAAATATATACTGGACACTCATAGCTGTATGTACCCGTTTTTGCATTTTTTTTTAACTTTGTAGCAAATATTGTTCAAAAATTTTAGCATTCGTCACTTCTTCTCTGTATAAACTATAAGTGTGCGAAATTTCATACTCCTCCGTCCGCCCAATTTTCGTAAAAAGGGATCCAAAGTTTTCGCTTCACTTATTAATATATAGATAATTAGTATTTATTAACGTGTGTGGATGCTAGAAGGGTGAGCGTGGGCTTACTTTGATGAAAATAATAATAATTACTTGATACACACGGCTGTCTGATCCCAAACTAGGCAGAGCCTGTACTATGGTAACCAGACTGCAGATAAACATACTTATATATTTCTAAATACATACATATTATAGATAAATTACACCCAGACAAAATGATCATGCTCATCACACAATTATTTGTCCTGGGTGGGAATCGAACCCACAACCTCTGGCTCAGCTGTCAGAGTCGCTAACCACTAAACCAACAGGCCAGTCAATAAGTAAGTTTTTATTTAAATATCCTTCTACCCAAAAAAGAGGCGGTAGAAATTTACAAACACAAGTGCAAATTATAAATTACTTCCAATTCAAAAATTCCTTCCACGATTAGAAAAGAGCTGACGATCGTCGAGCGGCTGAACTGATTATCTTGAATTACAGCTAAGAACACTCTCGATTAAGTCACCTTTCAAACAAAAAAAAAAACAAATCGGTTCAACCGTTTAGGAAGTAAGATGCTACAGCCAGACACAAGTTAAACTTAAAACACACACCTTTTCGCCTCGGAGGTTAAAAATATCGATACTCACAAATAATGTTATTCGACTGGCCTGTAGTGGTTAGTGACCCTGACTGCTACGCCATAGGTCGTGTGTTCGATCCCCACCCGAGTCTGGGTGTTCTTTGTGTCCGTTGTTTGTATGTTTATAAAGTCTCCCGCGACACAGGAGTAATTCCTAATGCGGGAGTTGCCTTTGCTAAAAAAAAAAACAAAATAATTCAATATGCAAGCCATGCCTGTCTCGACCAGAGGTTATCTTAACTGAAACTTTTAATTGCTTTTAAAGTCGATAGCTTAAAGATGTCAGCCATAAGCCCATAACCCTTTAAAAGTAAAAGAAAAAAAGAAAGATACTCGTAAAAGATGGTTTCTGAATTCATTTTGCCCTTTTTAATTTGGACGTGCGAACTTTGTGAGTGGTGCTTTGTAAGTTTCGCGTTTTTCTTTTGTAACAAAGCTTATCTTGTTACTTTATCGATATTAATAAGTAAATACTGAAAAAGTGTATAGAATGCTCTATGCATAACGATATTTCTGCTTGAATCGTTCTGAAACGTTGTCAATCAATCAATCAGTCTATCATAGTCCACTGCTGGACATAGGCCTCTTCCAATATGCGCCACAGCACTCGGTCCTCCGGCTTTCGCATCCAGTCCATCCCAGCTACCTTTTTCAGGTCGTCGACTGGGGGCGTCCTACCTTCCGTTTTCTGATTCGCGGTCTCCACTCTAGGACCGAAACGTTAATTAAAGAAAAATTTACTAATCTATGATCAATTTAATTGAAAATTGGAATGGCATCATACAAAATATTTTGAAGTTAAATTTGACATTTGACACAAGCTCTGTTATCTCATCCGATGATCAAATCAAAATGCATAATCATGCTTTAAGCAACTCAATATATATTTGAAATAAGATACGTTAATTTTAGCGTTGAGGATCCTTTCAGGGTGTACCGGGCGTTAATGTTATGAACGCGTAAAGGCACTAATTACCACTTATTGATAAGAAGTGTCGTGTAGTGTGTATGTTTATATTATAAGTAACTAGTATTAGAACTAGTGATGTGCCGGATGTCTGTATCCGAATCCGGGGTTATCCGAAGGAGAAAAAAGATCTGTATCTGCTACTTTTTGGAGGATCTTGAACGGATCTTTTACGTTATTATATTTTATTACGCTTATGAAATTCTAAATTTATTTTGCTAAAATTACATTTAAACATCTGATGTACCTAGTGAGTTACTAATAATATTGTCAGTTATAACGTACTATTTTACTATCTTTATAACGAAATCAAACCCTAAATCTTTGAGACAAGTGTATTAAAATAAATATTTAAAAAATACACGAGCAGTGTAAGTCGAAACATGTCATGTTACAGTCCTCAACGTTAACAATCATGTCAAAGACACGGGTATCGGCATCAACTGAGAAAAAAACTTGAGGTCCGTATCCGTATCCGTATTCGCGGATATACATTTTTAACGATCCGGCACATCACTAATTATAACATGTTATAATTCCTCCCAACTAAATGCCTTTTTCTCTTTACTTCTATCTTTCACCAAAACTATACGTTATTCTTTTATCTATTATCGATTTTGTCCATCCAAAGGTTGCCAGAGATCGCTCTTAGCGAAAGCCGCCTACTGTACAATCTGTACACAATTATCCACTTCGTGTATTTATTTTAAGCAGTAAGTCGTTGGTGTACAATTAAAATTATTCTATACTTTTCTAAAAATCGCAAAACAAGCGTTTGCTAGACCGACTAAATCTTCGTTCCACTTTAGACATAACTAATAATTTTCTTTTCAAAATAATTTATTTTACTGTGCAATAAGCTTTTTCTTCGATATTACTGCGCTAAGTTTTATCTCGGAGTAGTTAAGAATGGACGTTTTGAACTGACTGACTTATAAAAGAGTATCAACTTGATCCGATAGGTATATCAGTTAGGGTTGTCAAAGGTGTCATTTTTGTCTGATCCTTTTATGATGACCACACAGATAATAAATAAGATAGTATAGATAATAATAAAAAGAAATGTAGAATATGTTGTACACCTGTTGTTGTCACGGTTTTGTGTGAGTATGAATTTCGGACTGTATTTCTTTTCAATCAATCTTCTTCAATTTACTTTTGTCATCATTTTGGACTTAATCATTAGTTACGAGGGTGTGAGTAAGCTTTCTGTCCGTGATATTATCTTTTCTGTGATAAAACTATGTTTAATGGTCAAATCGTGCTGTCAAACTTATAATCGAGCTTTGAAACCTAAACAAGTTAAGTTTATGGATTTATTTTTCGTCACGCGACGTTATTTAGCATTTGATCATGTTCTCTTGTCACCTAATAAGAGTTTGTGGTTACCAGGAAAAGTTTTATTCCTATTGCCATAAGGTCGCTAATTGTACGTCCTTAAATGTTGTATAGGTTTTATAAAGCGTTTTAGTTCGATGTGTATCCAAATGAGTATCTTTAAATTAGTGTTATACGGTTGGAAACCTGCTACAGAGCCAAAGTGACCTTGGTATTCAGCAATTATGGTTTGACACTTCTGCATGCAACTGCTTTATATTTATTGTACGGTAGCGCGTAACTTTAACACATCGTTTGAATACCTCACCAGACTGTTCATGCTAAAATTCATATCTGTCAAATAGTTGGACGGATCGAAATTTCTGAACTATTTCCGCGATGCCGCATTTCTCAGCATACCTGGGTATAGGTGTCTGTGATAGATAATAAATGGCGAAATTTGACGATAGTGGCACTGAACAAAGCAAAAGGATTTGTTTTCTAGTGAAGATAATTATAAATATTAATTTTATTTATAACTGGCAACCTGCCCCGGCTTCGCACGGGTAGCAGAGACATCTTTAACACTCTCTAAACTTTTCTCATGAATCACTCTGTCTATTAGTGAAAACCGCATGAAAATCCGTTTAGTAGTTTTTTAGTTTATTTTAGACAGACGCGGCGGGGGACTTTGTTTTATAATATGCAGTGATTAGAATGAGTCAGAATTTCCTGTGTAAACACACATAAAATGTACCAGAAGACATCGGTTATTCCCCGTAGTTTTATTCAGAAGTTCAATATACAGCACTAAGATTTATTTCAAATAGTTGTGTACCTTGTTCTAAGAATTCATAATATTTATAGCTCAATGCATGAGTCGTAGTTACAACATAATAGCATGCCTAAGTCACTTAGTGAAACTAAAATTCGAACTAAATGATTATTTTCAAGAAAACCCCACAAATTACTAAAGTAAAAGGATTCTTGCGAAAAACTGCAGTGTCCTATTTAACAAATTATGATCGCGTGGCGTGTTTTAACGCCATAAGGGTCTAATGGGTGGTGGGGGAATACCACGATACGTCGCATTGCGCAATGGGTGCATGCGAACCATGGAGCAACTGCCTTGGATATTGGCATTCAATTAAGGTATTAGTCTGATTAAACCATGGTACTTTGGGGTATAGTTAACTATTTTTGTTATAAAAGCTTGTAAGGGTTTACTTTGCCACTTATATTATTCTAAAACCCCGTTTTCACTTGAAGGTTAATCTTTATCAACACGTTTTTATGAGCTTCATGTTAGCAACAATCTCACCACTATTGCTACAAACTATCAAATAATAGTAATTGCTATGTTGTTCGCAACAGCACTCGAGTGCTTGTTATCAACTTATAATGCATGTCTTTTTACCACCCCACAATTGTCAACCGACCAATAGCGTAGCGCTAATAGTATAACTAGTTATAATATTGACTATGAACTCATTTTTATTAAATAGTGAACTTTTTTATTATCTATTATAGTTTGCCCCTATTTTTAATAAAATGAGTACGAATTTTTGATGTGACGACAACATTCACTTGTAAACTGGCCTACATGAAACATTAATGCAATATTGAAATTAGGTAAGGGTAAGATTATCTCTTTTTATGTGGATTACATTGCCCTCATCTTCACAGCAAATACGTGGAAAGAGACATACTAACACGCTGAAAATGCCTTTAATACTGTCAAAACCTGGCTTCAGGAACACGTTCTTACTTTAAATGCTGACAAGACCAAGTATACTTCCTTCTCAATTCGAAACTCTGTCCCAATTAATTATGCATTGACTGTACATAATTGTTTATCTCAGTCATAAATGCAAATCCCTACAGCGTACCCAAACAATTAAAATATTACTTACGACTGATCAAAGTTTTAATTTCAAAGCCAATATACAATCACTCAGCAAAAGAGTTTCTAAACTTACCTACACTTTAAAGCCTTGAGACATGTACTTTCACCTAAAATTTTATGCAGACATCAAGGGAGATCAAGGGACACATCTGCAATATTATTTTTTTGGCACAGGCATGGAAGTCGGGGCCTGGTGATGATCTCACGCAAATATAATCACCAATGTTAGACATGAGCCTGTTTACATTCTTCGTGCGGTAATATAGTCCCAATAGTTCATTAAGTTTCTAGGCCATATAACTAAATTTACGATATTGGATAAAGTTTAGGAAACTTCTCAAGGGGACAATTATAATTAAAATCAACTCTTTGAGTACATGATATTTAAAGAGTGCCTAGCTATGCAGAGCGTCTTAACAAATACTAAAGGCAATTGTCATTGTCAATAGACAGCTGCGCTTTATTCAAGAAATTTGTGGTGACTTCCATAGCAAAAAACATACTTCTGCATCCAGGGGCGGCCTTAGGCATTGCGAGGCCCCAGGCGATAGATCTTTGCGAGGTCCTTGTCCTTTGACAAATTTATGTGAATTGAACCTATATTTAATTGCTGATGCTTAATGAAAAATGCAATAAAAAAATGTTTAAAAATTGTACATAGGAAATTGACAAAACTTATAAGTATGTCAATATCCTTCACTTTACTATGGAACGGTATTCAGTAACCAATTGAAGATCTGTTTTATTTTCCGCTAAATCTTTCAAAGCATCACATATATCGCTTAGTTGATATTTGACGGCCTTCATCCACTCTACCCTGTATTCCCACGTAGTTACAGATAGCAGTTTTGACTTCGCCAGCAAAGAGATTTTTCTCCTTGGGTCGTAGTGCGAGGGCGCGGGGCCCCTGCAAGAGCGAGGGCCCGGGCGGTCTACTTGCCACCCCCTAAGTACGCTACTGTCTGCATCATCTAGCGAAGACGAGGTCAACTATCGCGCAATGAAAGTTCTCGCGCCGATTAATATAATATATATACAACTTCCCAACAACAACCGTTGGGCCGCGGTCCGCCAGGCATGATCTCCTAGCCTGGTCGGAGGATCCTCCCTTGTGTTGGAGGGATATAACACCCGTCCCTCCACAGTGGTGAAACCGACTTTTCTATATTGTCTGTTAAGTCGTCATATTTGTAGATATATGCAAGTGCACATTTAAACAATTAAAAGTATTAAAACCACTGTATTAAAATCAATTACGACTAATTTCTGTACATATTTAAATCAACCAGTAGTATCTCTCCCAACGTGGATGAAAGCTGTTGTATTTTATATAAATTTTCTACGTTCTCAAAGCATTTCCTTTTCACATAAATTTGTTACTGATACATCGTTCAGTTCATTCAGATAAACATATGAATTCCCCAATGAATTTGAAAATCTTTAGTAAATACTTAATCCTATCCCGTCCGAGGCACTATCGAATTGATCGCTCTCTCTGGGGCCACTCAAATCTAGGGTCGCATATAAGAACATTTTGTAAGGCTGTAGCCACACTATAAATTGACAATACTAGTATATACTTGAATATATTTATTTAACACTAGCTGCACTTCGCGGTTTCACCCGCGTATGTCCCTCCTAAAGGTTTCTAATTGTCTGCGCAACTTTCTTAATTTTTTCTTACCTTCTTCTTCTTCTCTTCTTTCTACCTCTGAACCTTCTCGTGACAATAACAAACACACAAAAAAAATATCGAAATCAGTCCAGCCGTGCACGCGTGATGCCGTGATCAAGGGAAATAGGGATTAATTTTTATATATATAGAGTATAGCGAACACAATTTGGTATCACACCATAGGTTAATCCGACTTTATATTTTTTTAAGCACTATCATGAGCAAGTTATTGTACTTATTATTGTATTTATTGTTTTTGTATTTTAGACACCTCACACACGGTGGTCTGATCTCAAACTAGGCGGAGCTGGCACTTTGTATACTGTAAGTCATGCTGTCCAGGATTCATTTTATATTGCTTTAGCTTACACCTCAGTTGTAATCTAGCGCAGTTCCATTTCAACGGCGGCGGCTTTCAACTTTCAAATTTTCATTTAACGGCTGAAAATGTGACGCCATTTATTGTTCTTAATGTATTCGTTTTTATTGGCTTGCTATTTTTACTAAGAAGTAGCGTACAGTGTGGTAACACCCTTAAATATATTCTCATGAATAAAATATCCCCCAGATATCCACTCGACTGTACTGACCGTTACCATTTTAGTTCTTTGGTTCCGTAAGAGATAGTAGTTAGATATAGCTGTACCGGCGACTCTGTCTGAGTTTAACATTAATTCAACAGAAGTTTCCAGAAAGTTATCTTCGGACAACAATTCCGAAAGTTTGTATGTGTGTATTGGGCATGCTCAATTACTATACACATGCAGATAGACTATGATCGTTTTCTCTGTCGGGCACGTTTACAGAATTCCTTCTACCCTCCTCGTTTTAAAAACAAAATATACAATCACAAACAATGAACGTAGACAAGGAACTTACGATGGCACGTAAAGATAAAAGCCACATGCCACTGTGCTACGAAACCAATCACCAGAATGTGCCATATCCGTATAATTATGGCACATGCTGTGATTGATGATTGATTGAGCTGCTCCCATAAGCAGGTAAGCACTAGTTAAGTTACTTTTGTTTTTATGTAGTAAATAACTTTTGAGTATAATTTGTTTATTTATATGGGCCGGCTCGACTCCGCTCGATACCACGGCCTCACAGAAAACCGGCCGTGAAGCAATGCTTGCATTGCTTTTCGCCACGTGAGTGAGGTTACCGGAGGCCCTAACCCTTCCCTATTACCGTCCTTCCCCTCTCCCTCCTGTCGTCCCCTCTAATCCCCCTCTCCCTTCTTCCCACTCTTCCACTCTTTCCCTACTCCCACCTTAAAGGGCGGCAACGCACTTGTGACTCTTGAATTACAGGTGCCTATGGGTGGCGGTAGTCATTTACCATCAGGTGACCCGTCTGCTCGTTTGCCCCATTGCCATACAATAAAAAATAAAAAATTACATGGTTTTACGTCAAAAAGGCGTAAACGTTACACGCATTCGCTATATCTTTTTCCCCAAAACATCAATATCTTCACTTATTCCTAAAGGTTACCATAACGTAATGTGTCTCAATTTGTTTGGACTCGAGCGATGGCTTAAAGCAATATCCCCTTGTCGACATTACCATATTGTAAAACCACTACGTAAGATTTACAGTGCTCTAAATTCCTGCAAGTGAAATAGGGTTGCCATTTATAATAAACGAGAATAGATAATATGTATCTTGGACCCAAGGAGAAATGTTTTTTAATAGTGTTACAGTAGTTTTAGAAGCGTCTTTGAAAAAAAATAGCGTTTTGTAATGTAGGTGCACAACATAATTATGATGAGTTGAATGTCAATTTCAAGAAGTTTTTTGTTAATGTAAATATTTTCAGAATAATTCGAACATTCCATTAATATCCTTGGTATTATATATACCTATAGTTTCATAACGAAATATTAGCTTTATCGTTCAATTTTGAAGTTTAAGTAGTCCGTTTCAAAATCAGATATGTATTCAATTTCACGAAATTGCCTGATTTTTTTTTAAAGGTTGCTCGTAACGTGGTCACAACATTACTGGTATTCTTGTTAACCTCTCCAGCTAAGCTAAATGCTTGTGTTAGGAGGGGGTTCTAACCCGTTAACATTTGATCGCAAGTCGGACGCCTTAGCCGTTACGCTACCGCCGCTTTAAAATTAAAACTGTTAGCGCTTCACGTTATTTTTAGGGTTTACTTAAGACCCTAAAATATGATCACACTTCTCTTTAACATTCTGTATATGTTTTTTAAATAGGATTTTGGAACATAAGTCGTAAAACCATTACGTGTGAACTTGCAAATTATCTCCACAACACAATTCTCCATGGGTTCAGGTCTGATTCAGAAAACTGTGTTTTATTTTTGGTTTACTATAGGCCCTCGGTTTTTCGGCAGATATTTAGGTGTAAAATATTATTAAGATTCATCATCTTTAGTTATAGACGTCTGCCATCGGAAACATCTGCGTAAAATATAAAACCTTGGAGGTGTCATGTAGCAGACGATTTATTATTTTATAGATTTACTGTTTAAAACTTTGAAACAAGGATCTTTAGGACCTAATTCGTTCGCCTTTTTCTGTATACATACTCAGTCTTAATTAGATGAAGAGAATGAGACAGAGTCGTGGTCATTATATCTGCGAAGAGGAGGTCGATTTCGATAATAAACTAATCACGTAAAGGATAGGTCGTGCCTAAAGATTCATCTTAGTTCAAAAGGCATAAATAGCCTTAGTGACTTCAGCAATCCTTTAAACGTCGCAATACGTTATATCCGCTATGGACACCTTATAATGTAGCTACCGAACCATTTGTTTCTTCTCCTTCTTCCAAAAAGACCACCACCAGACACCACTTCTGTCTTTCTTCTGTGACCTTTTAGACCTCTTGATACTCTCGCCTCAAACTTTCTCCTTCACTTGTATGATTTTTTTTAGCTGTTAAGGGTTTTATGTCACATTAATACTTGTATATCGGCCAGAAATCGAAATACGATTATAATTCATAAAATTATTGATAAAAAAGCTGAAGCTAGAAAGGCACGCTTTGTAGCAATAAGCTTTTAGTTTTTTTTTTTATTCATAACACTAAAGCTCGTGAATTGTTATCCTTACTAATATTATAAATGGAAAAGTGAGTTTGTTTGTTACGCTTTCACGCCTTAACCACATTACAACACAACAACACAACACATAGTCCGGGGTACAGAAAAGGACATACCTTTCACCCAAAAAAAAAAACTGTTTCCGAGGGATAGTGAATTGATTAACTAAATCTAGCAGCGAAGCCGCGTGCGAAAGCTAGTAGCCACTAAACATAAAAAGAAGAAAATCGGTTCACAAACAGAGGAGAAAAGGTACTGAAGTCTTTTGTCTTTGTCTTATATATAGATGTAATTAGACTACAACATTGTCAAAGTACTTCTAATAATATAATTTACTAGCCGTCGCAGCAGTTTCAACTGTATTTATGGTCACTGCTCCGCTCCTATTGGTCAAAGCGTGATGATATATAGCCTACAGCTTTCCTCGATAAATGGGCTATCTAACACTGAAAGATTTTTTCAAATCGGACCAATAGTTCCTTAGATTAGCGCGTTCAAGCAAACAAACAAACAAACTCTTTAGCTTATTAAGTATAGATTAAGCTTCTGCAATGTACTTATCACAAATCACTACTCATGAATGAAATTAGCATCATTTGCATCAGCCAAAGGTTTTAATTCAGTGTTTGCTTGAGCAGATTCAATGGGTATTGTATCTGTAAATATTTGTCCGTATTCGTGGGAACATGTTTCGGATACTTTTACCAATTTCTAACCTGACATAAAACTGAGTCAAAAACAAAATATTGGCTAAACACTTTCCAATATAACTTAACCATTCCACGTTTAAATCTAATTAACCCATACCAAACATTTGCCCTTCCAAATGAGCTCTTTCTATACGGTAGAACATCGTGCCTGAACTGGATTATCTGATATTTGTCCTGAAGGTTTACGAGAAGGTCAAATGTGCCATAAAATACTTTAGTGCGGTTTTACACTCAACTCAAAACACAGTGCGAATACCATTTATATATCAACTTATAATAATGACAGTGTGGTTTTTCGGATTGATCGTTTACTTCAATTGCTCAAAGCTCATATAAGGGGGAACCTGGTCTTATCAACAAAGAAGCAGTTGGATGCATTAATTACGATATTACATGGTCTTACGTTTCATTCGGCACACAATGCGACCCGCGTCTTTGAACACCAAGTTTCACTTTGTGACCAAGATGAATGCAGTTCAAAATACTTAACCCAGACGAAGCTTTACCCGTAAATTAAAATTTCTTTGTTCTTCTAAAACAGTCACAGTTACACAAATCACAGAGAGTTTTATCCGGAAATATCTCTTGCTTTAAACTCTGTACTCTTTAAGCCTCGGGATCTATTGCAATCGTTCTAGAATGTTCATTCCACGCACCTGTAGGAATATTAAGAGATCCCTCCGTGTTCGTGTCCGGTGTTCGAATGAAATTTTTATCCCAGACATCAGTTCCTCTAGATTAGATAGAAATATCGAAGTCTTGTTACCATCTGATCTAAAGTAGCTTAGATTTTTCGACGTTTTGGAGGCACTGGTTTATTGTTTTTGGGTAGTGTAGGTACATTCACATTTCAACTATATTTGCTTGCTTTTTCGTGTGTTCTAACCAACTTAAAAAACGGTTATACAAGTTCAATTGTCGACACGATCGTGGTCACGGGTAGAGACATCCATATTTCCAGTCCACCCGTGACCACGATCAGCATTTTCGTTGAAACATCGGATAACCAAAAAGGTATAATATTCACAAAAATGACTATAAATTCACTTACGTGTGACACAACTTTTCACAAACCATACTATCGACGATCTTTGTGGCGCGAAGGTAGTGCACCACATTCGGAAGGTCACGGGTTCCCGCTCAGTGCAAATATTTGTATGCTTCAAAATGTCTGTTCGCATTGTTCTGGGTGTTTCTATGTATAATATGTATGTATTTACAGAAAAAAAACTATCAATTGTTGTCGCCACATCAAAAACTCGTATTTGTTTTATTAAAAATATGGGCAAACTATAGAAGATGATGAAACAGTTCACTATTTAATAAAAATGAGTTAATCGATATTATTATGACTAGTTGTATCGGTAGCGCTACGCTATTGGTCGGTTGACAATGGTGGTTTGATAAAAGGCTAGATATGTATTATAAGTTGATAACAATCACTTGAGTGCTGATTGAGGTACAAATAACATAACTGTTATTTTGTGATTTTGATGACTGTGGTGAGGTTGTTTCTAACACAATGTATGTTTATCCGTGTAGTGATGTGTCATTTTTCCCAGGATAAGCGTTGTGCATTTTATTAAAAAAATATACTTGATTGACATGCAAGCGTTTCTCAAAACAGACAATTTAAGTAGCAATAAAGTTATTATACGCAATCCATAGTATGCTATTATTTCCAGATTGTTATTTTCAAACATGTACTAAAAATATTGTTTTCTCTTTCAGGTAAGTAGCTGACCGAGTGACCTCCAGACCTCTTGACGTGCCCTTTACCTCTAGGGACCCAAAACAAGTGAGTCAGGTTACATTTATAAATATCTTTCTTGTCCCCTTATTGGTTGTACACACAAATAAATATTATAGAGAGTGTTTTTGCAAGGTGCTCCGGGGAATTTCGTGTTTAAGTAATTATATCTTTTTAGGATCTGAATGGAGTGATTAGAATTAACTTTTCATAAAATTTAAATGGGTAATTTTGAGTACAACTAATTCAATTTAATAAAAGTGTGTGTGCAATTCACACACGGTAGAAGTGAAACTTCAGAAAAGTAGCCTACGAGAGAATGAGCAATAAAAAGTAAAATCAACACAAATAATTTATTAATGTTATTAAATTTAATTTTAGATAATTTATATAAAAGTTATTGGTGAAATTAACACGGATGTGTTAAATAATTATCATAAATTAATTAAAAAACGAATCTTAATACGCAAATGCACAAAAATGATACAAGTGAATGATACACCACTTTGACTATGAAGCATTTTCTGAGGCTGGAGGTTTCGTAGTACGCAGGCGCAAAGACAAATTTTATAGGAAACACTAATACGTGTATTCTATCTCATTCTCTCGCAGGCTAAATCCTATTTATATATATATGTTGTAATAAATATCTCTCTTTTTTAGTGTGACTTTTTCGTTGCATCGACTTTTCAAATCACAACGACTCTAAAAGAAGATTCACTTCAAAAATAATCATTCAAATCGGTTCACAAATGGCGAAGATGTCGCGTACAATACGTACAAAAAAATTTACTTTTTGTTTCTTTTGTCAGAAATCTTTACCCTTCAATTGCCCCCCAATTAATTTTAATACGGGGCCCCTCCAAGGCAGGCTACGCCACTGGTGATAAAGCCGATCATTGGACATATTGTTACTGCGTTTTCCTTTTAATTTATTTGTAATCGGTGTACAATGAAGTTTATTTCTATTCTATACCTGTTGAACCGTTTTTAACAGTGTACAATATAGAATATTCTATATCCTTACCTATTTATCTATGCGCGTATAAATTATGCAAGATTATAATGAACTCTCGACAGCCATTGAATGTCATTGCCAGGGCTGGGGCCTGGCAGCGTACGTATAAATCGCGTGCCAATTTGCATAAACCGCTGCAGTTGATAGTTATAATTGATTTACATAGTAGTCTGTAATGGTCTAAATCTTGATAAATTGTAAACAAATTATAATATTCATCCTTTAGTTTAACCACACTTAGAGGTTTGTATTCTGTGGTGAATATAATATAATTAAAAAACCGGTGAAGTGTGAGTCGGACTTAGAAGGGTTCCGCACCATCGTACAAGATTTGATGCTATAAGTCAAAAAAAATACGACTCTAGTAGGGGAGTCCCCTTTAATTTTTATATTATTTTTATTATTTGTTGTTATAGCGGCAACAGAAATACATCATCTGTGAAAATTTCAACTGTCTAACTATCATGACATACAGGCTGGTGACAGACGGACAGACAGACGGACGGATAGCGGAGTCTTAGTAATAGGGTCCCGTTTTACCCTTTGGGTGCGTAACCCTAAAAAAATAAAAATATAATAAAATAAAAATCAATGCATGTTTGTTCATTGATGTTTTTATGCGCTACCGTTAATAAGATCATCATGAAATTTTGCATATACATTGCCAGGGATACAGCAATTCACATAGGGTACCTCTCATCCAGAAAAAAAAATACGGTTCCCGAGGGATCAAAAAATTACTTTTACGCGAGCGAAGCCACGGGGAAAAGTTAGTTTTATAATATGCGAAGAAGTTCCTTTGTACTTTTTTTAAAGCAATAGGAACACTTAAAATTTATTTGTAGAAGAAGTGCAGAAAGCTAAGATGTTTAATCAATATCTATAATAATATTATAAAGCTGTAAAGCTTATTTATTTGGTTGAATGCGCTAATCTCAGGAACTGCAATTTCGAATTGAAAAATTATTTTAGTGTTGGATAGTCCATTTATTGAGCAAGGCCATATAACATCACGCTACGACCAATAGAAGCGGAGCATCAATGAAAAGTGCAAAAACGGGGCAAATTTACAAAGTCAGCTAGCGTGTTATAAGTTTAAAACCTATGCGAAACCGGCCACAAGAAGCTACAGGCGTCCAGTATATTATATTTTGACCTGTCATCATATGGAAAATCTATACAATGACATCTCAAGTTATACTGGTCAACGAAATAAAATAACAGCAAACTTCAAGAACTATGGTCGAAGTTCGACCAATAAGTGCAATCTCTAGTAACTATAAAACTCCGTCAAAGGTACAAGTATTCTCTTCACGTATTAATAAATAACATTCTGTGTATAGATAGTTCCATGCATAGGTCAAAAATTCGCCCACAACAAATCATTAATCTTGTAGAAAAACAAATATATAGCAGCCTATGTGTGTGAGCATCGGGCCCTCATTAAGTCTTACCTCCTCAGTAATTAGAAGGGCAACTTAATTACGGAATCTCGGGCCTGTACGCCGCCCTACGATCTATGGAACTAGTGCGGGGAATATTGCAGTTTGCATTTTAAGTTTTAGTCGATAGTTGATTGTTTAATCGATAATTAAGTCATATATGTAGCCCTCTCTCTTTCACATTTCTCTTACTATTTAATATGTTTTATTATCGTTGAAATTTTACTATTACATACCCGATATTCAGTTATATTTCTGCACTATGTAAGCCGTTACATTTTAGAAGCAGACAAAACGCTCTGCCCTTCCTTAGTTGTCATCCATTCCAATTTGCATCAGTGATCCGTGAACACGACGCTTCCAAAATAAAGAAGGAATCTCAGTGAACAGCTTTGGTTTCTACCTTGTGTAACGATTTTTTCTAGACAGTGGAAGACAAACAAGAATAGACAGACTAGATGTTGAAAGTAGTTTTTTTTCTTTAACGAAGCACAATTATTTACAATATAACATAAAAAAGTTTTTTAAACAAAAAACTGCCGGTAAAATTCTGAAATGTAAATAATAATAGGTCTGAAAAAAGTTTTTTCAAGATGGACGAATAGACGTCCATTTTTTTACGTTTTTGTTATTTAACTTGTATAATTATAAAACACTTGACATTGGCGGAATTCCTGCGCTGATTCTTGCGTGGGATAGAGTCCATAATAAAATAAAAATAATAAGTCTTAATAAAGAAGGTTTAAATCTAAAGTAAGTAAGTCTATGACTTTGAAGAGATAAGACAATTAGTAACTTAAATATATATAATAGGACACCTTTATCCAGTGGAAAGTTATAGATAATCCCAACGCCTCGTCCATTTAACTTGAACAATAAATCTAAATTCAACTAAAATCAATTGACTTAGTAAGACTAACGTGTCCCTCCCTACAGACCCCTCGGTCGAATCTGTGTTAGATAGGTAAAAGTAGTCATTTGTGGCAAAGATACGAACCACACCCTCAACACATGACTCTCTCTTCACCTGAAATATCTGCCGTAAAAATAACTTTGGAATTGTTGAAGTGACTGTTGATTACGAAAATAATAAAAAACAGTCAATGGTGGGACTGCACGTCAGAAGTGAAAACATAACTTCACAATGTATTTGCATATACATACACACACACATCTGTATATATATATATATTTAGGTTAAAAATAGAAATAGTTAATAACATATCATAGAGGGTACACTGGAATTTCTGCGCTCCTGGCCGCTCATAAATGTTTGAATTTCGAATGTTATTTTTTTTTTAAATATAAGAAACTAAAAATATAAGAAATTTTCGATCAGGGTCACGTGTCCTGACGCGAGTTTAACATTTTTTACCCATCCCAAAAGTGCACAACACCGCTAAAGAAGTTTTTACTACAAAAACTACAAAAATGACCTAGAATACTAGAGGATAATCACACCTGTTCCTCCAAAGGCAGTTCACTTCATAACACTCATTATTATATATTTCCTAAAGCCTTCGATCTAAAATACTCGCATGAAGCTTGAAAAGGATCTAACAAAATAAATTATAAGCTTCATGAAACTTCGAAGCTGAGCTTTTCAATTCCCAACTTTTCTCAAACTTAGTAAATTATTTCTACTTGTTCATAAAATAAGCTACATTTTTAACTCGCTGCGAGTTGTCGGAGTAACTTTATAGCGCTTTATAAAACTTCTTCGAGTACCTTTAAACCGAAAATATCCAGTGCGAATTGGCTGCGAACCGGTTAAATGCAGTTTTAGCTGGAAACGACGGTTGGAATTCGATTTTCGAATTTCCGAACAGCTTAGAAATGTGGTATTTATTGATTTGCCATTTCTGTAGGATGCAAATATATTTATTTGGTTTGCACCTATTTGTATATTGATCCTATTTACTCCCATTTTATTTACAACTACGACAAATTTAATGACTTACATTTGTCTTTATCGTAGTAATAATGTTTCTTGCCTTTATACATCAACGGGGAATAAAAGAGACGGTAAAAGGGCCCCCAAGTTTATTGACAAAATACTCGTGGATTAAGGACGACACATATACGTACCCTCACGCTGTATTCCATCAAGAGTAGGCCTTGTGTACATTCCTTGCTTCCTTGACCCTTTCAACTACTATCCTCCGCTCAAATTGCAATGAATTGCATGATAATTTATGGTAATATAAAGATGTTAAACAATAACATATATTACTGTTAACTCTTTGCATATCTACTATCAATGTCATAAACAAACCAAAATACAATCACTTTTGTTTTGAAGGTTTTAATAACAACGTTGTGGCTATATCTACTTAAATTAAAGTTATTTAAACAGTTGAAAAATTAAAGTAACTATATTAAGATTTAGGTTTATACATTTCGCTCTGTATTTACAACCGAAGGTGCTTCGCCACATCAAACCATCCAACAAACTAGGCAACAGTTGCTGTTATTTTATTAAAGCCGGGAATTTGAGTTTGCAATACGCCATTGTCACGACGGCTGGACTTTTCAAAACCTTTAGTTACTGACGTGTGGCTCGCATGACATTACCTTTTTGTAACCCGATAGATGTATATTCTCAGTCTATGTCTTACCTCTCTAAAGAAATACTACCGTATTAAATTTGAATAGCAAAATTGAACACCATCCAATATCTGCCCGTTCAAAGTAGTTCTCTGCTATATCTTTTTTTTTATGGTATAGGGGCAAACGAGCAGACGGGTCACCTGAGGGTAAATGACTACCACCGCCCATTGGCACCTGCAACTCAAGAGTCAAAAGTGCGTTGCCGGGTTTTAAGGTGGGAGTAGGGGAAAGGTGGAAGAGGGAGAGAGGGGGGCGGGAAGGGTTAGGGCCTCCGGTAACCTCACTCACTCGGTTTTCTGTGAGGCCGTGGTATCACTCCGGTCGAGCCGGCCCATACGTGCCTAAGCATGGCTCTCCCACGATTAGATAACGCATCTTTCTCAATTAACTAAATGCGTTGATCATGCCTCTAAATGTACTGTGCGCCGGTTTGTTTGCAAACACATATTAATGCAAAATCCACAGCAGCTCCGCGCCGGACCTCTGCGTGTTTACTTTCCTCTTGACATTTAATATCCGTTGGAAATGTTGCCGCGCGCACACTCTTATTGTTGGCAACTCAACAGGAAAGTGTCAGAAGTTTAGGTAACTTGTTTTTGTGGCGTGATGGGAATTCGAATTCTCGAATAAAGGTTGAGAAACTTTTTTAGAAACAAATATTAGCACGAGTTCTTGATAAATATTTTTGATGACTTCGTACCAGAAAATCAAGTCAAGAAAATAATATAAGTGTATCTTGATATAGAAATGGTGATGTAAAAATTTATGTTGTACAAATATTACACATACTACATAGGATACGGTACTATTAATCACTTAAGAAAAAGTGCAGAATTGAAATTATAACTTTCACCCATTTGGAACCACCCAAGGCTCAATCAACCATTTGGAAACAGGCGGTTGTAGATCGAAACAGGCAGATGTGATATTATGTTATTCATTTTTTTTTCTTTAATAATTTTACATTTGACGAAGAAAACTAGTTGCGGGGACTCTCTGTGTGTTGGTCTGTAATTTTTAATTATAATAATTATTTATTAAATCGACGATTTCGAATAACCGATGGTCAATTTTATGGAAAGTAAAAAAACCCGGGCTCCATCTACGTAAAAGTATTTTTTTTTCCCTCGGGAACAGTACTTATTTTGGATAAAACGTATCTCATGTCCTTTTTTGTACACCTGGCAGCGTGTTTGCAATTTCACGCTGATCGTTTTAGTAGCTAAAACGTGAAAGCGTACGCTAGGCGCGCATTGCGACTTTTCACCGCGGGCAAAACGATTCAAGAGTTGTAGCTTGTTAAAAAGTTGTCGACGCTGCGGCGATATAGCCGCCAAGTGTGCGCAGAACCAATGAAGCGGTTTTTTGCCGTACGGCGAAAAACTAAAGTGCGCAACAAACTCACTTTCGCATTTATAATATTAGTTAGAATTGATATATCTTAGTTACTTCATTACTTTGTTAAAATTATTACTTTTTGCTTGGAAATAAAGTGAACATTCTGCTTATTTGGCTGTACTGTGTGCTGTATACAAATGTTATTTACGCAAGCATCATCGAAGTATCAGTGTTTGACGAGCTCACTGAATGTGTCAGTAAACACATCGACTTGTCGATACTATGTTATATAACAACACTATTTTATCAAGAATGGATCTATTTTACATTATCTACCTATATATTAATACAAGAAGATAGTCCTTTGTACGCATTATTAAGAAATTGTAGTTGTATAAAATGACAGTTCAAGTTATGCTGGCCAATTAAATAGGCCAAAAATGTATTAAAGTAGTAGTCTAAAAAGCATATTGACTTTTGAAAAGGTGTATAGCACATACGTTTACATATGTCATAAGCTCTTTTAGAGCGTTGAGGTATGTAAACATTTCTGGAGAAGAAGTGCAGAAAGCTATGTGAAAACCGCTACGTCAAGCTTTATGCCTTCAGTATGTATGTTGACCTGTCATGGCCGTTTTTTTATAGATTCGGAGGGAAATGTTTGGAAATTTAATTAATTTTCTGTTAAACATAAGCCTTAGGCTGCGCGACTTGAATTGCGACTTTATTGTGTGGGAACAAGAGGCGATATTTATTTAAATGATTTGGTGGAGTGTGACTTCTGTACCTATATTACTATGAGCCTTAGGTACCTTTCATTGTCATTTTCTATACTTAGGTATCTAGCCGTTTCCGACAGTTTCACCCTGTTTCTGGTCACTGCTCGATACTTAAAAGTCGTTGCGTAATGAAATATGATTTAATCTACCTCAAGTAAGTAAGTACTGAAAGAAAAAGAAAGAAAATATTTATTTTGGCACACAGACTCAAATTTTCACACGAAAACAATAAAAAGAAAAATGGAGAAATAAAATATACAAAATCAAACAAAAAAAAAAAAAAATGAAATAAAAATAAAAAAGTGGCAGTATATTACTTCTGCTCACTGGCAACACCACATCTTCCGCCTGACCGAGCGGAAACCGCCTCCATGAAGGCCAGCATTGCCAGTGATCGCTACGACCTTAAAATTATTAAATATCTTTATAAATTAAATTTATAAAGTTATGTGAAAATGTGTGTCCTATCAGTGCCAAAATTTACTCTTTATTGTACACCAACATATAAAAAAAACAACTTAAACATAAAACACACAATGGGCGGCCTTATCACAACAAGCAATATCTTCTAGGCAACCTTTGGATGGACAGGACTATAATCATTTAGTGCGGGTGGTAAAGGAGAAATAAGAGAAAATTCTGACTTAATAGACAAATACCGTATTGTAATTGAAATAAAACTATTTTTCACGGATTCTATCGCGATTTATTTGGTGTTATTTTACTATCTATACTGATCCCGACGTTTCAGTTGCTTTTCCGCAGCCATGGTCACGGGTAGACAATATCACCGTATTGTAAGTTTAAAAATATAATTTATACACAAATTATTGAAATTATGATTGCACTTTAAATGAATATTATTTTTTAAATAATAGTAGCAACGTTGCTCAACTTTGATCATTCATAAATCATTGAATCGCGGCGCAAACGGAACTATCAGCGAGCAACAAAATTAAACCAATTCCCAAGCGAGTTTTACAAGAATAGCAATACATTACAGTAACTAATAAATTACCCAAACGGAAAGCAATAACGGTAGGCGTTGCTGGCAATTGCCAATTAACTGAATATACCAGCCAACGTTCACTTGACGTATTGTCGTCTCGCTCCCACAACTTCACCGATACAAATTATTTACCAACTTCCGTTAATAAGTTTTGTGTAGGAATGGTGAATTGCGTTTTAATTATTTTGAAATCCTTGATTTAAACATTCAGCGTGATCTTGCAAAGTTAGTATAGGCCTGTTTGTAGATGCCTAGACGTCGCTGTTTGAGAGGATTACCGAAGGGAGACAGGTGTGTTTATCATTCGTATAGATCATAGGCAAGTAGCGGAACACCGGGGTGGTTTTTAGTCGGTAAGAGTCCCGCAGACCCCTTCGTCTCCCCAAGGGCGGAGGACATAATAATAATAATAATAATAATCTTTATTTGTTCAAACATTAGTACAATACATATACATTTATTACACTTATTACATCAGTTTGACTTAGACAATTGTATCTCTGGACCCCACACTAGGGTACCCTGTGTCGTGGGGTCCAGTCCCTTCCGTAAGTTTCATAATAATATAAAAAAAAAATAAAAAAAAAAAAAAGGAAAAATTATAATAATAGAAGATAGTGCGTGTTTATATTTACGTGTGTGTGCGTGTGTGTGTGTGTGTGCGTGTGCGTGCGTGTGTGTGTGTGTGTGTGTGTGTGTGTGTGTGTGTGTGTGTGTGTGTGTGTGTGTGTGTGTGTGTGTGTTCGTCCTACATCTAAGTTCTTGTGAGCATGATATTAAATACCAATGTTTAAGAGGTTCTCGGTATGGGCATAGTCTTTGGGTTGTAGCCATTTCTGGATGGTAGTTTTAAGGCGCAATGATGTCTGGTATATTATAGTTTTGTCAGCTTTAAACAATTTATTGTAGAGAAGGGGTCCCATAAAAGTAGAGGATTGACGAGCAAAAGCAGAGCGAGCTCTCGGTATGTCCCACTTGAGAGTTCTGTGAGAGGTTCGCGTTATGGTCTTCGCGAGTTTATGAAATCGGAGGAGTATCGAGATAATGTAAAGCTGTCTCACGCGAAGGAGATTACATTCTGAGTACAGAGCATTAGTAGAATAACGCCAGGGTTTTTTAAACGCTATTTTTAAAATAGCTCGCTGAGCGCGTTCGAGCTTAAGAAGATATGTTTTTTTCGAAGCCCCCCAAGCAATTACACAGTAACTCAAAATGGATTGACAGAGACAGAAATATACAGTTCGAATAAGTCGCGGCTCTGCTATAGACCTAATTTTTTTAAATATGTGTCCCAGCTTCCTTACACGTTTCGTAGCTGCATCAATATGTGATTTCCACGAGAGGTGTTCGTCAATCATTATGCCCAAGTATTTTATGCACGAGACTTGTTCAATAGTCGGACATTCGCATTGCAATGAAGTTGGATGCTTGGCAGACTCACATGTGTGCAGTTCAACGTTTAGAGCTTGATTAGGAGCAGACCTTTTGGTTATACTTAAGGGTATGAGTTTTGTTTTACTTGCGTTGAGAGTCAGTAGATTGTTTTTCAACCAGCTGGCAGCATCTCTAAGGCCCTCCTGAGCCACATCAACAACCTCTGCCCATGTCTTAGCATGGAAAATTATAGCAGTATCATCTGCAAAAGTAAAAATATCAGCTTGTGGCAGTTTAAGTGAACACAGATCGTTGATGTAGGTCAGAAAGAGAGGGGGACCCAAAATGCTGCCTTGAGGCACGCCGTAAGTAATATCTGCATAACCGCTTGTGTGTTCTCCTATTCGCACTCGCTGTTTCCGTTCGCTTAGGTAAGATTGAAACCATTGCAACGCTAGACCTCTAACTCCCAACAGTTCTAGTTTTTTTAGTAGTATCGGTCGCGAGACCGTATCAAATGCTTTCGCCAGGTCCAGGAAAACGCCAACACATTTTTGGCCGTCGTTAATTTTAGCAGTGACAAAATCAACGAGACCCGTGACGGCGTCTTCCGTGGACCGGGCAGAGCGAAATCCATATTGGTTGGGAGCTAGAAGGCTATTAACCTCTAGATATTTCAGGAGTCTCACATTAACGACCTTTTCAATCACTTTAGATACCGTACTTAGTAGTGAAATTGGTCTGTAGTTAGAAGGTTCCAGTGGATCACCTGCCTTGAAAATAGGTATAACCTCTGCAATTTTGAGATTATTCGGTACTATTCCCGATGACAAACTAAGATTGCATATATAAGTTAGAGGCATCGCAATTACACGTTTATTAAGTTTTAGCATGTCATTACTGATGTTATCGTGTCCTGTAGCTTGACTGGATTTTAGCGTACCTATGAGTTTGATAACTTCAATTTCATCTGTTGGTTGGAAGAACAGTGAATGGGGTGATCGATTTGAATTATAGGTGCGGCTTGTATTATTGCCTAATTCAGTTTCCGTTAGTTTCAATCCATCTAAAATTGTCTCAGCCAAACGCTCACCAACTGTACTGAAATAATTGTTTATTGAATTTAGAGATTCAATGGCATCGGCTTTTAATTTTAATAATTGATCATTTTTATTTTCACATTTATTTAGATTACAGATATTTTTAAGAGAACTCCATGTCTTTTTTAAGTTATTTTTATTTGCCTCCAGGATATAGCGTTCATATTTTTTTTTTTGTTCGTGTAGTAAGTTAACACAAATGTTTCTGTAGGTCTTATATTTATTTTGTAATTCAAGATTGTTGGGATTTTTTTTAGCATCAATGTGTAATTTGTCACGAATTCTAATTGATTTTAAAAGACCTGGCGTAATCCATTTTTTGACAATAATGTTGGAACTGCGAAAGTGTTGAGTAATTTATTTTTCTCAATAAGGTTATTCACTTTGGAGATAAAATATTGTGTCGCCTCCGTAACACGAGGGACATCCATGAGGATCTTCCACTTAGTCACCAAAAAAAAAAACCGAAAGGTCCATTCTTTCGGTTTTTCTCTTCAATTCTAACCGCTAGCCCACAACTTATTATACTTAACTTACTTAACTAACTTAACTTATTATTACTAAAGGTAATTGCGGACTACTCACAGACGGTTGTCCGATCACAAACTAAGTAGTTAGACAATTGATAAATATATATTATAATATATATTTCTAAATTCCTGTATATTATAGATAAATTGCACCCAGACACAACAAATAATCGCACTTACCATATAAAGATTTATCTTCGGTTCAAATCCCAAACGGTTCGGTTCGAACCCACAAACTTTGGCCTCGCTGCAAGGGTCGCTACTAATCACTGTACCAACAGGCTTGTCAATAATAATATAACACATTTTTGTTTCCACATACTTTGGTTCGTGCATTAAAGTGGGGCGAAATAGGAATCAAATTCAACATGGGGCAAATAAAGATTTTTTTAGAATGTGGGACGAACAAGTGCAACAAACCAAAAAAAAACCCGTTTGTATATGTGTCATCGTTTATCGCCGTAGGAAAAAGGAAGACAATGAAGTAAGGGGGGTTAACCATCTCCTACTTTTCCCTCGTGTGGTAAAAAATATCAAACATAATAATTCTTTAAAAAAAAAACCGACTTCAACAAAAAAAACTATTCCATAAAAGACTTATATATGGTTTTCTCATGGATGCTATTGTCAGAACTGGACCAAATTGAAATGGGACCACACGGGAAGCACCAGCTTTCAAATAAAAAAATAATCATTAAAATCGGTTCACCCAGTCGAAAGTTCTGAGGTAACAAATATAAAAAAAAACATACAGTCGAATTGAGAACTTCCTCCTTTTTTGAAGTCGGTTAAAAAGAAAACAACCGACTTGAGAACGTCATATTGTTTTTAACATCGTTTCTCAAAAATAGAGTTATTTAAAATTAGTCAAAATATATCTAAAAAATTAGAACAATGTATGTACAATATTGGAACACTGTACATATGTATGAACTTTGCCTTCAAAGTACACTATTTTGCAAGAGCCAGTATGTGGCGTGGACTGTCAAGTAGCAAGACTTTAAAGCATTCTGAAAATTCACCCCATTTCATTTAAATATGGTAGTGAACTATGAAGTCAATTCAGTTGCCCTTAATTAAACGTCAAACAGGTAAATTCTGTAGAAATGTGTGTGAAATAATAACTTGTGACGTCATACCGTGCAATTCTCGAAGCGTTTAATTTTAATTGTTGGTTTGACAGTGAAACAAGCTACTAATTAAAATAATTGAGACGCACGGCTGCCCGCAAAAGACGAATTGAAGAATGTTTTTATATCAATACAAATAAATAAAATTGAAGTGTCTGTTAATGTCAAAATAATAGTTTTTGAAGTAAAAACTTCTTTAGCGGCGTTGTGCACTTTTTGACCACGTGACCCTGATCGAAAATATTCGTAAGACAGAGGGAGCTGAGTTTCTTATATTTAAAAAAATATAACATTCGAAATTCAAACATTTATGAGCGGCCAGGAGCGCAGAACTTCCAGTGTACCCTATGTATACATTTAGATATGTTATGACCTACTTTCTATTTTTTGAAGTGAAAACTTTTTTAACCTAATTATATATATACGTGTGTGTGTTCGTTTATTGACATTGATTTGATTTCAGTTTATTTCTATAAGTAATTGTACGTGATTATATTTAAATAAATTATTTTAATGAAATTTGCAAAAACTGTAAATAATATTTGAAAATTAAAAATTAATGTTTTTAACCAGAGTTTTAAAAATATTGTGTTTTCTTATGACGTTCGCCTTATTACGTAAAATTATCGTACGTAAACCGACTTTACAGACAACCAATATTTTAAATTATAGCTAGTGTCACTCGGAATAATGTAAGAATTTTTATACTTCATACATCCAAATCTGTTCAGGTAACCCTAAAAACATTACACTCCTTTTTTGTCAGTCGTGTATAAATAATAACACATGAGTATAACAATAACGAATATTTTTTATGTCACTTAATTTTATGAGAACTGTTAATTACTTTATTTTAACCATAGACGACTAACCACACCACACGTATTTTTTTTCAATGACTTAAAAAAGAGGTTATAATTTTCTATATCTTTACATGAGAAAACTCATAAAATATTCCACCAAAATAAAAACAAAAATAGCTCTTATTACAACGTATGAAGACGTGTACTTATTTTCGTGTTAAATTCGTATGAGAATAATGACAGCGTGTACTGTCATAATGTTTGATATTGCTAGACAATGACGTAGTAAAATATAGTGTTAAGCAAACAAGGATTTAAGAGTTTAGGTCGACTTATTTTGAAAATGTATTAAAGCTCCCTGAGTACACGTCAGAGGTAGGCATATTAGTTGAAAATAGGTTGTAATAACACAATATTATAGTTTTAAGTAGTTTGACGCACTCTTATTGTATCTCCAAGTATTTTGACTGCGTTAATAAGGTACAAGTACAAGGTACCTAAACGTGTCACTTTATTTGTGAGGCAGAAAGTTTGGCAATGGGTTTAAAGACCGAAAAGAAAAAACTTTAAAAGAACCTCTCTACCTGACAGAAGAATCCTAACCCTTGCTTTTTTTAACCGAGGTCACCTGCCTTTTAACCAGACGGCTGAAGTCTGACCTTCGGCGTGTTCGGGGTATTTAATTTTTACAAATATATTGAAGTGAAAAAAATTTCTTTAGGCACGTTGGGTACTTTTGGTATCGGGAAAAATCACTGAACTCGCGTGACCGTCGAGCTCAAATACATGTAATATATACAGATGTGTAAGTATATATGTATATTATGTAAGTTATGTTTTCACTTCTGACGTGCAGTCCTACGACTGACAATTTTTTTATTTATTTATATTTTACCTTGGTAAAATACTTGTGTCTATAATAG
Source organism: Euplagia quadripunctaria (assembly GCA_963859945.1). NCBI lineage: Eukaryota > Metazoa > Arthropoda > Insecta > Lepidoptera > Erebidae > Euplagia > Euplagia quadripunctaria. Next base: position 1,354,990 of record OY982569.1, on the reverse strand, counting down.
GTTCGATTCTGTTATAATCACCTCATTATTCCTTAGCTGAAGTGGTACTCGTGGAATACTTGTGTAAGATAAAACAAAAAATGGCAACGCAGTTCATATGGCTCTTGTTTATAACGTCCAAAGATGTCGAATCGCTGCGTTCATGGCCCGAGTTGGTACGTGTAATCACTACATATTATAAAACAAAGTCCCTCACCGCGTCTTTCTGTTTGTCTATTCGCGATAAACTGAAAAACTAGAAACGGATTTTCATGCAGTTTTCACTAATAGACAACATGATTCATAAGGAAGGTTTAGGTGTATAATTTGTTGCTAGTAACAACATAATTCAGGAACTGGCTGACAGATTGTGTAGCATTAAGATGTAAGTAGTATAAATATAATGTAAATTAAGAAAAAGTTTAGTTTAGAAACAAATATGGAAACTATTCTGAAATAAAGACACATTATTATCATTATATCTCGCAATAAAATAACTTTGTCATTCGAAAGTCTAGTAAAATTAGTTGATAATTAACTGACTGTATCAATCTACCAATAAGACATTATTCTTTGTCTCCAGCAATCAATCTGAAGTCTGTCGGATATTAGTTACTGCTGCTAAGTAATAAATTCGTAAGGAGTACCATTTATCATCCTGCACGAATCGTGAAAATCAAATCCAGGCCCGGATTACTGCTGGGCTGCAAGATAAACGATCGGCAGTCTGTTACGACATAGAGGAGTTTTATCTACACCGCATCTTCTTAGGATTATGTTCGCAAAGGGTCTAAAGGTGCCTATTGTCTGTCCGACTTACAGTGGCTTTTAACTTCAACAGAAGTGGGACGTGAACAACTTCAACTTGACATAATTAGATATTATGAAGGGGTTAAGTAGGATCTTCTCTGTACGCAGACAAGTAGAATTATTTATGACTGTAATGTAGGTACTTTATTTAAATAGCTATAATATCTATCCGTATTAGTGATTATGTATTTAATGTAGGTCAGAGTGTATGTGTGTCATTTTTTTGGGGTACAAGATGTTTTTGAAGGTGTGTCAAAAAGAGAAAAATTTTCTATATTTACAGTGTGTTACAGAAATATTTCTTTCTATTTAGTGTCACTTTGAACATAGCCTAAAAATATACGTTTTTTTAAGTATTTCGTAAACGAGAAGGCTGTTGATGTAATCCATGTCCATTGATACAATATTCGGATTAGTCAGAAAATATCAATAATTTTTTTTTATAAAGAATACGGTAAGAATTGGGTTAAGCCTGTACAAAGAAAGCCGTTTCTTCGAAGGTTTTTAAAGTTATACCAAGACTATAAATGTATATAAGAAATGACTGGCCTGTTGGTGTAATGGTTAATGATCCTGACTGCTAAACCAGAGGTCGTGGGTTCGATTCACAGGACAAATAATTGTGTGATGAGTAAGATCATTTATTTAGTGTCTGGATGTAATTTATCTATAATTAGAAATATATAATATGCCCCCTATACCATAAAAAAATGTATGTATTTAGAAATTTATAAGTATGTTTATCAGCAGTCTGGTTACCATAGTACAGGCTCTGCCTAGTTTGAGATCGCTACATGTAGGTATAGATCAGATAACACATTTCTTAAACACGTATTATACGGATATGTATGAATTTTTAGTAAACTAAGATAGGCACAAAATGCTAACAGTTTAACAAACCGCGGACAAAGCGTAATACTAAGGAGTAGTCCTTAGTATTACGCTTATCAAAACTATGTGGCAACGACGACTATTGACGAACTACAAATGTGGCGTGGCGCTAGTACATTCGACTTCAACATGAATATATCTAAGTGTGTAGGTGTTTATATGTATAACAAGTATGTATTTTTAAATACAAATACAGTTAAGTACTCATAATACAAACTATGCATAGTTTGGGTTTAGATAGCACTGTATGATAATTACTAGAATATAATATATAATCGCATAAACCGAAATAAAAATATGGACCACAATGCCTAACTTTCATCCTTAAACATCCCGAAAAATACTCATATTTCAAATATTAAACATCAAACTCGAAGCAAAATAATATCAAACATATTTGCATTTTAAAACAATGAAAGTTATGCGGATCGTCCTCTTGCCGTGTGATCCAAGCTCAATGCGTTGTTTGGGCGCCATTTTTATTAAAATTCTTTCGCTGAGACGAGTCGTTTTCATACAGCCAGGCTTTTGTCATTTACATGTGATTACTGGTGCCTGAATGTCTATATATGTATATGTATGCAGACTATGCATTCACTAAGTACAGTTTGCTAAAATTAAGAACTATATTAAATTAAGAACTAAATATAGATGTTTGAACGTCTATATCTAAGGTTGTATTGTGTCTAATTTCTATCATTATGTTTACGTGACATAATGAATTATTAAGGTTATATGGCAACTCTTGAAAGTGGGTAGTGGCCGTAAGCGTTGGTAACGTTGAACAGACAGTTTTTAATAACTAATTTTGGTGAGAATTTAGTAATTTTAGGTGTAAGAAAGACATTATTTGAAAAACATATTTATATACTTGAAGGAAAGTAGAAGATGTATGTCTTCTCTACATAGCATAAAACAAAGTCGCTTCTGGCCATCTGTCCCTCTATAGGTACGCTTAGATCTTTTAAACTATGCAACGGATCTTAATGCGGTTTTCACCAATAGACGAAGTGATTCATAAGCAAGGTTTAGGTGTATAATTTTCTTAAGGTTTTGTTTAAAATAACTGAAATATGAGAATGACTGTAGAAGATGTCGGCAAAAATCAATATATGCTCTGCTACTCGTGCGAAGGCCCGGCGGGTTGCTAGTTGTTTATAAAACGAAAACAGAAAATCCATGAAAACTAACATACAAAATTTTTCAAGTTAGTTTAATGGAATTTCTCAATAACGGAGTAAATAATACGCAAACAAAAATTTGTTTGATTTAAAATATTTAACTTTACATTGTACCCGCTTTTATGAGAACCGGAGGTGATAATACCTAGAATAATGACCAGACCACCAAGCGATCTCTAGTTCAAACAATTCTATATTAGTATTGTTAAATATAAGAAACAAAAATGATAATAATAATAATAACTCCACACATCTCACACACTGCCGTCTGATCTCAAACTAGGCAGAGCCTGTACTATGGTAACCAGACTGCTGATAAACATACTTATATATTTCTAAATACATACATACTATAGATAAATTACACCCAGACACAGAACAAATTATCGTGCTCATCACACAATTATTTGTCTTGGGTGGGAATCGAACCCACGACCTCTGGCTTAGTAGTCAGGGTCACTAACCACTAGACCAACAGGCCAGTCAAATAGAACAACATTCGTGACGGAAAATACATATGACAGAGACGAAGAAATCATTGTCAAAGAATATACATCTAAATAACTCTAAACTCTCTACCAAATTGTATTACCTCAAGAGTAAGTCACATTTCCGTGAACTTTGAACTCCAATAAAATTGATAGATCCTAAATTGGTCGCCATCTTGTTGAGTGTCGATGTCCCACGGTTCCTCACAATTTATTGCGATGAAATGTAACTGTATTGATACCGGCGGTGATGTTGAATTGTAATATCAATTTTTATTTATTGAAACATTTATTATTTTTATGAGCAAGATTCATTTTAAAATCATTGGAACCGGTGAAATATTTTATATTATATTCCTTGAAACACCTCACACACGGCCGTGCAATTACAAACTAGGCACAGCCTGTACTATGGTAACCAGACTGCTAATAAACATACTTATATATTTCTAAATATATACATATCATAGATAAATTACACCCAGACACAGAACAAAAGATCATGCTCATCACACAATTATTTGTCTTGAGTGACAATCGAACCCACGACCTAGCCCAGCAGTCAGGATCACTAACCACTAGACCAACAGGCCCGTCAATTTCTCCCTGTGGTTTTAACAGTGTTACTTTTATATTATTAACATTTGTGTTATTTATGTTTATCAGCAGTCTGGTACCATGGTACAGACTCTGCCTAGATTTTATTAGATGTGTGGGGTATAAGAAAATCATGGATCTGGACCCTTAAAAGCTTATTAGTAGGTACACTAGCCGTTCCCTAAGTTTATGGTCACTGGTCTCACTCCTAAAAGTCGTAGCGTGATGTTACATAGTCATAGTCATAATTTTATCGTGGGAGTGCCATGCTTCGGCACGTATGGGCCGACTCGACCGGAGTGATACCATGGCCTTACAGAAAACCGGCAGTGAAGCAAAGATTGCATTGTTTTCGCCGCGTGAGTGAAGTTACCGGAGACCCTTCCCTCCCCCTCCCCTCTTCCACCTTTCCATTTCCTTCCCTTCCTACCTGCACCTTTCAATATACAATCAATTTTCCCATCTTCAATTCCCAAAGTGCCCACTTGACGCCAATAAGCTTGCCTATTATTACGTAAGTGGGACGAAATAATAGTTGAAAAAATATGGGTGTTTAATACTCTCTGCCTAACTCTTCGGGGATACAGGCGTGAATGTATGTATGTGTACAAGTATTGGTACTGAATGGAAATCGAACTAGCAACCCGCCCCGGCTTCGTACGGGTAGCAGAGATATCTTCAACAATCATCAACATATTTCAATCAATTTCTATCTTATACACTTAAACCTTCCTCATGAATCACTCTGTCTATTAGTGAAAACCGCATGAAAATCCGTTCACAGTAGTTTTTCAGTTTATCGCGATCAGACAGATAGACGCGGTGGGGGACTTTGTTTTATAATATGTAGTAATCTAAATAATAATACCTTTTGGCAGTTCCCAATGAGATCAATTGAAGTTATACTCGATAATCAGTTTGCCGATTTTCAACATGTAACTCATTTCGCTTTGTATTCCCATAACATTTTTAAAAAACAGTCTTTATTTAAAAACATGCTATACCTCGCCTCATTTACTTCGACATTTTAAAATGACATACTTAAAGAAAAAGACCAGATAACGACAAAAGTAAATTACTATGAGGCCCCTTGGAGTTGAAAAAAATATTCATTCAGACGCTTTCACGGATAACCCAGTTCCACAGAAGTGCATACACTCACACACGCCACGTAGGATTGCCAACTGGAAAACGAGAAATTTCAAATAAATTATTGCGAACAAAATGCTTTACTTAATTCGAATATTTAAACTTGATTTTCAAGACTTCAAAACTTCAAGAAAAGAGCGTGCTCCCACCTTAAAGGCCGGCAACGCACTTGTTACTCTTTTGTTGCAGGTTTCAATGGGCGATGGTAGTCACTTACCATCAGGTGACCCGTCTACTCGTTTTCCCCTAGACCATAAAAAAAAATTATGTGTATGTGTGTGTGTGGTGTATGGTATTTTCGTAATTCCACTCACTGTCACACACATTCCACATATTTTTTAGGACAAATTCCGCTCATATAAATTTCTTATATTACTAATACACAAGAATACGGCTCGCCTAATGGAAAGCGGCCACCATAGCCTGTGGGCATTTACAACACCAGGGCTGTCGCGTGCAAGTTGCCGACCCTGTGATTATATTTTTATGTTAGCCCATATTCAATTTTAAAAACGATTTCCTATTTTGTTTTCAAATTAAGTTTTAAAAAAAAAACTTTGAAATAGGAATGAATTTATGTCGTCAACTCGCGATAGACAACCCTAGTCTTGTCAGTCTTTATACTTCTAATTTTCAGTTCAATTCAAACAGCTACTGAACATAGGCCTCTCTAATGTATAAAATGCACACCAAAGAAAACTCCTACCAAATCTAAAAAATGAAATCGGTATCCTTTATATTAAAGAGTTTTCCGAAAATATTAACGGTTGACAACCCTAAGTTGTTGTACGGTAGAACGCAGCGCACTCGTGTGTCGAGCCTCGCCAAAGGTTTATTTACATTTGGTCTCGTTAGCTCCGGTTTTCTCAAACTTTACGTATGAGCGTCAAAGCGGAAATGACAAGCGGATTTGGGGTCGCTTGACAAAGGTATGCACGATGTGAATCATGTCAAGCGTGTGTGGTTAGATTGACAAAAAAAAATACGAAAAAACGTATGTGATATACGTTATAATTTAAATATTAATACGTGAGGCGAATTCTTTGTACGTATTTTTTAAGTAAACGCGCAAAGGAAACGGAGTTGAAGTGAAGTTGGAATAGTTAAAGTTTATATGTAATGTAATGTTTATGAAATAAAACAAGACATTATTAGACATTAAGACACAAAACAAATAAGAGTAAACAAAACGAATTAATAGTATATTTAAAAACGAAATAAAAATACTTATTTAAACGAAAACTAAAAGATTGTTTTTATTACATTTGCAAATGGCGCTACACGGCTGCAAAATCAGTATTACTATGTAAAGATTGTTACGATTCCCCATACATTAAAATCTGTTCAAGTATTTAGAAGTTATGATGGAATAAAGAAACTTACATACATAAAGATAAAAACGGATTTCTGTGGATCGCGATAGAAGTCTACGTTTAACCGTAGTAAGGCAGCACTCGTATTAATCGGGCAGCAGAAAACTGCTGTGCCTTCTCAAGTTTAGCAAGGTACAGGTGACCTTGACCTGCTCGAACTATCACTCACACTGCCCAATCTATCCGTATAAACAATATCCCTTTCTTCCCAATACTTTCCCATCTTGGCCACCTTTTCCTTTCCATATACTCACAATTTCCCAAACTGTAATAAACAAAATATAGGGGTTTAATAAGCCTCTGCCTACCCCTTCGCGAATACAGGTGCTAGTGTATGTTCTATGTCAACAAATATGCTTAGTGTCTACGTAAACTTCTCGTAGCGCGGTGCTACGGTATTCGTAGATTCGTAGCACGCTTCCGAAGTTAAGGTTCCGACTTTGTGATCGGTGTATGTACGTGCAGGCAATACTTAATTAATGAAATTGTTTTAGTATTTGTTGTTAGCTAGTAATTGACCACATAGTTAACTATTACATCATACAACAGAATTTAATAGAATGAAGAGGTATAGAAAAAAACTGGCAGTGATTTTTATCAATCTAATGATGATTTGACTACGGTAACTTATGACGTATATACTATACTCAATTCCATATTTACATATATTGTAATATATATATATATTTAAATGCATCCTTTGTCCCTTCAGGTACCTGTACTATTATGTATACTGTGTCTCAGCCGGTCGGATCAGCCGTTTAGTTAGTAGAACCTAGAGACGGACATAATTACAGGCCAAGATATAAGTCTCCATTTTTAACCGACTTCAAAAAGGGAGGAGGTTCTCAATTAGACTGTATGTTTTTTTTTTGTTTGTTACCTCAGAACTTTCGACTGGGTGAACCGATTTTGATGATTATTTTTTATTTGAAAGCTGGTGCTTCCCGTGTGGTCCCATTTCAATTTGGTCCAGTTCTGACAATGGAATGAGAAAACCATATATAAGTCTTTCATGGAATAGTTTTTTTTTGTTGAAGTCGGATTTTTTTTTTAAGAATTATTGACAGTCAGGTCCAAATGTTTTTTTCGATTTAACCTGACAGTCAAATACCATGTTCTACGTATCAAAAAACTCCAAGCATACCTTCATAGATATGAAAAAAGTTTTAACTATAGTAAAACTTTGAGTACCATTAAGTAGAAATGTCTAGCAATTCAGAATTCATGACAGGACGATAACTCATAACGAACATTTATTCGACAATCGAATAAAATCCCACTTAACAATTCAAATATCATAATTTATTCGAAGTTGCAACATTTGTTATAGCAGTTTGGAGGGAAGTTATGCCAACTAATGACTTTGAGGGAATAGAGAATTATTATATTCTTCCAGATAGTAAATTGAGCGTCTACTATTTGTTCGAAGCAATTTAAAATCTCGATAGCCATTTGTTTTATCAGAATATTGATATTAAAAAGTATCGTGAATGTTTTATTGTTTTATTTGTTTAAACTGGATCTCAAAAGCAGAGGACAGACAGACCTGGAGCAAAATGTAGGAGGCCTTCACCCGTTGAGGGTCCATATTGAATATTTCATAGTATTAAACCTTTTAAATCGATTCAAAAATTTAATTTATTTATTTATTTTTATAGAAATTGAATATAAGATAATATCATGAATTTATTAAAAAAAATGTATAATATAGCAAAATATGTTTCGCATGAAATGAGACATTATTATATGATTAGATTACAATTAAATTATAATGTTTAATAATAATTTTTTTTTCACGATAAAAACTTATTTATCTAATGAGTACTCTTTCTAAAACAAAAAGATTTTTTCGAATCCGACTGGTAGTTTCAGAGAATAGCGTGTTCAAACGAACAAACAATCAAACAAAAACCTTTCAGCTTTATTATGTTAGTATAGATTACTTCACCAACACTAAACATTTACTGTAAACCAGCAGTTCCCGCTCGGTTTCGCTTTTGCGCGGAACCCTAATTCTTTTTCCAAAACAAAAGTAGCCTAAGTTACTCCTTATAACACCAGCTATTTGCCTGTGAAAGCCCCATGGAAATCGGTCCACCCGTTCCGGAGATTAGCCGGGACAAACAGACAGACAAACTGACAAAAAATTTAAAAACTGATTTTTAGGCATAGGTATCGTGCAAATAACTGCATGAGCTAAACAAACTATTATTTTGACATTACAAACAGACACTTCAATTTTATTTATTTGTATGATTATTTTCTAGTAAACAAGCACTCCAAATAAAAAAAAAACTGTAGATATTTCAATGTAAATGACTATATTATCCTGCTGAACGAACAGCTGTTACGGATATAAATAAAAATACAACAGTAAAACCGAACACGGTTTCCTGGAAAATAATTTTCAGTTTTCAATTTACATTTTATTTAATACTAGCAGCGCCCCGCGGTTTCACCCGCGTAAGTCCCGATCCCGTGGGAATATCGGGATAAAAAGTAGCCTATGCGTTAATCCAGGTCTCCAGCTATCTACATACCAAGTTTCATCGCACTCGGTTCAACACTCGGTTGAAAGAATAACAAATATCCATCCATACCTTTACATTTATAATATTAGTGGGATATCTTTCACTGGCGACCCGCCCGGCTTCGCACGGGTGCAGTGTAGACACTAATGTGGTGAACAATTATCGTCATATAATTATACAAATTAAAACAAAGTAATATGAAACTATACGTATGTACTTTCCTCTTGAATCGCTCTATCTATTGGTGATAACCGAATTAAAAGCCGTTGCGTAGTTTAAATAAAAGAGCTAAGTGTACTAAGCTGAAGCGACTTTGTTTGATAGTATGTAGGTTACCTTTTCCGCGCTCAGAGTCAGTTGTCAGGTGCGCTGTCAATAAATACGCATTTGCGTAACAATGCGTAACAAACGAGCAGACGGGTCACCTCATGGTAAGTGACGACTTTCGCCCATGGACACCTGCAACTCAAGAGTCACAAGTGCGTTGCCGGCCTTTGAGGTGGGAGTACGTCCAGAAAATTACTGTTTCCGAGTTCTCCGAATTCAAAGGCTTTACAGAATATAGCTTCTAATTACAACATATTTGAAGACCGTCTCTGATTTAGGTCATCTCAATAAAATTACTGAATTACGACAATAAATTATTTTCTATTGAAATAAAATTCCCATCCAAAGGAACCTACAAAAGAAACAATGTGTAAATCCTTATTCTTTTATTGTGTTATGCGATATCAATTCTTTCCACATTTTATATTAAATTCCGATCATTCGATACAGAGCGATATATAAAAGTAATGATAAAAATGCTCTCCACTTCGTAGGAATCTATGCATTTGGTTTTAGATTCCACGATCCCTCCGAGAGGGTCGTATCGTCCATTAGAACACGTCAATACGATGTGCTAACTTTTTCAAGTGAAAACTTCTTGCCTAACGTGCCTAATTGTGGAAAAAGTAAGCATTTATAGATTCACTAGAGGGCGCTAATCTAAACATTGAGTTCTGTCAGCTCCTTATTAATTAATGTCACCAACCTGCTAATGAAGCGTTTTAAGTTCGTCGTTTCGTTTAAGTTTTCACTTCTGTCGGCAGTCCCATGACTCCCTATTTTTTTTTAAGTGAAAACTTCTTTAGGCACGTTGGGCACTTTTGCTATGAGGAAAAAGCACTCAAGTCGCGTGACCGTCACGCTTAGGTGATAGATGTGTCAGTTATGTTTTCACTTTTGGCGTGCAGCCCTACGACAGAATATTCCTATGTCGCAGGGGCTTCACAAACATTCAAACAACGGACACAAAGAACACGCAGACTCAGGACAACTATTTGTGGATTACACAAATTTTTGTCCCGTGTGGGATTTGAATCCACAACACTCGGCGCGGCATGTGGGGAGGTGACCACTGAAACCATTGCGGCATCCGTGCAGTCTCACTAACTCATTGTAATTGTTCAGGATTTGGTATTTTTTTTATAAAATATACAAATTTCAAATGATTTACTTCGTTGTCTGAGATCGTACATTCAAAATTTAACATAACATAAATTTGTCTAATACTATCAACCCGCCCTGGCTTTGCACCGGTAGCAGAGACATTTTCAACAATCATCAACATATTTCAATCAATTTACACAAAATCTTAACAAATTATACACCTAAACCTTCCTCATGAATCACTCTGTCTATTAGTAAAAACCGCATGAAAATCCGTTCAATAGTTTTTCAGTTTATCGCGAACAGACAGACAGACAGACGCGGCGGGGGACTTTGTTTTATAATATGTAATGAAATAAATGTTTGCCAAAAAGTAGAATAGTAAAATACAAAAACACCTGAATTTGCCAATACAATACTTGCCCCAGTAGATTTAGATATTTTAGAGTTTAAATATTTTTTAACCCCCGACGCAAAAACGACGGGGTGTTATAAGTTTGACGTGTCTGTGTGTGTGTGTGTCTATCTGTGGCATCGTAGCTCCCGAACGGATGAACCGATTTTGTTTTTTTGTTTGAAAATTGAATTAGTCGGGAGTATTCTTAGCTATGTTTAATGAAAATCGGTCCAAGATGGCCGCTGCCACAAAATGGCGGATTACGTATTTATTCACAACTCCCTCAATATGGGTATCAAATGAAAGGGCTTGACTAGTAGAACACTGTACACTATGTTAATTTCAAATCCAAGATGGTAACTATTTTTATTATTTTGTGTCGAGGGTTTTTAATTTTTTTAATTTTTAATTTATAGTTATGTTGATAATGATACTGTTAGAGGTTTTTTCATGAATAGACCTCAAACAATAGAAGCACGACGTTTTACACTCTCTTGTTACTGCACGAAAGTAAGAGAGAGAGATTGGCGCAGTAGTTTCTGATTGTTAATAACACAGTCTTCATTTTCTTAAGAACGTTTCAGTTGTCTAGAGTACTCTTAAGAGAAGTAGTCAGCATCCGCGAATAAATCTATGACATCGAAGAGAACTGTTTCTAATGAAATTGTATGTGCTGATGCCAGTATGGTGTGTACTGTAAATTGTTTACCGGATACCGGTGGTTTTAGAAAAATGAACGACAGTCCAACCCGGTAGAAAAATGTTTATTATGAAACGGTTACAATATTACAAATGTAACATGAATATTTTAGTGTCGTTATTGAGAACGGGTCAACCGAGAGTGTCGTTCCTGTTTCCCCACCCATCATATCTGTTGAAGCTCGTAGCCTTAACAGTTCTCTTAATTTGTACCATGTGGCTTCGGTGAGATTCACATGTGAGAAAACCTTTAATAACTATGACTACTATGATTGTCATTAACAGAAGTTATTATTCTTATAGTAAATTTTTTTCCGCAGGTATGTAACACACTAAAAAACTAAGAAACAAAGCCACATTCGCATTTCTGATATTAGTTTTGTTACTAAATCATTGGGTTCCCAGTGGCTTCCTTCTTAGAGTATACCCGGATCCCCTGCAATGGACCCTTGTGACGGAAAACCATGTGGTTTTAGTCGGTTCGATTTCGACATACCACTCCACCGTTAGCTCTGGTGAAGTGATGATCCGTGGGGGTTTCCACACGGGTCCACGTCCACGGTACCACGGGGATTTCCAAAAAGTATATTAAATAATTATCAGTAACAATGGGTCTCTCTTTGTCGTGTATTGTAAAAGCACAACAAAATAAATGGTGCTTTTTCCGCAGGCAACTGACCTTTAATAAACACGGGTCACGGAAATCTATTGATATTTCACTGGCCTTAGAGGTATTACAGAATGAATGAAAATATTGTTTTTATTTATTATAGATATACGGTTGTACAATATACAGGTGTGAAGATACGGGTGTGTGGTTGAGTGATGCTCGATTAGTTTTGGGCCGGACAGGGACCCTTAGTCAAGGGTGAAGCGACCTGTTGCGTTGATGTCAGATGCCACGCTCAATTCTCTCTAAACACACGTGATTACAATTGAATATCTAAACTATTTATACTAATAATAAAGCTGAATAAATTAGTTTTTTAGTTGACCGCGAAAGTGCGAAAACGGCATTTTTTTAATAAATATATGAATACAACTCACAGAAGTTTTAATTATAATACTAGACTAGCCTTTTCCTGCGGTTTCGCTCGCGACAAAGTTATTTTTCTATCCTTCGGGAACAATAAGTACTTTTTTTTTGGGTGACAGGAAAGGGTACCTTTGTCCTTTTGTATTTGCGTATACAATTTCATGATAAACGGCCGAGTAGTTAGGACGTGAAAACGTAATAAACATATAAAGAAACAAACAAGCTTACTTTCTCAATAATAATATTATCTAGTTAGGATGAGTTTTGGTGTATTTTATTGCAAAAAAAAACTGATCAAAATGTCGGCTGTAAAAAGAAGTGGTTGGTGTGTGACACGATGAAAAGAAAACCTTTGGCAGCATGTTGTCACTATATGATGTAGCGTTGGTGAAATAGTGTTTGGCAAAAATAAACTTAGGCCTTGATGCCTGTTGCGTTGTGAATTGTAAAAACAATGGCAGAAACAGTTACTGCATATTTTACGAATTTCCACAAAATAGTTGCAAACAAAACACCAATATAAAATGAAGAATTGTTATATGGAAACGAAAAATAGAGACACATTTATCTAAACTCGACATTATAAATACAAATGTTATTTTGTTTGTTACACTTTCACTGCTTAACCGCTTAACCGATTATCGTGTAATTTTGCATACACGTAGTCAAGAGTACATTAAAGAACATAGGGTAGAAAAAAATACTATCCCCAAAATTGGAAAATTAATTTCAATAAACAAACGTAAACATGAACACCTACATATGAAAATAATTGGTTTCCTCAATCGAAATAAAGATATATACATATATTAATGTTACAATGAACGATACAATTCTCAGTAGCAAGTACTGATATCTATGTCTAATTTTCAATAGGCTTCCTACTACGATGCTTTCGATTCCGACATACCACTTTACCGTTAGCTCCGGTGAGGTGATGACCCGTGGGGGTTTCCACACGATAAAAAAAAAAAAAAGGCTTCCTACTACGTGAAAGTAGTAAAATTACGGGTGAAATGTAAATTAATGTGAGTGTTTAAATATCTATATACTACTCTGTCAAGAAAGTCCCAGGAAAAGTCAATAAAAACACAAAATAATAACTATTCGTCCAAATTTAATGTATCGCCTTCAAAGTAGGCCCCTTCAGAAATAATCCCACTCCTACAACGAGCATTTAGCTTAACTGGAGCAGTTAACATTTCGAGGAAGTACGGTAAGATATTAATATCCTTAAAATTTGCTGTTTCAAATATCATTAAAATCCGTTAGAGGGGTCGAATTTCCCAACAGCAGCCAGTTCGAGCTACATTGCTCACTTCTCAATCCACCCGTCTATGCAATATCGCTTTCTTTCCATTTGCCTTCTTCTCTTATCCACAGTATACTCCCAATTCTCATAACATTTATTCCCAATTCCGGGTGACAAAAATAGGCTTGCCCCTATTACGTGAGCACCAAATTATAATTGGCAGCACATGCGTGTTTAATGTAAATTACATTGCATTGAAAGAGGCAGGAATGAGATGTTTATAGGTCTAGTGATTACACTGAAACATCACTAAGAAGAAATGTAGTCGTTTTTCAATAAAAATAATTAAATCCAAGAGACGCATTAACAAAGTAAGACTTACTGTCTCTCTACTGCGACTCATCTGGATAATTAAATAAACGTGTGTCCGGTTCAACTGAAGTAATTCCGTTACATTTGTACTTAATTATTTAATTTATAGAAGTTCAGTAAGTAACTTTGTCCTCTTTACGTGACAATACATTTTGATTTCTTTTTTTTCTATTATATTTATCAAAAAAACAAACGGCGGTATTTATGTAAACGTTGTGCTATTGGTTCTTGAACACGGATAATAATACTTAAAATACAAATACATATGAAATATATTGAAAATACAAATACATATGAAACATATTAAAAATACAAATACATATGAAACATAGACTCAAAGCGACACAGGCATGAATACAAATATTTGTACTGGACGGGAGTCGAGCAGAGGATAAAAAGGTACTGAACTATTTTGTCTTTACTTAGTACTTCTTTGTTTTAGTTCTTCGATGATATACTAATACATCATAAATAATGATGTATTATTAATATTAGCCAAAATAGTGACCTACCTTTACTAAATTTATCAAGAAATGTTTTTCCTGCAGAATTGAGTTAAATGTCTTTACCTACATGTAGAGTTCTACCGCTTGTATAATGGGTTGTGCTATGAGCAACTGTTTGACATGATGCCCACGGCTGAATTCTACCACCGCACCGTTTACCACCGGCAGGGCATTTATCCTTACACCTTGAAAATTAAATTGTCACGAACGGTACGGTTCCAGAGGAGTTTCGAAGTTTTCTGCCGAAGTTTTCCCGAGGGACTACTATATGGTGTTCTTTAAGAAATGAATGTATTGGTTTTTGAAGGGTTGGCAACGCGCATGCGAGTCCTCTGGTATTGTAAGCATCCATAGGCTACGGTAACCGCTTACCATCAGGGCGGCCGTATGCTTGTTGCCGTTGCCACCAACATAGTATAAAAAAGAGAGGTGATTCCTTTTTTCTTGTAGAAAGGGGACTCATACTTGCCTATTGAAAAAAATATTTCTGACAATAAAATAATGTTTTGTCTTGAAATTTTATGAGCTCATACTTTAACGCCTCGCTGTCCTGAGGTGTCCCGTGTTATAAATTTACAATTTGAAACGATGAGGTCCTATATTCTATTCCGGGTCGGATAAAATTGTATTGGGATTTCTACTAAGAAGTTCGTATAAGTACCAGAAAGTTTGGAAACACGCCTTAAGTGGGGCTCCAAATGCATCTACCTAAATAACAGTGGAATTTATATCTGCCTACCTCTATATGGATGTACAAGCATATACAAGGAAGCGGCGGTAGCGTAATAACTAAGGCGTCGGACTTGCGATCAAGTGGTTGCGGGTTCGAACCCCACTCAGTGCACTACCGTCGTGAACCCACTCCTAACACAAGCGTTAAACTTAGCTGGAGGGGTTAACGAGATTACTAGTAATGTGTGACCCACGTTTGTAGTAATCTTTTCTTAAAAAAATAAAATAAAAGCCCAAGTATATAGACTTAAAACTTTGAACACTTCTAAGAACAGCCAACAAGTGGTTGAAAAACTTCAGATATTCTCCCTAAATAAAACATTTGTAGTCTAATCAAAAGCATTCGTGTGAAAGCCCCAAAAATTTACCATAAAATATCACATAACAAAACGCTCTGTGTCGTACATGTTTGGTTAGCTTCGGTGGGGAACAAATTTTTGCATCACCCTTCTCTCATTTCCGGCGCTTGTTGAACTAGACACAAAAATACATACATTCAGAAGAAAATATTGTGGAATGGAAATATGTATGTATTATGATTTCCATGTTTTATGTTGGATGTTTTCTTTTGTGGATTTTGTTTACGCCTTTTGTAATGTAAGAAAATGTCTTTATTCTATGACAACAAAAACACACAGAACAGTAAATTTACTGTTCTGTGTTCTGTGGGTTTTGTAGTTAAGGCGTGAAATCGTAACAAACCAACAAACAAACTCACATTACCATTGATAACATTAGTTACTACAGCCGCGCAACTTCGTAAGTGTTTATAAATTTTCCCCGTTTTTGCAACATGTTTTATTGATGCTCCGTTCTTATTTGTCGTAGCGTGATGTTACATAGCCTATAGCCTTCCTCGATAAATGGGCTATCCAACACTAAAATAATTTTTCAATTCAAACCAATATTTCTGGAGATTAGCGCGTTCAACCAAACAAACAAACTCTTTAGCTTTTATCACTGCATATCACTACATATTATAAAAAAAAGTAACCCCGCCGCGTCTGTCTATCTGTCTGTTCGCGATAAATTGAAAATCTACTGAACGGATTTTCATGCGGTTTTCAGTAATAGACAGAGTGATTAATGAGGAAGGTTTAAGTGTATAATTTGTACCCGTGCGAAGCCGGGGCGGGTTGCTAGTAGATTATATTAAACAAAATTCCGTGAGATACTGACTCATAGACAACGTTAATTTACTATCAACATAGATCACACATTACTGCTATATTCTTGTCATTCTTACTTTCAATCGGAAACGTACAGTGACAGTGCAATATGTTTGATCCCGCACCTCCTTGATCGCAAGGCCGACGCATCAGTCGTTACGCTACGTACACAACATGCAACAATATGTAAATTATGTTTACAAAACCTGCTCTGCCAACAAAAACAGTTTTCAGTTTAACCCTTCGGTGTTCTGAAATAAACAAAACAAACTAATCTAAAAGACCGTTAGCACCGGCTGGTTGTGGTAAACGGTTATTAACCGTCCCGCGCCGGAACCGGGCCTGGGGGACCGGACAAATTGCAGGTAGGTAGGTACAACGCGAAAATGTAGTGGCACCATAAAAACGTTACAATCTACTATTTTTAGACAATTGCCTAAAATAGAAGTGAAATGTTTTCAAGTTTCATGTATGTCTATGGATGTATAGGTTTGTGATTTTATTTATTTCACCATAACTTCTAAATGCATAAAATGATTTGGATGTATCGTCAGAATTGTTACACGTGACGTGACACTAACTATACAGGACTACAAAATAAAAAACATGTTCGATTTAAAATCTATAACTTTACACGTTCTACCTGCTTTTGTGAGAAACGGAGACAAAAATACCTCAAAATTCGAACGGGCATGACTTGTAAATGGATAGTTTAAAAAAAAAATCTTTTTGTAACTGCATGCTAGAGTCATGCCGTTTCAGTGATTTAAATAAGTGTTCTTTTTTCAAATACACCCGGTATATTTTTTTAAAAATAAAAAATAATTACGGCGGCTGTATGGCGAGTAATTCATTTTTTGACAGGACAGTTGTTTTTTTTTATTAGTAACTTATGGGATTGATGAATGAATTACACAAATGTTTTTATTTTGTTGACGACCTCTGCGTTTGATTGCAACGACTGAGGGCGCGGTTTCCATTCCCGCTCTGGGCTAATATTTTTATGCATGAATGTTGGCATTGTTTTTTTTTTTTTTTTTTTTTTTTTTTTTATTTGGGTCAACAAACAATTGTACAAAGTGCTTAATGTAAACTTATGGTACTAATAGATAAGTTTTAGGCAAATGTACAACCAACATCGTTGTCCACTACAGAACATTAAGTATTACAGAGTACATTTGATATGTGATAACTACATATGTGATACATTTAATTTTATAAAAACCATGTTACAAAATTGGTTGAAGACAAGAAGGTAATCATGAGTCAGCAGCTATAGCATTTAATTACTCTTGTCTCTCAAAGATCTCTGTTAGCATCTCAACCACGCATACCTTAAACTGTGCAGGTGATAGCATAAATAGGTCGATGTTTGTGAAATAATCGTTATAAAGTTTCATAATGCGGCGCAGGGGGGCTCGTTCACCCGCATTTGTTCTGCACATTCTGGGTGCAAACAGGCCACCAGGATGCGCAGTGCGCATATGTGATCTGCTAGGAATTCTAAAGTATATTTGATTTATTAGGTTGTTACAGTCAAATTTGTTACGACAAATGTTATATAATGTTGATAAATCCATCGACCATCTTCGCATTTTAGAAGAAGAAGATTTTTTGCGGTAACATCTATAGTTTACTGAACGGAGATATTTACGCTGTACTAATTCTAGTTGATCAATATATTTGGCGTAATGAGGATTCCACACAACAGTTGCATACTCGAGTTGTGATCTAATCAATGACTTGTAAAGGAGTATATAAGAACCTGGTTTTTTAAGAGGTTTGCATGTGCGCATCACAAATCCATACATTTGAAAGGCTTTGTTGACTATACGATCAATATGTACATCAAGATGCAGTTTTGAGTCCAGGTATATTCCAAGGTCTCTAATCAGCGATACATTTTCCAGTGCATTATTACAGAGGAAATAGGTTTTGTGAAATGTATTAATCTTTTTAGTGAATGTTATTGATTTACATTTATTAATGCTTAGATGGAGTTTGTTATCTGTACAGTAATTAGTGAGGCGATCAAGGTCTTCTTGCAATTTATCGCAGTCACTATGAGACTGTATATTTCGAAAAATTTTTAAATCGTCTGCATATAAAAGATAATGTGAGTGTACAAAGCACTGTCCAATGTCGTTAATAAATAAGATAAAGAGCAAAGGACCTAGAATAGAACCCTGAACTACACCTGAACCGACCCGCATCTCATTAGAGCAAAAACCATTTAGGGCAACTCTTTGAGTTCTATTAACGATATAGGAATGAAACCAGCGCAACAAATTACCACGTATGCCGTTAAATGCTATTTTTTTTAGCAGTATCGAGTGATCCACCTTATCAAAGGCCTTGCAGAAGTCGGTGTAAACGGAGTCCACCTGCAGCCGATTGTCCATACTTTCAAATAAATAGTTGGTATAAAGTAGCAAGTTGGTCACAGTAGATCGACCCTTCACAAAACCATGCTGCTCAGGAATAATAGCTCGGTGTAGACGTGGGTAAATCACTTGGTGTATTATGCGTTCGAGTATTTTTGCTATCGTAGAAAGCAAGGATATGGGACGGTAGTTAGTAACGTCTGATTTGCAACCGTTTTTATATACAGGTGTTACGTTAGCAGATTTCCAGACCTGCGGCATGATGCCACTTTTAAGACTATTGTTATATAACAGAGATAATGGCAAACTAATTGTGTCGGCAGTATGTTTTAAGAATAAAGGGGGTATTGCGTCAGGACCTGCCCCTTTACTTATATCCAAAGACTGAAGTTGTTTTACTACCATATCTCTAGTTATGTGAATGTCAGATATTATTGTCTCTTTATTCTGACACGAGGGCAAAGTGTCCACATTTAAGTTTTCAGGGTCACTTTTTTCGTAAACTGAGCTAAAAAAGTCTGAAAATAGGTTGCAAATCTCATACGGGTTGTCGGACTTTTTATTGTTAAATCTAATTTCACTAGGGACCTTATTATTATTTTTGTGATTATTAATAAATGACCAGAAAACCCTAACGTCCTTCCTCAAACCTTCCTCTATTGAATCAATGTACTTCCTATAACATTCGGAACATACGGACTTAAATCTATCGCGCAAGAGTGAGAATACTTCATAATCTGAAACGTTCTTATACTTTTTCCATTTAACCCAGGCTTTTTGTTTATTTTTAAATATGTGAATAAGAGGCCGAGAAAACCATATGGGGTACTTTTTACTTTTAGCAGGGCGACAGGGTACATATGCTTTAATAACGTCATAAATCTTTTCGTAAAAAATTGTAGTGGCTTCTTCTACTGACACCTCTTTAAGAATATTGTTCCAGTCGACACCACAAATACTATCGTTTATTTTTTGATAATCACCCTCGAAGAATCGATATCTCATATCCGAACTGTTCGACATAGGTTTATAACGCAAATTGAAATTAAGGGTAACACAAAATGGTGGATGTAGATTGTCTACCGGTATCAAAGAGTTATTGGGCGGCTCGCAAATGCAATCGTCACTATTCGTTATAAAGAAATCCAATATTCGATTCATACTATTAAAATTAACATTATACTGTTTACAATTAGTTAAAGATAAAAAATTTGAAAGATATGAATCAGAATTGTTACAGCTAGTTGTAGGTTCGGGAATAAAACCCAATGAACCACAATCTTGCCACTGTATATGAGGCATATTAAAATCCCCAACAATGTACACTTTGTCTACGTTGTGCGTCATGACCTCATGCTGTACTGCGTCGAGGAATGTTCTATAAGTCACAAAAGGCTGGTTGGGCGGTATGTACACACCGAAAATAACATGGTACTTACCTGCGATGTCCGAGTCAACTTTGAGAAAGACATAATCAATCCCAGCCGATAAATTTGTGATGTCGCCACTAGAAGTATGTGAGGGGTTCGGTTGCAAGTTGTTCTGGGTGTGTCTATGTAATACATACATATTTACAAACAAGAGTATCTAAACTATCTGAGTACGTACAATGTAAATAAATCCGTGTTCAAGAACCCATAAAACAAGCTCTACCTAGTCTGGGTCTAGATAGCGATGTGTAAAAGGCCCAGAATATTTAAATATAACTTTATTTTTCATAAATATGGTTACGTTATCTTAAAACTTTCGTTGCCACTCCCTAACGAAGTTCAGCCCTAAACTAGCTAAACAGCCAATATAAAGCCCTAAACTAGGTAAACAGCCAATAAAACGCCATAAACTAGCTAAACACCTAAATAAAAAACCCTAAACCAGCTAAACAGCCAATAAAAAGCCCTAAACTAGCTAAACAGCCAATAAAACGCCATAAAATAGCTAAACAGCCAATAAAACGCACTAAACTAGCTAAACACATAATAAAAACCCTAAACTAGCTAAACAGCCAATAAAAAGCCCTAAACTAGCTAAACAGCCAATAAAAAGCCCTAAACTAGCTAAACAGCCAATAAAAAGCTCTAAACTAGCTAAATAGCCAAAAAACGCCCTAAACTAACTAAACAGCCAATAAAACGCCCTAAACTAGCTAAACAGCCAAGAAAAAGAAAGCAAAATTAAAAGAAGAAAGAAGAAGAAAGAACCATTACATAAAATGTTAGTGTGAAAATTAACCTCTCTTTGTATGTAGTGCATACTATGTGTATGAGAGCGTGTGAGAGGGTATGTAAATGAAATGCTAAATTATGAATACAATTCCATGAGTACAAATACCTTAACGTACAACTGACAGTAATTTTACAGTTTCATAATATCCCATAGCCTGTAGCCACGTCATAACTGCCTTATTTCATTGGATGTTATTTAGTGGGTGAATCTGGACTCCCACATTAGGAATATTCCTGTGTCGCGGAGGGCTTTACAAACATTCAAACAACGAACACAAAGAACACCCAGATTCGGGTCAACTATTGGTGGATTACACAAATTATTGTCCCGTGTGGGATTTGAACCCACAACACTCGGCGCGGTGTAGTGGCGAGGTAACCACTTAAACCATCGCGCTATCCGTGCAGCCAATGTTAGTACACAGTAGAATCTTTGGACAAATGAAGAAAATAACAAAAAGGGTGTGTGTCTGTCTGTGGCACCATAACTCTTAAACGGGTAAACCGATTTGATTGCGGTTTTTTTTATATTTGAAAGCAGATTCAAAAAATCAGTTCAGCCGTTTCAAGTTCAATTCAGCTCTTTTGTCAACTGCGGTAGGGATTTAAATGCATAATAGGTATTTACTTTAAAACATATGTGTGACCTAATTTTATTAGGTGTTTTGTGTCGGAGGTTTTTAAATTTTTGGCTTCACGAACCCTGGTTTTTCTACGAGTTATGTTATTTTGGGGGTTAATATATTAATATTTTAATGCCTGCTAAATAAAGCGGTATTGCATTGTGAACGAGAGATCTATCTTTGTCCTTGGCG
Source organism: Euplagia quadripunctaria (assembly GCA_963859945.1). Classification (NCBI taxonomy): domain Eukaryota; kingdom Metazoa; phylum Arthropoda; class Insecta; order Lepidoptera; family Erebidae; genus Euplagia; species Euplagia quadripunctaria. Next base: position 1,332,973 of record OY982569.1, on the reverse strand, counting down.
TTCCAAGTATATTTGTCTATTTTAGCTCGTCTGTCTCCCTCTTTGCTAGGGACCGAAGTGGATTTCTTATTATATTTTTAAACTTGTTCAAATTACTACTGATTTAATTCGTGTCTGATACAGTTTTCGCCGAGTGTCATGCTCAGTGTTTCCTTGGGTCACGGATTTTGATCCTCGGTACAGGAGTCGCAGTGTGGACTGAGAGTCAAGTGGTAATGCGAATGGGATTGTCCCATGAAAAAAAACAAATCATCTAAATTACATACGATGTAATTTCGACTTATTTTAACTAGATGGTGCTAGATAGGCGTACGTTTGGCATACATATATAAATATATATATTTTATATTATAGGGGGTAAACGAGCAGACGGGTCACTTGATGGTAAGTGACTACCGTCGCCCATGGACACCTGCAACTCAAAAGTCACAAGTGCATTGCCGGCCTTTGAGATGGAAGTACGCTCTTTTCATGACGGTTTGAAGGTCGTATCGGTCCGGAAATACCGCAGGTGACAATTTGTTCCGGAGATTGGTTTGAGTGGAACCAGGACCTTGTGAACCTTTCATACCTCTAAGAGTGGCAAAGAAGCATATAAACTCTCTTGCTGGAGAGCAGACTGTAACGTAACAATAATTTACAAGCTAAATGACGAATAAATAATCTTCAAGATCTGTCCGCAAAAATCTGTAAAGCGTGGTGCTCTCAAATGTGAATTGACCGGATGCTGTGTGGACGAATACGTAGTTACGTGCTGATTGTCGCGATGTGGCTGTTATGGCTCTCAATAAGCAACGTGGCGAATATTATGGACATGGCAACATTCACACATAAACTCACGCTGCTTTTTCTCAGAATAGTGACAACAGTAAGTCATTTGCTGCTATCCTTACATACCTAATGAACCTTTCATAGAAGCCGGCGGGCTTGATCAGAAGGAAAGAGAAGGGCGGGTCAGATGTTCCTGAACTTCTTCGAAACATCTGATCAGCCCTGTTTGGTCAGTCAGGCAATTGAAAGAAATGTACATAGCTACCCAATTACTTATTTATTTATTATAACTTTATGCACATTTGGTACATTGGCGGACTTAATGCCTAAGGCATTCTCTACCAGTCAACCATTGGGTGATGCAGAGAAAAGGAGAAGCAAGTGCAATTAAAGATTGTTTTAAATAATTGTACAGTAAATGGAGTACAAATTAACATTTTTCTGTAATCTAATACATATATATATACTATATAAATACATATCATATACTTACATACGATTACAGGTTTGAGTAAGCAGTAGTAGTTGTTGGAGAGCCATGCTTCGGCATGTATGGGCCGGCTCGACCGGTGTGATACCACGGCCTCACAGAAAACCGGCAGTTCCTCCACAACCCTAGTACTAGGCGATATCGAAGTTTTGTAGTTTGACCAGGTTGTCGGACTTTTTAGGGCTGCAACTACCCGTAACGAATGCACCAATGTTTGTATGGCACTCGACCAACGGTTTAACGTGCTCTCCGAGGCACGGAGGGGTCTCAATGTGTTAGAAATGGTCACCCATCCTAGACTGACCTGGCTAGTGTTACTTAACTTTGTAATGTGCTAATCTACTCGGTTACCATTTAGCCACGAGCCCCTGGATGCATTTCATTTTTTTCAATTCGTTTATAGGTATTTAATTAGAAATGTCTCCACCAATCACCTATCTTTCATCTACCATAAAAATAAAAATTAGGTAAAGGTCAAATAAAGGCCCTTTTTTTCAAAGTCGGTTAATTAAGGGTTGTTATCTACAAAGAAATAGAGTATGAAATGGTAGAGCTTACGTTAGAAGCTTAGTGGAATGTTGGCACAATGCAGTATTAGCATTATTGTGCAACCATTGTTCAGTAGGAGATTATCTGTAGGGCTGTCACGAACGTATCATGAGTAAATATTTATTTTTGAGTATTACCTAATTTAATAAAAAAATCCATTAACATTTATACCCATAGGAAACAACCAGTAGTGATCTTCTATACACAGAATGTTTTTTTTATCACCATCCAACTTTTTCTATGCATTAGGTACCAATTCTATAAAAATGTCCTCGGATCTTTTTGTAGAGATACCGCCTCTTGCCAGATTATTTCGGTTTTGATAACACTACACAAAAATTTATGCTATATTATAAAGATAAAGAATTCATATATATTCGTATATTCTTTATTGTACACAAAAATAACAATCTTATAAGTACAGGGAGGAAAATAGCATGTAGAAAGGCAAGCTTAACCCATAGTTGAATTTTCTTCCAGCAAACCTTGGGAGTGAAGAGAGGATAGTAAAGAATAAATAGAGGCAAAGTGTGTATGTTAAAGGGAATTGAATAAACATAAAATTAAAAACCTATTTACCAAAGAATTTTTTGGTTGTTTATTTAAACGCGCTAATCTCTGCAATTTCCAGTCGAATTCGTTTTTAGGGTTCCATAACCAAAGGGTAAAACGGGGTCCTATTACTAAGACTTTGTCTGTCTGTCCGTCTATCACCAGGATGTATCTCAGGATCCGTAATAGGTAGACAGTTGAAATTTTCACAGATGATGTATTTCTGTTGCCGCTATAACAACAAATAATAACAATAAATTACAAATTAAGGGGTGCTCCCCTGCTAGAGACGTATTTTTTTTGGCATATAGTATTAAATCTTGTACGATGGTGCGGAACCCTTCATGCGCGAGTCCGACTCGCACTTGGCCGGTATTGTTTTTTTTTTTGTATTGGATAGAGTATTCATTGAAGAAGGAAGGAAAGGATAGGCTATATAACATTACGCTATGACCTTTAGGAGTGGAGCAGTGACCTGAATCTGCCGGGAACGACTAGTATCTTCATAAAATATATATTCTATGTATTTCGTTGCATCTTATTTAATAGCTATACATATATTATGCATCTACTCGTTTTAATCCGCCTTTGTAACAAACTGATGTGCAAGACGACTAAAAAATACTTTGGCAACCTTGCAACCCATGTGTTGCAATTTTGCCAATTTAAGAAAATGCCAAGATATTCCATCCGCAATGCCAACCCTGTAAAGTTATGCCAAGTTTGGCGAAGTATATTTGGCAAATATACTTCACCAAACTTGGCAGAAAAACAACACCAAACTAGTAGGCTACAATTGAAACAGGAAACTATTGTCACAACTTTTAAGAACTTGGCGAAATAACGCTTAGATCCCAAGTTTAGTTATCACTTCGAACTCTCGACAAAATTCTTAAACAAATATATTAAGTAATAATAATGACTAGAGACATCTCACACACGGCCGTCTGATCAGGTCAGAAAATAATAGTTTGTCAGACTTCTGCGGGTCATGACCTCACCGGAGTTAACTGCAATGTAGTATGTCGGATTCCGGAAAACCACATGACGTTGCTTCACGGAGTCATGTTTCCGGAGGTTTTGAAGGACTTTGAAACGTATTTGCTTCTGTATTTACATTTACTGTCAGATTCACTACGCACGAACAGGTAGTATGAAAATAATTCTTAATAAAAAATCACTGCCATTCTTTTTTAAATTACAAGTAATTATAACAAAAACACTAATAATCATCATTATTTCAGCCGGTTGACGCCCACTGCTAGGCATAGGCCTCCCCAAAACATCGCCACTAATAAAGAGCTTTAACTATCACAAAATAATAATAATAATAAATTAAATTGTCAATCTACTGTGACACCCCTAACAACCTTTATCATAACTTCAGCACTTTTACGCTCGTATCTACCCTCAAATATTCATAAATATGAGAGGATTCAACATTGCGGGCGATACGGCCAACAGCCCCACCCCTAAATACCTTATCTCATTGTTGAGTGTGTACTATAAGTTTTAGGATTTTCGCAATGTCCTCTCAAAGATTAACGGTTTACGTTGTAATTTATTTTAGAGCGCTCACTTTTCTTTTGAAAGAATTAATCATCACAAATGCGAATGTGAGTTTTTTATGATATAGGGGGCAAACGAGCAGACGGTTCACATGATGGTAAGTGACTACCTTCGCCCATGGACACCTGCAAATCAAGAGTCATAAGAGCGTACGGCATGCACCAATTTGTTCCACAGATTGGTTGTGCGAGGCAAAAAGTTTCTGGAGAACTGCACAGTGAATAGCCAATTATCCAAGTTTGTTTGCTATACTTTGGGATTGTCCATCAATCCCGTGAGAGTCGAAAGGAGGGGGGATTCGGAAAAAATCACAAGGGGTGTGTAGTGAGGTATCACGTGTAAGTATTTATTTTTTGTAGAACGCATTTTGTAAACGCATTATGTCAGTATTTAAAGATATTTTGAATTTTTTTAATATATTTTGAACTTAAAATACACATGATTTTGGCTAGGGGGGAGTGGTATTCTAAGCACACATTTGTCATCAAGCATTGAAAGTCACCTAAAGGTTGGGGCAGACAGCGGACAGGACAGGACGGCGGGCGAAGGGTAGTACGTCTCAACCACTCGCGTTGCCATTGCCGTGAGGGAAACTAGGGAAGGTAGCACGAGTCCTCTCTTCTTCAATTATATTATTTCATAAGTAATATTTTTAGTTACTAATGATACACGGTTTTACACATTTGTATGCTGCGCCTGACACTAACACGACAGGTCGTTCTGCTAAAGGCAATTTTATACACTAGAAAAAACCGCATGGAAGACAAAACACTAATATTATTTTTGTAGATGTAAGTTATCAGTTTCCAAATTTAATTATCAAACTGCTGAAAGGCCCGTTTGTCAATTTCTTCTCTTTCGAGAGTAGAACAGTTTTAAAGATTTTTAGACCGAATATACCTACATTAATACTTCGAAATAAAGAATCGTTAAAGCGGTATTCGGCATTAATTCCCAAAACAAATACGATCAAAAGTACAGATAATACGATCTTCGATCCAACCATATTAGTTCTCAGTATCTTAATAGTGATCGTAAATTGCAAGATCCCGCCCCGGCCCGGCGACGTGGCGACGTGTTTAATGTAGCGGAACGGGAACGATACGGGAACGTATCAACTAATTAAAGTTTAAACTGAAACCGGCGCTCCAATACGGAGTATTAACATTGCGGAAATGTAATGGAAGTAATTCTAAGATCCAGCGATACATTTATGTGTACGTATCTACAAGTTTTATTACATGTATCACTATCGATTCCCTGTCATTTATTTAATCGATTTAACATCAAGCGTATCACAAAATACACTAATCATCGTCATCATTGTCGTTTCAGTTGGTTGACGCCCACTGTTGGGCATAGGCCTCCCCCAAAGATCGCCACTAATAAAGAGCTTTAACTATCAGAACACAATAATAATAATAATAAATTAAATTGTCGGTCTACTGTACAGTTAGTCCATAATTATAATTTTTGAATCGACTCCATTGAGTGGTCCTTGTACAGTAAAGGCTAACTCTCATAAAAAAAAGTTATTCAGCATGACAGCTATAGCGTCTATTCTCGGTTATTAAATTAATAAATTTTAATATTCTATTAAATTAAACAATCAAAACACAGCAAGGCTTCAAGACACTTTGAGCTCATTCTGCGTAAATAGTAACACCAACAATCAACAAACTTCGGGTACTTTGAGATAACTTTGCACTTCGATACATGAGACGACCACCATCTTAGTCTACCCGTGACCATGGCTGCTGAAAAGCAACTGAAACGTCGGGATCAGTGTAAATAGTAAAATAACACCAAATAAATCGCGATAATATCCGTTAAAAATAGTTTTATTTCAATGTGTAACATTCGCGTAAACTTTCGACAATATCAATCAAAAAGTTTTTGTTCTAGTATTTTGATTGTCAGTCAGTCAAAATTTGTTCAAACAGTTCAATTGAATTTGCCAACAAAGAGAACGGATGAGAGACGCCTGCATGTAACTGAAATGTGAATGTTAAGATGAAAGTGTGGTGTGACTAGAATGGATAAGGTGAGGAATGAACACTTTAGACGGAGCCTGAAAGTAGCGCCAGTGGAGGAAAAATTAAAAAGCAACAGATTACCGTGGTATCGACATGTGATGCGGAGGGATGAGCAAAATGGGATGAAGAGAGTTTTTTTGCATGGAAGTTGACGGATACAAGAGTAGAGGACGACCAAAGAAAGTATGGAACTGACGAATTTTAGAGGAGAAGGAAAGAATGTAAAGCCACATTTTAAATCTTTTATGCAACTTTTGATAGGGATTATAATTATCTTTTAAAAAAGTATATAACCAACTTCAATGCGACCTCCTCCTTTTTTGAAGTCGGTCAAAACACTTTACGCTGACCCCAAATAAATTTTGAATAAAGGCAAGAAGATGATGATGATAAGCTCAATTGAATGATTCTTTTTTTTTAATTTAGGGATAAATGTCGTTTAAAAAGCTGAGGACAATACCTGGTCCAGAAAAACTAGAGATAGACAAGAGTGGAAGGACCTGGAAGTGGCCTATGTGTTACCATGAAACATGTGTTAGTTGATAAATAAGTTTTTATTTTACATTAGTATATTTAGTTTCAGCAATACAGGCTTGTTACAAAAATAATAATGAAAAGCGCAAGAATATTCTTTAGAATTTTGGCATCTCGTTCGTAATCATCATTAATTGTATTATATCGAGTCTCCAAAAATAATTAATACCCTTGTGCTGACGGGGAATCTCATTAATCTGTACAGTGAAGCTTTTGATCAGTTAACATTAATTTAATTATTATCTTAATTAACGAATTTTTAGCAGCAAGTTAGACGCCGGTAGCGACATCTTTTAAATTACATAGGGGTTCATTAAAAGAATATTTTAGATGTAATTATTATTATAACAGTAGTTATATCATCCGTCAAAGTATGTAGTCTATTAACGCATCTTCTCATGAAATATCAAATGAAATGAAAATTATTTATTGCCAAGTAATTCCTAACAATATCCTACCCTACACTACGCAAGCCTGTCCTGTGCGTGCCTGACGAACGCTTACAAATTTTCACATACATTGCTCGGGCGACGACTTAAAAGTAATTTTAGCTTAACTATAATAAGCAAAGTTTTACAAGAACAACTTAACTTAAGACATGTATATTTCTATTTTTATATGTATAACGCAATAATAAGTTTTAAATAATTGTAGGAACATATTTTATTTTTATTTTATTACAAATAAACTTATATTATTATAATTATACATAATATTGGTGTGTGTTACAAAAGAAAACGCATATAGTTAGGTATATTAAATACATATATTATATAAATGTGTATACATATACATATGTATAATTTTCTATGTAGTTTATATTATTTTATACATCAAGGTGAAAACTTTATCGCCTTGTTAAAAAGCCTACTATTTACATTGACATTTTGTTGGTTGGTCCCATGCAGTGAGTTGCCGCACGTCGACGGGGATGCGTAATTGCGTATACGTCCGCAACTCGCGCGCCGTGTCGTGTCGCGAGGCAAAATTGAAAATACCTTGATCGCTCAAAGCAAAAGAAGTTCTCGTGGGTAGTATTATGGTACATAATAAATATATTATGTACGTACATACGGCGTGTTTCAAATATCAATATTATCTTTCGATTTCCGGCCAATGAATAGCTATTTATTTAAATATCTTCCTAGAGTTGAATTTTCTGCATTAAATATTATTGATCTATGCTATAATTAAAATAATTTTGAGATAGTTGGAAATAATATGCCTCCATATTAAAATTATAATCTTATTTAATACTAATACTCAGACGTAATTAATTTACTACGTGAATTACTTGTCTAGCACGGAAATGAAATAGATTATACTTAGACATGAAAATTGGATGCTCACACACGGCCGTCTGATTCCATTATTATTATTTAAAAAAAATACATTACATATACTTCTAAATTACATATTACAGATAAATTACACCCAGACACAGAACAAATACTCATCACACAATTATTTATCCTGAGTGGGCATCGAACCCACGACCTCTTGCTTAGCAGTCAGGACCATTAACCACTAGACCAACAGGCCCAACGATGTTTACAACATATTGCGTGATAACACATTAAAAGATACATCATCCTCCGCGCCTTTTCCCAACTAAATTGGGGTCGGCTTTCAGTCTAACTACGATACGGCCGAAATTCAATATTTTACGTGAAGCGACTGCCATCAGACCTCCACAACCCCAGTACTAGGCGATATCAAGGTTCTGTAGTTAGACCCGGTTGTCGGACTTTTTAGGGCTCCAACTACCTATAACGGATGCCACAGATGTTCGTATGGCAACCGACCCCGACGGCTTAACGTGCTCTCCGAGGCACAGAGGAGTCTTAGTGTGTTAAGAATGGTTACCACTTAGCCACGAGCCCCTCACACATTACAAGGTGACGCATACTGACATATTTATGAATACAAATATTTGACTGACCTGGAAATGAACCTCACACTTTTGACGTTGCTGTCGAATGGGCAACCCGTTAAAGACGACAAGTCTCAAGCCGCATTATGTAGGATAGGGAAAGTAAGACATATTATATACTCGTACTAATTTTGTGTACGTATTCAAATACATATCTATATAAATAAAAATGAATCGCAAAATGTGTTGCTAATCGCAAAACTCGAGAATGGCTCGACCAATTCGGCTATATTTTTTTCAAATTTTCGTTAAGGCACAAGGAAGGTTCTTATGGAGAGAAAAACTGAAAATATTGTGAGAAAAATAGTAAAAACAACACTTCTTTTCCTACACGAACCACAGAGCAAATAATAATTAAAACACACGTCCCCAGCTGTCAAACATTTGATGTCAATTAATAACTTTTGACAGAACGAAGTCTGTCGGGGCAGCTAGTTGATTACAAAGGTTGTATCTGACAATAGAACACTTACTTAAATCAACGTAGGGCTACTGCCCTAACTGCCCTTCTCCCTCTCCCCCTTCCCCTACCCCTTAGAGGCCGGTAACGCAGTTGTAACTCTTGAGTTGCAGGTGTCAATGGACGGCGGTAGATATTTACCATCAGGTGACCCGCCTGCTTGTTTGCCCTCTATCCTACCTATATAACCTTTATAAAAAAAATACTTATTTTGGTTTGACAAAGGTTTTGTTGCATTATAAATTACAAGACTTCCAAAATAACTTAACTTTTGCAGTGCGTTTTCCTTTTCGGCCAAAGTAGATAGGTATATTAAATCGTTAGCTGCTGATAATTCTGGACGTTTGACCAAATCGGAGTTGAAACCTCTTCGTCATCGTCATTTAGGACTTATTTTTTAGCGTTATTGACATCTTCAATAAGATCTTCGATTGAATTGAGCGTATTAAACGGGATGATATATATAAAGCGTGATAAAATGTATGAAAATATGCCTCAAGGTACAGGGACTTACGTCAAATGACGTATTATGCGGGAGATAGGTATTAAGCGGGTTTTACTGTACATAGTTTGTCAAATTAAAAATGAACTTTCTGTTTCGTCGCTCACTAAAAAGTTTTTTCTCAATCTCTTCTTCTGTCTCCCTTCAGTTTAAATTTATTTTGTTTCTAAGTAACACAATTACGGGCAACTTTGTCCTTTGAAAAAAATATCTACCTTATAAAGGAAATTGTTCACATAGTGTATATTCTTTAGCCAGAGCGGTCCGGATAATCCGGCTTATATCCATAATACGGTATCATCTTGAGGCATTTTCTTCTATTATTTATAGCCGGGTAAAAAATGTGTGTATATATTTTTTTCACATAAAAAATGACGGAGAGCTAATGTAATTTTATGAAGTTGTCTTTTTAGATTTTTGAAGTTAAAAATATTGTCGTTAAGACTAAACTTCTGTTTAAGTTTTTGATGCCCCTTTGATCCTAGTTTTAGTAATCGGTCGTATTTTTAAGTTGAAGTTAAAATACATGATTCAGTAATGAGCTAACTATAAAGTAAACTTCATACAATTTACATGACTCTGCTAAAATATATAATGTTAAACTAGCAAAATTTGCGAAGTGGGTTTTGGCCTCGGGGCCAATTTCTTTCTTTCTTTCTCTACGTTTATTTGCAATAATTATTCTCTGAAACAATGACATCGTGGTGGTGACATAGAGGAGTAACTTACTGGACTAACACAGAAGACTGTGGTCAAAATCTTTGCTTCTAACAACAGGTCTTGTGTCGGGGAATTCTATGGTTGTAGGTGTTTGAATCCTCACAATAATAGGTACGTAGTCGTGTTTTCAACTCTACACACAACATAACAAAATAAAATAATGATAATAAAAATCCCTGAAGCACTTACCATCAGGCCATTTGCTTGTTTATCAACTGAGTTATTAAAAAAATATCTGAATTCCGAATTTGCTCTGTTATGAACTCGGTTTAAAAAAAAAACCATGTATTATAAATTCGTACGTCACTATAAATATTAATTTTAACAACATTCATTAAGCATGTCATGGAAAATGTGATGTAATTTTCTTAAATGAATCCTATTAAATTGTGACGTCACACTCGCGGTTGCCAGCACTTCCCTCAGCGACACGTTGTGGGCTGTATCATAATTAAATTTGTTAAATGAATCATCCTTTTATATTAATGAGTTCAGACATCTGGATATATAGCGTTAGGTTTTAGTCATTTAAGACTTATTGAAATTATTAATTAAACTACTGAGTTTATGTCTCTCGTCATGTCTGACGTAAGAAAATTATACAGAAGCGTAGGCCGAGTGGAGCGCAGCGCAGTCGAGCACAGTGGAGTAGAGCGGAGACGAGTTGTCATCGATCCTCTCGACTATGCTTCGCTATGCTTCACTTTACTCTACACCGCAAGTCATACAATTTCATATAATTCTTCTTATCCATGACCATTTCTAATGAAGCGGAGTTTAGATAAGAATTAGATTCCAAGCCATGATCAGTCGAGTCTTGGACGTCTCTTCTCTGATTCTGTAAGGTATTTGTTTCTTCAACAATACAGTTCACCAATTTGATATACGAATATTCTTGTTTGCATTTTCCCTCACTGAGAGGATCTTTCCTCTTTGATACCCTTATCATATACACGAACTCCTCCCTCATATTGTATGACACCATAACAAATGAGACTTGACAACCGCAAGACGTATCATAGAAAAGTACCTGAATTTTTTCGACATGAAATGTTAGGAAAATGTTCGTCTCAGGAAAATGCCTGTTAACTTTTATGCGGTTCGGTATATTATATATTATTAATTAAGAGTCGGTACGAAGTTCGCCGGGTCAGCTAGTTTCAAATAAATATATATAACACTCATAATAAACACCGTACCGACTCTTAATTAATAAATGTTGTGTGAATTTAAATTTTAATAGTTTTAATTTTCATACAAAATGTATGAGAAAATTAATGTCCTTCATATTTATTTTTTTTGTGAATTTTTCTTTTTTTTTTTATATTATAGGGAGCAAACGAGCAGACGGGTCACCTGATGGTAAGTGACTACCGTCGCCCATGGACACCTGCAACTCAAGAGTCACAAGTGCTTTGCCGACCTTTGAGATAGGAGTACGCTCTTTTCTTGAAGGTTTGTAGGTCGTATCGGTCCGGAAATACCGCAGGCGACAATTTGTTCTAGAGATTGGTTGTGCGAGGCAATTTTCTGCTGTTTTAATAGTTATTTTACTATTCGGGGCGTAGAAAATGCCAACAAATCAAAGATCATAAAAATTGGTAAAGCCTTTCTTGGGTTACAAAGTGTAACTAATTTCACTCTGTTTTATATATTTTATATATATATTTCTTCTATGCGTGTGTATGTCACTGAACTCCTTAACGGCTGGACCGATTTTAATGAAATTTTTTGTGTGTCTTCAGGTGAATTCGAGAATGGTTTAGATTTACAATTGGACCCGGTAGATGGCGCTGCGACAGGACAACGTCTGTCGGGTCCGCTACTAATATACATAGGTTTTCACATCTATTAATGTATTACTAGTAAATTTTTAGCTTTTACTGATATTTATTCATATATTTAACTGGTATTTCAGCTTATTCTTTCGTTTGTAAGTAATGCGACTTGTTTTTAATATTATTTTTGTACCATTATTATGGTACAGTGTAAGGTCTCCTAATTTTTTTAAAACTATACTATATAACTACATTCTTGCAAAATTAATATTTTTATTTTTATATCAGTAAGGTGGCAAACAATACATAAATTTTCAAAGTATTGAACGTGGTAGCAAATATTTTTCGTAACTATAAGGGAGTAAAGGGCGCTTCCAGATTGTAATGTTTGTGTTATACAGGGTGTAAGCGACACCGTACCGAATCCTATCCGAACTAGTGTATTCAGACCATCATTCTGAGTGGAAAACCATATGAAATTTTTGCCGGAAAATTCATAACTTTTTAATAAACAAAAAAAAAAAAGTAAATACCCCTTACGGCCAAAAACTGCAATGTAAAACATTTATGCAATCAGCTGGTTCGACGGCGCCGTGCGCTGAAGTATACAGCAAACATTGCATATCTTAGCCTACGGACATTTGTAAGCTAGGGGCTGTCAGTGCTGCCTATAACTTTAGGGGTGTTAGTCACGCGTTTTCTGTGAGGTCGTGGTATCACTCCGGTCGAGCCGGTCCATACGTGCCGAAGCATGGCTCTCCCACGATTAGAATTTTCTGGAAATTTTTCTATTTTTAATTCAGAAAGTGCCTGTATGACGACAAGAAACTTGCTCCCTATAACGTTAGTGGTACCAAATCATAGTCTGCAAAATTTCGAAATTAAATATGCCTTTATCTTTGGGAATACAGGCGTGATTGTATGATGTATGTATGTAGGTAAGAAAACTTTTATTGTAGAATTTTACTAAAAAATAAAACTAAAAATTATACTGAGTTGCTGTGGTAGAGGGCCCCTTATATTGCTTAGGCATCCACGGGAATTTCAACTTCCCTACCATTAACTCAGTCAACCATTAAATTACGAAATTAAAAGAATTTACTTCCGCGGACGCTCAATTTAACACTACACAGTATGGGGTTCTTCATCCCATTTTGAAATAAATAATTTTCCCTATCAACAACACCCGAGTGTCACCCCTAGGGTTGCAAACAACTCATAGACGGCAAAGCTCAGCTTCATAACATCCCAAGAGTATTATGAAAAGAAGCAGGAAACAAAGAAATGACGCATAGAACATTTTTTTTACCCGCCTGAATGGTAAACGCATTCCAGTCCGTGAATGTATCTTATGACAGAACCAACAAAATAATAGAATAAACAATATAGAACCAACGGCAGAATATTTACTGAATTTATTCGAAAATCCGCTTAAAAACATCCTCTTGGATTAACGTTAAGGATTTCATCAAATTCTCCTTAATAAAATAAACAAAAAGTCCGAGTTTAATATGAAACGCCTTGAGGGTAGTATTCAACATAATCTAGTAGAATTAGGACGGTTATTCACTTGCAATTTTAATGCCGGTCCGGCGGCCACATCCGGTTGGCATTATGTAAACTAGATTGTAGTTTTATAGCGCTTTTACACTAACAAGTTTAGAAAATGTCATGAAATAAAGAATATTCATGCAAATTATTTTAATTTTTAATATAATATTAATATTTTACTATCTAATTTTAAATATATTCAGTTGCTTACGTTGTCAAATGAATTTGGTGTTTATTTTTTTATAATTACCCGATTATTTTAATGTCAGTTTTTGCAAATTGAATTGAAAAAATATATATGCATAGTCACAAGTGAGTTGCCGGCCTTTAAGGTAGCAGTAGGGGAAGGAATGAGGGGTTAGGGCTTCCGGTAACCTCGCTCACTCGACGAAACACAACATAACCATTGCTGCATTGCCGGTTTCCTGTGAGGTTGTGGTATCACTCTGATCGAGCCGGCCCATACGTGCTGAAGCATGGCTCTCGCACATGAGATATATTTTAATAAGAGTGAGACTAAGTAGAGCACGAAAATTTTTGTTCAAATTGTAGCCCGCCAACCACGAGCCGCATTGGCTTAGTGTTGTGTGTCTACTGTTAAGTTGCATCGTAACATAAGTTAGAGTAAACAACTTGCGAATGAGAACATTAATTTTACGAGTACTTTCTATCTATCTACGTACGTATATAGAATGAATCACATAAGAACGTGCCGAGCGCGAGCCATGGCACGTACGGGACCCGGATTGGAAATGCTACAAATCCCACTAATATTATAAATGTGAAAGTTTGGATGGATAGATGGATGTTTGTTACTCTTTCACGCCAAAACTACTGAACCGATTGCCATGAAACTTGGAATGTAGATAGCTAGAGACCTGGAATAACATATAGGCTACTTTTTATCGTGACTTACGCGGGTGAAACCGCGGGGCGCTGCTAGTATTTTATATGTATGAAGTAGTTTTTGTTACAACGGAGTGGAGAGAGAGTGCGGCATGGATGAGGGAAGCACAAATTGCCCACGAACACAGCCGGCCGGTTTGATAGCTCGCGCCCGTCACGGCCTAATATAAATAATTCTAACCGCTTAACATCAGGCGTTAGATTATTCTTCAGAAGCATATTACTTCTGAATGAACCATTTGTAAACGCTACCTAATATGTTAATATTAACGATCATTTAGTACGATAGCTTTAATTGTAACTTGACAAGTGATGACAGGAATGGTATTCCTTATAATCTGACAAAAACAATTCTACAGTACAAAGTAGGAGAATTACTGGGCAATGTGGCAGCACCGGACTGGATAAATTACAACTAAGTGAACAAAGGTCTTTATAGTAAGTCACCTTGCGTAACGCGTAAACGCGTAATACGTGTTGTTACGGTAGATTACGAGGAGCAACGTAAATAAAAAAGCGTTGGCGATGACTGTAATTGATATAAGGGTGTGGTTTATGTGTTAGCGATAGCGATAGCGATGAAAATAAACTGTTGCATGTAAAGTAATGTTGATAATTATAGTTTAGTGAAATTATAAAAAACACGTTTTAAGGGCAAACCGAAATAAAAAGTGCAAAAGAGTTCATCATGATCAGACCGTCGTTACCAAACCCAAACTGTTGAACTCGTCAAAATGAATGATATATTGTGAATCGCAAACTCGAGGGGTTTACTAGTGCCACTGCCACAGCCACTGAAGAGTTCTACTATCCTCCTCCAGGCTCCGTCATCAGATCAGATGTCAAATTATAATAGTCAAAAATTTGTTTATATAATTACGAGTAAAACTAATAAAAGCGTGTTATGTATCATTCAAAAATTAATTATTATAATAATAGGTAGCTTATATTATGAGCCTAT
The DNA here is from genome assembly GCA_963859945.1 of Euplagia quadripunctaria. Lineage (NCBI taxonomy): Eukaryota > Metazoa > Arthropoda > Insecta > Lepidoptera > Erebidae > Euplagia > Euplagia quadripunctaria. Next base: position 1,317,661 of record OY982569.1, on the reverse strand, counting down.
GTTCTAATTTCACGTTTATTTGAACTTTATTAACTTAAGGTAGAAAAATTAATGTTTTTCTGAATGCTGTCCAAAGTGAAGATAATAATATTGTTGTGCGTATGTTAAATTCACAAAATACACCAAAACTATCAGAAATATAGTTAATCAATATTCTATGAATTTTAAAATTACATAGATAAATGTTATAACATTAATATACAGACGAATGCCAAGCCTGGTCACGTAATTTCCCAACAATTGATGATCGATCAAACTATCTATGGTCTTGTTACCTGCTTCTCCCGTAGAATCAAGCATTACCCTAGCAAAACCCTCAATCCTCAAGTCACTACTAATCTTGATTAAAATCGAAACTTCATTCGCCATAAACATGAATTTTGTCACGTTTTACTTTCGCCAGACCGGTTGGTTACTCTTCATTTATTCCATTTATGTTACATGCTTGATCGTACATAAATAAGTTACATTACCCGCTGACACTCGTCCCCACCTCATAGGTAAGGTGGAGGCGACATTATATTTCGGCCTCCACATAAATTTTATTGCGAGTAAACCCTGTTTTATATTTTGGGCAACAAGTTTTTGATTGAAGTAATTTTTCATATTGTGGAAAGAAAAGTGGTATTTTCGTTACTTTAGTAGTGGGTAGACGTAAAAGAGTGGTATTAAAAGTTTTTTTTTGTTTTGTCGAGATTTTTGTAAGCTTCATTTAGAAAATGTTGAATTGTTCCTGTGAGAATCCTCAGCAGTTAGGATCACTAACTATAATACCAACAGGCCCGAATAAATAAAGTATGTTATGGCGTGTTCATTTAGCGATTTATGTGCATTTTAGATGAATAAATCAAGACTTGGGTGAGACTCCTAGACTTATGGTGTACGATACTAATATTTTTACTCGACGTGTCGATCAAATTGCACGTACCATGGCCACTGGTTGACTAATGCCCGGTTCCTATAATTATTCCAAATTCAAATTTCGTTGAATTTGTAATGAAAATTTTACCGTCCGTAAGCAAAACGAATCGTTTCTTGATCATAGGAACCGGGCATAAAAGCTCAAACACGCTTCCTAGCTACCTTGACCGTACTTGATCTTCATTTTTAGGGTTCCGTTCGCAAAGGGTGCCAACGGAACCATATTACTAAGCCTCTGCTGTCCGTCTGTCAGCTGGCTGTAGGTATATCATGTACCACAATATATAAATAGATACACAGTTGAAATTTTATTGGTGCTATAACGGCAAATATAAAAAAAATGTGTTTGTTCAAATTTACAATGGTAGAGAAAACTGGCCACGGCTAGATTTTTACCCTCGACGCAAAAAGGAGGGGTGTCATATATATAATTCAAGAAAATCTCTTCAGCCATTCGAAGATCATCAGCTCTTTTCTAATCGTTGAAGGGATTTTCGAGTCGGGGGTGTTTTAAATTTATGATTATTATATTTTTAATCGACGAAACGAAGAAGGTTCTCAAGTCAACCCGTATGTTTTTTTTTTTAATTATTTACATGCAATGAAAATTCTTCAAGTAAGGAGTGTACAGGTTTTGAAAGGGTCGGCAACACGCATGCGTATCACATGGAGTTTCTAGCGTCCATAGGCTACGGTAACAGCTTACCATCATACAAATTTTAGACCCAGACTACACCTTATTTAATTATTTTTGTTTATTATCGCCATCGTGTATAGCAATAAGTCTATATGTAAAACTGCTATATCCTTTCTTTTTAATTAAAAAACAATCGATATGTGTATGTATGTTTATACGGACACCAGAACGGCTGGACCGGTTTTCATGAAATTTTCAGGCAATCTTCAAATTAGACCAGCCTTGGAGATCCTGTAAAGTTTGGTAGCGATCGGATCAACAGTTTTTGTTTTTTGGATCAGATCTTCAGTGTTTGTTATTTAGTAATTTTGTGTCATACTTAAATTTCGTCACATGATCGTATCGATCGTTATTCCCATTAAATCTTAAGAGCCATTTCACGTTTTCACGCAATTTTTTAAGATTTAGGTGGCCTAATTTACGATCTTAGGTTTACTGTACTTTGAAATTCTAAAATACATGTAAGAAATAAACAAATCTTTAATCTTGTTCTTTAATGTATCACATTTAAGAAAACCAACTTCGTTGATCTGTGGTCATCAATCTCCCACAACTCGTTTAGTGAAAAATCATCGCAGAGACAATTTCCGATTCCAAAATCTATCAATAATATTTATAAATTTGGGTGAAAAAAATACGGTAAGCATCGGACATATCTTTTAATCGTTAAATAATGTACCATTTTCTCAATTATTAATTACATTAATTAGTAAAAAATTAAGACTTAGTCCAATTTATACGACTTATATCGCAAATTTATCGTGATTTTTTGGTTTAAATAAAGCGTAATTTCAAGAAAATATACTTATTTAAGTAAACTATGTTCTTTGAAGAATCTAATTCTAAAGTTTTTTTGGCAATTACTTAATTGAATTAGAAATCAGATCATTTTTAAAACTACTCTAAATTGCAATAAATTACAATGCGCAAGTGGACACCAATCAGTACGGCGTTACCTGTGTCACTTTTTCCCGCGTCCGAATGTTCGAGCGCTCGTATTGCAAACGCATTATTATACTACGACAACAACGTTTTGATTCTCAGTATTATTTTTTTATAAGGTAAGAGTTTTGTTTATTTTGAAGTAAAGTATTATTTTAGTATTTTGAAGAATAAAGATGTTATTTTTTTTTATCAATTTAAGCAGTGGGGCGCAAAACCTATTGCATTAGACCCTGGACCGGTCGAATCAGTGGAACTTTTGGAATCAATCGTAAAAATTTTTGTAATACATTTTTTTCTTTAGTTTTCATTTGGGCATTCTACCGAATTGACATAGCCAGCCATCGCCATTTCGGTTTTATTAGATAAATATGGGTTAAAGGGACTTTAACAAACTTATATTATCTTAGTTTATTTAGCAGTAAATAATACAATTTCTTAAATTTTATAAGAAAAAGGACCTGCTGCATTAGACCACGGAATTGATGGATCAATTGGCGAACTTGATGAAGTTAGATTGTTTAGACTATATTTTTTCTTTAGTTTACAATGTGGGTTTTGAACTGAATTACTACAGTCAGCCATCGCCATTTCATTCTAATTTTAAAGTGATGGCGCACAATTATTGATGATAACAATGGGGTGAGAGCACATATACACACAAATATTCGAGAAGTGATGGCTCGTACAGGTTGTTCTCGCAAAGTTATCAATTATAATCCTGTTTATGCTCACTACGGAAGTAATTGTGAAAGACCGGATATGGAATCCAACGATTATAACCGAAGCAAAGAATTATTTTTAACAAGTCTAAGAGAACAGGCGTCAAAACGTCATGAAATTGAGAGGGCTACCGTGTTACAAGCAGAAAGCTCTTTGTGGCTTGAACTTAGAATGTGAATACTCACTGCGTCCTCCTTTGGGAAGGTTTGCAAAAGGCGAATAAACCAAAACTCAGCTCAGCTAGGGAAAGTCCATTTTGTACACAAACAACTTGGACCACATTTTTTCAATAAAACACGGTAGGAATAATCAACCAAAGGCGTTGGCACAACTCAGTGTGCAAGAACACATAATTATAGAAAAATGTGGTCTTTTTATAGACGAGGAACTATTTTATTTAGGCGCCACACCAGATAGATTGTGCGGATCTCACTATTCGGAATTAATCCTGATACCGCCATACAAACAAAAAAACTAAAATGTTTTAAATTGGATAGTCAGGCTCAGGTCGTGATAAACCAAAACCATGAGTGGTATTACCAGGTACAGGGCCAGTTGCACATTACAAAAAAATATATGTTTATTTGCTGTGTGGACTGGTCCTGATTTTCCATTGAAAGTCGTAAGGGTTGTTAGAGATAACGTTTTTTGGCATGAAAAAATGCTTCCTAAATTGACTCGGTTTTATCAAAATTGTGTATTGCCTGAAATAATAGACCCTAGAGCTTACGAATAAAAACTACTTACTTACTAAGATAAAAACTACTTACTAAGATACTTACGAAATAAAAACGGCTATATTAATGATCTTCCCCATATACTAGATAGTAAACCCAAAATAGCATTATTTGCTGAATGCAAATCATTAATTTATAAAGTAGATAGACGAGCCAATAGCTTTGACGATGTAAATAATATTTTTCATCGAGTACATGACTGGTTTACTGCCAACAATTTAGTGCTAAATGGGAAAAAAACTAAATGTATAAGATTCTCTTTGCCTAACGATAAACATAGTGAATGTGACATCTTATTAAATAAGCAAAAGTTAGATTTTGTAAATGAAACTGTTTTCTTAGGGTTATTGCTAGATTCGAGATTACAATGGGGCCCTCACTTAACATCTCTTTCGAAGCGGCTAAGTTCTGCACCATATGCTGTAAGGAAAGTTTGTCAATTCATAGACACTGCGCGACTAGTATACTTTAGTTATTTCTATAGTGTCATGTCATACGGTATTTTATTATGGGGGCGTGGTGCAGATATAGAATCGATATTCATTCTGCAAAAAAGAGCTGTGAGAGCCATTTATAATATGCGTAGTCGCGCATCCCTTAATGGTATTCCTGACGGTGCCTTGTCAATATATTTATGAAAACAATTATGTTACTAAAGATGGACATAAATTAGTTCAACCAAAATTTTGGCTAGCAAAAGTGCAAACATCTTTTATGGGGTGCTGCGTTAAATTCTATAATAAAATACCTGATAATATTCTTCAACTAAATGAGAATTTAAAATGAAATTTAAAACTTGTACAAAACGCACGCTATGTAAACGAGCATATTATAAACTAGATCATTATTTAGATGATAAAAATGCTTGGCAAAATGCCGGTCCTGCATTGACATTGTAGTTATGATACGCTTTTTATTTCTTGTTAATTAGAAAAATTTTAATTGTACATCTTAGAACTGTGTAGTCACAAGTATTTAGTTAATTTTCTATGTTGCCTAGCAGCTCTGTGATTTTCATTTTAGAACAATATTATGTTACATTATCCTCACATTAAATTGCACTTATAAGCAATGCAACAAGTAACTAAAAAAAAAAACTTTGTAAAAAAAAACCATGTTGAAAAAGAGTGTCCTTGGAGTTTCTTGTCTGTTCTTCTCCATAGGATCTCCGTTTTGGAACAGGCAACTAGCTTCACGACCGACTTATACTGACTGACTCCTTCTGACAATTCAAAAATACCTATAATGGGTTTACTTGAAATAAATAATTTTGATTTTGAAACGCATACTTTTTTTTAAATGTTTTATCTACACATATATTCGTGTTTTATTTTTAGTCTAATTCTACTGCATAAATGAAATCATTTTTTTAATAAATCTCTAATAAAGGTGCATTACGATTATAACAGCTCAAGATTGTTTAGTCTGTCTCGTCACTTGCGCTACACTACTTGCATTGTGTTTGTGTGAGTTACTACGCACACATGCAAAATGCTGCCGTCGTTTACCTAAACTCGAGCATTCAAATTTTGTGAAATGGCTCTTAAACTATTCCCTACCTATATTAATTTAGAATTCTTTAATTTTCAGTCACATCACACGGACAGCCAGTTGGCTACCTCCAGCAGAGAGCTGGACAGCAGGCAAAGAAGGTAGCGTGAGCAGCGAGCAGGATGACGAGGAACTGCCTTACGGGTGGGAACAGGCACTGGACTGCCATGGGAAACCTTATTACGTCAAGTAAGTGGATATATCCTATACTTCCCTTTTGGAGAGTAAGGAAGAAGCTAGGATTGGATAGAAAGGGAGAGGATTTGTTAAGCATTTAAAGTATTCGACTTTGAGCACCAAATGGTACACTTGCAGGACTCTCAGTTTTGAATGGTAGCTTCTGGTGATGAGATGTTTATTCGCACGACATTTTGACATGTTATATGTGGTACACCTAGATCTATTTTTGAGTTATGCACACCAACGAATTCCTTATCTCAATACCTACCGACCAATAAAACAGATATGAAAATATCACCAACACTCTACGCTAGACGGTAAATTCACGAACACAGCCTCAACTCAAAAAAATAAAAAAAATTTAACTATAAAAACTACAAAATCCAGTTTTCAGACCCAAAACATGATTTAAGATTTCTAGAAAACCTTTCTTCTGTTACATATAAAAACCATAAATCTACACTCACAGTAATTAGCTTTTCGCCTTTCAGGCAAAAGTGCTTTTTTGAGTTAATATACCGGTTTAGATCTAGGTGTGGCGATGTGTTAGTTCTAGATACATTATATGTATAAGGTGTCGTGTTATAATGGTGGAAGTTAAGGACGCAACAAACATTGTATTTCCTTTTAGAAAACGAAAACTGTTCGTGATTGAATTTTGATTAAGTGAATATTTGATATATATTATACTTATGTCAGTTGTGCTTTGTCAATCCAATCAACGGAAACTGGGTGACCCTACGCACTATAACTAAACATCAACTGAAAAACCACACAATTCGCCACTGGTACTGTTCAGGAGATATTTCCTCCGTCCGACAGCTCTAATTCTCAGAGACATCTGCTGTTCTCTATCACCTGTAATATTATAATCCTATTTGAATCCTGCTATAGGGGTCTGTAATTCTGCGTAGCGGATTTTTGAGAAACTGCAATGTTGTTAAGGATAAATTGTAGTAGGCAAGTCATTTTTATGCCCCATTATAAACTTCTACGGTAATGCCTCAACCACCAGACGCTTCAGCTTCAACAGAAGTTTGACTATGTTCCTTTTGGAAGTGGATGTTCCCTTTACATAGATATTGAAAGATAACATATACTGATTAAAAACAATTTCATTTTACAGCCACGTTAACAAGACAACGACGTATGTAGCACCTGAAGGCTGTTCGTGCGAATCTCCCCCAGCACCAAGAGATGTGGTCCTGGAAAGAGACCTTGAGCTTGGCTTTGGATTCGTCGCTGGATCCGAACGACCAGTACTGGTGCGATTCGTTACAGACAATTCGCCCAGCGTGGGAAAGGTAATAAAATTTTCTACAAAATTTCCCCGGATTCCACCGGATCGTGTAAAAACTCTGTTTCCTCCTCCTTTCATCCTCTTCCGACTCTACGTCTTCCACACAACGCATAATCTAAAATTACAATTAACAGTAAAAAAAAGTACCTACTCAGAATATAGCGTCACAGCAATAGTTCTCTAATGTGGTTATTGGCAGCTGGCGACGTATTTTATCCTCAAAAACGTACAAAAAGATTTAAATAGGTAGATTATTAATTTCTTTACTGTTATACTAAATTTCAGCTTGAACCTGGTGACCAGATCCTGTGCGTCAATGGCGAAGACGTGAGCCTGGCAGCTAGAGAACATGTAATATCAGCAGTGAGGGCATGTACTGACAGGGTTACCTTAAGAGTGTGTCAGCCAGCCAGGAGCGGGAATCCAATGAGAAGATCGGCATTACTCTCTGCTGCAAAGAGAGCTAGATTGAGGGCCAGGCCTCCAAGAGTCAGATTTGCGGACTCTGTGCAGCTTAATGGAGCACCTATGTACCCCGTAAGTAATTGCAAATGCATGTAAAACGTGTAAATTAGGACTTGACCACGATAACAATTACACGGTTCGACATCTTTTGGTTACCCAACGTTTTGACCGAGTTGCACTGATCGTGGTCACAGTTGGACTGCTGATAACTCAGCGACTTCTACTCTTGAGCTTCTACTCTACTATTGAGACCAATAGTAGAGACAGAGTAACAGAATATTGCAGTCAAATTGACCTAGTTTCTACAAAAAAACATCTCTGAAGGGTGGCGAACAAGCCACGGCCTTTCTGATGGTCAGTGACCACCGGTGCTTTGAAACATTCGTAACTCTGTAGGTGTCACGCGATGCCACATGCAAGCAAGCTAGCAGAGTCCATTAGACTGCTAACTTCTGGAAAAGATTTGAATAGTGGAGGAACTTTCCAAGTCCCGTTTCCCGGGGGACATTACGGTTCATTTCCCATTCTAACTTTGCATTGCACTGACAGTTTAGCTACTGTTGGAAAACTTTTTCGCAATAGTGTAACATACTACTGTCAATAGAGCCAAACGCTTGTTTATAACTTTTGTATTATGACATAAAACAACATAGGCTTAAATTATCTGGGTCATAAATTAACGCTTATGATGCAGCAGTGGGATAAAAGAATCTTTTCCTATCGTTTACCTTGGGTATATTCCAAGGAAGCGTGTTCATAATCGTTGTTCATGTTTCTTTTTCAGCCCTCGGCATTCTCCCTCGGAGACCTCTGCCTACCTCCAATGGCTAATGTCCTGAAGGTGTTTCTAGAAAATGGTCAGACGAAATCCTTTAAGTATGACACGACGACCACAGTAGCTGACGTGGTCAGCAGCTTAAAGGACAAGCTGTGCATTACGGCCGATGAACACTTCAGTCTGGTGGTGGAACATGTGAAGAGTTTGAAAAGAAATAAGCTTACGCTACTGGATCCAAAAGATTCTTTGGCTAGGGTAAGGCAGACAGTTTTATATTTGATATAAATGCTTCGACAATTATTTAAACAGCCCGAATTGATTATTTAAACTGCTACCAAAAATAGTGCAAATGAAGTCTGTAGAAGTCCTAAACCGGCACCTATTCACCATCAATGCGACAAAGAATCCTCTATGCAGAGGCTGTCACAACGCGGAGGAAACGGTCGCCCACGTTGTCCTGGAGTGCAAGGGAATGGCTACACAACGGGCAAGTATCCTCGCGGGAGAGAGGTCGCCCCAGGAGGCTTCTGTGTCTTTGGAAGGAGCTAGGCTGGCTCAACTAGTCAGCTTATCTGAACGCATAATGGACGGCCTATGAGTCCAGATGCAGAAACAGAGACCTATACCAATACCAAGACCTAAAGTCTGTAGAAGTTAGGAAGTCGGTTAAAGGATACGGTTGATTTACAATTAAAGTGGTTTATTGATTGGATCAAGGTATTATACCTAATACAAAGGAGCGAGGGAGCACATGCGATGGCCGTTAATCGTTTACTAATCGGAGTTTTGCATTCATTAGCGAAGTAAGGTAAAAACGCCTGTTCGGCAATAATGTGCGGTTTCATCGTACACAACAGACAATAAAACAATAGACTATTTATAATAATTCAATAAAATAGACTAGACTTGCTTAAAATCTACAACTCACAACAAGTCTAACACTTGTCAAATTAGTTAAAAATACCATCAATAGATGGCGCCTTAAAATATTCTTATTTTTAACAGATACTTTAATTTTAAACAGCTATTAATGCTGTTTGTGCGGAATGGTATAAAATTGGTATTATTTGACATGATACTTTATGAATAACTAACCGTGGCTCGCCCATTTCACTCACATTCATGGCAACTGAGTTGCTAATATAAGTCCAAACGTGATTTTAAATAGCCTTTATTTAATATTTCTTAAGAATTGGGCCACATACAAACAGGAACAGTAAGGTACTTTACACAACGTGTGAGAAAAAATCATGTACAGTACAGTTTTTTTTTGCACATTGTAATGTTAAAAATTTTGCAATGTATAGATAGCAGCTCGTCCAGGTTCGTACAAGATGCGTTGCCTGTTCCGCGTGGTGTTCATGCCTCGCTCAGCGGCCGAGCTAGCGCAGCGGGACCTGTCAGCGTTGGAGTACCTGTACCTGCAGTGCTGCAACGACGTGGCGCAGGAGCGCTTCGCCCCCGAGCTGCAGCCCGAGACGGCGCTCCGCCTCGCCGCGCTGCACATGCACCAACACGCTCTTGCTAATAACCTGGCGCCGGCCAAGTTGACCGTCAAAGCTGTCGAGTAAGTTTATTACGACTAGGAAGGGAAAAATAGACAAGAAGGGAAGGCAGTGGAAGGAAAGGGATTGGGGATTGGGGATTGCTTATAATCACAGTAAATTATCATAAATAATACCTACATACCATCAACTAACCTCAAATTCTACAAACATACTCAAAGTAATATGTAAAAACCATTTTTATCACTATCGTGAAGTTGGTAACTTTTTTGAAAACTAACTAGCTAACTTTAGGGTGTCGGTTTTTCGTGACGGGATGCGCGCGCGACGTAAAAAAATACTCTCATCATTTTTCCAAACGCGCCAAAAGAAGTATAAATTCAAAAACAGTTTTTGCTCTTGGTTTTTGTGCAAAATTCGAAAAACCTATTGGTCGTAGCATAAGTTTCTAAGATAGAAGATGCTTATGAGAAGGAAAATCATAATAGATCTGAATTTCCAGAAGAGAATTCGGCCTGGAGCGGTTCGTCCCATCGGGCCTGCTGGACACCATGAAGCGCAAGGAGCTGCGGCGCCTGATCGCCCACTTCCTCAAGCTCAACTCTCAGATGACGGGCAGTCAGAGACAACTCACACAGTTACAGGTCTTCTTACATTTGATGTTTTGTACTCTTTACATTATTTATACATAGTAGAGACCACCATAAATTATTAGGTTCTTTTTTTATTGCATTTACCAATATAACTTGAATTATCATTCTCATAGACTTTCCTTACCATGAAAGGTCAACATACATATATACTGGACCCATGTAGCTTTTGTAGACGTTTTCACATTAAAAACTATCTGATCAAATTTTAACCGACTTAAAAAAAGGAGGAGGTTCTGAATTCGACTGTATTTTTTTTTTATGTTTGTTACCTCGGAACTTTCGACTGGGTGAACCTATTTTGATGATTCTTTTTTTATTTGAAAGCTGGTGCTTCCCGTGTGGTCCCTTTTCAATTTGGTCCAGTTCTGACAATAGTTTCCATGAGGAAACCATTTAAGTCTTTTATGGAATAGTATTTTTTTTTGGTCGGTTGTTTTTGAAAGAATTATTTTCATTGAAATCAGTAAAACTATACAGTCAATGCCTTTCTTATTTAAAAAAAAGAAAAAGAAATGTTGGTATTATTATTTGTAAAAAAAAAATTGAAAATTGTTTGACAAACATTATTATTATTGTGTTTAAACTGCCTAGTGCTACCTCGACCATTTCTGGTCTTTTGTAGCACTTGTCGCACTCTTGCTTTACAGTTCACTGCTCAGACTTATGGCTTCGTGAAACCTCCAGATCCTATCAGCAGTGATTGTTTGTATTTCCTGCGGTTGCATGATGTGCAACCCTAGGTTAATACTTCATCGTAGTTTCTTCTGCCAGACTTGACAAGCACAAGAGACAATGTTTCCTAACTGTTTTCTCTTGCCTATTTATATTTAGAAATACCTACTTGTTAATTTTTATTTTATTCGTAGTGCAATGCATTGTGTTCCATTTACCTTGTCCTTCAATTGTCTCATTAGTTCAGCCACTCTTCACTAGATGGCGATATATTTTACACTGAAGAAATTTTACATGCAGTCTTTTGATAAAATTTAGGTATTTTTAACATTGTCTTGTTAACTTGCAGGCAAAACTCCATTACCTAGATATAGTGGCTGGTCTTCCTAGTTATGGAGCGAAGTGCTTCAGCAGCAGTCGGCCCGAACGTGTGCTGTTGGTGTCTCCCAGGTTTGGTTTGAGCCAGATTGTAGGCAGAAGTAATTCTGTGGTAAGTATTATTTTCTTTAACCAAAATTTTATTTATTTTGTATAAAAAATCATAATTTATTTGATCGCATTTCATACAATTTAATATAATTTAATGGCTCCTTGCTCGCAATAGCTGTTCTGAGAGTGATTGGAATAAAAGAACTAAAATCGCTGATCACGCCGTACACATTAGGGGCCATCCATAAATTACGTCAAACGTTAGGGAGGGGTGAGGGGGTCAACGAAGTGTGACAAGGAGAGGGGGGTGTCATAATCTTCTTGATATCACCTACGCGACTACACTTTTACTAAAAAACTAATAATATTAGAAGTGCTCTTTTCAGTTCTGGCGATTTGAATGGACTACGAATAATTGTACGTGCCCTAACTTTTAATCTCCTTTCAGCCTCAATCCATCGCATCACTAGAAGAAGTGCAAGGTATCCGAGTGAAGCGTGAATGGTCCTCTGGCGGCGCGGACGTGGCCATCTTCCTCCAGAGGGATCGTGTCCTCGCGCTGCTCATGGACGAGAGAGATGCTGCAGAAATGCCGCTTGTCATTGCAGGGTATGTGAACTTCTTAATTTCTACTTTAGTTAAAAGGTTTCAACTATGGGACTGTAAAACGAAGTTATTTTTACAAAATAGTATTTAGCTTCTTTTTTCATTATGAGTACCGCTAAAGAGTATTTACTCCTAGATCTCCTAGCCAGAGCGTCTGGGTTCTTCTATAGTTAAACTCGGAGTAAGTTTGTCTCACCAGTATGTTAGGGAGCGCCATCATAACAATGAATATCACTTTAATATTTTTTAACGATTCGTACCTTATCCTACAAGTAATACTAGTGTATGAAAACAAACGTATTTTTGACGTGACAACGTCTTATAAATTGGTTTGCCGGGTGACACTTCAAGAAACTGCGTTACGCTCCGCTCACGTTATGCGCTCACAATGAGAGCGAGTGAGAGGCACGCGTCCCTTCCACTCGGGCATGGTTATTATTTTACCACTCAAAGTCGTTGTCACGTAAAACTTTCGCCCGTATACCGACTTTACAGGCAACCAATTTTTTTTTTTTAATGTCTTATATTTTTAAATTATTTCTTAGTGTCGTCCACTTAGAACTCCGTTTCGACAAGTAGCATAAACATATTATATTGTGCCGCTATCAAATTTAATAGCAAGTTTAAGAAATGGATAACAGCACCATCTAGTGGCAAATAGTCCAACTAAATACTTTGATACTTTTTTCTGTTGTTATAGTTGAAAGTATATATTAAAATTATATTTTTTTTGTGAAAATAATGTATGATTTACCTGTGCAGCATTTAATTATTCTTTCTCCTCTGTGATAAAAGATAACTTGTGAGTCTGAAAACTCACAAGTTAACTTTTATAACATATATTCTGGTTAGTATATTATATATTAAGTTATTTACCTATGATTTATTTTTTTATTATTTGTTACAGATATTATCGTCTGGCTACCGGGCAAGAATTAAACGTTGAACAAGAACGAGAACCGATTACAGAAGATATAGGTAAACAACAATAATTATCATCATCATTATTTCAGCCATAGGACGCAGTGGATTGTTGGACATAGGACACCTCCCTCAATGACTTTCAAAAAGATCGGTTGAAAGCGGTCTGCATCCACCAAATAAACAATGTTTAATAATGTAATTAAATAATGATTCTTCCTTGTCCTTGATTGCGTGGACATAGACATAAATGTGTAGTTAAAGACAATTACTTAAACAGAGGCCAAATTATGAATAGTTTACTCCTTCATTCCTTGGAGACCATCAAACTATTTTAGAAATAACTACTAAACTAAAACATTTTTATATAAGTATGTTTTCAAGTCCTGTAGATCTAAATTAATGTATTAGCACCGATTTTCAGATATTATCATTTTCTTTTTCAGCTCCACCATACTTGTCTCAACACAACGTGGTGCCAGCTAAATGGAGCTACCTCCACTGTGAGGACCCAAATATCTTAACTAAAAAGCACTTTGCTATCTTCAGCATGCCACCGCCATATCATTCCATCCCTGACCAGTCTAAGTTTTTGGACACAAATATGAACGCCAGTATAACAAACAGAAATCATAGCAATAACTCTAGCCCATTAATAGGCTATGATGCAAAATCTGGATTACTTGGTCACGATGTTCATTTCGAAAAATGTAAAAGAAATGACGACTTCAGGCTGTTCGATCCAAATGATGCGTGTTATCTCGACGATGGCATGGGTTTCGACCTTCAAAGCGTTCTATCCATGGAACTCTTAGAGAATGCCACCAATAACCCAAGGCTAGTCGAGGCTAAGAACGAAGAAGTTTTAAGAAGAGTAGCAGAAATGCAGAAACTAGTAGAGAATTCTGAACAATATTTGACTGAAAATTGTGATTACGATGCTTACCATGAAATTATAAGAGACGAGTTTGTTGGGAAAGAGACTAGTGTCGATAATGTAGAAAGTGATACAGAATCTAATACTAGTAGAATGTCTTGTGTCGATGACGCGCCAGGTATTTTGAAGCATAGTGACTCTTTACTTCTGCTGACTGAAACTATAAATCAAGGTTTAAACGGTTTAAGTGTGCCAGAGAATGGGACAGACAATAATAGTTTAACGGCTCGACAGTCGCAAGGATTGAGTGCTATACTTAATAATTGTGGTCTTACTGATGCTCTGATAGCCTTGAACAACGATGTATGTCATTCAGAAAGTGACAATGATTCGTTGTATACTCCTACAAACAGTCCTATAAGAAAAACTAAATCTACTGATAAAGCTGTCAGAACTAGTTTTGGTTTACATAGTCCAGATCCAACACAAGACAATAAGGAACCGAATCTAAAAGAATACTTGAAACAGCTAAGAGAAAAGAGTAGTAAAGAAGAAGCGAGAGCTGCTGAATGTCCATTTTTTTATCAAGAAAGCGTAGTTGATAATGATGCTGAGCTTATAGATTTAACTTTGATACCTCCCCCACAAACTCCCGACGAATTAGACTGTGCTACGCAAGTGCCTCAAATTTTACCTATCGTGCCACCATCGTTTGCAGACGATAAAGTGAATTCACAAGAGAATTTAGCTAATCCACCAAAAAAGACAGCTTTAGAGGAATTTATAGCCAACGTCACAATACAGCCTCCTACTGTAAAAGTTACTCCGGCAATAGAATTAACACCTGAAGAAATTATGTCATATATAATACCACCACCCCCGGCGTCCAACTCATCAACATTAGATAGAGAACAAGTCAGTTATGCAAATCACAGTCAAATACTAGAAGCAAAAAATGGACAATCAAACTTGGAAGTTAAACCCGCAAACGGAGACGTTGTAAAGGGGACTTTAAGTGTTAGTGAAATCAGAAATCTGTTCGCAGCCAAAAGTTTAAGCGAAGCAAGGAATAGTCTTTTGCTAAAAGATAAATCAAAAGCTGCTTCTACAAAATCGGATTCACCCAAAGGCAAAAGAAAAAGCGTGTCTAGTGATAAACAATCAAACGGTAATGCACATGTAATAGAATATCCAACGGTAGAAAGAAAAGGAATGTTTTCTTGCTGCACCAAGGACAAAAATAAGTCCGAAGAAAATTCGGATGAAGGAGAAAAAGATGAAACTCAAATACAAAACTCTGACTCCATTCCCGATGTGTGTGAAATTAGACCACCTCCGAGGAGAAAAAGTACTGACATCAAAAAACCACCTGAAAGACCGCCGAAAATACCACCTACTCCTGCACCAAGACCTCGATCGAACTCATTTACGTGCCTAAACAACGAACTTACTGCTGTCGAGATCACTAACAATCATTTCAGTACTTTAAACAATCGAAAGCTGAACTATAAAGTTGTTTGCGATATAAACGAACAAATGCAGAATCCTCCACAATTACCTCCAAGACTAGAAAATAAAGTTCTTTCTCCTCCGCCTCCATTACTGTTACCTCCTAAAAAGCCACCGTTACCTCCAGTACCAAGCATCGAAGTATTAAGAATGAAGAATGCAAAGTCTCCGATAAGAAATCAAGAACAGCGTTTAGCCAGTATTGGCTCCCCGCATTTCCAACGAAATCTTAACACGTATAGAAATCTTGAAAATGAGAACAGATTAACTGAAGAAGAAAGTCAAAATCTTAGAACTTCCCCAAACTATAGCTCAATGACGCTTCAAACACGTCATATCAGATCCAATTCGGAAACAAAGAATACTATCTTAAAGAATAATACAGCTTTATCTTTATGCTCGCCCCAAATGAATAGACGGTTTAGTAATCGACCTGATCTTTTGAATGGAGCCCCAGGAGAAAGAGTGTTCAGTCCTCCATTATCAGAGCGTCAATCTTTTAGAAGAAATAGTGCGAGTCCGACTCCAAAAGTCCAGAATCATGTTCGTTTTAAAGAGGATGTCGTAGACCCGGACATTCCAACACCGCCATCGCCTCCAACGGTTAAGTTCCCGGAGTTTCAGTCCGGGAATAATGGACACGTGTCCATTGAGAGTCTTCTGTGTAAGACGGAGGTGGCCGTGGAAGGTCTGCTGCAGAGGTTGCACCAGGTTGCACAGAAGTGTTCCCATCAACATGCTCATGGAGGTGGAGAAGATATTGATGAAATTAAATTTCAGGTGAGTTTTTTTTATAATCTTATTCATTAAATATACCGAATATCCTTTATAAGTCTTCAGTCATCCTGTGACCACTGCCTCTGTAATCTGGTCAACACGTCAGGCAGTTACCGAAACCATCGCGTTAGTTCCTGTTAATGTAATTGTAGGTACATTTCGGAGTGTCGAAGTTATTAATTTAAATTACAAAATTTTAATCATTATTATAATTGCGTTGACTGAAGTTGTCTGCAAGTGCAATCCAAATTATTATTAACTCGCACGATTCAAAAATTAGGTTGAAGATAATCTCGTGTAGCTGAAGAAGTGACATGATTATATTATGATATATCATTAACAAAAAAATCTACTACATAGTTTGAATTGATATTAGATCAATGTGACATCAGATAGGACAAATATAACAATTTTGCCTTATTTAGTAGTATTAAATCAACCCGAGATGGTATAATATCAACTCCAGTTCGTATGATGTCAACTTGACATTAAAAAAAACTGTTTATTTTTAACCTAAATTTTATCAGTGGCCATAAAATAAGTGATGTATGAAAAAATGTGCGTATAGACATAATTTTTAATAAACATAATACATATAGTAGTTTACAGCTATGCGATTGAAGTGAACGTTGTGCTTGTTCTGCAGCGTGCCCGCAGCGAGTTGACATCTTGCGCGGTGTCCCTAGTGGGCGCGTCCCGCACGCTGGTGGGGGCGCTGGGCGCGCCGCCCCCCTCCGCATGCTCCTCTCTCCCCGCGCCCCCCACCGTCCCCTCCGGTCCCTCGCCCCTCTCCGCCCCTGCCGCGCTCGCTGACTGCCTCACGCCGCTCAGAAGACTCGCTGATTTAGCGCAAGTATGACACCTTTATTAAAATACCTACTAATATTTTAATTAGCCACAAAAAGACACGAGATGACATAAAGATAATGTTATCGTATCTAGTATGGTATAAACTGTGAAACTTCCTTTTTTATTGTATAGGGGGCAAACGAGCAGACGGGTCACCTGATGGTAAATGACTACCGCCGCCCATGGACACCTGCAATTAGAGAGTCACAATTGCGTTGCCGGCCTTTAAGGTGGGAGTAGTGGAAGCGTGGAAGAGGGGGAGAGGGGGGTGGGGAAGGAAGGGTTAGGTTTGTGGAGGTTTCGTTTAGTATTAAATTTATTTAACATTTTTCAACGCGAAATACAGTAGAGTAGTGCGCCTCAGGATCTTATATCGATTTAAGACACTATACTGAATAAAAAAAATATAATCTCCAATTAAATGTTGGACCGATAAATTGCAAAAGGAAGAGCAAAATCAAGATTTTTCAAAATGTATTTAGTAAAACTAGGTATTTACTCCATTACAAAAACACTTCTACAGATCCCAGGAAGGTGGACTTATACGCCTATACGACTCTGAAGATCTAAACTCTATCAAAGCATAAGCTTGAATTTTATATCCTTCCTTTTTACAAAAAAATATTTTAAAAAATCTACTTTCAGGCCCTAGGCAGACACACATCAGCCCCTCTTCAAACCAGAAACCTAGTCCTCAGAGTTCATGATGTAACCGCGGCTTTCAAAGAACTGGCTGGAGCAGAGATGGCCCAGATCATACACGAGAACAATGCCAAGAAAACCCATCACCAAGGCCAAGATACTAGCTCAACTTTGGAAGGCCAACTGGCCTTAAGAGCCGAGTGTTTAGCCAATGTCTTGGCTACTTTGTTGCGAAGTCTCAGAGTATTTTCTCCATAAGGTTTCATTATTATGGAAAAAAAAATATTTTCAGTTTCTCTGAAGCAAATTTTGTAACGATGATTTGAGGTATAATCAAAATTTGATAAGAATGTAAGGGAATTAGATAGGAATGATACTAATAGATATTAAGATCAAAAAGAAAAACTGATTTGAATTCATAAACTAAGAAAGGTTACAGATGCTCTAAGTCACGATAAAGGCAAAAAATATGTTTATATAGAAGATGTTATGTACTGATTTGAATACATAGCTAATCAATTTCTTCTCCATTTAAATTTTTGAAAAAAGAAGATAATATTATGTCTGAAACGAATGGGTCACTATGAATTATTAAAAAAAACGAGCAACTACCATGATACCTGTAATTTTAGCGGACCTCAAAAAGAGCAGCTATAAGAATCTCATAATAAACTAAAGATCTGAAAATTATAATAATAGATTTAATTTTGTTAAGAAATTTCCGTTGATAAATATAACCGTTACTAAATGAGACCAAATAAATTTAGGTACATTTTTTAAACAATTCTAAAGAGTTTTTGTAGTTGGCAACATTTAAATTTTTAGGTTGTAGGTTGTAATATTTAATGTTAATATTCTTCTTTGTTGTTGATACGTTTTGTGCTATTTTAATTGTAATGGCGCTTGTTTAACTTGATGCATAATGAACACGCGGTCGAATAGAATTTGTGTAAGGACTTTTAACTGTCATTACCAATACAATACCGCCCTTGGATAAACTTGAAAATAACCTTACTTTGGATACCTAGTTATCTATGGATATTCAAGAAATGATTAAAGTCTAGGAAAGGATTCTATGCTTCTCGTTGAACCGGTATAAAACTAGAAAAGGCAAACAACAAGTTCTCTGGTTTCTATTGTCTATGATTCCGTAGGAAAGTGTTACCATAGTTTAATTATTATTAGTTTACCTAAATACATATCTATTTATACACGAATAAATGTATATTTTATATCGTAAGACGTGTGATCTGATATAAGATGCAAAATTCTTGTAATCCCTTTGTGTCTAACATACCATATCTTAAACTTTAGGCAACTGTATTAAGAAATATCAATTATACCTAATGCTGTTATTCAGTGCATATTTTCTCTTCTTTATTTTACATCTAACGTATTAAAAATACATAAGTAAACACTCTAGTAAGGGTTGTATGAATTATTAAGCGAATTTTGCATGAAGTTTGGTGTTGTTAGCTGTTAATTTGTTTGATAATGTTGCCAGCAATCGTTTTTTGGTACACACGATGTGCTAATATTATAATATTGGTGCTATTTTAAAAAAAAGTGTACATTTTTTGGTATCGTGATCGTTTGAACTGTAATTTTTTTTGCGAGTACATACATTACGTTCTGCACCAGTGATTTGAATTTTATGTAAATATTATATAAGGTTGTTTTTATAACGCAATAAACTAAACTAGGCAAAATAATGCATGATATTATTAGAAATATCTGTTTCTTTCTATCGCCTGTTGAGTACAATTTTTTGTTTTTTTCCACTGATATTCCAAAGCTTTTATAGGAACCAAAGACAAGAGTTTTCATATATTTTGTTATTTCTTGATTTTGTTTTACAAATAATATTCATTCCTTCTTGCTTAATATGAATTATTACATATATAGGACAGACTATAGCTCTGAAAGAATGTTTAATAGATTCCTTTATTCGTTGATATGGCAGACAAAAATTAAAACAATAACATTAGTTAAAATTAATACTTAGGTGTATAACCGAGTATTAAACTATTCAATTTTCATTTATTCCGATCATATAAGGTTTCGAATGAATTTTTCTTACCTGGTAACCCTACGGCACATGAGTTCATTTTTTACCATAGACAATAATAAATCTCTATAGTTGAATGAAATTTATGCCCTAAGTTTTTTCCCTTATGGCCTTAGTAATTGTGTGTCGTATTAACGAATTGTTAATGTGTATAAAATGGTTGCAACATAGTTTTATCGTTATACAAGATAAATATATCACACCAATTTATTTATTGTTCTCAAGTAACATAATGCAATGCATTTGATGTAATAAACGAAATAAATATTATTTTTTGTTTTATTTTCCTACTTTCCGTATAAAACCGTCCGTGCGGTGTTATAACTAGAACATGCTCGCTAGAGAAAAACCTGATAGAAGTAATACCCAATGCTCCGGCTTCTTATACTTTTAAAACTAATTTTAAATACTAATAGATACAAAAAAGATGACGAAGGTACACAAGAAATCGTTAAATAAAATGAGGTAACATTGCCGCTCAAGTTTTAGCGTCTATAGTAAATCAGTATAAACATCTTAAGTATATTTACTTGATACGACTATTGTCCATTTTTTAAGGAAAACTAAAATAATATTAAGAAAGCATTTAATAAATAATAAACATTTAAACACGAAAGTAGTTCTAATGAGAAAGACTGCACAATAGCGCCATCTAGTGTCTTCTTTTGTTCCTTAGTCCAAATGTGATCCGACAAAGTCACCACTGCAAATAGTAAAGCAAAATTAAAATTACGCCCACATGAACAGATGTGTCCGGTAGCGCACCGCTTTCGACATGCAATCGAGTCAGCCGTACTAATACTTATAATGTTCGACGTTCCATGCGCCACGCGTTCGAAAATGATCCGAGAGTTGGCCTTTTCGTGGTTTTGGTTTGGATGCACCAAGTTCGATCGTTTATTTGTGCTTTTTGGCTCCAAGATACATATTTCTTTGTTCTTCATTTTCAAAAGCAGCAGACATTGTTTTAAGACCTCTTTTTCTCAGTCTATTTAAGACTTGTCGCTAATAAAAACATTTTTGTAAATAAAATCATGCGAAAATTGAGTTCTCGAACATTACAGTGTTAATACTGATATTCGACACTAGATGTCAGCGCAATGCAAATAATTTTCAATCAACAAAAGATGGCGCTACTGTGCCTATGGTGCCCTGTTTCTGATTACCGTAAGAAATTCTCTCTTTGACTCCGTTTTTTTTTACGTAATATTGTAATTTATTTCTACATTATTTTACAGAAGTAATTGTCATGTGGATAGTATCTTTGTTTGACACTTTTCAGTAGTATAAAAGTGGCATTATCGGTAGTACATAATAAAATATGCTTTTCACATTTACTGATATAAGCTTATAATACTGGTAATCACTTCATAGTATAAAACAAAGTCGCTTCCCGCTGTCCGTCTGTCCCTATGTATGCTTAGATTTTTAAAACTACGCAACGGATATTTATGCGGTTTTCTTTAGTAGATTGAGTGGTTCAAGGGGAAGGTTTATACGTATAATACATGCATAATACATATAGTAGAGAAACACTGATAATTGTAGAGGTTTCTAATGTGATGTCGTAAATAAACCCTACGAGATAGATCAAAATAATGTACCACAGTATTGTACACCTGAAAAGGGTCTACAAAAAAGTCCGCGATGGTATATGTCTATATCTTAGGGATAACCCACAATAACCATTTTATATCCTTTACTTTTTACGAGATAATGGCTTATTCACGAAGCGATTTTAAGCAATAATGCATTAATCCTTTTCCAATGAAGTACCTTAAATACATTGTACATTTAATATAGATCAATATGGCCCTTTACAGCATGCAATTTAAATGAATATTTTTGAAGATATTACAGATTTAATCTAGCGAGGAAAATAACAATTATCACTACATATTGTAAAACAAAGTCCCCCGCCGCGTCTGTCTGTCTGTTCGCGATGAACTGAAAAACTACTGAACGGATTTTCATGCGGTTTTCACTAATATACAGAGTGATTCATGAGGAAGGTTCAGGTGTATAATTTGTACGCGTGCGAAGCCGGGGCGGGTTGCTAGTTAAATATAAAGCAATCATCATATGTCGGAATTGGTAGAAACATTTAGGTGAATGAACGCAAATGTTAATGTCAATATGGACATTCCTTCGAGATATCGATATTTTAAAACTACTAATACATTATTCCGGAATTGAAAAATGTATTAAATTGAGCTACGTGTATACTAATGTTAATGTCAATATGGACATTCCTTCGAGATGTCGGTATTTTAAAACTACTAATTCATTATTCCGGAATTGAAAAATGTATTAAATTGAGCTACGTGAATACTAATGTTAATGTCAATATGGACATTCCTTCGAGATGTCGGTATTTTAAAACTACTAATTCATTTTTCCGGAATTGAAAAATGTATTAAATTGAACTACGTGTATAATATGAATCAATATTCCGTGTATAATGTAGGTACGTGTATAATATGAACCAGCATTCTATACCTACCTACTTACTGCTAAAAATTTGTGTTGTTCAAAGACTTTTTAAGTTAAAGTAAAATAATAAATAAATAGGATTCCCAAAGTAATAGATATTGTTAAAAATACATATAAAATAACACAACACACGTTCTTGTGATCTTATTAAGTGTAACGTGCTATAAAGAATTGTAGAAATTTGCATTCTGCTACTTATAACTGCACTATCACAATGGTATTTAAATATAATCAATTTAACACGTTTAAGTATATTTTTCCTTAAATTTTGATGGTAGTAATTTATCTAATCACTATTAGACATCTTTATTTCTTAAATAAATAGAATGACTTGGCTATCGCATCTTATCTTACGGCAAGTTTAACATGTAAGCGTTTTGGTTTAAGAACTGTAAGTTTACTTGTTTAAATAAATAAAATATAATCTACATACAACAATACCTACCTACCTAATATGTGTATGCACAGTTTTGTTGCCATGCAATGGCCAAGTCATTATATTATTTAAGGACTAAGTAAGTACAGAAGTTTAATATTAATATGGTCACTACACTGAGTTAGTATTACTAGCGAGTAATACCTAATTCAGAGACTATAAAATGTTTTGGGTTAAGTATTTACGTGACAACCAGTTCTCACCACCTTTTGAAGTAAAAAAACTGCGAGACTTGCACCTTTTATTATTATTTTTTTTTTATGGTATAGGGGGCAAACGAGCAGACGGGTTACCTGATGGTAAATGACTACTGCCGCCCATGGGCACCTGTAACTCGAGAGTCACAAGTACGTTGCCGGCCTTTAAGGCGGGAGTAGGAGAAGAGGGGGAGGGGAGGAGTGAGTGGGAAGAGGGGAGAGGGGGGAGAGGGAAGGACGGGAATAGGGGAGAGGGAAGCGTTAGGGCCTCCGGTAACTTCACTCACGCGGCGAAATGCAATGCAAGCATAGCTTCAGTGCCGGTTTTCTGTGAGGCCGTGGTATCGAGCGGAGTCGAGCCGGCCCGTACGTGCCGAAGCATGGCTCTCCCACGTCAATTATTATGCTATGTTTTTGATAGGACCTCATTTCCTTTGAAGGACCTACCTAAAATACTATTTGGTTAGTGATAAGTGACGGCAAATTATATGAACCAGAAAAGTCATTTTTTAACTCATATCTATTATTCGGTATTACATAGTTACTTATGCAGTTTATCGGATGTATATCTAGTTCAGGAGGCAGGAATTTAGTTTGGAATAGTTTTTAAACTGTAGGTTCAAATTGAACTTAAATTTGGAAATATGCATGTTATCTTGGTTACTGAAAATTAAAGCTTCTAGCTTTATCCACAGTGAAGTTACAGGGGGTCGAGAACCTCCTAAATCATTATCATCAGCTTATCGCAGTCTACTGCGGGATGAACGGTTCCCCCAAGGAGTGCCAACTACAATATCTGGGCTTAGTTTTTTTTGCTTGACTTTTGTTTTTGTGCCCCCACATTTATAAAAGCAATCGTAACAAAGAACTAAAGTTACCGACATAGCTCGCAAAATAAGCACGCTTAAGTGGCATTGGGCTAGCCAGGTATGCCGAAGGACCGATGGCCGTTAGAGCAAGCGGATCTTAGAGTGGAGACCACGAATCGATAAACGGAAGGTAGGACGCCTCCCAGCCAAATGGACCGACGACCTGAGGAAGGTAGCTGGGAGGGACTGATTGCGGAAGGCGGAGGATGGGGGTACTATGGCGCACATTAGGACAGGCCTATGGCCAGCAGTGGACTAGAATGGGCTAATTGACAATCGTAATCGATTTTTAGTTGTTCTTTTTTCCTAGTATAACAATATCAAAATGTTAACTTATTTTAATTCGCGTTTAGTAATTAAGAGAACGATGCCATCTTCTTTATTATAATTTGAAAGCATAAGTACTTTTTCAAAGCGATGACGTAATTTTGTATTGTAAATAAAGGTGAGGCTGTTAGTGACAGTCGAGTGAAAGTCTAGAGAGTGGAAAGATTGTATCCCGGTATAACATAATAATATAGACACGCCTACATAGGAACCAACATAAAATATGCGGTTGTGACCACAGACAAAACCAGCACTTTTTTCACACTATCAGTTAAAACTAAAAGTCGATATATATGTTATATATGTATAAGTGAAGGTATGGCCAGTGGAAGACGTTTGTCACGGCCGTACTCGATGCAAGTATTATTTTCACACGATTGCTTACGACCGGTTCTTAGAACATATGGAAAAATAAAATCGATAGAATAAGTGCCAGCCCTTACTAAGGGTTCCGTAATTTATCAGAATCATGCTACAGATATAAGCAAAAAAGTATACGAAGAACATATTCGTATGAAAATGGTGACGTTCTGAAGAAATTGTAGGTCAAAAGTATATGAAACCGGGGGTTTGCATTGAAGGTAAAATAATAGTAGAGGAAGCTTATAAGGTATGTAAAGGAGGAAGGAGTGATTCTATGTATGTATGTAAGTACCTTCTTAGGCTCTGTTTAAAGATAAACACTTCCATACATACACAATAACATTAATTTTCTTGTTTAAGCCGCGTGCTCGTGCTGGGGCTCGTGGCTAAGTGGTAACCGAGTAGGTTTGCACATTGTAAGGTTAAATAATACTATCCAGGCCAGTCTTAGGACGGGTGACCATTCTTAACACATTGAAACCCCTCTGTGTCTCGGAGAGCACGTTAAGCCATCGTTACAGGTAGTTGGAGCCCTAAAAAAGTCCGACAACCTGGTCTAATTACAGAACTTCGATATCGCCTAGTACTTAAGTTGTGGAGGTCTGGGGATGGGCCGGCTCGATCGGATTGATACCACGGCAATAATTGCATTGCTTTTCGCCGAGTGAGTGAGGTTACCGGAGGCCCTAATAACCCTTCCCTCTCCTCCTCCTCTCCTTTTCTTCCCCTCTTCCCCCACTCTCACCTTAAAGGCCGGCAACGCACTTGTGACTCTTGAGTTCCAGGTGCCCATGGGCGGCGGTAGTCATTTACCATTAGGTGACGCGTCTGCTCGTTTGCCCCTATATCATAAAAAAAAGAAAACCATAAAAAAAACTAAATATTCACGGCAGATGAATTAGGTTATGAATTGGTTTCTTAAAATATCGGCTTCGGCTTAAATTTATTACAAGTAATTTGCACTTCAAATGCCTTTGTTTATACTTAAATTTATTTTATGTTTTAATGTTACTCTTGCCAAATAATACTAAAAACAATAAATGAAACTAAACATTCTAATTAATAATCACACCAAGGACTTTTAAAATGCATGCGTCAAAGAACTCCTCCGCATCATCGCCTACTGGTAGCGTTCCAGAAGGCCTGTCAGCCTTCATTGCCACGTTGAATGGCAATGCTAATTCTCTGTGAAAGCCCCGCAATATTGAAATAATAATAATAACTTGACACATTTCACACACGGCTGTCTGATCCCAAATTAGGCAGAGCCTGTATTATGGTAACCAGACAGCTGATAAACATACATACATCCCTCTAAAACATTTGCTAAATTGTTTTAATTCAACTATTTTATCAAAAAACTAGCAACCCGCCCCGGCTTCGCACGGGTAGCAGAGCATAATATTAAATTGATTTTTTCCGACATCTTTAACAATCATCGTCATATTTCAGATGTTTTACACAAAACTGTAACAAATTATACACTTGAACCTTCCTCATGAATCACTCTGTTTATTGGTGAAAACCGCATGAAAATCCGTTTAGTAGTTTTTTTCTTTATCGCAAACAGACAGACAGACAGACGCGGTGGGGGATTTTGTTTTATAATATGTAGTGATAGTGCACCAGTCTAATCTCACTACATGAACTGAATGCAATTGACCTAACATTTTACTTTGCACTGTCTCCTCTGTTCTTAGTTTTCTACATACATAACTCTACGATTTTAGGACACATAGTTTCATGTTTTACTTTTGAAACCTTATTTAAATTCATTTTTGACTTCTAACACAAGCTTATTAAGCTATGTGCTATAATAACTACGTACATAGTTAACAGCAAACTAGAATAATAACCCGATCGCGGATCTCCGATCAACTAGCGACTAGGCTTGAAAGCAAAAAGAACATGAACAGTCTAGCCCTTCATGACACTCGTACAGTAAAAGCTAAGTTTAATTAAAGCTGTTATTTATCTTTTCACTGCCGGTCATTGAACGTGAGTGGGCCAATAGACTTACATACAACATGATTACAGCAAAGGACACCTGAATAATCTAACTATAGGCGTCTTAAGGCGTCCATTAGACGCTTATGCGAACTTCAATCATTACCAAAAGTCATGATTGACGGATGTTCGTTGAAATAATATTGACATCAAAGTCTCATCATGCAACCGTCAATCATTAGATGATAGGTTATTCGTCAATCACAGTTTTGATTGTGGCAAAACTGACAGCAAAACCTACCGTGTAATTAGATTAGAGAGTAAGGCGCCCGCCTTACTCTCATTGACGGTGAATGATAATTCTTATACGTATACTTGTGAAATACGCCAACATGGTAACTAACTTATTAACTAACTAACGTTTACTTACTAGTCTAAACTTCAACCGCTAACTTCTTGGGTGATGACTGTTCACAAAGATATGAAGAAGTGCGGTCTATCTACTGACGATACTTACCAGCAGAACAAGTGGTGCCTTGGGGACAGGAAAGCGACTCCAAGTAACGGGAAGTATCGAGGTCGAAGAGAATAAGCCAACGTGGTTCATGATAGCTTTTTTGAGTGATGGGTATTATTCGGGGATATCAGTAAGGCCGTATGGCGGAATTTGTCGAAAGTTGTGCTACTCTACACCTGAAAAGAGTGGACCGTCGGTTCTACGATGGTATGTCCGTAATTGTCATGCATGGTCTAGCTCCCTCTCTCAAGCTCGTAGTATAATAAGTGTCCAGCTGGGACGCAGTTTATGAATAGACTGATTCATGAATAGACTGAGTCTGACCGTGGAGTAATATTTAGAGTGAGTGGCGTTCGAAATTTAAAACTATAGTTCTGAGTGATATTTTTTTTAATATTACTAAAATTACACTCAACTAGGCTGACTATATATATACCTGTGCTTAGAAACTCTTGCAACACTAGTGTTGTCACTTGTGCCTTTCAAAGTCTATCCCAAAACTCTATGCAATTGTGACTCGACTCTTCAGCAAATGACTTTATTTGACTACATATATATACTATGAGCATATACGACGCAATTCTTTATAGTACCAGGGCAAAAAACATATAATTCATATTCGGAACGGACAACATTATCTATGAACACTGTAAAATTCAGAAATTTCACATGCTATTTAGTAAATATCCTCTAAAATTTGGTGACTAACTACTTAAAACCCAACGCTGTTTTTGTAACTATGTACTCATATACTTTTTATTATATCTTAACATATCAAAACATAGCTTACGACTTTAACTGGAACACACATCTTAACGATCGGGTGCTACCAATGTTTACAAATAAGGCGCGTTCGTACGTCCGTTTGTTCAACCCGCTGCTTTTATATATCTTATTTCTCTTATTATTGTGAGGCTATGCCATAAATGTAATAAATGATGAAAAGTACGTCATTACATAACGTTCCTAACTATGCGTACTTAGAAAAAATGGTTCAAGATCTAAGAAATGTCGCGTTGGAAATAGACCACCCTCCGAAGATACGTACGTGTCTTTGACTGCTTATAAGTTGTAGTTACAAGCTAGGGTTTGATCTTTTTATCCTTATTATGATCCCTACCCGCGCTGGATACTTATATTAAGTAAGTTTAATATATTCGTTGAAAAGAGGCGAAAGATGCGTCGAAGTACAACCTAGTGGAAGATCGATCATTATGGTATTTGAATTACTTGCCAATAACCCTTTATTTGTTGGTGTTTGGCTTGCCTTGCCATTCGTAATTAGTCTAGGTTTGTTCTTAGCTGTTGTCATTTTTGGGGTTGATACACCACAGAGAATTATAGAGTCTGCTCGATGGCTATTTTACATTGGATTTCTTTTTTTTTTCTTTTTTTAAAAAAGACAACTCCCGCATTAGGAATTACTCCTGTGTCGCGGGGGACTTTACAAACATACAAACAACGGACACAAAGAACACCCAGACTCTGGTGGGAATCGAACCCACGACCTATGGCATAGCAGATTCAGGCTTGGCTTGGCATTGGATTCATCTCGTATTCAATTGGTAATCAATATTGTCTTTATTGGGCGTAAGTTAGCTGTTACAATATCTTTTAAAAGTAAAGAGTTAACGTTTGTTTATAACTAGACACTACGCAAGTTGTTCCTGATCATAACTTTTCATGCCAAATCTTTTTGAAGTGAAAACTTCTTTAGCGGCGTTGTGCACTCTTTGGGATGGGTAAAAAATGTTAAACTCGCGTCAGGACACGTGACCTGATCGAAAATTCGTAAGACGGAGCCGAGTTTCTTATATTTAAAAAATATAACATTCGAAATTCAAACATTTATGTGCGGCCAGGAGCGCAGAACTTCCAGTGTACCCTATGTATACATTTAGATATGTTATTACCTACTTTATATTTTTAACCTAATTATATATATACAGATGTATGTGTGTATGTTAATTAAGTTATGTTTTCACTTCTGACGTGCAGTCCTACGACTGACTGTTTATTTTTTTTTGCATTGAACCTACCTTCATATAATTAAAAAGTAGTAAAGCTAAAAGCCTTGCGCCCCTTCCCGGCTTCATCAGGAGACCATCATTACCAAGCCCAATATATTGAACTCGTTAAAACGAACCATATGAGCCCAACCTCGAGGGGTTTACTAGTAGCCACTGAAGAGTTCCACTATAAACCTCCTGGCTCCATCATCAGATAACCTCTCAGATGCCAAATTATAATTTTGACATCCAAATTACCTACGAAGTTTCATTTCGATACGACAATTTTATTAGAAGTAGGTTAAAATTGAGTGCCAAGATTTGATAACATAGTTAGCTAGTACCTAAGTGAATTTATTAGTTAGAAAACGTGTTATAATTAGAGTTATTAGAGCAAGTTGCGACA
This sequence comes from Euplagia quadripunctaria, assembly GCA_963859945.1. Taxonomy (NCBI): domain Eukaryota; kingdom Metazoa; phylum Arthropoda; class Insecta; order Lepidoptera; family Erebidae; genus Euplagia; species Euplagia quadripunctaria. The sequence goes on along the minus strand of OY982569.1, from coordinate 1,288,295 downwards.
AATTAGTAAGGGATTTTTTTTTTTCGCAAACCGTTGTATTAATAAGTTTCTATTCCATACAAAAACACCACGGTTGAATAAGCTCGGTAGTAAGTCATTTAACAAATAATTCACGGCCTCGTGACCATTTAAAAACTTAAAATATGTAATATACACAATGTTACAATATTGGCAGAACTGTGTTAAATATTTAGTATTTTATAAAACTAATAACATTTTTTTTTAAGGCTAAGGTAAATTTAGTTTTCAAAGGCTGACCTGTTTTACGTTTATGCGCTTTCCTGTAAAATTTAGTTTCAAGCCCTTACTAGGTTATGGAATGGGAAAGCCGATTACACTACTCACAACACCATTTTAGTTTTTTTTTCAGTCTATTGTTATCAATTCCGACAGTGGATGATTTTCTGTTAAGTAATTTTTCAATCGAAAAGCTTCGTATAATAAGACAGCAGAAATCAACTTTTCCTTCTACCTATTTCATCTATTCTACTATATATTAAGGTTGCGTTTCCACCAGAGATGTGTGAGGATGCGTAGCTAGGAATGTGTTTGTTAAGAACCAATAGAAATGGGTGCGAGGGATGTGTTTCACAGCGTCACTACGCATCCTCGCACCGCTCAGCGGCCTAGCACATCTCTGGTGGCAACGCAGCCTATACTATACTCCTGTTTATTATAATGAAGTAGCAACCTTTTCTTCAAATATATAATTGACATATTTGTAAGAAAAACACTTCAAACCTTTAATTAAAACAATTGACAGATGATTCAATTTTTTCTACAATAACGAACTTTATAATGAGACCACATGACATCAAAAGTCAATTCTTTTTCTATCCCCTTCTCGCAGGCAAAGGTCACCGGACACAAAGCCTAAGCTAATTATCAAAGAACATTTAAATGTCATACACACAACCACAAACCACAGATTATAAAAATGACTTACACAGGTATTGCCATAAGTACTTTTTTGTTTGTTTTATAAATAGCACACAATCCGTATCGCCACTAACAATAGGTACTATAATATCTAGCTTACAAATACAGTATTAGTAACGTAACAGAAGGGAGTGCCTTTTCACTTCCAGAGTGCAAATACATCGGCGTGCCCCCCACGCCAAGCCAGAAATTCACCTCAAATACCTACAAAAATCATAGGGATTCCTAGATCAGATAACCAAATAATTACCGCTGTTTATCGTCCATTTTTTACAATAAAATATCACTTAGGTACGACATGAAGTTTTGTTTAATATCATCTGTTACCCAAAATAATCACGTCAGTCACGGTCGGTAAATACCTATTCGCATTCGATTTAGGGATGTAACAGCGTGACAGAGTGCTTATCGGCGTTGATTAGGCTGAATGAAGAGAGACTGATAAAAGTTCTTAATGTTATTCCATTGTTTTGATAAAAAATATATTATGTAGAATTAATTATAAATGAATATGTATATGAAACAACGTATTATTTTGTTTAGTAGGTTATTATTAAGTTTCATCCATTTGACCGGATTTGATATGAAATGTATCGGCGCGGCATGCCCTCCACGCCAAGCCACAAATTCACCTCAAATGCCTACAAAAACCATAGGGATTTCAAGATCCTATTGATAATCAACTAATTATTACTGTTTATCACCTATTTTTGTATTGTAAAATATCACTTACAGCATGAAGTTTCATGCAATATCTTATTACTCAATGAAATAATTATTACATAGTAGTTACTAAGTTATACAAGAGCAAACATGTAATTATTTCAAATTATTTTCATCAGCTGTCGGTAAATGCCGACTGAGGCATTTCATTTGTCGGATATAGCTGACCGTGCCGTTCAAAAGGTTAAACAAGATGGATACGTGTAAATTGTACATAATTAATACAGTTCCTAGAAATAGAAATGATGGCGATTAGAATGTGACCCATTTGTAGGTTCTTTAACTTTTCTTAAGATAAATAATTGGTAAAGCCTATGGTTCTAAGGTTCTCTTTTTTTTTAACTTTTTGCTTGCATCTAACATTACCGTCCGCTGTAAGCTGGTAGCCAGTAGATAGAAATCTTTCCCTAAAGTCAAGTCATCATGAAAGACGTTATCTCGCAAAGAGAGTGAGCAGTATAGTTAGAGAGATTGACTACACATTCACATCGTGTCACAACGAAATCGAGGATCCACTTATTTTAGGCCACTGTATATTTTTTGTGGTGAAAGCGCTACGTAGCCACATATTGACCGACATTTGATTATCGATATTTTTACATATGGATTCCACGCCAAATCAGACGGTTTCAAAAATTTTTATTTTTGATTTGCTTAATTTTTTGGTATTTTCAGTACCCCTCAAAAGAGGCTTCCTGGTAAATTTTGAGATTATTTTGATGGCTGGTTTAAAAAATATCGAATTTTGTGTTTTTGCTCATACCTTTCTTAATAATGGTGGAAATTCAATTTTTTTTTATTTTCATTTTTGGGTGACAAAAAAAATATAAAAGAAATATTTAAAATGTTATTAAACGAGATTTTTGAATTTTAAGTTTTTAATCCTGTCTTTAAAACTACGTGTATCCTTCGATTTCTTTGAAAATTTTCTATTTTAAACTTCTATCCATCATGCAACTTTTAAGCCCGGTCTGGTAGTGCCCCTTCCATAGCTACTATTTTTTTTCGATCTTTAAAAAATAAAATTTTTCGCCGTAAATTATTATTAGTACCGATTGTTGACACTACACTTTTTTTACTTATTATAAAACCGTGATTTGGCGTGGAATGCCACCATATAGACGTTCAAAATACTAATAATTAATTGTTCATTAATACGGTAATTGACGGATAATTATAATTACTTGACACACGTCACACGGCAAAATTTCTTTCAGTTTTCAACTAAAATTTTACCGTCCGTAAGCAAAACGAATCGTTTCTTGAATCACTCAAATGTAAGTTTGATACAATTTTTTGTAAAATGTCAGGGTAGGACGTCACGCCTGACTGTTGTTAAATCATTCAATTTAACGGCGTCAAAACGGTTCCTAAGTAACAGTATATGAAATAGCAATTTGTGATGTCATAATTTGATAATGTCAAATAATTTATTTTGAAAGTTAGTTTGATGAAAACAAAAGCAAAAATAGTAGCGACTGAGCAAAACAATTTATTTGAACCATAGAAAACTACCAAACTAAGAAAATCCTATGATGATGATGGTATTTTTTAGTTATAAAATAAATAAATAAAACTAAACAAGTTAATTGTCAATCCTAGCACAAAAAAACTGTCAGAGAACTGCACGTCAAAAGTGAACTGCACGTCAAACACGCATCTTCATACTTCTGTATAATATGTATCTGAGCGTGACGGTTACGCGAGTTAAGTGCTTTTTCCCCATACCAAAAGTGCCCAACGTGCCTAAAGAAGTTTTCACTTCAAAACTTCATCTTCACGTTCCAAGATCGCCACACGAGCAATAGTTTCAGTGTAAAATGTCCACTTTTAAAAAGGCATCTAGCCTCACCTAATCCAGTCTAAGCAGCATATCTGAACCTCATGACCGATGTCAATGAATCCCACTTATTTTATCGCTAACCTTCAAGTCCCTACCTAACATTCCAACATTACCACACGTTAGCCCCACGAAACTGCATTAAAAACTATTGCAAAACCTGAGGGAACTACGTTTCGCTGACTTTCAGACTTGAATATAAAACTTAAGTCTTAGAGTGAAGTTTGTATAAACGTGTCGGTTAACGTTTTGTTCGTAGGGGGTTGTGAGAGGGGTTTAACTCGGGAACGCAGTGTAGAGTCGAGTTTAGAAGTTAGCGAGTACAATGCGCCGCTCATGCAGTTCCCCCTAACCGGTTTCTAATCGTTGTATTTTGCCGCCGTCGCTGATCGAGCTTTATGTCTTAAAGAACAAGTTAAAATACCTTCAATGAAAAGGCTGCAATTCGTTCTAAGACATTTTTGACCTTTTTAAACTACGAGTTAAATAATATCAACCAATATGTCGACTCAAACAAGACTAGATTTATCGTAGTCGCAAAATCTGTGCAGGTTTCAAGTATTTTCCAATATTAACGGTAGACAATTTAACTTTTGATACGTAAATTAGAACAGATATTAATATTAACTTGGTATCGCCTGGTGGTGGAATTTATCCCATAATTATTTTTCGCTTTATTTCATTGCCCAGTATAACGTGAACCATCTTTGTATAGACTTACGTATCCGTAAGTATTCCAAATTTAACGCTCCTCCGTTGGCTAAATTTTCTTAAAAATGCGTACAAAGAATTGTCTCCACGTATTTAAGAAGATCTTCTGGTACAATGAGATTACACAGTATTATCTAGACCCAAAAACTAAGCATAGTTTTTTAGTAGGTATAGGTTCTATAAACATACTTAGACAAATTTGTTTTTCAAATACATACTTAATATACATATGAAAAACCTAGGCCAATGCAAAAAGTCATCAACGGCATTAACGACGTGGCAGTCAAATGCTCGTCGTATCAACGCACTGCAGTGATCTGACACTGCATCAGCATCATTTATCATCAATCAATCAATCACCTCATCATCAACGCCACACGGAACATAATTCACGAAAGGTGTTTGACCTGTGAGTAGGTATGTCGGATTGTCTGTCCCTATGTTCCCTCGTAACTACTTAAAGGCTGAACTGCTTTAGATGAATAATATGTCGTTAGGTTCTCTTTATTGCGCGAGTGCTACTGGGTATATTAAAATTGAAAAGATTAAGAAGATAAATATATAGGTCTACTAGAGGGCGCTAATCTAAACATTGAGTTCTGTCAGCTCAGTTCTGTTCAGGACGGTTTGCTTGAGCTGGAGGATAAAAGTCAAAATTCGTATAAGTTGTAATTATAATGTAAGTTATGGATGAAAATTCAATTGATAAAATTTTATGAAGCTGATGTGTATTAATAAATTTGTTTGTACCTATTATAAAGAAAATAACCATTCTTTTGGGTTTTAAGCAGCGCAATAAATAAAAAAATTTATTCCTATATTAATAAGTTGATGAAAATAATTTCTAATAAAAAATACTTCTTAAAGATATTTCTTAATAACCCAAAAATAATGTTTATTCATCAAATCGGACTTGAAATTAATGGGTTCGCGTCACCAGTCACCGACATGCTAATGTCGTTTTAAGTTTTCACTTCTGTCGGCAGTCCTATGACTGCCAATTCATTTTTTTTTAAGTGAAAACTTCTTTAGGCACTTTCGTGTACTTTTACTATGGGGAAAAAGCACTGACCGTCGTGACCGTCACGCTAATAATACATGTATAGATCCACTAGGAGGCGCTAATCTAAACATTGAGTTAGCTCCTTATTAATTAATGTCACCAACCTGCTAATGGACGTTTTAAGTTTGTCGTTTCGTTTAAGTTTTCACCTCTGTCGGCAGTCCCATGACTACCTATTTTTACACGCTTTATATTAGCTTCACTTGTATGTTTGTTTGCATGTTTGTAACCGACTCCTTTGGGCGAGATTTTGACCCACTTTAAACGGCCAGACTTCATTCAAATTTTGCACACGTATCAAAGACCGATGACAATGCAATAATTCGATTAATTTTTTATTGTTTTTTAGTATAAAATTTTCTACAAAAGCGTGTTTTTTAGTTTTTTAAACTATAATTATTATTAATTAATATATCGTTGGTGTACAATAAAGATTATTCTATTGTATAATAATAACTTGACGTGAGGTGTCAAGTGCACAGCCGTCTGATCCTAAACTAGGCAGAGCCTGTACTATGGTAACCAGACTGCTGAAAAACATACTTATATATTACTAAAACATAAATATCATATTATAGATATATAATGAGCCCAAACACGATACCCACGCCATAAGTTGGCAAAAGATTTGGAAAATGTCTGAGTCCAAATGATGTTGCAGCATCAGGTCAACGTTACCATGTTATAGTAAAATCATTGCAGTTGCAGGACACTAAATTTTGGTTACATCCATCACTTCAACTGATGATGAAGGACAGTATTGATCAAGTCACCTTTCAAACAAAAATTAACTGCCAGTCGTAGGACGGCACGTCATAAGTGAAAACACATACACACATATATATACACAGACACATCTATATGTCATCTGATCGTGACGGTCACGCGAGTTCAGTGCTTTTTCCCCATAGCAAAAGTGCCCAACGTGCCTAAAGAAGTTTTCATTTCAAAAAGTAATGCCATCTACTAGTGACATCATCATAAGTACATACAGATTCCGGTATCCCTGGACATTTCGTGACGTTAATTTTGTCACCACGTATTTAGTTCACAAGTTTATTAAAGTAAAGATAACACTTCCACAGACAAATTAGTATATTGTTTTCACTTTTATTAAAATAATTATATTTTTAAAGATTAATTAATATGGAACTGACAAAACTCAATATCTAGATTAGCGCCGTCTAGTGGATCTATATATGTACTATTAGCATGACGGTAACTAGTTCAGTGCTTTTTTCCCATAGCAAAATTGCACAAACGTGCCTAAAGAAGTTTTCACTTAAAAAAAATCGGTCCATCCGTTCAGGAGCTACGAACGATTATACACACTTTGAACGGGGGTCGGGGGTAAATAAAATAGGACTATGGAATTAGTGAGTTTGATTTAAGCGAGGATGCTGCTGTGCCCTACCTATCTTATGAGATAAGATAAGTTTTATATGTATAACATTTAGCACATGTTTCGCATTCTCCAAGAACAGTTATTCTATCTATCGTATTGTGTGGTTTGCGTTCCAAACTCGTTAAAATAATTTCCAAATAGGTTTCAGTGGTAGGTTTTCTCAACGGTAAATTTTTACTTGGATATTGTCAAGAAATAGAGATAATTATTATAGAAAGACAAATACCCATTGTTTACAAACTGTTAGAATTGGTTGTTATCTGTGGAATTTTATTTCATCTATGCTAAGTATTTTAAGAATATGTTTGACGAAAGCGGAACTCATCAGTGCGCGTGGCTAATAATGACTGGGTGAAAAATGAGGGCGGCAAAAACTATAATCGGCCTTTATGTAGGAGGTACTGATGACAAAAAAATTACAAAGGCAGACCATACCTTTATGAACAAATAATATTTATCTCAAACGAGTTTTTAGATACATTTAGTCAAATTAACAAAATTTGTGAATTGATTTAAGGTGAAAATTTGTAAAATAAATTGGTTCAAAATCAATGGTTTTTTTCTTGTGCCTACGCTGAATAACAAAACACAGTAGGTATTTTACATCTATTATATAAAATTCTCGTGTCACGGTGTTTGTAATTAAGCTCCTCCGAAACGGCTTGACCGATTCTCATGAAATTTTGTGTGCATATTGGGTATGTCTGAGAATCGGAAAACATCTATTTTTCATCCCAATAAATGTTAAGGGTAGTCCACAACAAATTTTTTTTTTTAATTTTTAGATATTTTTTTTTTATTTTTTATGCAGCATTAGAAAATACATACAACCCTGAATTTTCAACCTTCTACGATCAACCCCTATTTTTTAATCGCGATTTTTATATTATTCTGTTCCATCCACAGATCCGCAATAGGGTTGCAAGATGGCAATCGAATACAATAATTGTAGGTACGATAAATTTTCATGTAAAATTATAAAAAAAGGCATTGCAACGCATGCCGGGTACATCTAGTAATTGTATATAATCTCTTTTTTTGTAATATTTGTCTTGGATTTTCTGAATTTGAATGTAGACAACAGAGTGTGATCCTATGTCAACGGAGTGTGTTAAAAAACCTTGATTTTAGTTTGAATAACTTAAGTTAATACTAACTTTTAAACTTTCGCGTTCCATGACATATAACTATGTATATGTACGGGCATTAACGAGACCACGTGACGTAACGCACGGGAATAATCGGGAACTTGTGTAAAGTAAATTAAATTAAATATAAAATATACAATTAAGCCTCCAATTCCGGCAAGGATTTTTAAACAAGACATGTTTAGCACATAAACTGAAATGCATGCTCAACTGTGGACGAACGTGACGACAGAATATATTTCTAAAATTTGTACAAAAAAATACAGTCTAGTATAAAATTAAGTAGATCTTTAAGGATTTATAGAATTTAAAAAGTTGTTAATTATACATTCTTCACAGAGAATTATTGTAAAAATATTGCCACAACACGAAATCATTAAATAAAACAAAAAACCTAATGATAAATATATATATTGATGATAAATAGATAATAAACTTATGCCTAATGATAAATAGATAATAAACTTTTGTTTTTTTTTATTGGCAACACTATAGCTCGTCAACAGCTACTGAGCCATAAGAGAAAAAAAAAACTAAAAAAAAAGTTAATTGGTTGAATAACAGAAGCGAAAAAGGTACTGAGCTGTTCAGTCTTTACCTTCTTATAGGTGAACCATAACAACAAAGTACCTAATCAGGAACAGAGGAATTTTGTCATGTAAATGGAAGTATTATAATTCTTTTTTAAGGGTGGGGTAGCCTAAGTTACTCATTATAAATGTAACATACATGCCACACCAACTATCTGCTAGTGAAGGTCCCATGGTGGTCGGTCTGCCCGTTCTGGAGATTGGCCGGAACAGACAGACAAAATTAAAAAATTAAAAAAAAAAGAACTGATTTTAGGCATAGATATCGTGTAAGTAACTGTATGAGCTTAAAAGAAAAGAAAAAAAAAAATAAAAAAAAAGTCCTATTGTCTTGACATTGCAAACGAATAATTCAATTTTATTTGTTTGTATGTATTGATTGAATGATCAGGTGATCACTGATGAGTGATTATTGTATCGAAGTTATATCTTTCAATGAGCAAACGGCAAATAAAAGATGTAATTATGTATTTAAACGGGAATTAACGCGATCACGAAAAGGTATTACATTCCTCTGAATGGCCTGACGTTTCGACCAGGTTGCACTGGCCGTGGTCACAGGCTGACCATTTGAATACATAGTTATATCATGGAACGCGAAAGTTTAAAAGTTAATAGAACTTGTATTTTGGTTGGAGGATGTATTCGTATGTTTTTTTTTTTTTTGTAAATGCATGTTTATTTTATTTTATTTGTATTTTTTGTTTCATTCTCGGTATTGAGTTTATTTTCATGTGATTCATAGGTATTTTAAGGTAGGTACGGAAGAGCGGAGGCTCCTGGCACAGGCATTCTACATGCTTAAAAGGAGTCTCCAAAATAAATGTTGTAATGTATACCTGTGTTTATGAAAATAAAGTTATTATTATTATTATATTATTATTGTTTTTGATTTCTTTTTTCTCAGCTGTTTGGCTGGTTTTAGCTGCATTTACGGGCCTAAACCAAGTAAACGCAGATTGTGGTGTGTATTATGTGGTGTCTTCGTCTAACTGCATGAACTTTCTCACAGTTCTACATGTATTTAGTATGACAGCTTTCTGTAAATTGATGTATAAGGATTCTGATAAGCCTATTAATTTTAAACTGTGGAGAAGATGGTTCGGGATGACCCCGGTTGTGGAGAGAACTATCGGGACTACATAAACATTTTCTTGTCGCCAGATTCTTAAAACTTCTTCTTTTAATTCGGCATACTTGCTTATTTTTTCAGTTATTGTTTTTTGTAAATTATGTGTGTTGGGAACTGCAATATCGATTAAGTAGGTGACTTTTCTAATCTTGTCCTGAAGTACTACATCTGGTCTATTATAGTGGATAGTCCTATCTGTTAGTATAGCTCGGTCATAGTAAATTTTGTGTGTGTTATTTTCTAGTATTGGTTGTGGTGTATATTTATAGTAAGGGGTTTTGGTGTCCTGTATGAGTGAGTGTTTAAGTGCCAGTTTCTGGTGAATGATGTTTGCAACTTGGTTATGTCTATGAGTGTAGTCTGTTTGTGTGAGTGTTGTGCATGCTCCTGTTATGTGTTGTATGGTTTCAGACTGAGTATGGCATCTGCGGCATTTGTCGTTTGTCATAGTTGGCTCTTTGATAATATATTTCCCATAGTTTTTGGTGTTGATAATTTGATCTTGTATGGCTATTATGAATCCTTCAGTTTCCGGGAACAAATTTCCTACTTTAAGCCATTTGTTAGAGGCTAGTGTGTTAACATGAGGTTGTTCTAAGTCATGAGGGTGTCGTCCATGAAGTACTTTCGATTTCCAGTCTATTATTTTTTGCTTCTGTGGGTCAATATTGTTAGTGTTTTGTGAGTGTGAGTTTTCGGGATCACATAAGTTAAGTGGTGTGTAGTTAAGGTCATTTAGTACAATAGCTTTATGAATGTTGCTAGTGTCGGATTTGGTATAGAAAAATGTTTTCAGCCTGGTTATTTGTTTCTGCCAAAGGTTTTGGATATCAATTAAACCTCTTCCGCCGTTCTGTCTTTTGATGGTGAGTCTTTCAGTTGCAGATTTTGGGTGAAGATTATTGTGTTTTGTGAGTGTTGTGCGTGTGGTTCTCTCTAAGTTTGCTATGTCAGTTTTAGACCATTTTATTATTCCAAATGAGTATGTTAATATTGGTATGGCAAAAGTATTTAGAGCCTTAATTAGGTGCTTTCCAGATAATTGTGTTTTACATATTACAGAAATTCTTCTTTGATACTCGGTTTTTAATGTGTTTTTAATCATGGTATGGTCAAGCCCTTTAAGTTGTTGGTATCCTAAATATTTATATAAGTCTGTCGGTTCCATTGCTGCTATTGTATCAGTTTCGTTGACTATGTAATTACCCGGTTTTACTTTGCCTTTTATAATGTGTACTGTCTTACATTTGTCTAGTCCAAATTGCATGTTTATATCATTACTAAACTCTGTCGTAGTATCTAAAAGATTTTTCATTTGTTTTTCTGTTTTTGCATATAATTTAATATCATCCATATATATAAGATGTGAGATAAGAGTTTCCTCAGCGTTAAGTTTAACACTATAACCAGCTTGACATCGGTGTAATAAATGAGATAGGGGGTTTAGGGCGAGACAGAACCACAGAGGGCTCAAGGAATCACCTTGATATATACCTTTTCTAATTTGTATCTGACGGGTTACAAGAGTGCTAGGTCCATTGTTTAGTTGTAATGTAGTTTTCCAGCGTGACATTATATTGCGTAAGAAATCTATAATTAGTGGATTAATTTTGTATATTTCTAAAACTTGTATTAACCAAGAATGTGGGATGCTGTCGAATGCTTTTTGATTTATTATATTATTATTATTATTATTTCTCTTTATTACACCTGAAACTTATAAATTACATTTTTAAATATGTATAAAACAAAATATATATTTAAAAATATAAAAAATAGTAGACCACCGACATCGGGTACAGGGACCAAGACACCGGTGGTTAGGGCTCCAAAGACAGGAACCTCCTCACCATACGGGCCGTGTCGAGGAGAACTGCTTTCTGCATCAGTCCCTTGATCCAGCCGTCTAACGCGAGCCTCTTAAGGTGTTGATCGAGGCTCTTGGCTATTAATCCATGAGCAGATATGACAATCGGAACAATGATCGCCGAATCAACATCCCACATATCGACAACCTCGTGAGACAAATCCAAATATTTTAATTGTTTTTCTTTTTCAACTTTCACGAGGTTCCCGTCATGAGGAACAGCGATATCGATAATCATTGCGCGGCGCTCTAATCGGTCTATCACCACTATATCAGGCTTATTGGCAACAATAGTTCTGTCAGTGATGATAGATCGATCCCAATACAATGTGGCACGACCATTTTCGAGAACTGGGTCGGGCACATACCTGTAATATGGCACCTCTGAATTCACAAGATTGTATTTAAGGGCAAGTTGTTGATGTACAATCCTGGCCACTTGATTGTGTCTATGCAAATATTCCCCGTTGGCAAGACGAGAACATCCAGAAATAATATGCCTGATAGATTCACCGGGACAGTGGCATGCCCGACAGATGTCCACCGTACCATCTTTCAGAATATATTTCCGATAGTTATTCGTCATAACAACTTCGTCCATAATTGCAAAGACAAAACCTTCGGTTTCTCCGAAAAGATCACCGAACCGTAGCCAAGATGTGGAGGCTTTAAAGTCTATATCAGGCCCATTGAGGGCCCGATAAAAACGACCATGAAGTTCTTTGCCCTTCCATACCTCCTTATTATTATTATTATTATATTATTGTTATTTTTGTTTTTTTTTCTCAGCTGTTTGGCTGGTTTTAACTGCATTTACGGGCCTAAACCAAGTAAACGCAGATTGTGGTGTGTATTATGTGGTGTCTTCGTCTAACTGCATGAACTTTCTCACAATTCTACATGTATTTAGTATGGCAGCTTTCTGTAAATTGATGTATAAAGATTCTGATAAGCCTATTAATTTTAAACTGTGGAGAAGATGGTTCGGGATGACCCCGGTTGTGGAGAGAACTATCGGGACTACATAAACATTTTCTTGTCGCCAGATTCTTAAAACTTCTTCTTTTAATTCGGCATACTTGCTTATTTTTTCAGTTATTGTTTTTTGTAAATTATGGGTGTTGGGAACTGCAATATCGATTAAGTAGGTGACTTTTCTAATCTTGTCCTGAAGAACTACATCTGGTCTATTATAGTGGATAGTCCTATCTGTTAGTATAGCTCGGTCATAGTAAATTTTGTGTGTGTTATTTTCTAGTATTGGTTGTGGTGTATATTTATAGTAAGGGGTTTTGGTGTCCTGTATGAGTGAGTGTTTAAGTGCCAGTTTCTGGTGAATGATGTTTGCAACTTGGTTATGTCTATGAGTGTAGTCTGTTTGTGTGAGTGTTGTGCATGCTCCTGTTATGTGTTGTATGGTTTCAGACTGAGTATGGCATCTGCGGCATTTGTCGTTTGTCATAGTTGGCTCTTTGATAATATATTTCCTATAGTTTTTGGTGTTGATAATTTGATCTTGTATGGCTATTATGAATCCTTCAGTTTCCGGGAACAAATTTCCTACTTTAAGCCATTTGTTAGAGGCTAGTGTGTTAACATGAGGTTGTTCTAAGTCATGAGGGTGTCGTCCGTGAAGTACTTTCGATTTCCAGTCTATTATTTTTTGCTTCTGTGGGTCAATATTGTTAGTGTTTTGTGAGTGTGAGTTTTCAGGATCACATAAGTTAAGCGGTGTGTAGTTAAGGTCATTTAGTACAATAGCTTTATGAATGTTGCTAGTGTCGGATTTGGTATAGAAAAATGTTTTCAGCCTGGTTATTTGTTTCTGCCAAAGGTTTTGGATATCAATTAAACCTCTTCCGCCGTTCTGTCTTTTGATGGTGAGTCTTTCAGTTGCAGATTTTGGGTGAAGGTTATTGTGTTTTGTGAGTGTTGTGCGTGTGGTTCTCTCTAAGTTTGCTATGTCAGTTTTAGACCATTTTATTATTCCAAATGAGTATGTTAATATTGGTATGGCAAAAGTATTTAGAGCCTTAATTAGGTGCTTTCCAGATAATTGTGTTTTACATATTACAGAAATTCTTCTTTGATACTCGGTTTTTAATGTGTTTTTAATCATGGTATGGTCAAGCCCTTTAAGTTGTTGGTATCCTAAATATTTATATAAGTCTGTCGGTTCCATTGCTGCTATTGTATCAGTTTCGTTGACTAAGTAATTACCCGGTTTTACTTTGCCTTTTATAATGTGTACTGTCTTACATTTGTCTAGTCCAAATTGCATGTTTATATCATTACTAAACTCTGTCGTAGTATCTAAAAGATTTTTCATTTGTTTTTCTGTTTTTGCATATAATTTAATATCATCCATATATATAAGATGTGAGATAAGAGTTTCCTCAGCGTTAAGTTTAACACTATAACCAGCTAGACATCGGTGTAATAAATGTGATAGGGGGTTTAGGGCGAGACAGAACCACAGAGGGCTCAAGGAATCACCTTGATATATACCTTTTCTAATTTGTATCTGACGGGTTACAAGAGTGCTAGGTCCATTGTTTAGTTGTAATGTAGTTTTCCAGCGTGACATTATACTGCGTAAGAAATCTATAATTAGTGGATTAATTTTGTATATTTCTAAAACTTGTATTAACCAAGAATGTGGGATGCTGTCGAATGCTTTTTGATAATCTATATATGTGCAATGTAAATTCCTATTTTTTGAGGTGGCATGTTTATGAATTGTAGAATCTATGATTAGTTGTTCCTTGCATCCCATGTGGCCCCGCCTACACCCCTTCTGCTCCTCGGCTATTATATTATGGGTATTAATGTGTGAGTTAATTTTATCTGTGATTGCTGATGTTAAAATTTTATAAATGGTAGGCAGGCATGTAATTGGTCTATATTGGGAAGGTTGTGATGCACATTTAGTTTTGGGTAACATGTATGTTATTCCTGTTGCAATGAATTCAGGTATATTCTGTTTTCCTAATATGATATCTGTCAAATTTTTCGCTATGGGTTTATGTAATGAAGTTAACTTCTTATACCAAAAATTGTGTATTTTATCTAAACCAGGTGACTTCCAATTGTGTAATCTAGCTGTTATATTGGTAATATCCTGTTCTGTCAATTCTATAAATTCCATTTTTTCTATTGAACTCCATTTTGTAGTTTCTTCTTGTATCCAAGTTGCTTTATCATTGTGATGTGCTTGTTCTTCCCATATATTAGCCCAAAATGTTTCCAAATTTTCTTTTGTAGGTATATCAGTTTGGTTTTCTACTGGTGTGTCAGATTCCGGTTTTTGTATATTTCTATAGAACATTTTTTCATTTGTAGCGAATATTTTATTATCGTTTTTACGTTGTTGGGCCTTTTTATATCTTCTGAGTCTATGGACTTTAAGTGCTAGTTTTTGTTTAATTGTATCTAAAAACTCTTCAGGTTTTTTGTTGTTGTTTTCGTGTCTAGTGTGAGTATTATTTGTTTTAATTATAGCTTCAACTCTCTTAACTACCTTATTGGACCTATTATTATTGATGTATTGTGTAAGTCGACCACAATCGGCTCTGAGCTTCTCAATATCGTTTTCTAGTCTTTGCTGCCATGGTGGTTTAGTGATGTGTCTTCGTGTAGTGTTTCTTGTGTATTCGGTTATTTTAAAATTGAGTTCTTCAGATATAACTACCGCTGTGCAATATATAAGTGTGTGTATGTCTGTTAGTTGTGTGTCAATAGATATGAATTGTTGTAGTAAATCTTCATTAAAAAGATTAACTAGACGGAAAAGATCAGGGCTGTACCGAAGTTTAGGTAGTTTTGGTCGAGATGCTGGGTCAATCCCAGAATAGAGAAGTAGCGTTGAGTTAAACTTATCCTGTATTTTCTGTAGGTGCGCTTGTGTTAAGGGATTCCGATTTGCTACATTTAACGTTTCTATATCATTTTCTATCATCAAAGAAAGTGATTCAGTTTGTGTGGATATATGTGATGTTTGTGTGAGTATATGTGATGTTTGTGTGTTTGTTTGCGTTGGATAAGGGGGATCGTATGATTGCGTTTGTATGTGTAATTGTGTGTCTAATTGTGATGGTTCTTGTAAACTATTTTCGGCTGTATTTTGTAATTGTGTGATAGTGTTACTTGAGTTCTCTTGCAGTAATACACGTACTTCTTCTTTTACCTGATCTAAAGTATCTTGGGTTAGAAGTTTGTTTCGTATTATTATACGCCTTTGATCGGAAACACGTTGTTCGCTGACTTCAACTGATGGGTATCTTTGTGAGAAATGTTCATGCAGTTGTTTTCTGTACGTAGTCATGTCTGTCTCTAATTTCGTGATGAGGTAATATGTGCGCATGATGAATAAATTTACTTCCTTGCTCCAGCTCATGCGTTTTCTTGGTTTTCCAGCCTTGGTGGACGCAGGCAAAAAGGTATTCACCTCCTGCGCAACAGTCAAGGTTGGGTTGGGTGGATCTGTATGAAGTATGTTATTGGGGGGTGATGATGGTAACGATGGTGATGATAGCCTAGATGGTGTGTATGATATTGTGCTAGGGCTATACGGTTCGATTGGTGTGTTTGTTCTGTGGGTCAGACTGGGACCATCGTCACTTGTTTCGGCTGTAGTATCTTTGTCGGTGAGAGCCCGCCTGTTCAACTCCTCACCGCTGACGGTTCGCATGCTGAGACACCCAGCGTCAGCTCCAGGTGTGCCCCGGCGATCGCCCCCGGGCAGCGGTCCTAATCGTTTACGTCTTGACCTTGTCTCCATTTTGAATGGGTTTCCAGAGCCATGTTAGCCGCGCCAGTAATTATGTTATCGCGTATCCGCCACCCCACGTGAGTCTGATGTTCGACTCGGACGTATGGTTGTGTTGGGGGGCTTATATTATTATTATTATTATTATTATTTAATACCCTAAACTCATTTATTTTGAGTCTAGGTTTACGTAAATATTTATGATTTTAGTTCATATATTCAAGAAATTTTATTATAGACTATAGACGTTTCACCTACGTTTATGGTCACTGCTGCGCTGCTAAGGATTGTAGCATAACGTTACATAGCCTCTAACTTTCCTCAATAAATACTCTGTCCATTACAAAAAGAATTATTCAAATCTTACGAATATTTCTGGATCTCAAAAGATACAAAACCTGTGCAGTAACAAGAATCCGCACCGGGCATTGCAAACTGAACAAACCTTGTTCAACCTAAAGTTGGGCGAGAACACAATATGCAGATTCTGTCGAGAGACAGAAGAAACTGCAATGCATATTCTATGCTCTTGTGGCCCACTAATGCGGCACCGAAGTAGTAACCTAGGGTTGCGCATCATGCAACCGCAGGAAATACAAACAATCATTGCTGATAGATCTGGAGTTTTCTCGAAGCCATAAGTCTGAGCAGTGAACTCTGAAGCAAGAGTGCGCTACAAAAGACCAGAAATGGTCGAGGTAGCACCAGGCATTTAATGTGAAAGTTTGGATGGATCGATGGATGGATGTTTGTTACTCTTTCACGCCAAAACTACTGAACCGATTGCTTGAAACTTGGTATGTAGATTGCTGGAGACCTGGATTAACACATAGATTACTTTTTATCCCGATATTCCAACGGGATCGGGACTTATGTGGGTGAAACCGCCGGGCGCTGCTAGTATTATAAATGTAAAAGTTTGAGTGGATGGATGTTTGTTATTCTTTCACGCAAAAACTACTGAACCGATTGCGATGAAACTTGTGTGTAGATAGCTGGATACCTGGATTAACGCATAGGCTACTTTTTAACCCGATATCCCCACTGCACCTAACTTACGCGGGTGAAACCACGGGGCGCAGCTTGTATCTAATAATACGAATAGTTTCAGAGATTAGCGAGTTTAAACAAATAACTCTTCAGTTTTATTATATTAGTATAGCCATTAAATTGGAAAGAAATAAAAGGCAAAGAAAGAGTATAATCAAAAGTGATTATAAGTAAATCATTTCCTTTTTAAAGCTTAACCGTCAACGCGCACTTTCGCCTGCGCGCATTTCTCTCCAAGGACATTAAAACCAGTCTCAGCGTAATGATAATTTTTAACAAACTTCGACGACCTTGTAATTTTGAACATATTGATCAAGGTGAAGTTCTATTTAACTGTGGAAGGTTACAATGACATTAATTTGCTGATTTCAATACACAATAGATTGAAATTCATTTGTATAATCATATAAACAAATATGTTTTAGCCTGGCCTAGTTACCTGGTTAGGCCTGCTATGCCTGCTACCCTGAGCAAGTATATCAGGCCCTATAGCAGAATGTCGTATGAAATGATGAATAAAAAGAATTACATATTTATCTCAAGCTGTATCCAGTTCGGCTGTATCCACATCTGTAAGCTGTCACTTTATTACCTGCAAAAGCTGCAGAATGAAGTTCATCTGCAAACAAGACGTGTGGGTGCCCCAGATGCAACTCACTGTCAAATTTTCTAGAAATACGATTTATTTTCTAGAAATATGAAATACCTAACAAAACTAACCATTTCAACATTTTAACACAAAACTCTTTTAAATTTCTTTGCGTTCTGAATTTAACATAAATATTAGTAAACGTGTACCAAGCGAGAATTCGAGCGAGTGAGATATTGTTTGATTATTGTATTGTTTAATTTTTACATTTGATGCTAAAATTAGGGACGTGACACTATATATAGCAACATTTTTACGCGTGAAAATGCAAATCATGATGTAGATTAAAACAAAAGGTACAGGAATTGATCCTTGTGGTACGCCTATAATAGCAGAAGGTCTAGAGGCATATTTTACAATAGGTCACACTTATGAGACAAGAGCACTGGATCGCTAATAATGTAATGCCTGAGTTTACGCAAAGTGTATGTACAGTGTCAGTTACGTTAGACCCAATCAAAAGCTTTTGAAAGATCGCAACATATTTTTGCATATGTTTTCAAGGTGAGTTGTGTGAGTGAGGTGGTTTTTAAACCATTCAGCAAAACAATATTTGAATTCATCATCATCATCATCAGTTCAGACAAAGGATGTCACCTGCTGGACATAGGCCTCCCTCAATACTTCCTAAAAGACAGGTTGGAAGCGGCCTGCATCCACCGTCGACCTGCAATTTTTATAAGGTCATCCGTCGGCTGGTGAACGTCCTACGTTGCGCTTCCGTTCTGTGGTTACCACTCCAGAACTTTTTAGCCCCGCTGGCAATCCGTTCTGTGAGCTATGTGCCTTGCCCATATGCCATATTTGGATTGATTTTAATAATATCTATTAGTTTGGTCTAACTTTGCGACGGTTGTAGCCTGAGTTTATGCAAAATGGCGGTAGAGACACATAAAGTGTTGTAAGCAGTGAACTTAAAAGATGGAAATAATATAGTTCAGAAACTTAATAAAACTCTATTTAATAATAATCGCTGTTCAAGGCGTCAATTTCAGGTTCTATATTTCTAAAAGTATACATTCAATACAGGAACAAAAATCAATAATTCACATCTTGTTTTTATTCCTTTTAATTTTCTTCTTATATGTTCCACATTCTTCTCATTATGTCTCACTTTGGATAACTTTAACATTTAATTACATTTCACGGATATTTTAACTGTACACAAATATGATAATATTTTATTTATTTTGTTATTGTTTTTCACTCTGAAACGCTAACAGTGAAACGTGTCTACGCTGAAATATTGAAAATAAAAGAAAATAAGAATATTTCTTTCATACTAATTAACTAACTGATTATTTAATAATAAAATATTACCAAGCAATACATGTTTTTTATACTTCAAAATAGTTTCAGACTCAGGAGTTTATAATAAAATTCCCCATGTCATTTAATTTGTAGTGCAGTAACATTACTCAGACTCGTTCATGTCACTTTTTCCGTTGTTTTAACAACTTTATCATTAAGATTATCTCTTATTACAGCCAAATGTTAAAGTATTCCATAATGTCCAGGTAATGTTGGACAGTTTTCGTCTTAGACCAATCTCCTATATCGCATACCGATTGTACGGTGAGACATGTTGTGCTATCATTATTATTGTAACATCATATTGTACCATGTTTCAAGCAAATAAAGTATTCTTATTCTTATAATGTTGTATGCAATAAAAAATACGAGTTAAACATTGAAAATCAAATCATTCAAATCAAAACGTAGGGCAATAATCACGTCGCACATACTACCTGACGTGGACTCTGTCGCTAACACAAGAACTTGCGGCCTCTGAGTACCAAACACGGAATCCCACATTCATCCATCACACAAGGCAACCATCCAACAACTAAAAGCAGACTTCTTCACCTCGAATTAGAGTATAGTTCAGTTTGCTCCAAGTACGGTGGTTAGATCCTGTTTGATGGGAGGTTATGCTGGTCAACAAATGTATGTAAAAAGCTCCGCAGACTCGAACGACATTCTTGTGAAGAGACGGTAAAACGTTAGGGACATCTAAATGGTTAGGATGCTGTGCCGAGTTGCTTGTGTGGTATATGACGAGAGTTATATCAATCGAAGGTGAATTTTATCTCTGATGTTTTCAAATTTTTCATGGCAACTTATGGATTTAAAACAGTAAGAATTAGGATATTTACATGCGGACACTCGCGCCTTTATCCCTGAAGGGTAGACAGTGGCGAATTAAACACCAACCTTTTGGCCAACTATGAGTTTTTCCCAATCACGTAATAGCCTATTGCCGCCAACTGGGCACTTTGGGAATGAAAGATGGGAAATTTGGGTATACATTGAAAGAGAAAGAAAGGAAAGAAGGATATTGCTTATACAGATGGATGGGGGTGTGTAAGTAGCTAGAGGGGGTCAGGGGCGAATATATTTCAAAAACCTACCAAAGGTATTTATTCCAAATAAATAATTTTTTTAAATTTTCCATTTTCAAAAACGACGGCGTATTATAAGTTTGACGTGTCTGTGTGTGTGTATGTCTGTCGGTGGTATCTTAGCTCCCGAACGGATGAACCGATTTTGATTTTGTTTTTTTTTTGTTTGAAAGGTAAATTAGTCGGGAGTGTTCTTAGATATAATTCAAAAAAATCTGTTCAGCCGTTCAAATATCATCAACTCTTTTCTAATCGTTGAAGGGATTTTCGAGTCGGGGTTATTTAAAATTGTAAATGGATAGTTATGTAAAGGGTAATAATTTATTAGTACCTATATCTATAATTTTTTATGAAGACTTCTTTTGGGCTATGAATTTGATGAAAACGTAAAATTCAGATGTTTAAATTTTATTGTGAAAGTTTTTGTTCAGTAGTTAGTAGTAGACATGCTGTCTGAAATGATTATAGATAGAATTACTACTGTGCAAATTCGATCGGAACGTCGGGTACCTTTAAAATATTATCGCGATTATCTCCCGAGTTACACAACTGATATGTATCAAAGTCGCGAAAGTTTTAAAACAGTGATAAGAAATCGGCTAGTGGTCGAATTTCGACCATAATTGATTAAGTTTTGAATGTTTTGTTATGTCTCATTGGCCAGTATAACCTGAATTTAAACTTGAATAAAAACTTATCTTATCATGACAGGTCAACATATCGCCTCCCGGCAAAAAAAAATGTCATATCACAAAAAAAAAGTCTCATATGACATGTTAGACCAGGTACGTTTTGACATTTTTATAGCATTGAATAGCAAATGTTACATTTGGTCAGCTGTAACAGCATCGTTAT
The DNA here is from genome assembly GCA_963859945.1 of Euplagia quadripunctaria. Lineage (NCBI taxonomy): Eukaryota > Metazoa > Arthropoda > Insecta > Lepidoptera > Erebidae > Euplagia > Euplagia quadripunctaria. The sequence continues at coordinate 1,267,153 of OY982569.1, read as the reverse complement.
TAGCTCAGTGAAAAAGGGGACAAAGTTCCCCTTTTCACTGAGCTGTTTTGTTTAATTGACCGGCATAAAAGTCGTGTTTTCTCGAAATAGCTGTTTTTGTATTATGACACTTTTTTTGCCGCGAAAAATCAAAATATTACATACCTTATTAAAAAGGGGCACAAAGAATTCTCTTTACGTTTTAAAGTATAGTTCTATACTTCAAAACGTAACTAAACTACTAGAACGCATACTGAATTTCAATAGGTATTCAAAATGTACCGACAGCATTTGCGTAAAACCTTAGGGCCCTCCAAAAAAACTCTTAAATCTTTTTAAAACTCATATTTACTCATAATAATAGGGTAGATGACTGTCAAATCAAATCAGTATCTTTTTAGTAAACGTCAAAACGGTAGCGAAATACTATGAAATACTAAGGCGTGACGTCACGCTTTAGTATTGTCAAATCATTTACTTTTAGTGTCAATTTAACAATTATAATCTAAATTAAAAACGTTAAAATGAAACTGGACGACAATTTTCACAGTATTTTAAATTTTTTTATTGCGATACTTGGCGAATTAATTTATTTTGAGCAAAGGCATCTACCCAATTGATTGATAATTTGAACAATACTAAAACACTTGACAATGCTTGTTATTTACTGATAAACACTTAATTACTCCAAGAGACAAACAACTTGTGCGGTCATTCTTACGCTTTTAATACAAACTATCACATGTAATTAAAGACCTCTTTTCTTCATATTAATATGTGGGTAATTGAACCTCGTCAAAGTTCGGAACTCCGCCATCTTGCATATTATTTTAGAGAAAAATAATGACGTTAAATTTATGAAAATGTAGCAAAACTTAAATCAAAATGTACATTCATGGTTTATTTAAAAAAAAATTAATATGTACATAATTTTAAACATTGAAAATAAACAGTCAAATACGACCATCATTACAAAATACAATGCAACAGTTACCATAACAGAAATAAGGCAAAACACGCATTAGAATCTCTTAGCTTCCAACAAGTCAAGCACCCATTATAATCGCACGCACATAAATGCAAGAACGTCGAGTTTCTTACTTTTTAGCTGGCCAGTCTTACAGGCCCAATTTAACACAGCATCTAACGCATCGCTGAGGTCTAAGACCCTGTTACAAGACGAATGGGGCTCTACAGGACCTTATAAGGTGTATGTCAATTTATTGAACGCACCCGATAGCTAGTTCCCGCGCATTCGATTCCAAGATGGCGGCCGCAGCCATGTTTTTATACTTTTTGTCATGTTTTAATAGATTTCTGTTTATTATTAGATGCTAGTGTTTAGTTGATGTCTGAGTTTCATTTATTCTTATTGTATTTATAAGGTTTCTGCTCGTAAAATACGCCACACCAACACCACTTACCACAGTAAGATATTAATAATTTATATGTCAATTTTTTTTTAGTATAAATGTAAATGTGCTAAAAATAACTATTTCCGAATATTAACGATGTCTTTTGCAGGTAGGATATACTTTGAGCTTAGTCACTACTGTGCTGCTGTGTTACTATACTTCGGTATACTTAGTAGATAAATTAAAAGCCTCGCGTACATAATTTCCTAGTATCAAACTAGGACAAATATATAGAGGAAATCACCTGCATATTTGTCTTTTATTATACTTACTATATTTACTTACTTACCAACATCTTACCCCCTAGCAGAAATACTACCTAATGTCATAAATTAATTCTCATTTTTTGACTCCTTCATGGGTTTGGTTGTTTGTAACGCACTAACTGATGGACGGCAGTAGGCTTGCCCCCTATTACGTGAGTTTTAACCCCAAATTATAGTTGGAAAATGATGGGTAGGTAAACCCCTTCGAGCATACAGGCGTGGCATGGGCGTACCGAGGGGGGGGGGGGGCAGAGGAGGGCAGCTGCCTCTAGCTTTAGCGAGCTTACGTAGTACTAAGGTAATTTTCAGTCAAGTCAGTTTTTTATTCCCCCCCCTGGACCAACCCATCAAATCCTCCCCCCCCCCCCCTCTCCCAGGCGGAGAAAAACAACTTTTGCCGCCCCCCCCCCCTGGACTAAAAGCTAGGTACGCCTATGGGCGTGTGTGTGGGAGTATGGGACTGTATGCCAAGTATTATACCCTAAAGAAAACCACGACAACTGTCCAGTAACAACAACAATATCCCAATACAAGATCACTATCGGCACAATTATGATTCTCTGCCCTCCCAACGAACATTAATCATCATCATCGGGAGCCCATTATATGAATGGGCTATTATCGAACAGCAAAGAGAACATTCTTTGCATACTAATAATTTAAAAAACAAAAAAAAAAAAAAATACCGATCAAATCATATTTATTTTCTTACATTGTACATTGGGTAGGTACATTATATGATGTTAGTAATTGCATTCATTAATACCAACTATTTAGGTGCTGGTAGAAAAATAGAAAATTTGCTCCGTGCCCTCACACAACAAGCGCGGAAGATAGGGTTTAAGAAATTTTGGACCCCCCTCTCCCTTTAAGCTACGTTAGTTACGCACATGGATGCGCATTATGTTCACATCCTCAATACACAACAGCATTGAGTCATACAATAATTATGTTGGCTGTCAAATGAAATCACCTTATCGCACTAATATTATAAATGTGAAAGTTTGGATGGATGGATGTTTGTTCCTCTTTCACGCTAAAACCACTGGACCGATTGCGATGAAACTTGGTATGTAGATAGCGGGAGACCTGGATTAACGCATAAGCTACTATATTCCCACGGTATCGGGACTTACGCGGGTGGAACCGCGAGGCGCTGCTAGTTTTTAATAAAAGTCAACAGAAACTTATATAAAATTGAGTTTTGTGACGTCATAATTTACTGTTGTCAAATTATTTAACTACTTTTAGTAATTGGTTTGACAAAAGAATAAAAGTTATAATGGTAACATATCAAGTTTTTCGAGGTCTTTTATAACACTTAATTTAGTAAACGCAATAATTTTTTATACAGTGTATTAAATGTAGAAACTACAATAAATTTTAAGATTCAACTTAAAAGATTTGAACTAAAAACTAACCACTCGATACAGCTAAAACATAGAACTAACAAATCTTGAATTCATGTTTAATACATTTTGTAATAAATTGTGTTTCTTGCGGTGGATCTTTTCCTCTCTTTTCGTCTTCAGAACTCCATAAAGATCTCTGTACAACAAACCTGAGCACAATCTCGGTACCTTGTCCGCATAAAAAGAGTGACAATTTCCAGGGTTGCGAGTGAAAACTCCTCTGAGCACCTACAGATTCAACCATAGTCCACATAGACTTTAACACTAACTACTCTTGAGGAAAAAAACAGACAAGAGGTCAAATAGTTAGCGGTTTTGATAGATCATGGAGATATTATATAAATGGAGTAGGCGTCGTCCTGTAAGAGTCGCAAGTGCTTATGTATCTAAGTGAAAATGTCCGGTTGATAGAAAAGGAAAGAACATTATTAAATGTGGTATACGTGTCTCTCTTTAATGACGTATGCCATATAATCGTATCCGATTATCTATTATTATTTTGCTTTACATGTTTCTCTGCTGCGCATTTCATCTTTTAAGAGAAGAACTACTACCAAACTCATTCTCTTTCTCTTTCTATCGGCGGGAGACTTTTTGCTTTATAATATCTTCTAGAAACTTACTGTGGTGTAGTTCATAATACTAGTGGTCGACCCCAAGTTGAAATTCGACCGTATTTTATAAAATTCTTGATAAGAATCAATAAAAAAAATACCTTTTCTAACACGCTTTTATTCGTTTCCCTTTTTTTATATTATTGGGGGCAAACGAGCAGACGGGTCACCTGTTGGTAAGTGACTACCGTCGCCCATGGACACCTACAACTCAAGAGTCACAAGTGCGTTGCCGGCCTTTGAGATGGGAGTACACTCTTTCCTTGAAGGTTTGAAGGTCGTATCGGTCCGGAAATACTGCAGGCGACAATTTGTTCCATAGATTGGTTGTGGGAGGCAAAAAAATCTGGAGAACCGCACAGTGGTGGATTGCCAATTATCCAGGTGATGGGGATGAAAGTTTTGTCCCTTATAAGTAACTAACTAATTAAATAACTATGTAAGCAAATCTAGGAAATCAATAATTTTAACCTACTTCTAATTTGTAACTTTGTACTTTGGATGACAATACTATAATTAGGCATCTTGGAGCTATCTGATGATGGAGACAGGAGGTAGGCAGTGGAACTCTTCGTTGCTTATCCGCATATTGATGCATCCGCATTAATATGCTTGCCCGCAGGTTCGCTCGGTTACTAGTATAGTATTGTTGTACTGGATTGCACGCGCCCTCTTGCAACCTTCGTGGATTGATGATTAAACCTCTTTGGCGCGCGAAGTCTTACTGGCAACCTCGTGCTCAAGATTCGAAGTAATTCGTATTTGAAATAGTTCAGAGCATGGGACCATGAAACAAGAGACTCTCATCGGAGAAGCCGTGGGAGACAGTTACCCGTGTTGACACACGGAACCTCAAGATATATTATTTGATATTACTTGCTTCTGTTAAAGTCATTCGTAGTATAAATGTGAATGTAATATGTTAAAGGTTTCATAATCTTTTATTTCTCTTACCTAGAAATTAGATCCTTCTTTCCTGGTACGGCTCACCCTCTGAGCCTTAGCATTATTATGTTATCTGTGACTCGGTGTAGCGAGGATGTAAAAAGTAACCCTTTTTAAGGCGTCCTGTCAGTCTTTCTACACGAGCGGCCTGTGGGTGTCATACACACGACGAGCCTACAATGTCCTGCGTGTTCAAAATAATAATGCTTTCAGGATGCTGTTGGGACTGCTGTCGCGTCAGGTATGTTTGCGGAGGCTCGCATAGATGATTTCTACGCAATTATGGAAAGAAAGCAGCCTCCCTAGTCCCTACTACAACGCCTGCATGGCAGTGACAACAGCATTCTGAAAATAATGGCTACCAGACCGGACTGCCCCTTCCAGAAGCACTGTCTGGGGACAGTTATAGGTCTAAATAATGTACTAAGTAAAAATACTAACCTATTAACTTAAGCACTATTGTCACTGACACAAAAGTACTAACAAAAATATGGACATAAGTCTGAAATAAAAAGTTATTATTATTATTATTGGCCTAGTAAACCCCTGAGTTTGGGCTCGTATGATTTGTTTTGACGAGTCCAGTAGACGATTAGATTGGTGACGATGGTCTGACGATGAAGCCATTAGTTAGATAATGGAACTCTTTTTTACTTTTTAATTCGATTGGTCCTTAAAGCGTGTTTTTTAGTATTACAAAGCTCTATTCATTTATTTACGACACTTAGGTTCGTTAATAGCTATTTATAAACAAAAAAATAATGAAAATTATTTAAGAAACCGATTAGAATAATTATAATTTAGTAATACAAAAAAACACGGTGACCCACGTTACTAGTATTTTTATTTAATAAAAAATAAAAAAAATATCAATGGATATAATACATATATCCTAATACCTGTTTACAGCGTGCGTGAACAACGCACATTTAACGGCAAGATGGCGCGACATAGCCTCAGTGTAGAATTGCACATGAGTTATCGAAGTGACAACAAATTACAACTTGTCTTTGCACATAAATCCTTTATAATAGACCATTTTACTTTACAATAACCCACGGCAATACTCTCCTTAAAAAAACTAGTCATATGAAATACTAACTGGTAATATTATAACACGCATGGGAGTTTTTGTTTGTGACGCTTACACGCTTTGAATTTGAATAGGTACTCAACTGATCATCATGAAAGGAGACGGGAAATTCAGAGCCGTGTTCCGTAAGCAAACAAACTTATACCACAGATTGCTGGCGCTGCTGCTGCATCAGCAGAAAGCCTCAAACGGCGTAAATACAATAATTTAATTGGTAACTATGTTTTTGAGCCGTTTGGGGTCGAAACGCTAGGGTCATGGGTCCGAGTACTCGTTCAGTTTATAAGGAAGCTTTGCGAGTGATCGACAGTTCTCGTGATCAGAAGGCGGGCCTTTTTCTTGCACAGAGAATTAGCATTGCCATTCAATGTGGCAATGCTGCCAGCCTTCTGGGAACACTGCCAGTAGGCGACGATGCGGAGGAATTTTATGATGCGTGCATGTAAATAGCCCGTATATATATTAATATTTTTTTTAATTAGTTTTAATGTGTAAGTTGAATATTGAATTAAAAATTGTAAATATAGATTACTAAGTAGTTACTACGTACTTATATGTAGGTAGTACGTCCATCTCGGGAATAAATTATTCTCGAAGATTTTTGCATGTTTTTTCGAAAGGCAAACTCCCATACATCTATTTACGACAAATTCAATTTTCCTACCGCAAAATATCTATAAGATACTAATCACAATTTTTGTTTTTGAAGTGAAAACTTCTTTAGCGGCGTTGTGCACTTTTTGGGATGGGTAAAAAATGTTAAACTCGCGTCAGGACACGTGACCTGATCGAAAGTTCGTAAGACGGAGCCGAGTTTCTTATATTTAAAATAATATTTTTACGCCATCTGTGGATTCTTGAAAAAATGTGTTTTCACTTTTGACGTGCAGTCCTACGACTGACAGTTTTTTTTTGTTTACTTGTGCTGAGAGACCTTACTTCTTATCAAATTTCATTATTCTAGGTCCACTGGAAGTACTCTATACCTTTTGATTTACCTCCGTAATGTTCAAGTGGTTAAATTTTTAGTCTTAAATGGCCGTATACGCCGTACTTCTTGATCTTTGACCAAGAAGCTTCATTTTACAGCGTCAAGGGATCGCAGACAGAAGTATTTCATGTACATTTCAATTTTATACCTCCACGCATTCTGACGCGTGCGACAGACAGATAGACAACAAAGTAATAATGGTCCCATTTTCCTTCTAAGAAACGGAACCCTAAAAAAATACCATTTGTGTGTTGTCTTAATGGTAAAAAGATTAAAATAGATAAGTAAATAAAAAAATATTATTTATTAAACTAAATTCTTCTCTTATTAGCCAGAAGGAACCTTTACTCAAAGCATGCATGTATTATTAATATATCTAAGATCCCTATAAATTACTATAACTTGAATCTTATCTATGGATGAGCTCCTTTTAAGGAGACTACACAATGGCTTTAAACCGTACAGCTTGAAGTAATTGATTATTTATATTATGCAATGCCTTTTCTAATAATATTAGAGGTATAAAGGTATTATAGTATTTATTTTCATTGCATTATGTATTAGTTACAAATTGTTCTTAATATTCTCAATATTCTTTTGGCGCGTTAGGGAAAAATGATGAGAGTAAATTTTTACGATGCGCCCGCACACCGTCACAAAAAACCAACACCCTGAAGTTAGCTAGTCAACATTTTAGTTTTGCAAAAAAAGTTACCACCTACACGATATTTATTCAAGTGTTTCTGAACCTACAACAGGTGTTTTGTATCAGTCCGAATAAAATATATATAAATATACATAAATATATATTTTTTCAAATAATATATCGTGGTGACTGATATTTATTAACAATTTATTGATTTAAAGAGAATTTACTGTGATTATAAGTGATAAAAATGGGTTTTACATATTACATTGAGTACGTTTGTAGAATTTGAGGTTAATTGACGGTATGTATTATTTATTATGATATTTAAATAAACTTTATTTAACTAGCGCCAAGGAAGTATAACTTCTTACGTGTTCATAAGTACACACACTTTTTTTTTATAGATTTATTGGCCGAGGTTTTGGTTTTTCGATAATTGTTTATAACAGCAAAAAGACCATGATTCCATTTTCAAAACTAAAAAAAAATATGTTAATTGTTTGTATTTTAGTCTTCAGAAAAGTTCAGAAAACGTTGCTGTATTAGCCTAGTATCACCAAAGTTCATCACAAATATTTTAAATTAAACAAACAAAAGAAACGAATAAATTTCTATTATTGCCCCACGGCAACCACAACACATTACACAGCTAACTCCGCGAACAAACCGCATTCATACGCATTCTAACTCAAGTTGTGCAATTGTGTATGCCCCTTTATGCCCGGGTACATCTACCTTAGAACCTGTTCGGTGCAGTTATTAGAAGTTATTAAAGAAAATAGTTTTTGCGCCGTCGTTGTGCCACTAGATTGCACATATAATTGCAAGATGCGTGAGAAAAACTAAGATTCAAGTTCGAGTTTTGGTAAACATTTCTGCTTATCTTCTAATTAGTTTTAGATGTGAATGTTATAACTACCATCTCGTTAACTTAACTTTAGAACTTAACGCTATTATATTCTTATCGTTCTATGAAAAGTTGTGGTCACAAAGAGGTTAAAATTCAACTGTCATTCATTGGTTTTCATATCAATAAAGCTTCGTCTCAAGGAAAAAAGTATATTTATCGATTTAACAACAAATACGCATAAGTTAGAGTTTCCAACCGCAAGAAAATATAAGTTTTTTATCGCATTTATTTTTTTGTGATAGTGACAAATTAACGATTTGCGAATTTTTACCTTTAGTTGTGCTGTAAGACCTTACTTCTCGTCAAATTTCATGATTCTAGGTCAATGGGAAGTACCCTATATGTTTTGATTTACCTGCGAAATATTGAAATACAAGGCTTGAATGATTGTATCTTTTGATTGCGTTAACTTAGAAGCTTGATATTTTTACAGCTTCAAGGGACCAAGTGAAGGGACCAAGAAGTGATTCTATAAGGGTTCCTTTTGAGGAATGGACCGTTAAAAAATATAAAATTGCTGTACCTACCTACTGAAATGTTGTTACTTCACCTACTTAAATACGATCTGTATTTAAGTAGGTAAAGTAAAAACATTTATATATATATATTTCTTCTGTGCGTGTGTTATTACTGAACTCCTCCTAAACGGATGGAAAGATTTTAATGAAATATTTTGTGTGTCTTCAGGTGGATGCGAGAATGGTTTAGATTTACAATTGGACCCGGTAGATGGCGCTGCGGTAGGGTTACAGTAAAAATATTTTTTACGTTCCGGCAGGACAACGTTTACCATAGCGCTTTTGACATACATAACTGTCAGTCGTTTGACAGTTGGCGCGATTGACAGAATGCGGGCTGCAAATATATATCGTTTAAAACAGATGCATCGGTCGGAACTATGTTTTTGGAAGAATGTTTTTTTTTATTAATTATACCAATCGAATTCAATATTCATAGTTAAGACAAAACAAAACAACGTCTGTCGGGTCAGCTATTATTTAAATACTTTTAGCTCTGGTAAATGTGAAGAGGAAAGGTTTGAAATAATAATAGATACGCGAATGAGTTCTTTCATTTTTTTGCATGCCGCCCATGATGGCCACCTGCAACTCAAGAGCCACAAGCGCGTTGCCGGCCTTTAGGGAGCATGAAAAAGCGCGGTGAGGGGGGAGGGGTTAAGGCCTTGGTGAAACACAACGCAAGCATTGCTCATGCTGATTTTCTGTAAGGCCGTGATATCACTCCAGTCGAAGCGGGCGTGCCGAAGCATGGATCGCCCGCGATGAAATTTTATATATCGAGATAAACCAATGAGACGACTACAAACTAAGTTTTCGTAATTTTAGTATTGGTATAGGGCTCTGTTTCTGTATTAAGACTCATACTCAAAAGCTTATACGTTCAGATATCACTGTTTAATTCAGCCAGCCTAGCTACTTCCAAAAGCACAGAAGCCACTTAGAGCAATCTGCACGTTAAGCTTGGTGAGAAATCTGTCAGCACCTATTTGGACTGCCTACGGTCAGATATGTTGGCCTAGCGACAGTTTTGGTAATAAATAATAATAATAATAATCATTTACTTCAGGCTGCATAGGCCCATAGATAAATACCTTAACCCATTAGAGGTCAAATGAAAAGTACAAATAGTTTTTTGGAACCATCTTTATTTATGTATTGAAATTAGAACAAATAAACATAAAATCAAAGAAAAAATAATAAAATTATAGTTTTCAGCAAATTACAGGCGTGTACTCAAATGAGTACACTGACCGTCTAAGTGTAAAAATTTTCGAAACATGCTTTCTCGATTCAGAGTATTTTTGGGCACTTCTTATATTGCCAGCACACTCTCGAATGATAAAGGACACACCGCAGCTGTTTTTCAATAACAATCGTGCGATATGACAGCGGAACATGTGTTGATCCATGGGAGCATCATCACAAGTATACGTTAGGAATCAGCAATAACCATGTCCAAACACCACATTTTTCTGAATAGCAATTGTATATATCGAGATCGACTAATCCAGTTCATCAACCCCACCCTTTTTTCTTAGAATTTTGGAACAAACGTGGTATTGTCACGTCACCGTGGATACCATCGCTTGACAGTCTCTAGTGGTACAATGGTATCATAGTTGGTCGCCATTGTACATACACTACTGTCTTTACACCTTAGTCGTAAGAGGAACGGTCTTTCTTTTATCGGCTTGAGCAATCAGTTCCGCGCAAATGTCTTCTCGACGCAAGCTGCTTGTGATATCCAGATAATATCAAGACCCCTATAAACTTTTAAAAATCATGGGAGCCTAGCTGAAAATCTTGTCTGTTGTTTGGATTTGAATAAAGTAGACTAGTAGATGTCATAATATCAACAATATGTTCATCAAAAAGTTTTTCAAATGTATGGACAGGGCTTAGGCTCCTTAGTTCATCAGGAATAGCATTTGTTTTACTACCTATATTGGAAGGACGTTGAGAAGTTGAGGTATATGCATGGGGACGTTTGAACCAGGTTGGGATTTGCCAACGGGTAACATCTTATCGCCTTCTTTCGACGCCTGTGGTTCATCGTCACTATCATCCCTACCACTATTTTTGTTACCACCATCCACGCGATCTGTCAAGACCTCAAAAGTACCAGGCAGGTCATAGATGAGGACGCCATATTCTCCTCGGCCCCTTCTTTATCAGTCTATGCAATTAGAGTAGGGTGGTATGAGAGCCATATCAAATGTATCGTCGTCACTATCGCATATAATGGAATTTTCAAGCCCCATGTGGCTGTTTTGAGCCAAAAATTGCTGTGTGCTCACTGTTAAGGATCTGAAGAAAAAAAGTTACTTACTTATGTTTGTTGTCACTGTACTCAACCGAGTACAGCAAGGTTTATATGGCTATAGTTTTTTTGTAATTATAACTATTTAATTATATTGTTGTTTATAGCTTACTTTGACATGTCTTGTGTAATAATTGAATGTAAAAACAAATTATTATAGAGTAGTTATTATAATACTTCCTAAATAATTCACCTACCTGCACATTACTCCCGTGACACAACATCAACTGGATTTTTTACTTAAAAAAAATTACACTACCCACATAATATTTATTTATAGCTTTGAACAATATTATAATGAAATAAAATAACAAAAAGAATAACGTTAATTGTTTGAAATTTAAAATTTACACTTAGGGATATGGCTGTACTCAATTGAGTACGGTGACTTCTAATGGGTTAATCTAAATATACATACTTGCGGCCAAAAGCTTTCATCTAACACCTGGTGCAGATAACAGTTGGGTACTCGCACCACGAACGCCTAGAAGTTGACGTTGCGGCGCGACTCAAGCAGCTGCACTCTTAGCGCGTAATTAAGCTTCTGGCGCACGTACTTGGCGATCTCTTCAGCCCCAGTGGTGTAGTGTAGGCGAGAGATGTATACCGGGAGATGTATTCGGCGCAGCGGAACGCACCTTTAGGTTAGGGTCCACAGGGGCCTTTCCACAGCAGTTCTTAGTGCTTCACGATCTGTGTAAATAAATTCATTCATAAAACATTTGCGCTGAGCGGTAATCGAAGATTTGACGGTGTAGATTATACACTCGTAATATTAGCTTCCTAATTCTATCACCATTTTAATACATTAAACTATTACGATGCTAAAGTATTTCGTGTTTAAGTGTAATAATTAACAGCCCATTGCATGTGAACGTGATATTATCTATAATTAAATATAAATAAATTATGTGGGCTACTGGTTTAAAGCATTCATGCGCACGGATAGAGACCCCTGGAATCCATTATAAGGTTGCAAGTCCCACGGGACTACAGACCTCGAAGAAAATTAGATAGAAGGATAAGAAGCAGAGAAACTTGTCTATTATGACATCGATTTGGCAATTTCTTTCGGGTCTTTCGGTTCGGGTAACTCGTCTGTGGCCCTTCATCATACGGTGTAGGACCTTTCTCAGACGGTGTTGGTTGGTGATGTGTTGGATCTGATATCGATGTGACAGGCATTTCATCCCTTGTTAAAGAATCGGGATCGAAGTCCCGAAACTGGACGGGTTCCCCTGAAATATACACGTGAGTACAACCGTATGTGTTTTATAAATACAAACGTATTTTACATAGAAACATCTACACCAATGCAAATAGTTCATGCATACGAATTTTGCACTGAGCGGGAATCGAACTTGCGATCTCTGATATTGTAACCGAAGGCTCTACCGCTGCGCCGCATAGGTCGTCAAGCCGAAATTACTAGAGTAAATATAGAAGCGCCATTTTTTTGCCTTTAAAGATTATTTAATTTTTTCACATTAAAATTGGCCACAGATAATTTACATAAAATTATTGAAGGCGATACGCGACACAACTTTGTAATATTCAAGCTATAACTAAATTCACATCGTAATATCCCATCTCATTATACAGTGTACATAGCTTCATATTGCAATTCACCTAACTGATAATTATGTACTTACAAAGCTATATAAAGCAAACAAGATCTCTGCGAATGTCCTTTACCATGAAACATCATATTTACTCAGATCTCGCTAATTACTATAGAACGGAGTTCCATAGTTAGGCCGTACAGTCTTTAAAAAAAGATTGACTTCCGGGTCCTTTATGCGGGGCCTGACAAGACTTCTCTCGAGGGCGTCAAACTAAAGTCCGTCACTATAGTATCGTCAGCATCTATAATTGTGGCCTTCAATCTTTCTTTTTTGGTTGTACTTCGACCTACAACCAAAAAAAAAATATTGTGTGTGTGAAAGGAACACGTGCGCTGGTAATCAAATTCAAATTGTAATTGTGTGGCAAATAAATAAGGTGCTGAACCGGTACAAGGTATATTATAAGTAAATACATACAAAAAAGTGTGGGTGTGTGCATTTCACACATGGCAGAAGTAAAACTTCAGAAAAGTAGCCTACGGGAGAATGAGAAATAAAATATAAAAACAACACAAACAAATAATTTACTAATGTTAATAAATTTAATTTCAGATAATTTATATAAAAGTTATTGGTCATATTAACAGATATTTGTTAAATAATTAACATAAATGAATTCACCAATGAATTTTTAATACGCAAATGCACAAAAATTACACCACGTTGACATTGACATATTTTCTGAAGGCTTGGTTTCACAGGCGCAAAGACAAAGGTATATAGGTAACACTGATACTTGTATTCTATCTCATTCTCTCGTAGGCTAAATCATAATTATGAAAATGTTTATTTCTTTATCGTGACGCTTTTTCGTTTCATCTAATTTCAAATCACAACGATTCTAAAGAAGTTTCACTTCAAAAATAATTCTAAATAACCATAATTTGTGAATGGGGCCTTTAGTTTAAACAAACAAGGCATCATTTTAAGGAATTATAATGTACTAGTTAGCTTTAAACACCTTCTAATAAAAAAATTGTCAGCCACTTGTCTATCAAATGGTCAAAGGAATGTGTCAGTTACCTTTCCTTATTGTCACATATTTTTATGAACTATACCTATAGTTAAGCTAACTGAAGTCAAAAACTCGTAGTACTCAGTTGATACCTGTTCTCCGTCGATGAAGCCACGAGTTTAGAACATGGTAGAACAAGTTGACGTTATCAGCGGTAGGTCCCATCATTAGAAAGATAAGTCTAAGCTCATGCTATTTACATCAACATGTTGAAGATATAAGGTTGAAGGGTGGACCTACTTGTCTTGGCTGAAGACTAAAACAGTGGTTTGTAAGGTAAAGTGGTGTTGGGTATGTGTTCGTGAATTAATTAATACGACAAGCGTACAGAAAGTAAAGAAAACATTAGGAACTACGTAATAAAATGCATAATAGCATGTCAAAAGCAATCTGGATTTAAGCCTTTTGCAACGTTGATGCAGTCGTTTTAAGGTAGCAAACTAGCATATGGATATCTGCAGTAGTCTATGAACGCTTTTAACATGGTTATTTTATGTACTAGGGTGTACGGCACAGTAGATTTTTATGCTCAAATTGAAGCATGCTGCTAATGCTAGTATTCTAGTACCTTAAAAGACTGTTTTTTCTACATTTATACATGCATATATATAAAAATATCGGATGACTTTCGAGTAATTTTTACAGATCCGGCGAAGGATCATCGTAAAGTTTAAAATTTCCGTAACGGAAGCGATCAAATCTAAAACGCACTGTGATATGCACACGTATGTAGTGCGTTCGAAATTAAAACGCATTTTTTTTTTCAATGGATGCTGAAAAGTAATATCAAAACAAAAAAGCGAGTGATTTGAATTTGGAATTATAAGTAGAATGGAAGATATTGATCGTTAATTCAAAAGTGAAGTTAATATTTTGGAGTGTTTGTTAACTTTCATTTGAATATATAACGTGCTTCAAAAAAGTACATAAAATAAATACAATATAAACACAAAGAAAAGAAAAAACATAATATAACACTCGTTTTTTTATGGGATTCTGGGGGCAAACTAGCAGACGGATTACCTGATGGTAAGCGACGACCGCCACCCAAAGCACAGATAAGATAATAGTTACTTCGATCCAAAGGCCAGGTGCCTTTGGGTCGAACCAGGTGCCAACTCAAGAGTCACAAGTGCGTTGCCGGCCTTTAAGGTAAAAGAAGGGGAAGAGTTGGAAAGGGGGAAGAGGGAGAGTGCGGGTAGGGGGAGAAGAGGGAAAGAGGGGGAGAGGGAAGGGTGAGGGCCTCCGGTAACCTCACTCGCTCGGCGAAAAGCAATGCAACCATTGCTTCACTGCCGGTTTTCTGTGAGGCAGTGGTATCACTCCGGTCGAGCCAAACGATTTTGTTTCATCGCCAAATTTGTTTCCTCGTACAGATGCACATTCCTAGATATCCACTCAATGCACATTGCATGCATTAATAATATCCACTCTGTGTGTGTCTGTGCATAAAATGTATGTATTTACAAAAATAAATGCATCTAACTAAGTTTTTCCGTGTTCTGGGACCTGTGGCACAAGTTATGCTTACTTTAGGTATAGATGGCGCTGTAATAAGTCACAGAATAATATTCCCTAACCTAACATCAATACAAATAAAATTTAATATCTGTTTGTAATTTCAAAATAATAGATTTTTTTACGCTCATACAGTTATTTGCACGATACCTATGCCTAAGAATCAGTTTTTAAACTTTTTATCTATCTGTTTGTTCCGGCTAATCTCCGGAACAGGTTAACCGATTTCTACGGTACTTTCACTGGCAGATAGCTGGTGTTATAAGGAGTAACTTAGGCTACTTTTATTTTTGAAAAATAATTAGGGTTCCGCGCAAAATATATAAATATGTACACGCGAGTGAAGCCGCGCGGGAACTGCTGGTATATCCCACTAATATTATAAATGTGAAAGTTTGGATGGATGGATGGATGAATGGATGGATGAATGGATGGATGAATGGATGGATGAATGGATGGATGAATGGATGGATGAATGGATGGATGGATGTTGGTACTCTTTCACGCAAAAACCACTGAACCGATTGTTAACTTGAAACTTGGTATGTAGATAGCTGGAGACCTGGATTAACGCATGGGCTACTTTTTATCCATGGTCAGGGCCCCAGAGAAATAGAAAAAGAGGAAGACCTAGAAGCAGATGGGCTGACGATATTGAAGGGACGGCTGGAAAATGGTGGAAAGAAAACGCCGCAGATAGAGAATACTGGACATCTTTGGAGGAGGCCTTCACCCTCAAATGAGGGGTTTACGCTAATTTAAAGAATTAAATATAGTAAAATTTAGTTTATTAAATAAAAATATAGTATGATATTATAGTAAAATATTTTAATTTAATTTAAAAACTAATTAATTTGAAAATTTTAATATAATAAAAATTGAAATTTAAATGAATCTATCTAATACAAAAACGAAAAAAAAAAAAAAAAATTAAATAATTTTGTAACATGAAAAATTCAATGCATGATGTTTTTTCTATTTTTTTTTACAATTCAGATTTATTGATTAAATGGAAGAAAAATTGTATTTTATAATAAAAATAATTGTAAAAATTGTGTTAATTTTGGTGTGAAATAAAAGGCTTTTTGATTTTTATTTTATTTTATTTACTTTTTATCCCGATATTGCCACGGGATTGGGACTTACGCGGGTGAAACCGCGGGGCGCTGCTAGTAATATTATAAATGCAATAGCGAGTTTGTTTGTTAACCACTCAATCGATCAACATGAAATCTCGCATACACGTTGCCAGAAATTTACTACTGTTCTGTTCTTAGAAAATAACTCTCAACGAGCGAAGCGGCGGGTAAAACCTAGTATGTTATATTTATTTTCTAATTCACATGAACGATACATACGAAAATGGCCGTATTTTCTCGTAAAAGGCTCAATAGTGTATAAGATAAATGCGGGTTATCGTGTGAATGATGCGCTACATGCCTATGTGAGCGGTCAGTCGGTGCCGAAGAAGGCGCGCCTGGCGAGAGTGGGCTATGGTAGAAAAAATAATAATCCCACTAATATTATAAATGTGAAAGTTTGGATGGATGGATGGATGGATGTTTGTTACTCTTTCACGCAAAAACCACTAAACCGATTGCGATTAAACTTGGTATGTAGATAGCTGGAGACCTGGATTAACATATAGGCTACTTTTTATCCCGATATTCCCACTGGATCATGACTTACGCGGGTGAAACCGCGGGGCACTGCTAGTATAATATAATCCTACTAATATTATATACGGATGTATGGATGTTTGTTGCTCTTTCACGCAAAAACTACTCAACCGATTGCGATAAAACTTGGTATGTAGATAGCTGAAGACCTGGATTAACGCATAGGCTACTTTTTATCCCGATATTCCCACGGCATCGGGACTTACGCGGGTGAAACCGGCGGGCACAGCTAGTATTAAATAAAATCATAATCCGAATACAATGACCCAAATACAAGTTGTCTGGCGATAGCTTTACTTTCCCTACCTCCCCTCGGTGTGGCAGAGCGTGACAGTTTTTACTACACGCCATAACCTTCTAGAAACAAGTGCTTATTGGACGGTGAAGGACGGTGTACTGACTTGAATGGGTTATTATATATTCCTGGGATAGTTTGCACATGGTTTTAATAATATAAAATCTCACATATCTCTCTAGTATGCAGTAACAATAAGAATTTTTTTTAAAAATCTATCCGTTTACAAGTTATGACCGTTTGAATTTCCAGATATTTTTGCCTCCGTTTTTAATTTGGGTTGGATGTTTGAGGCTCTTTCATGCAAAAACTACTGAACCGATTGCTATAAAACTTGGTATGTAGATAGCTGGACAGCTGGATTAACACATAGGTTACTTTTTATCCCTATATTCCAACGGCATCGGGACTTACGTGGGTGAAACCGCGGGGTGCAGCTAGTAGGATATATTTTTTTGTAAATGTTACCAGGTATGTGGCTAAAACCAGAAGTGCGGTTACACCTGGTTCTAGCCGGGTAAACCTAGGTGCGGTCGGTAGCACTTGGTTAATTCGTGGCTATTACCAACTGTAGCCAGTTGCATTCAGCTAAAATTAGGTCTAGCTAGTTTTCTAATGCCTATTGGTTAAAGCTAGGCGTGGGATCTAGATATTATCTAAAAGAAAAAGTAATTAATTACGAAAGATTAGTCTTATTTATTTTACTAAAGCTATTACATATTAGGTTTTTTTTTATGTTATAGGGGGCAAACGAGCAGGCGGGTCACCTGATGGTAAATGACGACCGCGCCCATGGGCACCTGCAACTCGAGAGTCACAAGTGCGTTGCCGCCTTTTAAAGTGGGAGTAGGAGAAGAGGGGGAGGGGGGGAAGAGTGGGAAAAAGGAGGGAGAAGGGAAGGACGGGAATATGGGAGAGGGAAGGGTTAGGGCCTCCGGTAACCTCACTCACGCGGCGAAATGCAATGCAAGCATTGCTTCACGGCCGGTTTTCTGTGAGGCCGTGGTAACGAGCGGAGTCGAGCCGGCCCAAATGTGCCGAAGCATGGCTCTCCCACATAAAAGGTATGTAATTCAGGACTTAATCGCGATAATATTTAAAAGGCACAATACCTCTTGGTTACCCGATGGTTAGGTTGATACTTCGTACCGCAATAGGAATTTGCATTGCAGTTTCTTTTGCCTCTCGACTGAAACTGCGTGTTATGCCTTCGCCCAACTTTATTAGAAACACTATATATATATATGTTTGTTCAGTTAGCATTGTCGGGCAACGATTCATGTTACGGCACAGGTTTTCTATCTTTTAAACTTCAGAAGTTCTTTTAATACTTTGTTATTATAACCCTTTATTATTATTTATATACGCGCTTAGTAGACCCTTAAAAAATTCAAAGATATTACGGCATTTACACAGCAAACAAGCACACGATTAGCGTGATGATAAGTGGTTGAAAACGCCTATAAACGCTCCATTACAAGAATCTTTTAGGACTGTATTTACGCGCTGAGAGCTATATCAGTACTTGGTTGGCCGTGGTCTTCTGTTCTGTTCTGCTTTCCCAATAGCACGAAGCTTCAGTTCAAGTGACATCGAACAAGCAAACGTTAGTCTTGAGTATCATCATAATTAAGTGGCTTCACTCGCATTTACCGATACCTATTACTGTACTATAATATAGCTTATGTGACTTCTGAATAAAGTACCTTTGTAATGGTGAAAGAATGATAAAAACGGTTCAATGCTTTCAGAGTTTAACCACTGGAACCAAGCAAATCTTTCGTCATTAAATTATTAATCATATGATGTTATATAATTATAACAATGTCTAAAGACGCTGTGCTACAAGTCACGTATAAATACATGCAATCATAAAAAAAAGAAATTGGCAGTCACGCGGAGAGATATAAATTCAATATGACGCGAAATACTTATGTTAGGATGCAGTGGTGTATTATTTGACTATAAAAATAATTGACATAAATATACTTCAAAAGATCTGTCAAAATTTAAATTAAAAATGGAATTCAGTGGACGTCAAATGATGTTAAATGACAAATAATAGAAATACCGTCTTTGGACGTTGTTGAAGCTAACGTGTTCACATGCTCTACGAAATACCAGGGAACCATGGGCCCACTTCCTGAAGCTGATCCATCAAGTTAGCTTGTTCATAAGTCAACAGGTTTACGCCGGCTAGGCTAGTGTAATTACGATTTGTCATTTACATAGAAGTCTAGAACTAGCAACTTCGGACACTCACACTGAGTGTTTGGATGTGGGTTACACCGTATTGCAATGTAAGGTTGACTTTATGTATGCGAATGTTTGGTCAATTTTTCGAATTTTCTAAAACGCATTTAAGTCAGTTTGCATTCACTCGGGAATCTGCGTTACAAAGAGGGTTCTTTGTATTAAGCATTAACCAGTACGTTTATTGCTGGTATTAACGACTGAGTCTACCTACACACTCTAGAGAGTGTTTGTAATATAATATCAGCTAATAGGTAACTATTTTTATACCAGTGAATGTCGCAAAGCGTCAACATCCTATTACCTATCTATAAAATGCCAAAACTCATTCATTTTTAAAAACAATTTTAGAAAGATCTGCGTATCCAATATTCATGTCATAGTTTTCAACGGAATTGCAACCTAGGGTCTAAATGGCAAAACTTCTTTTGTAGTAACGCTTTTCTTATAAAAACACTAAAATGGTAAAATGTTTGATTTTACAAACTTTTCATTTGCGTAGATGTCAGTTATCACGATAAAATAACCTAAATGTATATAATATTTGGTAATATTAAATTAAGGATATAGCCGTAATTTTTTGATTTTCCAGGTCTCAAGCAACTTTTTTGCTTAGCTTCTTATTCTTCAGGGGTTTTGTAATTAATAATTAACAGACAAACACACGAGCAGTATGCAAGTAGCTTCATATTAAAATTAATTTGGATAAATAAAACATTTATCATCGCCATCACGATTCATTCCGACATTGTTGACCGTAGAATAAACTGAATACGTATGAAGACTTGGAAATTCATTTCTTTCTAGTACAATGAGTACGAAGTGGTGGGGTACTAACACCATACATACCACCTTTGACCACCTGCGCAATGAGTGATAGCAGATGAAATATTAGAGGTTCCCATCGCCTAATTTAGGTAAACCTCTTCAAGGTAATATAAGAGCTTATTTATGAAGTAACTAATATTTATTATTCTTTTTTTAGGATTTATAAAGTAACAATAAAGTTATTGGGCAATTTGCATAATTTTTCAGAACGATATCAGTAATGAAGAGTGGCCTAACCATTGGCACGATATTTGAGTCCTAATCGAAGATCTCTGATTTATCGAAGTTCTTGGGTATATTGGATATTAATAATTAGAATTTCTTGTTTTAACAGTGATTTAAAATAACGTGCGGAAATCTTTCTTTTTTCCTACATACAAGCCAGTTCTCTTTAATATTCTCGAGGGTGTGTAAAGTCTGCCGATCCTGACGTGCTTGTATATTTAACTGTAGATTGCATTAAATTATATTCGATTTTTTCTCAGACTCTTATGTCGACAACTCCGATCAACTTTGAATCAAGTCAAACCAACACACGACTTATGACATAACCTCCTTAGAACTCCACATACAATACGCTCATTTCCTAAAAAGAATTTCATTGGAAAACATGCATTTATCATAAAAACAATATAAATTCCACTTTCTTTTGTCTCAAAAAACATGCGTCGGTGTGACCTGCGGCCTGCAGTTGTGTGCGGTGTGTACTTAGGCTACGCACACACTGATAATGTTACGTGAGCGAACATAATAAAGGCTCACGCACACTAGTGCACTCCGGGCAACGTCCCTAACTCGGCTATGTGTACCTACCCGACGGGCGATAGTTATGGTTTATTTATACTTTCTTAGGTCTGGGGATAAAAGAAGTGGACGGTAAGTGAAAATTTTTGAAAGGTGTTAATTTTAAAAATTTATATTAATTAGAATTTAACCCATTTGCTTTTTACACGCTTTATATTAAATTTACTTGTATTTGTCTATCAATCTATCTAAAGGAACCTTTCCACGTAGTTGTCACCAACTTCAAGATGTCCAATTACCTTGAAAATTAGCACACGTATCAAGGACCGATGACAATTCATTATATTATATATAATTATATAAAAATAAATAATAGTTAAAAAACGCTTTAATAGCAAACCAAACTAAAAAGTAGAAAATAATTATTACTTATGAAGGGCAAATTCTTCATAATTAATAATAATTTTCTACTTTTATAATTATCTTCTTTTTTCTGTAGCGATATAAAATCGACTGGTTGTAAATCTGTAATCTGTAGGTTGTAAAAAAATGGTAAATAAATAAAAAAATCTAATAAGTTTAAAATAGGAATTGAGCTATTAACAAAATAATTTATTTGATTGTAAAAAAGCGCGGGGTGCTTGAGATCAATTGTTACATATAGTTCGTTGGTACCTATTAATACAAGTAGAGTTATTATAAAAATATACATAAACAGCACGTAAAGTAATTCAGTTTGCTATTTTAGCTTGTTTTATAACATCGAGAATAATAAATTATATGATTAACATGCTTTTATTAGCTCGATATGTATTTAAAGGAATCTTTCAACGCCATTTTCACCAAGTTATAGGCATCTTTCACGCGCGTCAAAGCCGATAACAATACATTAATATCTTATCATCAGTATCATCAGAATAAAAAAAATTGGATTGCTATTATAGTTATGCATAATAA
Source organism: Euplagia quadripunctaria (assembly GCA_963859945.1). Taxonomy (NCBI): domain Eukaryota; kingdom Metazoa; phylum Arthropoda; class Insecta; order Lepidoptera; family Erebidae; genus Euplagia; species Euplagia quadripunctaria. The sequence goes on along the minus strand of OY982569.1, from coordinate 1,245,124 downwards.
TTGTATGCTAATATCGCGAAGAACTTAATAAATATTCACGGAACTAAACTCAGAAAAACTTTGTATGATTTACGCAAATAATTGTCCCATATGGGGTTTAAAGTGACAATCAGTTGAATGGTTAAATTTTTCTCATCAGGTAATTTTTATCCAGCTCTGTTTATACATGTGCATGCTGTGTTTATCTTTAATTGGTCGTGCAATTGTCCTGGAAGCCTATTTTGAAATAATGAATGAGATTGTATTATTATAACAACCGTTGATAAACCAAATAAATAAATCAGTTGGCGTAAGGACGGTGAGAATCCCACTAATATTATAAACGTGAAAGTTTGTGAGGATGTATGGATGTATGGATGTTTGTTACTCTTTTACGCACCGATTGCGATAAAACTTGGTATGAACATAGCTGGAGATCTGGACAAACACATAGGCTACTTTTTATCTCGGTATTCCCACGGCATCGGGACTTACACGGGTGAAACCGCGGTGTGCAGCTAGTGATATATATCTTGATACGTGAAAAAAAATATTCGTAAAACCTTCCCCTCATTAAGTCGTAAAAAATATGATGGTGAAAAAGAATACACGTTTAAATTAATTACTAATTTAATGACAAATGAATATTAATATTCATTATTGTACCCAAAAATAAATTGGCACATCATATACAGGAAGGAAAATAGCATGTACAAAGACAAACCCGTAGTTAAGTTGTAGTAGAATGTGGTCGTGGTTAGATAGGTACCTTACTTTTTTGCGCAGTCGGATAAACACCAAAATAGGGACACATCGGTTTGCTTACAGAATAGGGACACCGTTAGTATAGTATGTGACGGTACATGGCGAAACGAAAATATCAAGAACATCGAAAAAGTAGGGGTGGATGAAGAACCTGCTACCTCACAATCTCGACGACAGAAGGTGTGCACCGCTGAGCCAGTCAGCCTATGACCACGGCCAGTACAACCTGGTCGAAACTTCAGGCAATTCAGAGGTATGTAATACCTGTTTCGTGATCGCGTTAATTCCCGTAAATACATAAATAATAAATATATATATATATATATATATATATATATATATATATATATATATCTTTCTCTTCTTCTTCCTAAACAGTGGATTGCCTTGGCGCAACTGACTCTACAGTTCCAATCGCATACTAAGTAGAAAAAAGGCTAATGCCACTTACCCCGGGTTATTTTTTCATAATACTAAATGCAAAGTCACATCTACGCAGGAATGTATTTCCTATTTCTTCGTGGCATAATATTGTGACATACTGATATGTCTTATTAAAAAGTTTGATTTTCATAGTTGTGCTTTAGTTATGCCAAATATAAAAATATAATCACAGACATGCGTTTTTTTTTCTGATTGCGATGATGGTTGTAACGCAAATCCGCAAAAAAATTCTGTCTTTTTCTTACGAGGAACTGAGATAGAAGATGCGAAAGCCTGCAAGTGTTAGTAAATATAATATACATCCTCATTTTTTATGTCGGTTGAAAGTTCATTTCTAAGTTTGATCACATAACAAATAATAAAAATATCATTTGTATCAACTGTATGCATGAATGAATTTTTATATACGAATCAATTCGTTTCTTCGCTACACATTGATATGTTGCTAAAAGAAAAATGCTTCCACATCTTGACTGTTAAACCTAAAGTTCAATTTAATACAGATTTAAGCGTAGTATATAAAATAAATAATAAAATATTATTTTTTTATTTTTCTAATGAAGTGTTCAAGTGTTCATAATTTGTATTAATAATACGCTTACACGCAATAATTAAACATTGGAGATGTCACAACATATTTTTTCGAGGAAGTATCCCATAGCTGATTTCTGAGTTCGAAGGTGGGAAAGTACGTTCACCCTTACTGGAACACCAGGAGAGTGGTGAGTAGTATTGCCGTAGGTGGATGGGGAGCATAGGATGGACAAAGCGTGATGAACATAACTGGAGGTACCGATAACTACTTAACATCGAGTGTGCCTATTTGTCAAATTGAAATTATTGAAAAATATAATCTGTCATCTGAAAATAACAATTTTGACCGTTGTCGAAAAAATGTTAGATATTTTTTTTTCTTATCTGTCCACTATCGAGTAGTTTTTATATAACGTCACCAAGAGTAAAAAAAATACCAGTTAACCAATAAAAAAAATTAAAAATTCCAATTAGAACACTTTCGGTTTTCAATAAAATCCATTACAAAAAGAAATTAAATTTCACTTTCCTCATTTTCTCCGACATTCAACATAGGCATTAGGAGCCGGTGTCTGTGTCACGTCTCGAGATGCACATGTGTGTGTGTCCATTCGTGTGTGTGTGTGAGAGCGACTCGAGCGCAGGTAACCGGGATCGTCTGCGGTGCGCCAGGATAGGCCGCGTATATACTAAGATATTATAAGTCTTAGAAGAATCTTAGTAGCTTCAGGGATATTAAGCAACGTTAAAATAATATATATTTATATATATTTTTAATTGATGTAAAATTGCAATGATGGTATTAAATAAAATAGTTAATTTAAAAATTAACTAAGCTTTGTACAAAAAGTTAGGATATTTTTAACGAAAATATTTAACAAATATAAGATTTTTAAACACATTACATAATAGTTTAGGAATGCTTCATTGCCTTTGTAAAGACAGCATTAAAAGAATAAAACAATAACATTGGCTAAATAAAATGATTACTAATAATGCAGTGTTCTTCAAAGCAACTTCCATTATCGCGACGAAGATCATTTATTAAAACAAAAAAAAATGCATCGCCAAAAATCTTACAAGAAATTAATTACAGAAAAAAAAGAAAGGGGTGTGCTTGGCCAGTGCTCGTGCTGACGTAATTTCACTGACGGCGGGGCTGCGTCCGCGCAGTGGCGGCCGAGCCCTCGCGCGTCCCGGACGCTCGCGCTCCACCCAGTACCAACCTAACCTAACACAATCAGAAAAAAATATCGACACACTGAAATGTCAAATTCTGGAACACCTGATCAGTCTGTTCCAATTTTAAATATTTGACACTTAATTTTTTTATTTCATGTATGTCGATATTTTCTTCACCACACAATTCAGTGTTGCCCACAACTCCCGCCGGTGCACGTGTGATGACGTCAGCAGCGACCTACCCGGAGGGAGCATGTAAGTTTTTTATTTTTTATTTTAAAGAACCCTCCTAATAAGTTGCTAATTAGACGACGCTTACATAAAATTTAAGATAAAAGAATCTTTATGATAACTTTTTGTTTCATCTTAACATTATACTTTCTAAACGATTTACTTTAACTAAACGGGTAATCGATTAATAAAAAAAATAATAATCGATTACTGAGGTCCATATATTATTGCACATAAGTAATATTATCACTCAGGCATGTGCACACAATGAAAATAATAATATAATAAGTGTAGTACTAAGAATTGTTTTCCCATCACTTCTGCACACTCATTACCTACTTATAGATAACTTAGTATTTAGTAACTAATTATCAGAAAACGTAAAAAGTAACACTGTGACACAGAGTTTTCTAGAAACATATCTTCTTCCATTTGAATTATAAATGTTAACTACTCGATGCTATTGTTAATTGCATTACAATTTTATGTTTTTAAGAAAAATAAAATTAAAAAAAAAACATTTTTCAACGCAGCATGAGAAAAAAATGATATTCCACGTGCATTTTACAAAACATCTCTACATTCAAACTTAGAATTCAAAAAACTACAGCAATTCCAGTGTATAATTTTAAGAAAAGAACATTTTTCCCGGCATTTTACATTAGAAAATGGCGGCAAGTCGGCATCTCCACGTCATTGGTGACGCGCGGCCTAACCTAGGCCAACATAGGCGATAGGAACCACAGGTCAATACACCCGGTCAAGGCCCATGCACTTTCCCGGGACTAGAATTATTCTTGTTTAGTCTTATGCTGGAATTCTAATTAAACATATACGTTAAGCGCGGTACACGTATTGTTTGCGTTTTATTGCATCGGTTAACTGTTTTGGCTTGGAAGTGAAAGAACTCTCTCATAAATATCTTAGTTAGGTATTTACTACATGCATCGAATATATTATGTTAGTAATAGCTAAAATTAATCTTATATCTTATAGTAGATTAGAATAAACGTGATGTAGTATAGGTAGATAGGTACCTACGTACAATGTAAAGAAACGAATTATTTGATTTCTTTGACAGATTTTTCTTGATATTTCTTTAATAGGACTCAAGTCACATACTTAACGAGACTTGATTCGTTTCTGGCTTGTGAACATATTATTTCAAAAACCATTAGTAAAAATACAGGTTCTTTCTGAAGTATAGTTCCGACTATTTTAGACTAATTCTGTTTCTATAAACGTAAAACAAAACTGCTTCTATATACGTCTAATTTAAGAAATTTAAAAAAAACATTTTATAAAAACATATTTAAATTTCGAGTTGACTATTTCAGTATAAGAAGGGATACCCCGACGCCTTAAGGTTTAGTTAATTAAAAAATAAGTTAAAATTGGTTGGAAAGTATTGATTAAAAAAATCAACCATTCTATTTCAAAATCGAGTAAAAAAATCCATGGCGTCGGTATATACATTTCTAATACAGAATTTAAAAAAAAAGTAACATTCCAATTTCAAATAACTCTAAAAGAAAACGCCTGCCAACCCTGCTGCGTTAAAAACGGTTTCTAAGTCGACTCCAGCGCACTCATAGTTGCATGTTAACCTAGGTCACTGGCACGAGCTTTCACGACCATTGACGGAAACGCCCGACGACGCCCGAACGCTGACGGTCGATGTCAGACGATAGACATACGCTAGCATTCGTAGTAACATGACTAACTCATTCATAACTCGTACCTACTGATATTTTAACATTTATTGTATCAAAGTTACTGCGGAAAATTATATTTACATCTCATTTTAAACATTAATCTAATGTCATAAGGACTTGATGCCATAGCCCAATACAATACAGGTGAAGTCGAAATGGTTCCTTTAAAATCTAACTTTTATAAAGCGTCATCAATAGTCATCATCGTCTATAATAAACACGAAAAATGTTGCGCATCTTTTTACTCATTTCTGCATCACCCTAAGGCATACTGATAGAAAAAGCCAATGGCATTAAGTCCGCCATTGTACATTTTTTTTGTACATAAAGTGTTATGTCCGGCTGGTGTCCGAAATTGGTGGACCGATATCCACGGGACTATCCCTGGCAGATAGCTGGTGTTATAAGGAGTAACTTAGGCTAAACTTTTATTTATGTAAAAGAATTAGGCTTCTGAGCAAAATATATAAATATGGACACGCGAGCGAAACCGAACAGCTAGTAAATAATCAAAACTCACATTAAAGACCCTGTCTCTCTCCAAAGAAGTGTCTCTAGGTCTCAGTCAACCCTATCTGATAACTAATAAGGTAGCAAATAAGCACAGTACCCGCTATGATAAACAATAACAGGTTTATTTTAATTCCTAACATTATTAGTGTAATTTCTGCAGTTCCCAATCCCCTTGGGAACTTTAACGACCTTACCCAAAGATTACGATAGTAGTATCGATGCTTTCATAACTGGGTAACTCTAATTCGAAAAATATTCGTCCTTTCTTCTTCAAATGGCTCCCTATTCTCATCTTCATTGAGCTCCGGCTCTGGCTAATACTATTTACTGAAACCTACAGATAACAGCTCCAAAGTTCCTAACCTAACTAGTATACCTCACGTCTAAATTTCATTCAAATCGGTTTAGCAGTTTTGTAGTACATAGTTACAAACCAAACGTATTATTGCGTGTATTTAATATTAAGTATTCATGGTCGTGCCTACACAGACGGGAGCGTATGGCATTTTGATTATTTCTGGGAAACAAATGGTGATTTGCGAATTCCTTTCTAGTAAACAACTCGAAAAACATTCATTGTCTTAAACATAAATACCTATATATTTCGTCATATATCCGGAGTCCTATATAATTTTAATTTGAATGATGTGTTGGTAGGTAAAAAATCGTTTAATTTACATATTTTACTTATTAAAATATTAAATTAAAAATTAAAAAAATCCCCTACGCCAAAAAATACTTATAGTTTAACGAACAACCCTTAAGAAGTAATAATCATATGCCAAAAATGCCTTACATCACTTTGGAATACGAGCTGATACTCTCACACTGCTGGACCGATATTAACCAATCATAGCTAAGAACCAACGCAAGGAAACTGGCTTTCAAATGAAAAAAACCGCATTGAAATCGGTCCATCCGTTTGAGAGCTACGATGCCACAGACAGACACACACACAGAGACATCGATGTCAAACTTATAACACCCCTCTTTTTGCGTCGGGGGTTAAAAATGAATAACTGTATTACTGTACCATAAAGTCAGCGCGTCAATTAAAATTATAATTATGTATATATGGGAAATAACGTGGTCACGGAATAGGTATTAAATACCTTTAAATTGCCTGACGTTTCGACCAGGTTGCACTAGCCGTGGTCACAGGCTGACTGGCTCAGCGGTGCACGCCCTCCGGCGTCTAGTCTGAGAGTTAGAATGTTCTTCGTCCACCCGCACATTTTGGATATCTTTTTAATATTTTTGTTTCGCCATGTACCGTCACATACTATACTAACAGCGTCCCTATTGGTAAGCAAACCGATGTGTCCTTATTTTGGTGTTTATCCGACTGCGCATAAAAGCAAAAAAAAATTCAATCAATTGACGAACATTTTAGGATTGTCTTCCAAAGTTACATTAGTTCGATTCTCACATCATACCCCAATAGCCTCAATGAGTTTATGACTCCAATTCAAATATTTTTTGTCCTTCCTTCTTCAAACTGCTCTCATTCTCCTCTTCATGGAGATCTGGCTCTGGCTCATACTACTTACTAAAAGCTACAGACAGCAGCTATAAAGTACCTAACTTAGTACACACTCTAACGTAGTGTTTGTATACTCTTTGGTACACACGTCAAAAAAAAAGTGTGTGTACTTATGTACGCATGTAAGAAGTTATACTTTTATCTAGTTTTAAAGTTTATTTAAATATCATAATAAATAATACATACCGTCAACTAACCTCCAATTTTACAAACGTACTCAAAGTAATATGTAAAAACCATTTTTATCACTATCGTGAAATTGGTAACTTTTTAAAAAAAACTAATATGTTGACTAGCTAACTTTAGGGTGTCGGTTTTTCGTGACGGTGTGCGCGCGCATCGTAAGAATTTACTCTCATCATTTTTCCATAACTCGCCAAAAGAAGTAGAAGGTATAACTTCAAAAAACTACCCTTGAGAGTGAGGGGTTAAATACAGAAGGACCGCATGTAAATGAAATCGTAAATTTCTTTTTCAAGAACACGCATAGCGATGTAACTCTTATCTTCTTGAACATAGTCAAAATAGTTTTCAATTAAAAATTTTTAATTAAAAAATTTCATTAACATTTACGGTTCCGTTCCTCAAATCGAAAAAGGGACCCTTATAGGATCACTTCGTTGTCCGTCTGTCAAGACTCTATTTTCCAGGAACAAGTGGAGGCATCAAATTGAAATTAAAATTAAATACTTAAGTCTCCAGTCCCTTGAAGCTGTAAAAAAATCAGGCTTTGTAGTAAACGCAATCTAAAGTTATAGGCATTTAAGCCTTGTATTTTAATGAATTTAAAAACTTCGCAGCTAAATCAAAAACCTATAATTCCCATTGGCAGTCTTTGTTTCTTCCCATTCCCATTTACATATAGTTACTTGGATCCTTGAGATTGTTTCGTAGTTTCTTCTCACAGCTAGTCATAGGTAAGGCTTCCGTCCGGGTTTCCCCGAATTTGTCCTAGTTTAGAGGGCGTCCGGGGAGTGTCCGGGCGGGATTTTCAAAAAGTGTCCGGGTAAAACCCGGACACTCTATGCCAGGGGCAGCTTATAATTATTAGATGAACAAGCTACTTAATTTTTTTTTTTTATAAAAGAAATGGAATCGGCTTTTTTCTTTTTTTTCGGAATCTCGATTTCACACGTGTCCGGGATTCTTGAAGAGCTTGTCCGGCGTCGGTAATTTAAGTGATGGCTGGCCTAGTCATAGGTAATGCCGGCACCATCTAGCTTTAAAGAACTAATTGACCTGTAAAAATGTCTAAAAGATCTATTTACAAATAAATTAATTTATCATTTGACTCCAGTACTAGGATATCTTTACCAGCTGTTACAGTATTAATGGGATGAAACCTCTCACTGCCTTAGTCGTACTCCTGTACGACTAAGGTAGTGAAGGTAGATTGAAGCCGCTACATTCGATTCCTAAATAATTACCCCAATTTAGCTATAATTTGACTACACAGAATCGCAATACTATACTTACTACGCGGCGTTGAGTGTTGTGGGTTCGATTCCCACACGTGACAAAAAGTTCTGTGATCCCCAAATAGTTGTCTCGAGTCTGGATGTGCTTTGTGTCCGTTGTTTTAATGTTTGTGCTCCCGACACAGGAATTATTCCTAGTGCGGGAGTTGTGCTTCATAAACAAGTATAAAATAAAAAGCCTCGAAGACTCAAAAGAATTTCTCGAATTATAAGAAGTTAAGGAAATTCTCAATCAAGTCGCCTTTCAAACAAAATCAAAATCAGTCCATCCGTTTAGAAGCCATGATGCCACAGACAGACACACAGATACACACGTTAAACTTAAAACTTATAACAGCCCTCTTTTTTGCGTCGGAGATTTAAAAAAATTGTAATCCCCGACTACACCACTGCCGAAACCCTACAAGAGGTAGTGGTTTCTGTTGGTGAGTATGGCCAGAACTCCATGGGATAGGGTTGGCAACACCACAAAAAACACCACTGGAGTAGCGATTGTTACCAGTGTTGCGCGTACAGGCTACCATGATTCCTGTTCATCAGACGGGCATTTGCTGATTAAAATTTGCCTGCATTGCACATTACATTGTGCAGATTGAACAATAATAATAAAATCTATTTTAGGGGTAGTGGTCCTGACTGCTGAGCCAGAGGTCGTGGGATCGATTCCCACTCAGGAGAAATAATTGTGTGAAGAGCACTATCATTTATTTTGCTCAGTGTCTGGGTGTAATTTATCTATAACTAGCAACCCGCCAAGGCTTCGCACGGGTAGTAGAGACATCTTCAACAATCATCATCACATTTCAACCAATTTACACAAGACGATAAGAAATTATTCACCTTCCTCATGAATCACTCTGTCTATTGGTGAAAACCGCATGAAAATCCGTTCAGTAGTTTTTCAGTTTATCGTGAATAAACAGACAGACAGAAGTGGCGGAGGACTTTATTTTATAATATGTAGTGATATGTATATTATGAAAGTCAAAGTCAAATATCTTTATTTAATAAAATTCTTTCAAATTTGTTTAAAAAAGTCTTTTTTTTTTCAACTCAAAATCCCTTCAAAGTGTTGTCGACCTTCGAACGGTTAAGAACACTCTCGATCAAGTCACCATTTGAATAAAATAAAACTAATTCCAAATCGGTTCATCAGATTAAAAGCTATGATGCCACAAATACACACGTTTAATTTAAAACTACCCTCCTCTTGGCATCGGGGGTTAAAAATGACGATGAAGATGGGACACGTCTGTCCAAAACAAACATATTACACTCTAATCTTAAACGTACCAACAATTAAAAAAAAACAGTGGTCGTAGAACTGCACGTCAGAAAACATAAATTCATAATGTATTTGAATATACATACACACACAAACACATATGTTTATATATAATTAGGTTAAAAATAAAAAGTAGGTAATAACATATCTAAATGTATACATAGGGTACACTGGAAGTTCTGCGCTCCTGGCCGCTCATAAATGTTTGAATTTCGAATGTTATATTTTTTTAAATATAAGAATCTCGGCTCCGTCTTACGAATTTTCGATCAGGTCACGTGTCCTGACGCGAGTTTAACATTTTTTACCCATCCCAAAATGTGCACAACGCCACTAAAGAACTTTTCACTTCAAAAATTCTATCTTTCGCTGTCTGATGCATCGGAGATGTAGTGACGTTGGACGATAAATTGTCGCACCATTTTTTAAAAACACTTGAACTTAATCCCGTCTCCATCATCGTCCTAATTTCAACCAATTGGACGTCCGCTGCTGAAGATAGGGTGTAACGAAGACTTATAGTGGGAGAGCCATGCTTCGGCACGTATGGGCCGGCTCGACCGGAGTAATACCACGGCCTCACAGAAAACTGGCAGTGAAGCAATGCTTACATTGCTTTTCGCCGAGTGAGTGAGGTTACCGGAGGCCCTAACCCTTCCCTTTCCCCCTCCTTCCCCTCTCCCCCTCAGCCCCCCTTCCCCTACTCCCACCATAAAGGCCGGCAACGCAATTGTGACTCTTAACTTTGGCACTTACCATCAGGAGACCCGTCTGCTCGTTTGCCCCCAACAAAAAAAATAAATAAATAATGCGAATAATAATAATCTATATATACATATATAAATGAATTCCTATTTCCCTTGTGATTGTTATTGTCAGGAGAAGGTTCTTATGAAAGAAAGAATTAAGAAAGATGCGCAGCAAATTAGAAAAATTAAGAAAACTTAACGACCATATTAACTCTTTTAATGTAACCTTAGCGCTTTTGACATAACTGTCAGTCGTTTGACAGTTGGCGGAAACCTTTTTTTTTTTATACTGGGGAAATCCATCATGGACTATCCTCCACCTGGGGTGCGGCAAAGGGGTGTGCCGGACTCTTACCGGCTAAAACCACCAGTGTGTTCCATCTCGCACTTTCTGCCGGGGATACGGGAATCACATTCGTCCGCGTCCCCGACGGTGCTGACCCGCCTGTGCAGGCCCCGTCTCTGAGGGGGTTAAATGTTATCCCCCTCGCTTCCTCCATCCTCCATAGAGGGGCGCACGTGGAACACGTCACGCTGCCACCTCGGACTCATTTACAGAGAGACGGATTTAAAGAGGGCATTATCAGCCCTTCTGCAACGCCCGGTGCGCCTGCTGCGGATCGGGAGGGTAGTTGATATTTCCCTTACCCTTTCCGCAGCCTCCTTCTGTGACATCACTGTTTTGCAGAAGGATATCACCGCGTCCCAACAACTCTCACTGCCAACCATACTTTGAATAATAGCTGACAGTGAGAGGTTTCCTCCGATCTCTGCGACGAGGGTACGGCGCGGTTCTTCCCACGCAGTACACTCGGCCACCACGTGCCGCACCGTTTCTTCTTGGCAAACGACGCAGTGATGACACCGGGCGTCCGGCTCCCTACCTATGCGGTGCAGGTACTTCCCGAAGCATCCGTGGCCGGTAAGCACCTGCGTCGCCCGGAACGTTAGGGAGCCATGCCTTCTCTTGAGCCATTCTGTCAGTACTGGCCGGACGGCCTCGATGGTATTGAGGCCGGCGGAAGCGTGTAAAAGGCGCTCCTGCCACACACACAGTTGGCGGACACCTGGATTAACACCTATGCTACTTTTTATCCCGATATTGCCACGGCATCGGGACTTGCGCGGGTGAAACTGCGGGGCGTAGCTAGTAATATATAGAGACTATTATTTAAATTTTTAGTACTGACACATCTAAAGAAAAAAAGAACGAAACCAAGGTTATTCAATTGTAAATAAAATGGGGAGTAGTATGAAAATGGTTTACAAGGACTAGACCCCATGTTACAATTTTTATTTAAACCGATTAAGTGACCATTGATAACTCTCCTCATACAAACAATCTCAAATTATTCGTAGTCTATGTAAGTATAGAAATACTAGCAACGCTCCGCGGTTTCACCCGCGTAAGTCCCGGTCCCGTGGGAATATCGGGATAAAAAGTAGCCTATGCGTCAATCCAGGTCTCCAGCTATCTACATACCAAGTTTCATCGCAATTGGTTCAGTGGTTTTTGCGTAAAAGAGTAACAAACATCCATCCATCCATCCATCTATCCATCCATACATCCAAACTTTCACTATTATAATATTAGTGGGATTTCGTTCAAATCATATAAACTAAAAGCAGTTAAAAGAGTTAAAAACCAATTTAATAATTTTAACAAAATGATTATTTTTTAATAAAATAATATTAAATTCGTTTTCAAAACAAATATCTAGTCTTTTAACCGATTCCTACTAAAAAAGCTATAAAGCAAAGGCCAGCTTAGGGTTACATTTGACCATAAACTATAACAATTTGTCCCTCTGGAAGCGGGGCGCGGGCGGTGGGGATCCTACCTGGTGAGGTCACAAGTGACCACCAGACAGGTTTTTTGTGTCGACTTTAGGGATGAGACACGTCTGGATCGTCAGCTGTTCAACTGTCGATATATCGATAAAAAAATAATCATATGCCTTGATATTCCAGAGTCTGTGTTTGTATATTATACTTGATTTATTATTTTATAATACACAATTTAAATAGCATTACCAACATTTTTAATTGATAATGTAGAAAAGCATTGCAATAAAAAAGGATTAAAACTATTTCACTAACAATCATCAAGTTCATACATCAAACATCAATTCACATTAGTTATTGCCTAGTAATAATTGCAAGTAATAAATCCCACTAATATTACAAATGTGAAAGTTTGGATGGATGGATGGATGGTTTGTTACTCTTTCACGCAAAAACCACTGAACCGATTGCGATGAAACTTGATATGTAGATAGCTGGAAACCTGGAGTAACACATGGGCTACTTTTTATCCCGATATTCCACGGGATTGGGACTTACACGGGTGAAACCGCAGGTCACTGCTAGTATACTATATGACCTATGTTTCCAAGTCTTTTTATTTTTTGTTTTATATTTTTTTTCTACTAATAAGTTCGCAAACAAACAAATAGCCAGTCGAGTAACGAATAAACGCCCACTGGTGCCGTTTGCTGCCTCATATGTCTCCTAAATACCATAATAATTATGTCATACTAAGATTAATATATACACACAGTAACAGCATTCAATAACATGTGCCTGATTCGATATTGTTTTATAAATTATCGATAATCGACTTGCCCGTGGCACTTCACTAGCTCACACATGCCGTCCCACAGTTCAGTGCCAAGGCCTCTCCACCCCATGCCCTATAAAATACAAACATTATGTCCTATATAGCAAAGCCCTTCGCTCGCCTAATTGAAAAGGTCTCTGAGAGCTTTGAATTCAAACTGTTTTTTATGGCCGTTGATAAGATGTAACGATGTAGGTAATGTTATAAAGAAATTTATCTTTTCGTTGAATTGAATTTGAATTCAAGTAATTCCTTTTATGAAATAAAGAGTTGAGTAGGAGTTGAAGAAGATCCCCCATAAAGAGATAGAAATGAAGAATTTAAGGCGAGAGTTATCTGATAAGTAAGGTCATCAGATTTTGTTTTTTATTATCTATACTTAGAGAGACTTACAGATGAATAACAATGTTATATCATTAGAATAAAATAATAATTTTGCTTGATACAAGTCTCTACATATAAGTAGGTACGGTTATAGATGGGTAATCACCCGGGTTTTTACCCAATCGTAGGTTTTAACCCGGGTGATTACCCATTTCTATAGATGGGTAATCACCCAGGTTTTTTACCCAGTCATGGGTTTTAACCCAGGTGAATACCCATATATAGGTACCTACGGTAGGTGTCGAGTTAAGATTAAGTTAACAAAGTTAATAACGGTAGGGATATAAATAATATAATTCTTTAATTCTATCCATTTGTGACTTTCTGTGTAAGGTAATCTCCGGAACACTAATTAAAAAATATTTATTATGACCGACTTTATCCGCCATGTTCAACATGGGTGAAGTCGGAGTTAGTCACTAATAAATAATTCTTATTTTACACTAGCTGATGCCTGCGGTATTGCTCGCGTAAAAGTAATTTTCCCATCCCTCGGGATTTTTTTCTGGATGAGAGGTACCTTATGTTCTGTATCCCTGGCAAGGTGTAACCAACATTTCATGATGAACGTTACGGCAGTGCATACAATACGAACCAACAATTATTTATTTTTATAAAGATTACGTTTATACCTATAATAAACATGTACAAAATTATCTTTTAAAAAAAATATCACCGACTTCAATGCGCCTCAAAATACCCAAACCGCTTCAAGTGTGCCTATAAAATTTTAAGAGTTCCCTCGATTTCTCCAGGATCCCATCATGAGATCCTGACCTGATAACCATGGGACCACCTGGCAAGTATACCCTTTCAAACAAAACAATATTTTTCCAAATCGGTCTAGGCGTCTGTGAGTAATCAGTAAACATACATAAAAGAAATATACAGTAGAACATAGAACCTCCTCCTTTTTTGAAGTCGGTTAAAAATAAAACAATTCGGTACCTTTTTCTCCTATGTTTGTCAATCAAATTTCTTTTTTAAGTAGCCATTGACAAGCTCTAGTGTTTCCAAAAAAAAAATAAGAAACAGTTTTTTCAATCCTACCTTTGACGTCTCATTGACATGAAAAATTTAATATCCATATAATATTTTGAAGAAAGTACTTTTAAAACTGACATCATATTGTTTTTTTTAATTAATAAAATTTCTAAAATCGCACAAATTCAGCAATCTATGTTGATTTCGTGCGCCAGTGAACCGCCACACCAATCCATTGCATTCATCATTATGTAGCAGAAAAATGTTTCAGATATTAACTGTTCGTGACAAGCAAGACTCTAAATATTTTGTCAATTGTATATAGTAAGCTTGATATCTTCTATGTTGTCTTTGTTGTCTACTAGACAATGCTTCATAGTATATGACGTCATACTGCAACTTGCACTGCAAGCAAGTTGCTGCTCCAGTTTTCATCGCAGATAATGAGCATGGTTACGTACTTATGATGTTATTTAACGAGCATATAACTTAACTAACGGACAGCCCTCAAATACAAAAAGGTTTCAATATCTTAATAGATGCAACAAAAATTTTGTCACTTGGAAAACCATGGCAAAGAGGTTTTAAGGTTGATTGAAAAAAAAAAATATTTTTAACCAAACAGTACTTTTCTAGTGTCACCAATTGGGGTTGAACCTTTATTAGATGGTTTACACCAAAGTAATATTACAACTAAAATTAAAAAAATAATCACTATTAGGGTTAGACGAATAAGATATGATTGATCAATTCTGCTTATAGGTAGTAGTAGGTACTACCTGCACTTCTACTTCTAATGTAGCCATGAAATATTTAAAAAACGAAAAAAAAACAGAAAAAAAATAGAAAGAAAACTGACAAAAAAATGAAAACGATAAACGAAATTAAATTTAACTAAAATTTGAAATGTTTTACAATAAAAAAATGTTAAGTTTTATGCAAGTCTTTTTTTTCTTCTTCATTTGTAACCAAATATCTGTTTTTTTTTTTTTATATTATTTGATTGTAAACAATTCTTGGAAATCAATTTTACCCTACTTGTAAATGTCGCGATGTCGTATCGAAATGAAACTCTGTATGTATACCTATGTAGTTCGTTTCACGATACTATAATTTGGCATCTTGGAGCTGATAATGGAGCCAGGAGGTGGATAATGGATCTCTTCAGTGGCTACTAGTAACCCCTTTCAGTGTCGACGAGTCCAACATTTTGGGCTTAGTAACCATGGTCTGATAATGAAGCCAGGAAGTGGATTATGTAAGATTGTGTGTTTTTAACTCTTTAATTGGATTTGTTATTAAAGCGTGTTTTTTAAGTTTTTCTAAACAAAAATTTATTAAACGTAATTGTCAGTTTACTTCTTTTTTATAATTATCAGTTTCTTAATAAAACATCGTTGGTATTAAGCCAATTGCCAAATATCGACCAATTTTAACTCCTATGATCCAATTTTGCCTGGCCAGTTGGTTTAGTGGTTAGTGACCCTGACTGCTAAGCCAGGGGTCGTGGGTTCGATTCCCACCCAGGACAAATAATTGTGTATGTCTGGGTGTGAGTCTGGGTGTAATTTATCTGTAAAATGTATGTATTTAGAAATATATAAGTATAGTTATCAGCAGTCTGGTTACCATAGTACAGGCTCTGCCTAGTTTGGGATCAGACGGCCGTGTGTGAGATGTGTGAAGTTATTATTATTATTATAGCTACCTTAAAGGCCGGCAACGCACTTGTGACTCTTGAGTTGCAGGTGCCCATGGGCAGCGGTAGTCAGCGGTAGTAAAAATATACTTAATTATGTATTTACACGGGAATTAACGCGATCACGAAATAGGTATTACATACCTTTGAATTGCCTGACGTTTCGACCAGGTTGCACTGGCCGTGGTCGCAGTCAGCCTGTAAACGCGAAAGTTTAAAAGTCCTATGAAGCATGTCATAATAAATATTAACAAAAAATAGTATCTTTTAAACGTATCCCCTGACAAGTCGTAACTGGCGTTTGTTTCATATTATTTTAACACGTGGCGGATGCAGATGGCCAACTTTACTTGTTAGAAACACACGTATTTAATTTCAGTTTTATTGGTTTAAAAAAAAGGTCTAAATGCTACCGTTTTAGCTAAACTAGTGTTCGTCAAAGGTACGATCGTAATATGGTATTAAACCGTCAAGTTTAATCATTCCTCTTTATTAAAAGTTAAAACTGTACATACTATACGTAGAAATTTATTTGAAACTAGCAACCCTCCCCGGCTTAGGAGAGACATCTTCAACAATCATCATCATATTTTAACCAATTTACACAAAACCCTAGCAAATTAATCGCTCTATCTGTTGGTGAAAACCGCATGAAAACCCTTTCAGTAGTTCTTCAGTTTATCGCGAACAGACAGACAGACAGACGCGGCGGGAGACTTTGTTTTATAATATGTAGTGATGATAATGAGTTATGACGTCATATATAAATACTGTCAAATCATTGGCTTTTAATATTTAATTTAACAATTAAAAAAAATATTATCTTGAAAACGGTAACGAATATAGTTTAACACAGTCTTATAATCATACTTAATTTCATGAGGATTGTCAAACAATTTATTTTAACCAAAAAAACCAAAAACCAAAAAAAAATTTATTGTTAAATGACTACCGCCGAATATGGGCACCTGCAACTCAAGAGTCACTAGTGCGTTGCCGGCCTTTTAAGTGGGAGTAGGCGAAGAGGGGGGGGGGGGGGTCTTTAGCTGTTATCGTCTTATTTTTAAACATACAAGTTTACAACACATATTGATTAAAATTGTATCTTTCTGCACTTCTTTTACATATAAACTTTAAGTATTTCAATTTTTACATTCTTCCGTGCTTTAAATTTTGAATAGGATACAAAGAATACAATGAAGAACAGATATTATTGATTTACAAATCTGAAACAACTTTTATTTCACTATCTTATTGTAACTATTTTTAAATTGCCAAAGATAACTCTATCTCTTCTCAGAACGAGTCTAGCCCTGGACTGACAACAATGCTCCCAGTACCTCTGCCTTCCCCTTTGGGGATAGATAGGCATAATTATATAAATAAAATTCCTAATTTATAGCGTCTCATACAGAGTCTAATAACATACCACTAGAGTCTAATCACCCAGAAGCTTACTTTTGCTCGCACAGACCATGGTAAGTTCATACCATCACTTGGAAAAGATAGGTGTTATAAGTCTGACATGTCTGTGTGTCTGCTGTGGCGCCGCAACTGCCAAACGAATGGACCTATTTAAGTCCGTTTTTTTTTGTTTAAAAGGTGACTTGGTCGAGAGTGTTCTTAGATATGATCCAAGAAAATCTGTTCATCTGTGATTTTTTTTAATATTAAAAATTATAATACAAAACAATGTCACCCAAATAGGTCGCTTTGTCGAAAGTAAAACAATTAATATATAAAAATAAATGGTACCGTGTTGCAAATAGGTAAAGATCGCTATCTGCCAGTGTCAATGTAACTTTTGTTTCCAAATAGTTGAGCATTGTGAGAAAAAATCGGGCAAATAAACTCACGACCACTCTTTTAAATTACCAAAGAGTTTGACAATATTTGGTGAAATAATGTAATACAACATACAGTGTTTTATCGTGTGCTATTATGTTAATAAAATTCAAAGAAAGCAAACTAAAATTAAGCATTGAACGGATATAACCAAACAAGATAAATTCAAGTTAGAAAAGATTACAAGTAACGTTATTTGTATTAAATAAACTCTTAAAAAGGCAAACAGAACTTAATAAATATTTTAAAGGGCCTTTAAGAACGCGTGTTCTACAGAAAACCCTATCTTGAGTCTTTTTGTTATTGTATAGAGTAGTAACAAAGAACTCAGTGAGGGGTCTTTTTAATAATCGAATAGAGATGGCCTCAAACCGGTATCATCCGATAAAGAAAAAAAAAAACGTATTGAACGGGTCTTAAGGGTTAAAAATGTTGGTTACTTGGACAATGTTGTTTAAATGATCATTTATTGTATTTCATATTGAATGTAAGGTTGATTTCTAGTATATTATTCTTTTTCTTTGTTCTTCTCTGATCTGAAGGGGGGTAAGGCCCCTCGTACTCCAGAGTATGCTAGTCAGGCGGCCAAGGTCTGCAGGGGTTCTCAGAGGCTAGACCCACTTGTAACGGAATACCGTGTGGTTTTGGACGGTTCGATTCCGACATACCACTTCACCGTAAGCTCCGGAGGATGACCTGTGGGGCGGAGACATGAAAACACAGCAAACAAATTAACATTCGCATTTTTATATTAGTTAGGATTTCTACTAATAAGCTTAGCAAGAGTTTGCGTCTTTGAGCCCACTTATCTCTGTAACTGCCGGCCTTGTTTGAAAGTCTCTTTTTGTATTTGGTAGAGTATTTATTAAGGAAGGTTATAGAGTACTAACATCACGCTATGACCCTTTGGAGCATAGCTATGACCATGAATGCGGATGAAACTGTGGGGAATAGCTGGTTGGACATAAATTGTAGAGGTTATTGTCGTCGGATTGTGGAACTTTATTGTTGTCTACGGTCGTATAAATCGTTATCAAACTGTTAATAGTCGAGATAGATAATATAACAGCGAGTTGCATACTCTGTATTTATTAAATAATTGTTATTTTCGTTTCGTTTTCAAATTAATACATAATAATTTTGGTAAGAGTTTTGATGAGAGGGGCTCGTGGCTAAGTGGTAACCGAGTAGGTTAGCACATTACAACGGTAAGTAATACTACTCTGGTCAGTAATAGGATGGCTGACCATTCTTAACACATTGAGACCCCTCCGTGCCTCGGAGAACACGTTAAGCCGTCGACCCCAATTGCCATACGAACATCTGTGGCATTCGTTACGGGCAGTTGGAGTCCTAAAAAGTCCAACAACCTGGTCTAACTACAGAACTTCGATATCACCTAGTACAAGTACTACCCAAGGGTTGAGGAGGTCTAATGGCAATCGCTTCAGGTCACTGACCTCTATTATACACTTGTATTATAGAGGTCAGTGCTACACGTAAAATATCGAAGTTCGGCCGTATCGTAGTTAAACTGAAAGCCGACCTCAACTTAGTTGGGAAAAAGCGCGGAGGATGAATTTTGGTGAGATTTTAAGCGCCATCTAACGAAAACAACACGAACCACTTCGTAAATACTATTCCTGAATCGCGCAATATAAATTCGTATGCTGATTAGTATATATACTACTTCCCAGCTTCATCATTCAAGTAGCGAGTAGAGTCACCAGAACTTGTTTGATGGGGTGCCGGCGTCCACTTACCATTAGGCGGTTGTCGAAATTAGTTGCTAAAATAATCCTGCACAGACAATAACTCTATCATTACTCAGACATGCCGTTAAACCTTACAAAATATCTTCGTTAAACAGACTACAAGCATAATTTCTGCTACTGATCAGGGTCATAGGGTCCATGAAACCTGAGGAGGGGGGGGGAGGTATGTGTTAAAATACAAGAACACATTGCCATTTAAGGGTTAAAATTATTACAAGAACACATTGCCATTTAAGGGTTAATATTATTACAAGAACACATTGCCTTTTAAGGGTTAATATTATTACAAGAACATTTTGCCATTTGAGGGTTAATATTATTACAAAAACATGTTACCATTTGAGGGTTGAAATTATTATTAGTAAAGACCACACAACAGGTGGACTTTTGTATTAAACATAGTATTTATGGGAATTTATTAAAAATAGATAGGTACATGGATTGCAAGATGTCTTACAATACGATTAAAGCAATTTAATATTTTATTATTTGTATATTAATTAACCTGACAAACGCTTTTTAAATTCCATATAGAAAAAAAAGTGTGTGTGTGCCATTCACACACGGCAGAAGTGGAACTTCAGAAAAGTAGTCTACGAGAGAATGAGAAATAAATATAATTTACTAATGGTAATAAATTTAATTTTAGATAATTTATATAAAAGTTATGGGTCAAATTAACACAGATGTATTAAATAATTAATATAAATTAATTAACCAACTAATTTTAATACGCAAATGCACAAAAAGAACACCACGTTGACATTGACGCAATTTCTGAAGGCTTGATAGTACGCAGGCGCAACGACAAAGATTATAGGAAACACTGGTACTTGTATTCTATCTCATTCTCTCGCAGGCTAAATCCTATTTAATGTCTCTTTTCAAAGGTTATAGGAACCACCGTATTCTTGTATTCTATCTCATTATCTCGCAGGCTAAATCCTATTTCTGAATGTTTGTCTTGTTTGTCTCTTCTTAGTGTAAATTTTTCGTTTCATCGAATTTCAAATCACAACGATTCTAAAGAGGTTTCACTTCAAAAAACACTCGCGCGTCGGATCGAAACGCCTTAGCATGTGACTTGTACTCGTTAACGAGCTTTATCAAATCGCGCGCTCAACGCCCGTCATTTGACCTAATCCTTACCGTAACCTTAATCGACTATATTTGAAGACATCCACGTACAGAAAATATTATAAAAGATTTACGTAGTATTTACTAATCCTGCATCGCACAATGAGTGTTATTGCGATAATTAGTACATACATATATGTACAACAAGAGCACACCTGTTCCTCCACACTAATATTAAAACAATAGCCAAAATCATCCAGACGTTCTTAAGTGATGCGATAAATTAGTGATTAATAAAGCTGAACAGTTTTTTTGTTTGTTTGTATAAACACGCTAATCACTGGAACTACTCGTTGGATTCAAAAAATCTTTTTGCATTTGACAGTCCAATTCATGAGGAAGATTTTAGGCTACTTAACATCACGGTACGAGGCTTAAAAGCGGAGCAGTGATCGGTAACGTGGGTGACGGGAAACGTGTAGCTAGCTAGCTTCTTGGGTAGTATTGGAAGTTTCTTGGAAATAAATATCAATGTAATAGCATTTATCCTTCTCAATTGGGACCTAACATTAGCTGACGAAACGTGGTTGTTACATACCTTCGCTACCCAGACTTGGAGTAAACTTTTATTGGCTTATATCTATACATTAACACGTGAACAGAATTTTACGAAGCATTTGCTAGTTGGTCTAGTCGAACATAACATGTATTCTATTCGTTTCATATTCAAACAGGTACTAATTACTTTTTTTAAGTATTCTATTTTCCAGTATTGACGAGCCTGTTGGTCTAGTGGTTGATGATCCTGACTTCTGAGCCAGAGGACGTGGGTTCTATTCGCACCCAGGACAAATAATTGTGTGACGAGCATGATCATTTGTTCTGTGTCTGGGTGTAATTTAACTATAAAATGTGCATATTCAGTGATATAGTATGTTTATCAGCAGTCTGGTTACCATAGTAAAGACACTGCCTAGTTTGGGATCAAACAACCGTGTGGGAGGTGTACTTCGCCTCGAAAAATATAACTCCCACGTCTTTGTAAAGAAAAAAACTTTAGGAAGGTGTTCCTAAAGTTTTTTCTTTTCATTTACAAAGACGCAAACCTTGTTGTTTGTAGTAACTGATTTCAGGCAGGTGTTGTCAACCCTGTGAGAAGAGTTTGATAGATTTTTTTAAGAAGTACATAATATGCAGTATTTGAGGAGAGGCTGTAGGTATAACGAAGAGCTATGAGGTCACTAGGAACTAAGAATCTCTCTAAGCTCAATATTTATCATGGGATTAGATGTAGTATTTTCACGTATGGACCATATAACAGTTGTGCAGTTTCTCTCTATTTTCTTCTTCTTCTTAACTCAGTAGGAGTTCCCACATAAAATCGAACCAACAGAAGGCATCACTACATATTATAAAACAAAGTGTCTGTTCGCGATAAACTGAAAAACTACTGAACGGATTTTCATGCGGTTTTAACTAACAGACAGAGTAATTCATGAGGAAGGTTTATGTGTAGAATTTGTTAAGATGGAAATGTGTTGCTAGTTTTAAATAAAATCATTTAAAATGTTGTCGCAAATTGAATCAAAAATGTTTAAAATATCGCAATTTATTAAGTCATTTCAACAATATTAAACGATGACGGGTTTACCTTCGTGTTTGAATGTAAATGACCACAACTATACATATAAACAAACAGTATGACATTTAGTTATTCTAAAATTGAATAATCGAAACGATATTCAATAAAGAAATCGTTATCTTGAAATTAAGTTCAAAAACCCGTAAACGAATATCAAAAGCGACCCAGAAATATTACGTTTAACCCTTTACAGCATTGGTAGAAACCAAAAACCAGTTCCAAAAAAAAGTAGATACTTAATAAAAATATTCTCAATCGTCCATTCGGTCTATAGGGCCGGCCTATTAGCGTCTCCGGGTTAATAATTTTGTGAACGTTTACCGGTTCAACACGCTTCAACAAGTAAAACGTTTGAATTTCGAATGCGGTTGAATGGGAATTCCTAATCGATTTCCTAGTTGTAGCATCGATTCGAGAATTAAATTGGAGTGTGTAGCCTAACATCGATGTTAATATCGATTTTAAATATCACGTATTGTTAGGTTTGAAAGGTAGACCACGATGATTATGACGTAACTTTTTTTTTAATGAATATCATTCACCCGTATATACTATAGATCCATAATAAAGAAATAGTGGTTTTTTTTTTAATTTTGTTAGTGACGTATAAGTATTCTTGTTAACTACTCCAACTAAGATAAAATGCTTGTGCTTACCTACTCCTGGGTTCATGTCAGTGGTGTACTGGCTGGTGTAAGAACCCACTATCATTAGATCTAAGTCCAACGCCTTACCCATAACGCTGACGCCGGTATTGATCTCTATGTCATTTTAAGGGGGTTTTAAACTAAAGATTGGCTGTTGGTCGATATTCGACCATAAGTAATTAAGTTTTTAATGTTTTGTTGTATTATTTTACATGACAGGTCAACAAATATACGCCTTTAGCTGTTTGTAGTGGTTATTATAGTTTATATAGAAAAAAAATATCTGGTAATTTTTTTTATTGATATTACAAAAAACTTGCCAAAAGCTACTAAACAAAAAAGAAATAAAGAAAATCGGTTGACAAATACAGGAGAAAATGGTTCTTAACTATTTTGTCTTGCCTGTTTATATATAGATGAGCTATAGTGGGTAACATTGGCTGTCCGAACATCAAGTTCCTTTTTCCGTATGCTTTAAAAAATCTTTTTAAAGACAGCTTCCATACTAGGTAATTAACAACGCCAGGATTACACAAACCTACGATATTATACAACGCACCCACACTCACAACAATTAATTATACATCACACAATCAATTTTCCCAACATGGGTTCGTGCCGAAAACGTTTGGCAGAGCGACATTTACATTCGGCATCGTACATGGTCCCTCGAACCATGTCAGCTGTTAGCAGTTTTGCAATGAAAAAAAAACAGTCAGTCGTAGGACTGCACGTCAAAAGTGAAAACATAACTTCACAATGTATTTGCATATACATACACACACACTATATATATATAATTAGGTTAAAAATAAAAAGTAGGTAATAACATATCTAAATGTAAACATAGGGTACACTGGAAGTTCTGCGCTCCTGGCCGCTCATAAATGTTTGAATTTCGAATGTTATATATTTTTTTTATATATATAAGAAACTCGGCTCCGTCTTACGAATTTTCGATCAGGTTACGTGTCCTGACGCGAGTTTAACATTTTTTACCCATACCAAAAAGTGCACAACGCCGCGCCGCTAAAGAAATTTTCACTTCAAAAATCTAATGACACTTTTACACTAGTATCGAGCCGGTAAAGATGGCATCTAGAAAATAAATTAATCAAATTCCATTCCCCATGGGAAAATTAAAACAATAGTGAGAGCTATCCCAACAGTATGCTAATAAGCTTCGTAATTAACTGCCGTGTAGAGTAATCTATAAGATAAACCTTATAATAAGGCACTTAAAGTCACATTTTGTTTGACGAAATATCATAGAAAATATTTTTTAAAAAGTGTGGGATATCTTCCGGAAAGTGCTGTAAATTTATTAATGTCTAGCGGCAGTTTGTTTTAGATAATAGAATTTAATTGCCTTTTTACCTGTAAGATAGCAAACAAGTTAACGAACCGCACGATGGCAAGCTACGGTGCCTATAAACTACTCCTAAACTAGAGCCTTGTGACACAGAATAAAGACGAGCATTGAGAACAGGGTAAATGACTGTCAAGTCAATTCAGTATCTTTTAGTAAATGTCAAAACGATAGGATCGGTACAATTTTGTATGAAATACGTAGACGACGTACGTAGAGACGTATGACGTCACACCTTACTGGTGTCAAATCATTCACTGTTAATGTTAATTTGACGATTATAAAATAAATTAAAAACGTTAAAGTAAAATTGGACCACAATTTTTACACTGTTTTAAGTTATTGTATTGCCCGACTTTGCAAAATAATTTATTTTGAGCATCTACCCGATCTTCGACAATACCAACCCTTATTAGCCTTGGGAAGATTTTGTCTCTCTTTAAGTGTTCTATAGCAAAAACGATTTGGTAATTCATTTTCATTATGATTTTTTATAGCTTTTTCTAGAATTTGAGCTCTAATTCAAGTTCTGCATTAATTTAATTGAAATAAGTTACAATAATCAATATTTTTTTTAACCATTAACGTCTTGTTGCGCCATCAACGACCACGCACTATGCTGTCTACACTAACACTATAAAGGTAAAAATTTGTTCGTTTGAAGCTGATATCCTGTCCTAAAATCCCCTTTTAACCGACTTTAAAAATGAGGAAGTTCTCAATTCTACTTAATATTGTTTTTTTATGTATAGATTTGTTATTCTTCGCCTTTTGTGAACCGATTTTCTTAATTCTTTTTTAAATTCAATTAGTTGTACTCTAGGTTAGTCCCATTTAAATTTGAAGAAAATGTTATACCTCTAAGGGTGCAACATTAAGGGATGAAGAATATAGCTCATTAATTTTATCATGATTTAAGCTTATAGAAGTCGGTGATACTTTTTTTAAAAGTTATAGAATTTTGTTAGGCTACTAAAATATGCGACAGAAGGGGCTATCTGTCACCCTAGCAGAAGCAGGCCCGAAACGGTGGCGCGACGTGTTCCGCGCGCGGCTCTCTAAACTAGAGGGGATAGAACCATCTGCACCTCATAGTGGGGTCGCCTGGTTTAACAGGCGGCCAAGTCTGCCGGGGTTCACAGGGATTTCCTTTCTAGGGTACACCTGAGGCCCCGGCTATAAGACCCGGTGATGGAACACTGTGTGGTTTTAGTCGGTTCGAGTTCGACATACCACCTCGCCGTTTGGCCCCGGTGAGGTGATGACCCGTGGGGGTTTCCACACATAAAAAAAGGCTACTAAATACGACACTGTAGCTTATATAGAAGTAGAACAATAAACATATACTTCAACCGATCTCGTAAAACGGTAGACTAATACCTACACTAAGAAGATTTTGTAACTGTAAGGTGACGCTAGTATAAAACAACATTGAATTATTTTACCCTCCAAACATAAATAGTCTATTATTGAGTACCTCTAACTGAATCTTTTGACAGTTGACATATGAAACTGTCAAATTATGTCACATCTCCATTCAACCGTCACTTCACAAGTCATTCTGAGTGTTGAAATCTTAGTTGTAAAAATAATTAGTTTGACCGATTTTACACGTGTCAACATGGTAATCATTGACTGTCAGCATGTTACCGCTAGTGACGAGGTGGTGAGTGACATCACTACTGACGAGTGTAAATGGGTTCTTATGAGATATGTAATTTTGTTTTTTTAGAGACACAACATTACATATTTAACTTTAGTGTGCGTTGTTTTTTTTATAATGTACTTTGAGCTATAACAATGAACATTTTCTTAGGTTTTATGAGAATTCATTAGTGTTTTTGAAGTGAAAACTTCTTTATGCACGTTTGTACACTTTTGCTATGAGGAAAAAGCACTGAACTCGTGACCGTCACGTCACTAATAATATATATATAGATCCACTAGAGTTAGCTTTAAACATTGAGTTAGCTCCTTATTAATTAATGTCACCAACCTGCTAATGTGACGTTTTAAGTTCGTCGTTTCGTTTAAGTTTTCACTTCTGTCGGCAGTCCCATGACTGCCTATTTTTTTTTCAAACAAGGCCTTGATGTAGCTTCCTTACGGCCTGATGCCAATAACACAGATATATAAAAAAAAACTTAGGCACCAATACAGCTTTCCATCAAACGGACTGTGATCTCTTCACGTTTTTTACTCGAACACAAAAGGAAGGATATCTGACCTGCCTACATACAAGGAAATACTAGAAACAAAGTATCTCAAATACTTGGAACTAGTAACATCTCGTCAAATTAGTAGTCGGTAGGCATTCATTAAGATACCGAGTCTTCGAACCTACTGACTTTCTAGCAAAGTATTGGATAGTGAAAGATGTCTATGGATTTTGTTTAAATATCATTAGTAACAAAAACGGGAACAAATAAATAATAATTATATTTAAGTGCATAAGATACTACTTATGCACTTAAATATAATTTTATTTATATTTTTATTATTTACTAGCAACCCGCCCCGGCTTCGCACGCAAATTATACACTCAAACCTTCATCAAGAATCACTCTGCCTATTAGTGAAAACCGCATGAAAATCCGTTTAGTAGTTTTTCAGTTTATCGCGAACAGACAGACGCGGTGGGGGACTTTGTTTTATAATATGTAGTAATTTGTTCCCGTTTGTTTTCGTGTACATTCACCAAAAAATTAACAAAAGATCTATGCACTTAAATGTATAAATGTCTAATGTGTAATGTAAATTTTTTTTCTTATCCTCTGAAGACAAGATTAATTAATAATAATAATAACTCCACACATCTCACACACGGCCGTCTGATCCTAAACTAGGCAGAGCCTGTACTATGGTAACCAGTACTGATAAACGTACTTATATATTTCTAAATACATACATATTATAGATAAATTACACCCAGGTACAGAACAAATTATCGTGCTCATCACACAATTATTGTCCTGGGTGGGAATCGAACCCACGACCTCCGGCTTAGCAGTCAGGGTCTCTAACCACTAGAGCAACAGGCCAGGGTGTCGAATTTGTCTTTTGAAGTAATTTCAATTGTTGAAAAACTTATAAGTTGATATTGTGAAAGGAAAAACGTAGTTCATCAATATCGAGGATTATATTTTTTGGAGAGTAATAACTTGTATATGTACGTTGCAAAATTATAGTGTTAAAGTATCTACATTTATTGTAGATGCTATGATTCTTGGTAAGAAATTGTTTCTAGTAGACATGGCACTGCAGTGTTTGGCTCAAATTTGAAACAAAAAATCTACTTTAAAGATAAGATGAAAGCAGAGATAGAAGGAAAATTTAAGTAACAGTTATGAGCATTTATAGTCTGGTAACTTCTCACCCTGATGCTATTCATGCACTACTTATATCTCAATTCTTATTATGTTTCACAATATATCTACCTTGTGGAAATAATTTCATGATGGTCCTACGCCTAAAGGCTTACTAATATTCATATGAAAAAGTCCGCTCTTACGGATAGACATACAGCTAATAAACATAAAATTTGTTTTTATTTAAGTAAATTGAAGTGGAATGTTCAGTTTTCCATATTTTCGAACAGGAAACTCATTTCTATCTCCCGTAATTATTTAAATACATTGTAGATTAGTGATAACACTCGGATGCAAATAATTCTCTTGAAAAACGAAACACATGTTTATCAAGTTATGCCGGACAAGTAACATGAAAGATTTATCTCAAGATCTTCATATAAACCTTCAACAACACATCCTATCCTAAGTTTTGAAGTGGCTAACACAAGAAACTTCAAACGAGTTTACCCAAAACGGGTAGCAGGCCCGCCATCGGTATTTGTTCCTCGAGATTCCATTTGACGAACGGCAAACAAAGAGTTTTGGAAAGTGAGAAAAAAGCTGGAAATAAGAACAAAAGAGAATAATAATGGATATGTATTGCAGTTTAAAATACGTCATTATGTATTCCTACCACGATCGTTCAGCAATAGTAATAATAGCAGTGGATGGGGTTGACTTAGGGTTGTACTCTTTTTAATCGATGGATTTATTTTGAAAATGGCGGATGAATGCTCTTTAATATTTTACTGATGCTTTAAATAACGGTTTTTTTTCCTAAATTTTATAAAATTGTTAATGTTATTGGATATTAGACAATGAGATATTATGATAAAGGATTTTTTATTTGATTTTCAGCGATTTTCTTATGAAGTATAAAATATTAAAAATAAAAGCTATGCTTGCGTTTTAATAAATCGTTTAACGTTTTATTCTCGAACATATTAATGAGTGTGTTCTTCATTTAATATTCCTTGTGATTTAAAGTGCCTGACATCAGCGAAAATAATGAAAAATTAAAGTTAATTGTGTCAAGATGAATTTTTTCTGCACCTGCTTTCTTCAAGTAAATTATGACAAATCTACATTTATAATTAATATTCTTATGGGAAACAAGACAAAAAACCCATGCAATATGTAAATTACTTTATAATTCCTAATGTAATTTGTGTTGTGGAACGAAATAACATCACATCACAACATCCATAACATTATTCTTTAATGAGACTTTGATTGTAAAAAGTATTTAGAAAAGCCTATAGTATTTTTTTTATTGTAAATGGTTATGCCAATAACTTAGCGACAGCAAATGCCAACCCTAAATAACGTCACAAATTATATTTATGAAACTTAGAAAAGTGCAATAACGATGTATTAAAATAAAATACGAGTCGAACATGAATGCTAGTGCATAAAGTCAATTAACAATAATAAACTTACATGAGAGCTTCACAAAAAGTGGACACCCCTAGTGATCCAGTTGAGCAAACGACGCGCGCCGTTGCGCCCGCGCCTCTCTCCCATTGGCCGATGCAACTCACTGCGGCGGGCGTTCGAAAGAGACGCATATACGATTTAGTATTTGTAAGAGTGAGAGGGGTGAATGCAGTCGACGGATGCGAGGGTTTCCGATCGTTGACTCCTTTCAAGGCCATGGAAGTTACTTTTTTTTGTTGTGTGTCATCGTAACGACTGTAATACTGAACTGGAGTGACCTTCAATAATTTCTTTTGAGGTCGTTTTGGGGACAAGGGTTGGTACTAAATATAGATTTGATCGACATAATTATTATTAATTAATAATTATAGTGGTTGATCTCTTATAACTATAATCTTGCAATACAGCACTAGAACCGTATATCTACGTATAAGTGTGCTCGAATTAAAGCCACCCGATTGGTCTAATGGTCTACCTCCATCGTACAAAAGGTCCCAGTTAGTACTTTTTACTCGACTGCCCATAAAGAAGTGTAGGTACCTAATGTTTTCTGGGTTTATGTACGTATGTAATCCTACTAATATTATAAACGTGAAAGTTTGTGAGGATGTATGGATGTATGTATGTATGGATGTTTGTGACTCTTTCACGCCAAAACTACTGAAACGATTGCGATGAACCTTGGTATGTAGATAGATGGAGACCTGGATTAATACATAGGCTACTTTTTATCCCGATATTCCCACGGGATCGGGACTTACGCGGGTGAAACCGCGTGGCGCTGCTAGTGTATGTATGTATGTAAGTTTCTTTACTCCACCATAACTTCTAAATGCCTAAACAGATTTGGATGTGTGGGGTATTGTTAGAATCCTTACATCCCCAAGAATTGGGGGTTGTATGGCGCGTACTTCGTTTTTGGCAGGGCAGTTGTGTTTTTTAAATTTTTAAAATAGTAACTAGATTCGGCTAAATAGTAGAATTGTCAGAGCTACACTTATTTAAAAAAATACATAATAAATTCTTAAAAGAACCGGTGGCGGTAACCACTCCCATCACTTTAACCGTGTCCTTGTTATAAAACCACGTAACTATGTGCATAAATACAAATAATTATTTCTTATCTCGAGTTCAAGGAATAAGCGAGAAAGATGACGTTTCATCTCAGGCATGTGTGTTATCATAACTTATTATAAATATGAAAGTAGTTCTATCTGTATGTTAGGTACCATTTTACTGCTAAACTACTGATCCTGTTAATGGAATTTGATAGGTTTCACTACAAATTATAAAACTAAGTCCCCGCCGCTTCTGACTGTCTGATTGTCTGTTCGCGATAAACTCAATAAAGTGCAGAAAGTGTTAATAATTTATATTTCAATGAATGCAACAGACAAATATTAAAAAAATAATTAAAATTTGTATTCATGAAACACAACATAAATAATTTAGTAATAATACATGTGTTGTGTTTTATAAATATCACAATAGAAATAAGAACCTGTAGTCCAAACTCGGTTTACTTAAGAAATGTATTAAGAACCAGCTCTTAAAATTAATTTTTAACCGACTTCAAAAAAGGGGGAGAATCTTCAGAACTTTCGACTGGGTGAACCGATTTTGATGATTCTTTTTTTATTTGAAAGCTGGTGCTTCCCGTGTGGTCGCATTTCTTGAGAAAACCATTGAAGTTGGTTTTTTTGTTAAATTTTTGTATTACTTTTTATTTTTTTTTACATTTTATTTTTTTATTTTACATATTGAGTCAGTAAAATTCCTAAAGTACACTACGTAAAGAAAGCTCTCAAATCGTAATCATTTTTATTTTATTTAATTATTGTATTGTCATCAACCCTGCATAGGTAGTTAAACAGCCATTCTCGTAGTAAAACAATCGTTCGATAAGCTTGTACTTTAATTTGTTTTCAAATATGATATCAAATTGCGCCAATCCTATGCTGTTCGTGGCACTCTTGTTAGTTTGAATGTGGAGACTAATCACCGAAATTACTACTCATTGTTTTATAGGTCTTTTACAGATTGTACATATTTGGTTTATATCTATACTAATATTATAAAGCTGAAGAGTATGTTTGTTTGTGTAGGTGAACGCGATTATCTCAGGAACTACTGGTTCGAATTGAAAAATTATTTTGGTATTGAATAGCACATTTATCGAGGAAGGCTATTTAGTGATTTCTACCACAACATAAAATAGGTAAACCATTATAGGGTTCTACAAAAATTTCTGGTTACATGAAGCAAGGCGTACGTTTGAGCCTTGAAATAGCGGGATATTATTATTGTATTACCATAATTATATACAGAATCCAACCTGACACACCCCATTTATGGCTCTTTACAAAGCCACCTTAATCCACTTAGCGACTCCATCAATAATTCAAAGGGTTGAAGAACTTAAACAACATTGAAGAATAAATAATTGTATAATTTCAAGGATGACTTTGCATTTTACATGTTTTAGCTTTTATTTATTATTAGAAAGAAGGGTTGAAAGAATTTTATAGCGGATGGGGTTGGCAGTATAAATGAGACCTATAAATAATAACCATAATAACTTGACACACCTCACACACGGCCGTTCGTTTCCAAACTAGGCAAAGCCTGTACCATGGTAACCAGACTGCTGATAAACATACTTATATATTACTAAATACATACATATTATAGATAAATTACACCCAGACACAAAACAAATGATCATGCTTATCACACAATTATTTGTCGTGGGTAGGAATCAAACCAATGACCTCTGGCTCAGCAGTCAGGGTCACTAACCACTAGACCAACAAGCCAGTCAGCCATGTGTTCCAAGAGTTTGTTAATTCTGGTAGTCGCTTACCACAAGAAAGACCACGTAGTTTAAAAAAATAGTTTGAAAAGAAATATATAATTTTGTGGTTGTTGTTAAAGATTTAAAATAAAATCGAAGGTGTTAAATAAGTTGGGGATATAACAATAAAGGCGAACATGAAGCAGCTGTATCAAAAGCCCCCGGACAATAACGGCAATAGGGTGGAAAGTGCCAAAGAAACAGTCCACCCTCAAAGACGCGTTATTCACAAACTAGCCCAAGCCAGGTTCACTTGGAACTTTGTTTTCTAGAAACGCCACTGAAATACGAGCTCAAGACCTTCTTTTAAGGGTTACCCTTCGCGGTAAGACGAACCCATCAATTCACTTGCTGTTTCTCCACTGTACCGTCTGCTATTCAGCGGGAGACACGGTAAAAAGATATTACCACAAAATATAGTCTATTCTTCCACCTCAGTATGCTATTGTATTGGCAGGCCAGCCAGAGGTCGGTGGTTCGATTCCCAGGAAGGAAAAATAATTGTGTGAAGAACACGACCATTTCTTCTATGTCTGGGTGTAATTTATTTATGATATGTATGTATTTAGTAATATATAAGTGTGTTTATCAGCAGCCTGGTTCCCATAGTACAGGCTCTGTCTGGTTCTGGATCAGACAGCCGTGTGTGAGGTGGGGATTATCAGAAGGGTTAACTTCTTCTAAGAAAAGAGAACATATCTTACCGCTGCCGTTTCCGAGAAACCGACTTTTGACCCAAACTCTTACTGCATAAGAGCGGATATGTATTACAATCTAAATTTTTTTTTTAATCTTACGGCATTGGACTCTATCGCTCTACCAACACCGACTCTACCAACAAACTAGCTTTAACACATTGACACGTCCCCGACCTACCCCAATTCCGGTCTCTACCGAAATAGATTAGTAAGGTAAACATTACATGAGCGGTAGAGCGTAGATAGCGCCGTAGAGATGGGTCAATGGAAGCTTATCTATTTAGGGAACTCGTAAAGATTGATTCATTACTTCCTTGGAATATTATTTAAACGACAGATCGCCTGATGGTCGAATATCGACCACAACTCATTAAGTTTTGTTTTATTTCATTAACCAGAATTACTTGAGCTATCATTGTATAGACTTACGGTACCATGACAGGTCTTGATACTCATCAATATGAGAAGAGAATGAAAGAAGAGATCGCCTGGTGGTCGAACTTCGACCAAAACTCATTACGTTTTTAATATTTTGTTTATTTCATTGGCCCGTATAACTTGAACTGTCATTTTATAGACTTTTGGGAGCATGACAGGTCAACATAACTGGACAAAATTTGTAACACAAATTATAGAAACATAAACATCGTTTCTGAGGATGTATGGATGTTTGTTGCTCTTTCACGCAAAAACTACTGAACCGATTTTTTTTTTTATATATTATAGGGGGCAAACGAGCAGACGGGGCACCTGATGGTAAGTGACTACCGTCGCCCATGGACACCTGCAACTCAAGAGGAGTCACAAGTGCGTTGCCGGCCTTTGAGATAGGAGTACGCTCTTTTCTTGAAGGTCTCAAGGTCGTATCGGTCCGGAAATACCGCAGGCGACAATTGCGATGAAACTTGGCATGTAGATAGCTGGAGACCTGGATTAACACATAGGCTTCTTTTTATCCCGATATCCCCACGGAATCGGGACTTACGCGGGTGAAACCGCGGTGTGCAGCTAGTCAATTATATTCCTCATACGCAGTCCAGGGTGTCCACACCGGGATGCAGTCAAACTTCAACTACTTCTATAAAGCTAGGTTCATAACATTCAATATGGTTAGATAGACATTACTACCTTGTATTGAGACGACACGACACACTCTAATAACGTGTTTCTAACCGTATACCGATATGCCTCCGACGAGACACGACACAAGCTAGCGTAGCTTTATTGTTTTTTTAAAGGCCTAACATTTTACCTTCATAATCTGCCATTTACTTTCGAGCTACCTACCCACTGACAAAACTTGACACATCTCAGACAGAACCTGTACTATGGTAACCAGACTACTGATAAACATACTTATAAATTTCTAAATACATACATATTATATATACATTACACCCAGACACAGAACAAATGATCGTGTTCATCACAATAAAATTATTTGTCCAGGTTGGGAATCGAACCCATGAACTCAAGCTCAGCAGACAGGACCACTAACCACTAGACCAACATACCAGTAAGAAGTCTACCGCAGAATACTGACGAGGTCGGTATGTTACAATACCTTATAATATCAGCTATCGTAAATATGACCTCACTGTTTATAAGTTCTGGTATCCGCTTAATATCAGGCAGAAAAGTGTACCTTTTGATAACTAATAAAAATAACTTGAGACACCTCTCACACGGCCGTCTGATCCCAAATTAGAGAGCCTGTATTATGGTAACCAGACTGCTGATACACATACTAAATACTTACATATTATAGATATATTATACCTAGACACAGAACAAATGATCATGCTCATCACACAATTTATTGTCCTGGGTGGGAATTGAAAATAAAACTATTATAACCATGTAAATAACAGAAAAACTTAAACCAACTTAGAACCTTTTTTACATAATATACTAGAAATGTTACACCCTTGTAATTTATTGAAATCTTTATTTTCTAATCTATATATTAATAAATGAATCCCTATTTCCCTAGGTCACGGGATCACGCGTGAATGGCTGGACCGATTTCGCTTATTCTTTTTTTTTTGTGTTTGTTATTGTCAGAAGAAGGTTCTTATAAAAGAAAATATTCAGAAAGTTGCACGGAAAATTAGAAAATTTAACGAGCATATTAACTTTTCTAATGTAACGTTAGCGCTTTTGACATAATTGTCAGTCGTTTGACAGTTGGCGCGATTGACAGAACGCGCGGTGCAAATTATACCAATTCGAATTCAATATTCATAGTTAAGACAGGACAACGTCTGTCCGGTCAGCTAGTAGGTACTTATTTATATAAAAATCAATGTATGTTTGTTCGTATTTCATGCGCTGCCGTACCTTTCATCCGATCATCGTGATCCCTTGCACACACGTTGCCAGGGACACCGAGAAGGATATGGGGTACCTTTTATCCAGAAAAAAGTTCTGTTCCGGAGCTTTTTTGCTTGTACTTATATTACTTTTACGCGAGCGGGCAAAAGCTAGTTCTAAAAAGATGAGAAGATTTATTTTTAATATCTTAATTTAAAAAACTGGACAAATGAGAGTCTGACTCGCGCACCGAGGGTTCCGTAAGCAAACAAACTTGTATGTAGATATGTAAATAGTACGTCCATCTCGGGAATCAATTCCCGAATATTTTTGTCCGTCTTTTCCGAATGACAAACTTAACTTTGCAGTGATAAAGTCAATTTCATGATTCTAGGTCAATAGGAAGTATCCTATAGGTTTTGATTTACCTGCGAAATGTTCAAATTTGGTCAAATCTAAGGCTTAAAACGCCGTATCTTTGATTGCGTTTACTTAGAAGCATATTTTTTTTTACAGTTTCAAGGGACCTTCCTTTTGAGGTCCTGCCTCCTAGCCGCGTGCTGCAAAAAAGCTCCTAGAAACCTATAAAGGGCAGAAATCTGTTTTAAGACTACGCTAGTCATATTTTTTAATACAAACTTGAGGTGGCGATTACTAACTGTGTGAGATAAATCGAATCATCTACATACATATAGCAAAAGCCCAAGTTTTTATCAGAAACCAAAAGCGAATTTTATAAAATCTAAGCGTGGATGCTTATTACCTTGTTAAGGTCGCACTTTTAGTAAGCTCTTAATCTTCCTCCTGTTGTTTGTAGTCAGATCGCAATTAGCCTAACAATTTCACAGAGATTGTTGTAGGTGCGTTTTCGATTCACACTTGGGCGGTTTTGTTATAACGAAAAGAACATTTACACGAAGATTATCTACCTGCAACTATTCATAATATTTAATTGCACAAATCGCGCTGATCTTTCTCCCACAGAAAATAACAGGTCATAATAACTGTTGTTGACTTAATCTTGAAGCTTCCGAAGACAGTGGCGGCCATCTTGTTTTAACAAACGTTTAAGTTGCAATAATAATTGTGGGGTTTGATTGTTTTCCACGTCACGTTATTAGTAACATGATTAAACACGCTTATTTCTCTTATTTGTGTGAAGCCAAACTTAAAGTTGTGGAATATTACAACTCCCGCATTCGCGGCAGCCTTCATGTCCGTGACATTGCGGATAAATTGCAGGAGTATCGCCTTCGCCGGTATGGCCACGTTTTACGCCAACCGGATACTTACGTGGGGAACAAATGTCTAGCCATGCCGCCTCCGCCGGGCCCAGGCAGGAGGGGTAGACCAAAAAAGTGCTGGCTTGACGTCGTAAGGGGTGGTATGCGTGCCAATGGACTTACTATCAGGGATGCCGAAGATCGTGCGAAGTGGAGAAGAAAGAGGAGGAAAGCGGACCCCGGCACCGAAGCGGAAGCTTCGGTTGTAACCGAGATTCAACGCGATGACGATGATGATATTACGCAGCGTGATTCCGTCCTTCCCTAGTGCGAGAATGTGTGCAATTCCTCCGCCATTAACCTTATCTACCCGATGGTTTCCATAAGTCTCCACGAGAAAAAAGAAAGAATCTTAATAATTTTATAAACGAGAAAGATTAAAGGCTCCACGACGCTCTAATTGGTGAACGGATTCGGATGACATTTTAGACAGAAAGACCATGTGTTGGGTTAGGTAATTAATAAAGAATAGTTTGCATAGGTAATAAGTTTCCATAGGGTAATAAAAACAGGTTTCACGCAGACGAAGCTGCGAGCGCGGGAGCCACTTTTAAAGATGCATTTGGAGTTAACATTACCATTACTTTTATCCCGTTTACAAGTTTCTTTGGGATATCATGAAAACATATTATTCCGTGGAGCTTAAGCTGATTAATATTGCACTAGTAGCTAGTCGTCTGAGACGAATATCTACCTTAATTTATTAAGTTATTTAAAACAAAGCTCCGTAGAAATCATGAAAATAAATCTGTTGGCGAACAGGAGAAAATGTTATTTAACTGTTTTGTCTCTACCTATTTATATACATATACTCACTTAGATATGCATTTAATATTCAGAGATTCACTTTATAATCATAATCTAATATTGCGTCAAAGTATAAAAATTCCATTGTGCCTCTTTTACTATAAACATAAGGACAGTAGAAGCACGTGTCACCATTACGTAAGCGTGCCAATATAATATACATATAATTATTATATTATCCTTTGTCGTACTTATTATCAAATAAACCGCATTCAATTGTATAATAATGATATTTCGAAACACATATATGTCGGGGTACCTAGTGTACCTTCCATATTCTTAATAATATACCACATTCTTGGCAAGTATAGTCAGCCTTTTACAATCATACTTATATCAAAACTGGGCTGGTCATCTCCGGACTGCTATTACTTAAATATGTATAGTGGTAATTATCGCGTCTATTTATATTTTAGAATAACAGGTATGTTACATTGTCCTCACATTTCATTTACGCTTACACACAATGTAAACAGAAATTTATAAAAAACATTTTGAAAAAGAGTGCCCTTGGAGTTTCTTGCCTGTTCTTCTCCATAGGATCTATGTATTGGAACAGGCAACTAGCTTCACGACCGACTTAGTCTGACTCCTACTCCTGACAATTCAAAAATACCTAATATTGGTTTAATTGAAAAAAATGGTTTTGATTTTGATTTTGAAACAGTCTGTGTTTTTTTTTCCTGCTGGGGTCGCAAACTAGCGTAACATCTGATGGTACGCGATTATCAACTTTTAGTACAAAAATAGACCCAAACAAAGTAACCATTTATCTGGCTTTCATTTTAAAACCCAGTTCGCCCTCAATGCGGTGATTGATATCCTACTTAACCTGTAAGGCCTGTGTTAAACCATGCCCAAAGAAAGATTCCAGAGACGAAGAACCCGTCCACTGCTTC
Source organism: Euplagia quadripunctaria (assembly GCA_963859945.1). Lineage (NCBI taxonomy): Eukaryota > Metazoa > Arthropoda > Insecta > Lepidoptera > Erebidae > Euplagia > Euplagia quadripunctaria. Next base: position 1,207,023 of record OY982569.1, on the reverse strand, counting down.
GCCATTTCAGCTCTATACCTTATCAGTTTGTAACTGATCAGCCCAAAATGTCACCGGCCTCTAACTGGGCGATTCGCTTGAACACGTTGAGCTCACTGCAGTAAGGGTATGAAAAAATCTATTTTCTATCAACACTAAAGGCGGTATGGGCTGCAAGAGTGCGCTGCCACTGTTCTAATTGTCTACAGTTCTGTGAAGGGATTCCTCGCAAGCCTCTTTCCGAAATTACATCTCATAAATATCAATAAAATCTGTTCGCAATTGGCTAAGATATCGAGTAACACACACACAAAATACAAATAAAGCAGAATTGAGAAACTCCTTTTAAAAAAAATATTTTTTTGTCTATTTTTAACCAATTTTAACATAAGACTGCCGATCCGTTTCTAAGCTATGGTGGCAAACAAACAAATACTTCAACGTATAACACTTCTTCGATCATAACAGTTTTAAAAATACGGTTAACAATATTATCGCCACAATATAAAATAAAATTGAACTCAATAAAAGCAAGGAATAATACCATCTAAACATCTGCCACGCAAAAATGAACTTTACTTAAATTCGATTAAGTATCAATAAACTAAATTCTCAAGTCCCACGGCCCCGCAGTTGCGCCCACGCATGTATTGTGTTGATTCATAGTGAGAAATGATTTCTGTAACGACAGCAGTACATTTTTATCTCATTGATATTTAATATTTCTCGTCGCTAAACCGTGGTTACTTGAGACCTAACTACCTACCTCTATGGGTTGAAATTTGAGTACGTGGGTCAGCTAAAAAACTGATAAAATAATCCCATGTCTTGTACTCCATCAGTTATGGGAACCATAATGTCACTATCTATAACTTTTAAGTAGGAAGTAAAGTTTAAATACCCAATTGAATTAAAAGTGTTCAGAGACTTTGTATGTTATAACATGTTTAAGTGGTTTTCGTTTGCAACTTAAATCGATCTTAATCGGAAATGCAGAAGCCATGTAGGTTTTGGCTGTAGTAAAACCAGTTACCGGTGCCTACTCCTTGCATGCCCATAAAAAAACCTCATAAACATTATGCTACGATATTTTATTAGATAATGCGAAATTTGACACTAACATTATTTTAATATATTCTACGATATTTAACACTGATTTAATGCATAACTTTTTCAGGCTGCGAAAATTTGAAAAAAGAAAAAAGCTGAGGTGTACAAAAGCCGTCCGTGTGCAAGTGTTCAAACAAGAGGGATAAATTGGGAGCCTTTGTTAAAACTTACATTTCGCTCTGTTCTAAGATTAACTCAGTAAGTATACTAAAACGCATTATATTATTAAACTAATAAACTGCCTCGTCCACGATTACCTATTAAGAAAGTGAACCATAGAATAAGGCCAAAAAAACTGTAAAGGTACCGGTCCTTTATGCCTTTCTCCCATTAATTTAGCAAAACACTCAGCAATTCTACTAAAGTGCTATCTTCATTACCAAGCTATTGAAATTGAATTAGCTAATTCATATAATAAAAGAGTGCATACAATTAAGGCATTATTTTAAACCCCATACAGCCAGAATAGGCTCATGAATACAAACGAATGCAAGATGGCGGACGGCTCGCGCGCTTTTTCGTTCCTTTTTCAAATTCAAATAGGCGGTCCTTGTGAAGGGGTGAACGGATCGTATTCCACTTAGAAACACTGTGTCTAATTTGATCGCAGTTTTAAAACGAATAAGAAATTTAGTGCTGGGAATTTGATACTGTAGTTATGTATCTAGTTAAAGAAAACAAGCATTTCTATATTAACATACTTTGGTTTTAAAAACTTGAAACCTCGTAAATTGCACAATGCCAGTCGATTTTAAAGTTCGTAAAACAACTACAATTTTGGTTTTTCCTTAAAATTATCGATAGTTCTCTAAAAAAATGGCCCCTTTTCTAAAGATTGTCTTTTTTGTTAGTAACTGATTTCTCAGAGGTGTATCCGTAAAAATTTGGTTAAGATCTAATAATGGGATAGGTACCTGAGAAAATCATCAAACTCTTTGCAAAAGCATCTGTCCGATATATAAGCAAGTAATTCGTGACCATATCAAGTTACGATAATTATAATATTTGGAATCAGCACATATATTTACAGATATATTCAGAGTACATTTTTACAAGAGCTAAAATTGTTGACAAGCTGTAATGCATAAACGAGAGGAGAGAAAGGAAAAAAGACGTTAAAAAAAAGAATACATGCCAATTGTTTTCTTTTTTACATCCATTTCATGCCATTTTGAAAGACTCCACAACCTGGATAGATACCTATGATTTTAATTTCAACTAATTAAATTAAATTAAGTTTAAATTTCAACAATTCGATTCAACAAACTCATTTTTAACTATACAATGTAAGAATAGAACTAAAGTTGCTTTTATTTTTTGCAGTTATCAAGAGTGATAGTCTGTGCAGCCAGGCGTGTGTTGCCAGCGGAAAGAATTAATGGGTTTACAGAGACTGCACATCAATGCGGGTATCGATAGATACTATGAACTAACGGAAAGGTTTAAAACCAATTTTAAGTTTACAGTCTTATTTAAATGGATACAGAGTTGCTGAAAAATCCACCAGTTGGAGTCTTACGCCATAACGAGTACAGTGCGATAAGGATCTTTTAACGATTGTGGCAAAAATCAGAACTACAACGTCCATATTAAGAATCTATAAATGTCGTTGGCAGAAACACCGCATTTATCCCACCTTTTCAACAGTTGAACCGACTTCCAATTTTAAAATTCACAGTATCATGTTTTAAAGCTTATAGGATAAAAAGATGCTTATCGAATGCCCTAAAAAATATGAACATTTTATTAATTGGTTAAGTCACAGTTGATAACTGAACAAAGGTCATTTTATCATTAAGATCTGTACCATATCTGTAAAACATTCATTTAAATATTTATGGTCTTTCTTTGTCGTCAAGAGGTAATCGAAAAAACATACTGTGAAACGGGATGCGGTTACCCTACGCGATAAACTTCATCAGTTAAGATGAACCAAGTTTCAGGAAGATTTCTTCTATTTAGGAATGATGAAGAACTTCAGAAGACCCTTAAAAAGAAGCCGTTCGAGACTGTCGTGGCAAGAAGAAAATCTGGTTTATTTCTAGAAACTTCTAGAAGTTCTCCGGACGTACCTGGGCTTGGTAACTCCACCACCGTTGGCGGTGCTAATGCGCCAACGGGGGCAGAGTTCCTACTCCTAGTTGCGAGGTTCTACATAAAGAAGACTGAAGAATTGCTCGAAATAATCTCTTATCTTTGAATTATATATATCTACAGCTGTTATGTTTCTCCAGTTATACCGAGTTAAGAAATATCGTACTATACTTGTAATTTGTTGTAAATTTTTCAGAAAATCAACTCAGTATTACAACACTGTTGCTTTTAGTATTATAGTAATGTTACTCTGACACTTGTTAGTGGCGATACGAACCGTGAGCCATAAGAGAAAAAAAAAAAATGTTACTGTGACATTCGCATTTGAATAACTTCCGCCGTTGACACCTTTGCACTTCGTTAGGCCGACTAGCCTCGGTGTTCCTCCCCTCAATCACTAATATCGGTATCAGTTACTGTTCTTTGGTATGTGCATCATTTGAAATTGCCTATTTTAACTTATTCGTATCAGACATAATAAACCTTAACAAAAAAAAGTGAAGGTCGTCTCTCTAAAAAAACATTTGAGAAAACTGAATTCGTTTTTTCTGCTGGATTTTTGTAGTATAATGAAATTAGTAAATTAGCAACTGAACTGTCAAACATCCCGTTTGACAGTTCAGTTGTTTATTTACTAAGGTGCTACATAAGTTTTGTCGTACCTACTTTGTGAAATATCTAAACTAAAATATGTGTAAACCAGGTGCTGAACATTTTGCTCCAGTTTCGCTTTAGGACACAGCTTCATATCTCCTATAAACTCCTCATCCCTCACAAAGTTGCGTCCCTTTTATTGTTTTTTTTTACATACGGGAATAGTGCATAGTCGCACGGCATTGCTGCAAATAGTCCGTAGTTTTGCCTGCTTAATGTGCAGGGACGTTATCTTGAAGTTAAAGCCAAGTATAGAGTCTTAGTCTAAAGTCTGGAATCAGGAACCGTATTATATTCCTCTCTCAGTAAAAAATACAGCAACCATTCTTGTCTTTACGGATCGGGATATTATCACAGACGTTGACAGATTTACTAGGAACGTCGAGATGATACAGCCAGGTTTCATCACATGTAACAATCGAGTTCACGTAGTTCGATCGCTCTTTTTAATTTTTTTTAACATATTATGAGACCAAGTCACACCTCTGCGCATCAGTCAATAGTCAATTACGGTACCCAGAGTAAACAAAGTTTCCGTAGGCTTTCAAATGGTCGTGAAGAATCCGATGAACAGTTGGTGCACTTAACTTGAGCCAACCTTGAGCTACCTCCATTTTTTCTTACATTGTAGGTAGGTACAACGATTTTATTTTTATAAATTTTTTTAAGGTAATTTCATTGTCAAAGATAAAATGTATTTTTTGGCAATACGATTCTTCAGGTGCTGTGCTATGTACTTATTGTAAATTGTAAAATGATTAATGAAATATATATTTCATTAATCATTTTACAATTTACAATACACGTTTATATATAGCATATAGTATTCTTTACATATGTAAAGAATACTATATGCTGTATATAAACGTGTACCAAATAAAAATACCTTAGTATATATATGTACCTACATTACCAATACTTAATCTACCTAACAATTACTTTACGTGCAGCCTACTTGCACTTTTATTTTTTTTTATTATTATTAAATATTTTTTATTAAATAAACTATTTGAAATAAAAATTACAGCGTTTATTACGTTTTGAGTTTTTTTTTGTAAATTTTACTGACAGTTCCAGAAACTGCTGATGACAGGAATCCAAGATGATGACGGCAGCCATCTTTTTCGTATTTCTCAGCCGCTTCACGTTCACGTACTATTTTCGAGAAATAAAGTCGGTAGGTTGTAAGACCCTATGACTCATATACTTAGTTCCTATGGTTTAGTCTTGATTTTATTTACCTGGCGGTTTTACACAACTGTGATGAGCTCCGCAGCATCATACAATCGCAGAACAGGTTACACCCGGTGATTGTATGTTTTGTCTGTCCGTTGTACGAACTACCACAGGTGCAACCACATTCGGTGGTGTCTCTTTATACATCTACAATACATACAAAGCGAAAGTTTTAAAACTTAGGATCAAATCCACAACACGTTGACGATGACTGCACCAGTTTACAACATAATTGTTTCAACTAAATTGGTAAATAAGTACACGCCCTTTAAAGGCAAATGGTCACCGCTAGTGTCACTAACGCGTTGTCAATCCTATCTCTCCCCTTCACGGAACTCTAACATGCGCATATATGCGCATTATAGGCAGAAACGCAGCATTACGGCAGTAGTGGTAGTTAATTACAAAGACTGGTAGCTCCTACTTTCATAAATGTAGCTTTGCGTACTATATTTTTTATGGGATTTGGGCAAACGAGCAGACGGGTCACCTGATGGTAAGTGACTACCACCGCCCATAGACACCTGTAACTCAAGAGGCGGCCTCAGTGCGTTGCCGGCCTTTGAAGTTATTGGAAAGAGGGAGGGTCAGGGCCTCCGGTAACCTCACTCTTTCGGTGAAACACAATCATTGCTTCACGCCGGTTTTCTGTAAGGCCGTGTATCACTCCGGTCGAGCCAGCCCATGCGTGCCCATTAAAATGATCCCACAAAACCAATAACCTAGTGTAATTTACACAATAGTGTAGATGTACACAATTCGCTGGTTTACGAGAATAGCGACGGAACTAAAAATTATTGATTTTAGAGAATGGCAATGTTTTGTGCTTTCCGCTAGAGTATTTTGTTCTGAATATATAATGAACTTGTCGCTTTCTAACGAACGTCAGCACGAAATCGGCGTTGCATCTCTGTTCACCATAAAATATCAAAGATTTACGATCGTTTGGCACACTTAGTTCAATTCGACTGAATTTTGAATTAGGTACGTCGATATTCTCGCAAACCAGCGAATTGTTAAGTAAAATAAAACTAGCAATAATTCATGTCTGCGATGGCGGTTTGAGATTTAGAAATAAAACATACGATCAGTATTACGAAACTGCAAACATCTAGAGGATTTTACCCTCTAAAAGTGTTCTTAAACTTTTTCTTACCTCGCTTCGGACTGTTTTTTTTCTGCAGGCTGGAAGTGTACACACCTCCCCCAGCCCTGGAGCAAGATGTATCTGAACTAGGTGATCATGCCCGGCTGGTCTGCCAAACGGTTGATGATGAGATGTTGTATACAACGCAAAGGGTTCCAAAAAAGTGTACCTAGTAATATTTTTATCCAAAAAATCCCCGAAGGGATAGACAGACGTATTATATTAAACACCCACATTTTGACAACTAAATAATAACTCCACACATCTCACATACGGCCGTCTGATTCCAAACTAGGCAGAGCCTGTACTATGGTAACCAGACTGCTGATAAACATACTTATACATTTATTTCTAAATACATACATATTATAGATAAATTACACCCAGACACAGAACAAATTATCGTACTCATAACACAATTATTTGTCCTGGATGGGAATCGAACCCACGACCTCTGGCTTAGCAGTCAGGGTCACTAACCACTAGACCAACAGGCCAGTCTAAATAGGTCCCACTCATGTTTTAGGAGGACTTTTCCCCGTCAACCGGGCACTTTGGGAATTACATATATAAAGATGTGAAAATTGGGAGAATATTAAAAAGGGAAATATAGGCAAGGATTGAAGAGTGTGAGCAACAGCTGGAGCAGGTCAGGATGGCAAAACTGCTACTCGAACTGGCTGAGGCCGGGAAGTGGATGCCTTCCAACCTAAATTTAAATCTAGAATTGTTAATAGGCGATAAATAGTTGAAGTCAAGATTTTAAGTCCATTTTATTGATTTTGTTTATTTTTCACTAGCAGCGCCCCGCGGTTTCACCCGCATAAGTCCCGATCCCGTGGGAATATCGGGATTAAAAGTAGCCTATATATTAATCCAGAACTCCAGCTATCTACATACCAAGATTCATCGCTATCGGTTCAGTAGTTTTGGCGTGAAAGAGTAACAAACATCCATACATACATACATCCATACATCCTCACAAACTAGTAGGATTTAGACAAACTTTTGAATTTATTTCCTTCATGCTAGCCTTTTCTTCTACGTAATTCTTACGTAATATTAACACGTAAAATCTTTATGAGTAAATTTAAGTAAGTTCTGAAATAGTTATCGTTGACCATTATTGCGGGGTCCACTATAAGAACTTCATAGTTTAACTACCGGTACATCTTTCTGTAAATCTAATAAATAGAAATATATTATAGAACTAGCAGTCCCGCGCAGCTTCGCTCGCGTGTTCATATTTTTATATTTGCCGCGGAACCCTAAATAAAAGAAGTCTAAGTTACTCCTTATAACACCAGTGAAAGTCCCGTGGAAATCGGTCATTCCGGAGATTAGCGATAATAAACAGACAGACAGACAAAAAATTTAAAAACAGTTTTTAAGCATAGGTTTCGTGCAAATCACTGTATGAGTTTAAAAAACCTATTATTTTGACTTTATCAACTTCAATTTTATTTATTTGTATTGATATGAAATTTGGCGCAAATTATAAGCTGTTATGGAGTTGGACCGCAGAGTACCAGGCATGATCTCCTCGCCTGGTTACCTGCTCTTCCACAAGAGGTATGTAGAAGAGAATAAGAGAGGTTATAACTTTTTAAAAGGCAATATAATGTTAAAGGCAGATCTATAAACACGCCAAATCGAAGTATTCAGTTCAGGAATGCTTGAACACTACAACACACAACTAAATAACTGACGTAATATTTGTAAAATATGTAAATAGTTAATTTACTTTAAAAAAATGGATTTTGATTTTTTTTTTCTTCGTAAAATGCTGTTCCTAATGTAGGTGCACATTTCTAAACAACAAATAAAGAATTTTCATGTCAATTTCAATGATTTTGTTTTTTTTCTTTTTTTATGCAGACATTTTCAGATAAATCTGGAACATTCATTCCATCATCCATCAACATCTTTGGTATTTAATACCCATAGTTTCATTAATGTCAGCCCTTTTTCTTACGAAATATTAGCTTTGTCGGTCAATTTTCAAGTTTAATTTTTCAGTTTCAAAATATTTTTTCTGTATTAAAAATCACGAATTTTCCTAAGACTGTTAGCGCTTTACGTTGTTCACGGGGTCTATACGTCCCTAAAATATGACCACACCTTGTATACAGGGTGTATATAACAATGGACCACTTACTTAAATCACTGAACGGGAATGACTCTAGCATGCACTTACAAAAATAATTTTAGAAAAATCTATCCGTTTACAAGTTACGACCTTTGAGTTTCCAGGTATTTTTACCTCCATTTCTCATAAAAGCAGGTGGACTGTATAAAGTTAAATCGTACATTATATAAACAAAAACAGCTTCCTTGTTTCTGGCCGCGAATCTAGGAAAGTATAGAAAATACTTTCCTAGATTTGTGGATGAGGATACCGGATATCTGGCCAACCTTAAGGCCGGATAGCCGGATATCTAGCCAAACGTTGTCAATGTTGAAAGTAATGTCACGTTGCTGAGCAAAGAACTTCTGATTTATCACGCATTAGGGCCTCGTTGTGAGCAGAATTAGAAAGTATTTTCTTATTCGACGCTACATTATTGAGAGAAGCTACGTGAGGGAAAGCTCGACGGGCGATTTTGCTAGAATTTATAAAAATGTCTTGCGACAAGTCTTTTAGCAGCAGTTAATCTTTAACACCGGCTAAAAAGTAAAGATGAGGAGATAGAGTCCGATGTATTTCACGAAACTTCCGGCACATCTTGCAATTGCTTTAATGAGGTAGCAAATAAAAACAATAAGTAATCAGTCTCACAAGGAAGATTTAAAATAACGTAATTTCATGTGAAATTAATTACTCCTTGAAGTCAGTAAAAGAAATCATGAAAGGTATCCCTACTACCCTATCTTCTTTTCTGTATCCCGTGTATGGAAAATTTGACGATGATTGTTGAATACTAAAAGCGTGAAAGCATTACACACAAACAAACGAACTAACATTCGCATTTACAAAATTAATTAATTAAGATTTATTAATTTGGGAATAACAAAAAGTTGTAAACGTTTTTTTTGTCAATTTTATTAAGTTACTTTAATACTTAATTGTTTAGTTATATATTTTACGGGTCAGTGCTTTGTTTTAAGATATTTGCAATTTGATCACCAACACACACTTGTTCTCTGTACAAACAATTTCTCGACGGTCTGCTCACTATCATAGAGTGACACTTAACTTAAGATAGTTACAAATTTATTTAAATTAGCGTTATTCATAGATTATATAACTATAAAAATATTAATTTGGAACTTCTAGAACGATTAGACAACACAATACAATTTTTAATATAGTGACAATTTAATAGAAATTGGTGTTCATATACCTTAATTTGCCTGTAATACAGTAAAGTACTATTAGTTTGGTTGTAAATGAAAATATAGCGATTATATAATGTTATGTGATATAAATAAAGTACCTGTGTAACATCCTCTGTACCTGTGATTTACAATAAAACAATTTGAATTTGAACTTAAATTTACTATCCGGTATCCGACCGAAAACTTGCTCGCCATCCGGAACTGACCGGATAGTGGCCGGATATCCGTACAATATCTACTAACAATTTTAGGAAAACTCATGATTTTTAATACAGAAATCCTAATTCGAAAGTGATAAATTGAACTTCAAAATTCGACTGACAAAACTAATAATGCCTAAGAGAGAGGGCTGACGTGAATGCAACTATAGGTATTTAGTACAAAAAAAAATTAAGAAACTAGACATTCAATTCATCAAAAATAATCTGTAAATTTACGCAAAAAAACAACAAATCGGTAAAATTGGCATGGAAACTCATATGTTGTTTTGAAATGTACATCTACACCAGCAAAAACATTATCAGAAGAAAAAGAAGATTTTTAAGATAACTTATTATTATAACGCTCCTAAAAGTTACCCACACCTTTCTGTAACACCCTGTATATGCAGAGTGTATTTGAAAATAGAACACTTACTTAAATCACTAAAAGGGTAGGACTCTAGCATGCAGTTACAATAAAAAAAATTGAAAAACATCTATCCGTTTATAAGTTATGGCCGTTTGAATTTCCAGGTATTTTTGACTCAGTTTTTCATAAAAGCAGGTGGAATGTGTAAAGTTAAAAATTTCAAATCATACATATTTTTTTTTATTTTGGAACTATTTACTGAGTTTTTGAGAAAATCCATAACTAAATTTAAAAAAAATCGTAGTTAGTTTTTTGGGATTTTTTTTAGTAACGAAATAAAACATTCCAAAATAAAAAATACTAATTAAAATCCTTAACTTTATACATTCCACCTACTTTTATGAAAAACGGAGGCAAAAATACCTAGAAATTCAAACGGCCATAACTTGTAAACAGATAGTTTTTTTTATTCTTATTGTAACTGCATGTTTGAGTCATGCCTTTTCAGTAATTTAAGTAAATGTTCCTTTTTCAAATACACCCTGTAGAAAAAATCATCCTCGGTTAAGTATTTCGTTCCGAAGTTGAAAATAAACGGAAAATTCTAGATTGACATGATTGATTCTGCATTTTAGATTGACTTAAAATTTGTCATAGTTACCTACCTTGATAATTGTTGATACAGCATCGGTTGTCACAGCAACCGTTGTCATAGCAACATATATTAAATTTAACTGATCCACGGCAAAGCATGGCCGGGTTGAACTAATAATGTATAATAACTAAAGAATGTAAATCAAATAGTTTATTCACAAAAACCCCCGAATCGTTACAAAAATATACAAAATAGAACAGAAATCTTGGCACCATTCGTACTTGCACAGAACATAAAAGGAATATAAGGGTTGGCGCACACTTGCACAGTAGCGGGAGAGCGATTAATGCGATCACATTTGTATGCAAAATTGATCAACCAACTTTAACGTGCCTAAATAAAGAAAAAAAAAGTTTTAAGTGACCAATTTCTCAACTTTAAGATTAATTATTTTTTATTTATTTATAATCGGTATAGATATGAGGTTAAACAAAATAACTAGTAATCAGTCAATATTTAACTTCACGCTTGTCATAATTTCTGTATTTTTTACTATCACGAAATTTTATTTTAAATTAACTGTCAAATTGGATCCATTTTGCTGTAACTATATCTATACTAATATAATATAGCTGGAGGTTTTTGTTTGTTTGTTTAAACGCGCTCATCTCTAAAACTACCTGTCGGATTCGGAAAATTATTTTTGTATTGGATAGTGTTCATTGAGTAATGTTGTAGGCTATGTAATATCACGCTACAACCTTTACGAGCAGAGCAGTGACCATAAAGACAGGTGAAACTACAGGAAACAATGAGTTAAATGATAAAATAGATGTTATGAATGATTAAAATAAGTGTTGAAACATAGAAACATAGTCCAATCCTTATAATATACAAATAGTTTATTGTTTGTTTTTAAGGTTTAAAATCAAATAGCATAATTATGTGTTTTACGTTTATTTGCAAAATTTACCTTAAACTGCAATATAATTCACGATCAGTATTCAGCCACAATACGCTATAATTATTTTTTAACATTCGCGACTCGTTTACATGTTATTACGATACATTTTTGGTACCCCACTTTTTGCGCCCCCCGAATCGCACCGATCGTGGACACGGGTGGCCCGTATAACCAAAAAAGATGCTATAACCAATATAGACAAATATATTTTGACATGAAATATATAACAAAAACTATAAAGAAAAACACAAAGTTAATAATTAATTTATTGTGATCGATTTATTCGCCCGCCACTCGGCAGGTGTGCACTGCCCCTAATGACAACTCCGTAGATATAAATTTGTAATAATGTATATATATATAGTATTTACAAATGACTCGTGTGATGATTACATGTCGCTTATGATCACGTTTCTATAACGGCTATAAAATATTCTCTTTTTAAATCCAACTCGTGTCGGTGTTACCTGAAACAAAAATATATTGAAAAAAGAATTACATTATCATTTTAAAAAGTTATGATTATCTGTCATAGAATTTATATGATCTGCAAAGCATTTTGTAACAACTTATCTAGTCGAAAGATATAGGTAAGTAATCTAATGCCTTTCTCCATTAAATTCAATTTTGTTGCAACAAACTTTGGTGTATCTGTCAAATAATGTGTCAATCAATTATCTGTCAAAGTGACAGTTGATACAGATTTGTAACGTACATTTTGTTATAGCTGGATAGGATTTATTATTAAATTTCTTTAATTAAATTTTGCTGATTTAAATTAAATATATATATATATATATATTAACTGAAAAGTATAGTCTTGATGTGGATAACATTAATAGAATAAGATACCAGGGCCACCAGATGTTACTTATTTTCTGGGTAACAAAATGTGTTAGTAGAGACTGCAGGTAATGCGTACATACCCGCTAGATTGGGCCGGCGGCCAATTTCCAGAAGTATTTTAATGATATTTGTAAGCAACCAGACAAATCCTGTGAGCCAAAAATCCCCCAGACCTATTTAAAATGTCGCCGAGAGTATGAGCGCGGGTGCATATCTAGATCTGGGGGATTCTTGGCTCCGGAAAATGCTTTTAATTTTTTACGCGTACACCGACAAATCTGGACATTCAATTAACATCCTTGGTATTAAATAGCCGTACTTTTATATATGACAGCAGGCTTTACGTTATTGACTGATGCCGCGTTCCTATAATCAAGAAACGATTCATTTTGCTTACGGACGGTAAAATTTTCCACGAAATTCCACGAAATTTTTACCGTCCGTAAGCAAAACGAATCGTTTCTTGATTATAGGAACGCAGCATGAGTCTATTTGACGACCCTAAAATATGGTCACACACACACACACACCTTTCTGTAACATCCTGTATAGGTATTCATTTTTAACCCTTAACCCATAAAGAGTTCACATGTATATTTGTGTTGTCTGTCCGTCTGACTCTGGCATCATTGATCTTATACGGATGGTTTGACCAATTTTGATTTAGTATTTTTTGTTTTAAAGGTGACTTGATCGAGTGTTCTTTATAATTCAATCAATTCAAAATCCCTGACGGGTCATCACTTCTCTAGGGCTAAGCGGTAAGGTGGCCGAAACCACATGGTGTTTTGTCACTGGGTCTTCTTAGGGGGACCCCAGGTGTACCCTCGAAAGGAAATCCTGAAAGCTGAACCTGGGAGAATGTTAAGTCTATAGTTACCTATGTAGGTCTACATGCAGGCGAGTGCAGGTCCCGATCGGAGCCGCCCGCGAAGCTGATGTTGAGCAGCATGGCCTCGAACGGGTCGCTGCGCATGCGCTGCTGGTTGGCCGTGGCCGCTGAGCCACTGTCGCGGATCACGCGCGACTCCTCCTGACCGTCCTGAAAGACAATCACACTAGTAAGATGTCTCTTCAACACTTGCTGATGACGTTCAACTAGAATTGGAAACTAGTAACTAGAACTGGCCACCTGGTGCTCCTGTTCTAGTGGCCTCCCAGTCACAGGAAATACAAGACTTCGGGTACGCGACCCCGGCCTCTGCGAGCTACTGTATTCTCAGTCCCGTTCCCCATCCTAGATTTGCGGTATCCCTTACCCTAGGTTCGTCTCCCTACACATTTTTCCTTATACACATTTATACATTTACCTTCTGTCCCATCTTAAAACGATTACATCCCCAATGGAATTGGATGAGAATCTAATTTTCTAAAAGCGACTGTCATCCGACTGCCAAAATTTTAACAATATCCATAGAAGCAAATCAATATGTGGCCGGTGATTTCACTCAGTCAACAAAAAAAGACTGACAATGTGAAGTGCAGGTTAATTTAAACGCATACACGAACTTAACGATTAGTAATTATTTAGCAAATAGTGTTATCGTACATAAGTGGTCCTTCGAGCTTGCTTTTAGGAGGTGGAAGATTTTTTTGTAGAAAGCAATTTTTTTCTCCAAACTCTCGCCTGTCTGGAGAAAAACTTCCACCGTACCGAAGACTTCAGGTAACCAGCATTAAAGTCATAGTGCTGATTTTCAGCTGTCCCCACAGGAATGGAGTAAAGAGAGTTCCGTCAGAGGTAGACAAGTCACACCACAGGAACTGGCAGTGATTTAAGACACTGCATGCCGTGCCATGTTTCTTAGCTTACCAACTTAATTATATAAAACAAGGTTTTTAAAAATTAGTAGTCAGGTAATCATGAGTTAAGCGTGCGATATGCAGTACAGTGTGTAAATTCAAGCCATTATTGGGTGTTCTCCACGAATCAAAGATTACCTATAAGATTATTTATTATTAAAGTATGTAAAACACCTACCTCAGGTCGTGGACTCCAGAGTCTGACGACCGTCTCAATGCCACTAGTGGCCAACAGGAACATGGAGGGGTGAAGCTGTATGCAGTTGAGTATGGAGTCGTCTCCACGCAAACATCTGATGATGTTGCCGGACTTCCGACACCAGATGAACATGCTACCATCGTCAGAACTGGAAGTACAATTTCCATATTTTAAGGAGAATAATACCAAAGAATCTGTATTAATATTTGAATAATGGCGACTGTAAGATAATGGCAGAGTCATCGAACAGTAATGCACATCTAAAAAATTCATAGCCCATAGTTAATATTTCGGCCACATAATATTTTTTTGAAGCTGGCCAGAATGACCTTTGAGAGTAATAATAATAACTTGAGACACCTCACACACGGCCGTCTAATCCCAAACTAGACAGAGCCTGTACTATGGTAACCAGACTGCAGATAAACATACTTATATATTTCTAAACATACATATTATAGATAAATTACACCCAGACACAACAAATAATCGTGCTCATCACACAATTATTTGTCCTTGGTAGGAATCGAACCCACAACCAGTGGATCAGCAGTCAGGATCACTAACCAGTAGTCCACCAGCCCTATCAATACTAGAAAATAGAAAACTTAAAACAAGTGATACATATTTTAATTTTAATTACATTTTATGTTCTACATCTGTTCCTAGCCTCAGCTTTGTGATCTACTTATAACTAGTCATATTCATTATCATCACTTGGAAGATTTATCACTGCCAACGGTCATTAATTAAAGACCAGAAAAGAGAAAGATGGATGTCTCTTTGCTAAAATGATTATCATGATGACCAAGCAATTAAAAGCACAGAAGCTTATCTATACGGCATTTAAGTTTGAGCTAAGTGAAAAACTTACAAAAACCTATTTCTGTTTATACTTGTCACAATACAAAAGTCAGTTCATCATAAAAATGCGAGATTAAGGATTTATTTAATTGATTACATTGCAGTTTTTGGCCGTGGGGTATGGGGTATTTATTTATTTTTTTCGGTGACATGTTCTGTTTACTCATTGTGATTTTACTTTTAACCAAAAAAGAATTAAAATTATGAAAAAAAATATGAAAGAAATCCGGCAGAAAATTCCAATGATTTTCGACTCAGAATGATGGTCTGAATACACTCTTTCAATATTCGGTACGGTGTTTCTTACGCCCTGTATTTTAATACGTGAATTTTTGTTTGTACGCATTTTTAAGAAAATTTCTCGCCCGAAGGAATGTTATACATATTTGGAATACTTAAAGTTTATATATAGAAGAAGTGCAGAAAACCTATTTTTTTTTGTTGCGCTAACACTTTTTTCCATCTCGCCGCCTCCGCCGCTGCCAAGTGAAAGCCGCCGCTGAAGTGTAACGTGTGCAATAAGAAATTTTGTTCCAAAAAAAATTTAAAAATACTTGCCCAGCTGCGATGTAATTAGCATCAGGGCCAAGGAAATTGGCTTCCTTAATATCTGTAGTAGTATTGCAGTGGCCCAGGAACCGCTGCGAGTAGTCGAGGGCTGAGGTTCGAAGCTGGCGCTCCAACAGACTGGTGGGCTGGTTCTCCTCCGTGTCACCAGCTGCTGGAATCGGAGATGAAGGTCGGATAGAAGTAGGATTGCAACGTTAGAGGTCACCGGTTCGATTCCCGCTCGATGCAAATATATACATTATACTATTTGTATTGTTTTATATGAATGTATTTACAAAAACGTGTAAAGTACTGTTACGGCAGCCTAAATTGAGACGCGGACGCCATCTAGTCACGAGTAGCGGGAACTAAACTGAGACGAACGGCGCCATCTTTTGACGAATAACTGAACTAATCTGTCTATCAATAAGCATGTTTTATAGTTTTAGAAGTTCGAACAGCGGTCGAATCAAGAAGATTGGACGAGATGTTTCAGGAAAGTTCACGAACTTTCTATGAGATGTGTATCGAACTATATAAGAAGTTGCAATGCCTTATTGACATTCAGTTCAAGTTAAGCGATACAGCGAGTAACAAGTGCTAAGTATAGCGAATAGTACAAGTGAATACTAAGTGGAAATAGTGAGAATTGTAATAGTGACTTATGAGTGTTAATTGCTAATTATTTAAATAAATTGTGTCTAATTCGTCGTAAATTGTACCTATCTAATCCCGAACCCTGGCTTCTAATAGTATGTTTATCCGTGTTTTAGGACCTTTTAAGACATATAAGTCATGTTACCTTCATCGGGTTGTGTCTCCATACTCTCCAAGGCCACGTTAATATCTTTTTGCAACAGAAACACGGCGTGACTGTTGGCGTGTCTCGGGAACTTGTCCTTGAAGTACAGCAGGCACTCGTGGGCTTCCCTCGCCTTCTTCAGGTCCATCAGACCCTTGGCGAGGCGGAAGTGGGACTTGACGTGGGACGAGTCCAGTTTTATTGCTTTGTAACAGTCTTTTATTGCGGCGTACGTGTCTCCTGACCTGGGATGAGACGTAAATTTGATGTTAATGTGTGTGGCCCAGTAATAAAATAAAATTTTAAAACGCTCGTACCTCCAGGCCAGTTCTATTTACAGGTATGCGAGCATGGCCTGCTCGAGCTAGTGCTAACACTCGCCAATGCATTCGTTGTTTTTTAATAAAATTGTAGTAACGTGTCTAGCTTATGACCCCCCCGCTTGTCACACAATGTCACACTTCGTTGAACCCCTCCCCCTCCTTAACGTGACGTAATTTATGGCTGGCCCCTTACGTGAGTCACACACATAAATATAGTTGGCAAAATTTTGCACTACTGCGACCTCAAATCCTACGACGGTTCTTTTTCCGCACAGACTCTAATAGTATGTTAGTATTATGTTACTAATGAGTAGGAACAGTTCTTCATTGTAGAGAAAAGCTACCTTGTCAATATCCTCTTCTTTACCCTGACAATGTGTATGCAACATTTCATGATAATCAGTTGGATAAGGCGTGAAGGCGTAACAAACTCACATTCGCATTTATCAAATTAGTTATGATTATACCAAAGGTAATATCATAGTGACGGCGTATTGTAGCAATACCCGAGCAGTGAGTACGTACCAGCCCCGCCTCATGAGCGCCGCGGCCCTGTTGGAGTAGAGCATGGCGCAGTCGGGACACGACGCGATGGCTTCGTTGTAGAACACCACTGCGTTTGAATAGTTGTTTTTGTTCACGAAATCATTCGCCTAAAAAACATGAATACGTCAAATTTAAATATCAATAAGAGATACGACCGATACTGATCTAAGCTTGTATAAAATTCATATTACTCTTCAAAGTATCTTCTGCGATATGTCCGAGGCTTTTGATTAGGTTGATCATGAACTTATAATAAGTAATTGATTCTTTTAAAGAATAAGAATAACACAGCTTCGAATCTAATAATAATTTATTTGAACAATAAATCAAAAAGTTGATGTGAATGGATACAGAGAGCCAAAATCAATGATCGAAATAGAGGGTTCTACAGGGTTCAATCCTTGATCCGTTTTTATAAAAGCTTGTATAAATGATGAAGGCTTTTATTATCTATACGTTCCATACACTATACTGCAAAAGTTGTCAATCACGCTGAAAAATATTGAAAATATGAGGCGTGTCTACACAACAGCATCCGTATGTATGTTTGCTAAATTGTTGTTGATGACAGATTACGGTGATAGATTCATGATGATTTGAATACTGACGAGAAACTAATAATAAAAGATGATGTTAGCTGTATTAACAACGCTAACAAGAATATGATATGAACGTTTGATTTATGTTACTCATATACTATAAAAAAAAAGAAATACTGTTGTTACCAAGAAAAATAGACATTTTTATCCCTATACATATATATAGTATAAAATCTAGGACTTGACTATTTAATGACATGGTAGAGAAGATTCTTTTATCTTCTAACCTGAGCCCAATACTCGAAACGAACTCCGCTGTTAATTTATTTTTTAAAGAATGTTATCAACATGGGTCATATATGACTAGTATTCTTGTTAACCCTTCCAGCTAAACTAAATGCTCATGATAGGAGAGGATTCACGTCGATAGTCCACCGGTTCGAACCCTCATCCACTTGATCGCAGGTCCGCCTTAGCCATTACGCTACCGCCACTTTGATTCTATCTCCTCTTTTCTCAGCCAAATTACAATTGAATTTCTTACCATTTCCTTGAGTTGTCTAACTCTATCAGGTAACTGTGGTTGTGTCTCCACGGCCCCGTTGGTTCCGTTAGTGCCGTTTTTGCCCTGCTGCTTACTCTCTCCCTCCCTGTTGCCATGATTGTGTTGGATTATGAAGCTTTCGACTAATACAGGCCTCCGAGCCGAGTTTATGTCGAAGAGATACACCTACAAAATAAAGCAAAATCCAATTTGTTTCACTATCTATACTAATATAATAAAGCTGAAGAGTTGGGTTTGAACCGACATCAAAAAAGAGGAGTTTCTCAATTCGACTGAATATTTTTTATTTTTGTGTGTACTTTACGCAATATCTGCGCAATTTGTGAACCGATTTCAATAATTATTTTTTTAATTGAATCAATTGTATTCAAGGTTTGTCGCATTTAAATTTGAGATAAATATTGTACCTCTAAGGGTGGAAAATTAAGGGATGAATAACTTATTACAATTTATCATGATTAAGGCGCATCGAAGTCGGTGATACTTTTTTCTAAAGTTGATTATGCCTGATAGCGTTTATCTCTAAATCTAAATCTATCTCTAAAAAATATTTGTTGCATTTCATAGCTTAATATTTGAAGAAGATTATAGGTTATTTAACATCACGCGACGAACCTTAGGAGCGGAGCAGTGATTATAAACGAGGACGCGGATCAAAATTTTGATGGTATTGAAGTTTGATTAATTAGGTCAAAACAACTTAATCTATATTTGATATCAACAGTAACTACTTATCTACCTGTTCAGATCCCAAGTTAACCAGCAGCTCATTGCCGTCGTGACTAAACGCGACGTACGTAGTCGCCTTTTTAGGAAACGTGTGTTCATTAGGCTCCATTGATAGGTGACCTGGAAAGATCATAAAAATTACATTGATAGATAGACATATGGAATCTTTGTAAACCATTTTAAAGATGATATAAAGGCTCTTTCACAATTTGACGATTTAACATTGATCGATTATAAACTATGGAAAAATAATGCGTTAAATTGTAAAAGGTTGCTTGCAGTTCATAATCTTTCATTTAGTCAGTTTATAATAATAATAATAACTTGACACATCTCTCACACACGGCCGTCTGATCCCAAACTAGGCAAAAAATGTACTATGGTAACTAGACTCCTAATAAACATACTATCTTATGATGAAACTGAAGACCTAATGGCTATTCAAAATTACAGAATATGACGGGTCACTCACATTACATCACACACGCATATACACATATAAATACACACACACACACACACACACACAATTAGATAGATTCGGTCTTCACAGCTCTGAAACCAATACCGGCCATCTCATTGGTGGTTAACTATCATTTCTTTGTGCCATAGTGTATGGGGTGACACTGCATACCGAGATACAGGTTTAAAACCTTGTTCAGCTGTAGATACGCATATTAAAAAAAAAGAACTTGTGTATTTCCAAATACATACAAATTTAAGTAAATTACATCCAGACACAAAACAAATTATCAATTTGTCCTGGGTGGGAATCGAACCCACGACCGATGGCTTAGCAGTCTAGTGATCTAACCACTAGACCAAGGGGTGAAAATGTTTATGACGATGTTGACAATCATACGGTGACATTTAGATAATGATTGTGATCAAATTTCTATAGTGCCAGTAGTAGAAGCGAATAGATAGAACGGGTGATCAGTGATGGAGTACATACCTGGTGCGAAGTAATGCACAGCTCCCTTAGGTATGTTGTTGTCGGGGTCCCCGTGTCCTGCTCTAGAACAGCGCAGGTTCTGTCTCTCCCAAATTTGGCGCGATGCAGATGAGTTCACCTGTTCACCACCGTACTACAGATCATCATTCATCTTATTATTTGGTCTGTTAAGTTGTTAATTTAAACATTAAAATTAATAAATAGAATTGTTTGATTAGTTGCTGCTGGACTGTTTTTTTTTTTCAGGTTATTTTAGAACTTAAAAGCTATGTAGTTATTATTTATATGCTATTCCAGGTCTCCAGCTACCTACTTGATTTTGACAGTTGTTTTATTATCAAATTGTCAAAATCAAGTAATTGTGAGACCATTGTGACACAATTGAAAGACTTAGGGCCCAGGTTTCTGTGGGATCGTTAGCGTGAGCGGTTCTTATAAAATATCCTAAGATACATCCGCATCCGCGGATGTGAAAAAATATGCATCCGCAACATCCCTGATACCGAGTTTCATCGCAATCGGTTCAGTAGTTTTGGCGTGAAAGAGTAACAAACATCCATCCATCCATCCATTCATCCATCCATCCATCCATCCATCCATCCATCCATCCATCCATTTAAACTTTCACGTTTATAATATTAGTGGGATAATAGAATAAACTGAAGGGATGGTACCATGGGGTTTGAATCCCAGATAGGATAATTATTTTTGTGATTCATAGACAGTTGTTTTGACTAGAGAGTATCAGCTACTAATATGCTATAGTACCAGCTGATGGTAAGCGGTTACCATAACCAAAAGACAATTTTGACGACCCGGTAGTCCTTTTTTTACCATGTGGAAACCCCCACGGGTCATCACCCCACCGGGGCTAAGCAGCTACCCCCCTTGGTATATTGAACTCGAACTGACTAAAACCACACGGTGTTTCGTCACAGTCCTTATTGCCAGAACCTCTGATGTACCCTTGAAAGGAAATCTCTGTGAGCAATCTGGTAATCTTGAGAATTCAAGAATCACTGACAATTTCACTCCGTAAGGAACTTAAGCCTACACCCACATGACTTGTTGCTTCTTAAAAGACATTATAATGGTCTAGCTGTTGCCCGCGATTTCGTTCGCATGCAGATTTTGGCGAACTCTATCCCACGGGAACAGTACATTTTGACGGGATAAAAATTAGCCTATGTGCTATTTCAGACTATAATCTATCTCTGTGCCTTTTCATCCAGATCCGTTCAGCCGTTATTACGTGAAAGAGTAACAAACATTCATACTTCCTCACATACTTTCGCCTTTATAATATTAGTAAGATGTTAATTCTCAGGACCAGTCTTTACTGGATTTTTCAGAAAAATAGCTATTGCCCGCGCCTTCGCTCGCGTGTACATATTTATATATTTTGCGCGGAGCTCAATTCTTTTTCCAAGGGTCTCATGTTTATGTCAACACATTCTAGTTCAATCATATCGAACCTTTTAAAATAGCTGATAGTGATTCTACTCTCGAAACAACATACGATTTCTGGAGTCACCATAAGAAGATGGCTCTTACGAAAAATCGAGTTATTCATTAGTTTGAAAATAAGAATGAAATTAGCCATTCCTTATCTGCATAGGTTTCACCACTTTCCGTAGAACGTTTGAACAATGGGAAGATATGAAAGTGGTTTTCACAAAATTATACAAGTTGACATATTTATTAATTCCTGCTACGCCGACGTCAGTCCCCTCAGAACGATTAAATTCTAAGGCAGTATGTACCGGTAATAACAAAAACCCGAAACCGGTTACCGCCAAAACGGCTCGATAAACTTCTACTTTTAAGCGATTTTACGACGGAGGTATGGGAACTTTAATTATGTGTGCCTAAAGTGATAAATAAATAGTTTAATAGTTTTATTAATACACTTTTTAATTTGTGAATTACAGTTGTTTTTTTTATTGTATTATATTTATTTCTTTATGTGTGAGTTCTACTGAAGCTAAACTGACTTCATTGATTGACATTGACGTCATGTGTGTGATACTTTTAGGAGTACGATACTTTTTTTCCATACTACTCATGAGTACAGTATCGATACTTTCTATTCGATACCGTGTCTAGCTACACCAAGTCTGAATATTTATTTATTTATTCATAAACAATTTACATTGCATTTGATTATCAACCCAGTCAACCCAGCTGTTGTATGATCAAAAATGGACATTTCGATTATCACGCATTTTTATTTTTCGATAAATAGTAAAAAAATGCGCTGATTAAGAATTTCGATAACTGCAGTCTGGGCAAATGTTGAAGTTGTAAAGTCAAAATTCTACTATACCAAACCACTCATAACTAATCTAACAACTTTTTTGTAACTTTCCTTTAAGAGCTAATATTTTTCACCTGTAACTTCGCCAGTTTGATCATCCTGGTGTCATAGAGCCTGACATAAAAGTCGTTGGCCCCAACAGCTAGCTGGTAGGGGCGGCGAGGGTTGACGGCCACACACTTAGCTTCAGCATACCGCCCCAAGTGGTTCAACAGGTTGACCAACACGTTGGCCGAGTCGGGGCTGCACTTGTGCGAGGTTCGGAGATCATGTTGGCTGCAGAAGAGGAAATAATTAGTTTCCTTTGCAGGGGTTGGATTCGCAACGATTGTCCTGATAAACAATTTCCTCGAAAGCCTATTTCTTGAATGAGATACGTACGATTACACAAGTCCAATTCCCGGAATGCCTATTTCCTTGGATGTCTACTCTAATTCTTCGAATGCTTAATTCCTTGAATGTCTACTCTATTTCCCGGATTGTCTGATTTCACAGATGTGTAATTTAGACGCGAATCGCAGGGGTTGTCTAAAATACAGATCGACTATCTAAACTTTTAAAATTAGTATGTTTAATAAAAAAAATACAACATAATTTTCGGTCACTTTTTCCTCAAAAAAAGCTGCAAACGCAAATAATTCATAAAACAAAGCTTGCCAAATAAGAAGATAGTACCTGGGAGACCGAGCTTCGCTGGTAGCTTTTTGTAAAAAGTTTGCTATTTGCTTTTTTTTTGTAATATTGCGTTTTTACAGGAAATACAACTAACTAACTAACAGTTAAACTTAAAATGAAAAACTGTATCTGTATACAAAATTTCATCAAAATCGTTAGAGTCGTTTCCGAGATACCCGAAATATAAACACATACATACAAATTTGCACGTTTAAAGTAATGTTAGGCTTTAAACATTAGATTCATTAACATTTTCGCGTATTTTAGTATTTTTCTTTCATGAAACCAATAATTAAAAGTAAATAACTTCAAAACTGTAAAGTATGGCATCTCAATTCAATTCAGTCAAAACTTAATTTCATATAAATTTGTAAGGAATCTACCGGTTTGACTTTTAAAAATAAGAAGCTAATTTGACATGCTGATTAGAAGATACAATGATTAAAGGCCACAGAAAATCTAATACTTACAGAATAAGTCCGTCCTCCCCAGCAGACCATATGAGATGTGGGTTGTCGGGCGCGACGGCGAGTCTTTTGACCCGGGCACAGTGACACGTGCACTCCAGGAGCGGCGAACTACCCCGGACATTCCGCACGCGGACCGTTCCGTCCGCTGCGCACGTCGCTATCACGTCCGGGGAGAGAAACTGCGGAAATAATCATTCAAAAGCTTTTATTTCTTTTCGGGTTTGTTCCAAATAAATAAAAAGTTTTTTAGACTTATCATACTAATCAACAGACAATTTGATCATTATCTTATACCCTGTTGACTTGTTGACATTGTTGTTTTAAAGTTTATTTTGTTTTAATTACATCATTTTCAATTGTACACGTTAGAACTGTCTACAATTAAAAATATTGTCTCCTATTACGTTAATTTTCTATGTTTCCTGGTAGTCCTGACTATGTCATGCCCGCCTAGAAGTCTTGCCGAGAGGGGCGTATGTATAGCGGGTCGTTCGGTTCCCTTCAATATGGTTGAGCTGGACGATAGTTGCCGTGTGCGTGATGGTCGTGGACGAGTGCCATGGGTCGGGACTGGTCATATCCACACTTAAATATAGTAAAAAATTTGAGCGACTGTTTATATTTAGAACAATATTTTACATTGTCCTCACATTTAATTTTCAGCATAAGCAATGCAACAAGAAACTTGTAAGAAAACATGTTGAAAAAGAGTGTCCTTGGAGTTCCTTGCCTGTTCTTCTCCATGGAACAGGCAACTACCTTCACGACTGACTTATTCTGACTAAATTCTACTCCTGACAATTCAAAAATGCCTAGAATTGGTTTAATTGAAAGAAATTATTTTGAATTGATTTGATTTGCACTCCTAGGACACTCAAAAAATATTTCGCCCGTTGTCACGGTAATGTTTTATAGTTTGTTGAAGGTATACAGGGATGACCGAGGTGTCTAGTTACAGGCCTGATGGGAGCCCATTATCAAGGCATGAAGACCTGCTGCTTCGGTGTCTGACATCAACCGACGGATAGCTTTGGTGTCAGTCGGGCATTCCCGCAATATACACGTGAGTAAAATCAAAATTAATCCAATCAAAACCTATTTTTATTATATTATATATTTATTAACATATTTTTTAAGTGACAGGAGTACGAGTCAGTCAGAATAAATCAATGGTGAAGATAGGTTACCTGTTGGTAGATCCTATGGAGAAGAACAGGCAAGAAACTCCAAGAACACTCTTTTCAACATATTTTTTTACAAATTTTTGGTTACATTGTTTATAAGCGCAAATGAAAGGTGAGGACAATGTAACATATTATTCTAGAATATAAATAGACGCGCTAATTACTACTATACATATTTAAGTAATAGCAGTCCGGAGATGACGCGCCCCGACCAACGCAGTCCGGAGATGACGCACCCCGACCAACACCCGTTCACGAGCATGACGCACGCATTCTAGGTGGGCATGACATACTCTTTAATAATAATACCACTCACGAATGTTTTAATTCTAATGTTTTATAAGTACTTGTATACTGTTGTTTATTGTTTATACAACTAGTCAATCCTGTTCTGGCCATACAATAAACCGCTGTATTTGGCACTTAAAAGATCTACAGATCTATTTTTGGACAATTAGATATTCAGATCACATTTCAAAGTCAACGTCAAATATATTTATCCGTTCAAGTTATAAACTAATGCTTCTTTTAATCAATTATTTTTATTTACTGTTTTGCCCAGTGATGCGTACCTAGGTTGACATCACGTGGTAAAGTAAAAGTGTAAAATATCCCGGACTCAAAAATCCCTTCAACGATTAGAAAAGAGATGATGATCTTAACGGCTGAACAGACTTTCTTGAATTATAGCTAAGAACACTCTCGATCAAGTCACATTCACGAAGATAAAAAAACTAAATCAAAAATCAAACAGAAAGTAGTACAAGAAATGTATACTTCCTTGTACTTCTATCTGTTTGATTAATAAATTATTATTATTATTAAAATCGGTCCATCCGTTTTGGAGCTACGATGTCACAGATACACACGTAAACCTTATGACATCGCTCCTTTTTGCATCGTGTTTTAAAAAATCGTAAATGGATATTTGCTTCTGGGTTGATGTTGTCTTTTAATTCAGAAGAAACCTGTTGAAACTTTTAATAAAGTAAGTTTCAAGCTCTTTTAGCGAGTAAAGACAAGACAAGTCTAAAAGAAGTTAAAATACTATCTTTGTAAGCCTATATACATTTTAAATCACTACATATTATGAAACAAAAATCCCCCGCCACCGTCTGTCTGTCTGTTCGCGATAAACTCAATAACTACCGAACGGATTTTCATATGGTTTTCACCAAAAGAAGGAGTGATTCATGAAGAAGGTTTAGGTGTATAATAGCTGAAATATGACGATCATATCGTTGAAGATATCGGAAAAAAATCAATATAATAATATGCTTTGCTACCTGTGGCAGGGCTACATCACTCGCTCGAGGTCGCGTTTTATATACCTACCAATTTAGCATAGGTACACGTGGACATACTGGATTTTTATAGGTGTGGACTGCCCGCGTATACATTTGTTGCTTCTCTCACACAATGTGTTTGACATGGTACCCACCTATAGGATTTTCTTAAAACACGAAATTAAATTAGGACCATCTATAATAAGGCTAGAAATTAATATAGTAAGAGCTACTGAAATGTAAAACATATTGAGAACGCCACGGATTGAGGTAATTATTTGAGTAGGTAGTTATTTGTTATATAATACTTTTGTATAACATAATATGTTATACAAAAGTATTAAATTGGAGCGCATATCATAAAACGGGTTGCCGATTAAAGAAGTGGAAGGACGCGCGGTGACGCTCTCATAAGATACAAACAATTACAGTTAGAAGGCAGATACCTATTGTCTTTAATGCTTCTGTAATTGTAGACTTTCGTTGTAATAGTAAAAATATTCATAATGATATCTATATTTTGTCACCGTATGATTCTGAACATATAAGTACCCAGTAAAAATTCAGATGCATATGGTAAAAAGTTATTATGATATTATAAACAGACACTTCAATTCTATTTATTTTTATGGATAGGGGGAAACTATACTAGATGATAAAACAGTTCACTATTCAATAAAAATGAGTTAATAGACCTTTACGACTAGTAATAGAAGTTGCGCTACGCTATTAGTCCGCCTAAAAACGGCGGGCAATGGTAGGGTGACAAAAGGCTAGGCGCGCATTATAAGTTTTATAAGGACCGCTTGAGTTACTATTATTTAGTAAATTTGATAATTTATAGCAAAAGCGTTACAAAACAGAAGTTATAAGAATTTATTAATAAGATTAAATTAATAAATACCTACAAAATCATCAGTTATCAGTTACAATAAATATTTTGTTTTATCGATAAACTCGCTAAAGGTTGTGTACGGTCAACTAATTTGATTCCTAGGCCACTAGTACTTTATGACCACAAATCTATACCAATATAATATCATTTATGTACCTATATTGTATATCAATCAATCAATTAATTAGCCTATTGCAGCCCACTGCTGGACATGGGTCTCTTCTAATATGCTAGCTACCTTCTTCAAGTCGTTGGTCCATCTGGCTAGGGGGCGTCCCGTCCTGACCTTCGGTTTACCGATTCGCGGTCTCCACTGTAGGACCCGTATGCTCCAACGGGCATCGCGATGGATCGGCATACGTAGCCAACCCATTGCCACTTAAGCGTTCTTTTTCTGCGAGCTATATATATAACATTCAGTTTTTGTCGAATGACCTCATTACGAATGTTTTCCTTCAAAGAAACTTCAAAGGTCACGCCAAAAAAATCGAGTTAGGGCGGGGAGGGCAAAACATTTTTCGACAAAATCTAAATTTGGGTAGGTTAATTACACAGAGTATTTAGGCTTATTCATTTTAAAGGCTGGATGCTGCTATAAATATTTTATCCTAGTTGTGTTGTGTTTATATTAAGCACATAACAAGAGCGGCCGCTCTGATGCGTCGAATACGGGACAGCACTAGCGGCCTCCTAAACACCATTTAAATAAAAAAATATTGTCCAATAGTAAGACATTGGAATTCAATTCACCTGGGAAAGAGCAGCTTTAATGCAAAATAATTACAAATTACTAACTTACGTTATAAGATTTACTAACAAGCTATGGATAAAATTCTGAAATAAAAACCTTATTAGGGACCATCCATAAATTACACGTTAAGGAGGAGGGGGTCAACAAAGTGTGACATTGTGCGACAAGGAGTGGGAGGGGGTTATAAGCTTTGTGACGTCACATGTCAAAATCTATAGAAAACACAAAACATTACCTGTAAACGAAAGACTACATATGCTACTACACTACTACATACAAATTTTAGATCTGCTCTTTTCAATTCTGCATGTAAAATTGATGAATATGTGACGTCACACCAGTGAGGGTGAGGGAGGTTCCACAAATATGTGACAAGGACGGGAAGGGGTTCAAAAATCATGAAATTCGTGTGACGTGATTTATGGATGGCCCTTTATTTTAACAAACTAATCATTTTCAAAGATTTTTTCGAAGCCTGACTAGTTACGGTTGGGTCTGAACTTAGTCAGGCATCCCCGAAATACACATGTTTAATAAATATGAATACCACTCACTAGTTTTATTCTAATTTAATTAATCATTTACAAGGTCATTAATATGTGGTCCTCTAATTAATATTACTTACATTGGCTATTCAGGTAACATAATTCATGTAGTATAACATACTAGCTGTACCCGGCATGCATTGCAATGCCTTTTTATCACAATCTGATCAACAGTTTGGAAATGCATAGAGGACAAACATACCTACATTGATTTTTATTTTTATAGATTGTGTATATTAAGGTAAGTGTATATTAAGCAATTTATATTCATTGTATGAAACATTGCTTTATGTTACATAGGTAAGAGTGTAATTAACATCAGTGATTAAAATAGTTCTTAAAACATCATTTTAATGATCTGCTAGTGGAAACTAACCTTAGTCAACACACGACCTAATAAGTATACAATACAATATAATCCGGCAAAACTCCAATAATTCTTAACAGAAGCAGTCAAGAATTAACAGACACTGAAAAAACTTGTTTGAGATATTGGAAAGAAAGTGAGTTAACATATTTTTTTATTACGAATAACAATAACTTGTGCTTTAATTATTTTGCTGTATTAATGGATTTTATAACAGTAATTCGGTTTTGGCGAATTGTAATAAAATAAATACATTTTGTTTTAGTTGCAACTAAAAAATAGACCTGGGAGATATTTCACTAAAAAAGTGAATTTCCCGAAAAACTTCAGTTAGGAGGTGTAGGCAGTTCACTGTCAATATACACATAGACAAGTGTAAGTAAATATTAAATAACTCACCTTTACAGAGAATATGTTCCCTGTGTGTCCTGTGGCTATGTTCAGGAGTTCTTTGTAACGGAAAGGATCCCACAAAATCACGTGCAGATCGTCTGACGCTGACGCCAGTATCCTTAAATCACATTCAATGTTATGACACTAAATTACTAATTAAGTTTACTTAATGGGCAAGTTATAATACTTACGATCCATCATGGTTCCATTCAAGACAGTTAACGCATCCCATATGTCCGTGGAGCTCCTTTTCAAGACCCAATCTGTCAATCATGGGCCTCGTCACCATGAGCCGACTCTGAAACTTTCTGTCGATATCCCCACGTTCCCTGGCCGCCACCAGGCCTATAGTGCCACTCGCCCATGTGGGTTCTTCTCTTCTACCCATTTCTACTGACTATCTACTCAATATGTCTGATAAACCATCACATTCAGACGATTCAAACTAACTATGGCTCAATCTATTAATAGTGTTCAACATCTCACTATACATTACTATTAAGTGCACGCGAATCTTTTGACGAAAATAATTGTTTGTTTAATGTTAATTAAACAGGTAACAAATAAATACCACGAACAAAAAGCTTTATTCTCTGAAAGAAGATAATTCTTACGAAAATAAAAGTAGAGCTGTCAAACAGCTGTCACCGAGTTGCCAGCATTTTGTTTCTAGATTGTTGTCGTAGTAGCCGAAGTAGTTAGAAAAATATTTTAATAAAATAAAATTGTCTTGATATGTATTTGTATGTTCAGATTAAAAATCAAAGGTATAAAAATACAAGTGTATGTACTTAGTTCGTCTTCACTCATACAGACATGTAAAAATTAAGTTAAAAATGCCAAAGAGTGTTGAAATATTTATAATTACATATATTGTAAATACAACCCGACAAGTTCATAGACCAATATTGATATATGAATATTTATAACATAATTGTGTTAAAATAAATTCATCAATCATGCATGACTAATCATTAGTATGTAAATAATAAAGGTAAACAAGCAGATAGTGGATGGGACAGTATGATAAATGGTAACTGTCGAGTTATGTAAATATTTTACGACAGTAGGAAATTAGACATTTTAAATCGTTTTGAAATTTAGGTGTATGATTTGCAAATAAGAATGATTAAAAGATACAATTTTCTCGTATGCTGATAGATATTTATCAAAACCTATCGTATCGTTTTGCCGCCAAAGTATGTCAAAGAGGCGGCGAAAAGGAAACGGGAGAGAAGTAGAACTGTCCTGTCACCCAGAAGACGAACCAGGTGCCGGAGAGAGCAAGTCGAGCTTCGGCCTCCCTAAGCACTTCCCTGGGGCAACGGACAGGGCTATCCATCGCCCTAATAGAAGTAGGCCCGAGACGGCGGCACCGTGTTCTTGTGCATCTCAGACTGGCTGGGGGCGGGGAATCTTGCCCCTTGTCAGGCAGGCCCAGCAGGCAGCCAAGTCTGCCGGGGTTCACAGTGATTTTCTTTTAAGGGTACACCTGAGAAGCTGGCAATAAGGACTCCGTGACGGCACAGCCAGTGGTTTTAGTCGGTTTGAGTCCAACAAATTTGTTGTTTAGCTGCGGTGGGATAACGACCCCTAAGGGTTTTCACACGTAAAAAGTACGCTATTGCGTTAGAATTGAGTATTGAACGTGCACACACAATGAAACATTACCTAATACGTGGCCCACAAAGAAGGATTATTGGTCAGCTGCATACTTTACCTATAATTTCTATTACGTGGTCGGTATTGGTTTAAGTAGACTGTAGTATATAATAATATTTTTACATTTGCAGTCTAAAAAATTAGATTTACACTGTTTTTTCTGGATGGCCATAAACATACATCACGAAAAACTTTTTCTAGCCTGCCATATAATAAAATTTATCTTTAAATCACAAATGAATTAATTTTAGTACTTAATTAGTTATTTATTTATTTTATTATGCAATATTCAAGAAAATACAATTCATCACCTAATGAAAGTTTAGTAAAACAACAACAATCTGACGTCATGTTCAATTTCCATCAAAAAAATTCTTTCACAAGGCATTTCATGTCTTTGATTATTTATAATCAAAGTTTCATGTCATAATTTTGTTGTTTCAGTTTAAAGTAAACTATGATTAAATAGTTCTGGAATATTCACATGTACTCATATTTTAGGATGTCTGTCTTGCATAGAAATATATGGTCTATGATAGATCCACTTAAAAATATATCGATATTTATACTCGATGTGAAACATCGGATCCCAGCATCGATATTTATCGATATATCGCTTGAAAACATCGATATTTTTTTTAAATATCGAACACTTTCAACAAAAGTTTATTATTACCTTTTTCCAGTCAAACGCAGAATGTTTGCTGTCTTTGATTTTGTATGTGTGAATGTAGAATCAGAGACCAGAGTAACATAGCTATACTAATAGTGTAATAATAGTTATTTTGTATGAGTGTTACTTGAATAGAAATTGTACTACTATGATAGAGATGAGATGACAGATGAGTGTAGTGTGTGTGAGTGTTTGTAAGTGAAACAAAAACGAAAAATTAATAGAAATATTTTATGACACACCAAAAACTTCAAAACAGCAAAAGGAAAAAGACAGAAATTTACTACTAGTTTTAAGCTATCTGCTTAAACTTACTTTCAGTTTACCCATTTAAGACGAATGCTCTTTAGACAAACCTTTGTATAAATAACAGTTTACCTAATCTAAAAGATTAAGTAAACTTTCATTTTTGCAAAGTTTCCTCTCATTCTATTCCTTTGTTGATGTCACTACCTTAATGACTTATGATTTTATGAATAATTTACTTAAAATTTTAATCATCAAGTACCCAGTGTTAAAAATTTACTTCTGTTTTTATTGTATTAGTCAGTGTTGGCAACACCAACAAAGTTACTAAGTTAATTATGTTTCCGGATCCTATTCGCTGAATTTATTCACTTTGTACGTAAAAAGGAGTCACAATAAATCGCTCATCGTGGCATATGACAGCATTATTTCACCACCAAATCATCAGCAGAATCAATAGAAGCAATTACGCAAACAGTCAGAATTAGTTTTTTTAATAGATTGGCCAAAAAATAAAGATTAGATGTTTCTATTAAAAAATATATCGATTTATCGAATAGAATAAATATTTGTCAAAATATCGATTCAATCTGATATATCGCATGGCATACATCGAGTAAGTTTGATATATCGATGTTAAGTGAATATCCCTAGTTTTGGAATATTAGTACTATAACATATTTTTGGACGCTTAGTGAACAGATATATCTGTTGCTGATTGCACGTAGTACTAGGCTTTTTAATTATATCAAATACCAAGCTAATTAATACTTTAGGATTTCACTGGCTATCAAAGATGTTACAACTTTGAGATGAGAGATGATTTGATTGGTTGATCTCATAGATCCTCAAACGTATTTATATATATATTATTTTATTATGGACTCTATCCTGCGCAAGAATCAGCGCAGGAATTCCGCCAATGTCAAGTGTTTTATAATTATACAAGTTAAATAACAAAAATGTAAAAAAATGGACGAAGTTGTATGACCATGTACATCCAAACGTATAATACATAAAACATAAGAGCAATAATTTTACTGCTCCTAGTTGCTGACAGACAGATAGATGTAAGCTAGGGTTGCCAACGTTTTTTTCAAGAAATAAAGTATATTTAGGTCTGAGAAGGATAGTAAACAGTATTTTAGGAAAATAAACAGTATTTAATTTATTATTTATCACAACATTAATGTTTTGAATACATATTTTTTTGAACTTCTCGCAGAACTTATTAATTTAGAGTCCTTTTGGAAAACCTCATATACCTCACCACAATTATAATTGAAATTAAATAAATGAGGAGCTCATTTTTTATCAAATTGATATTCTGAAATTCGAGTCACTAGACTTAAAGTCAAAAGAAAACAGTATTTTGGATACTTTATTTTTGTTCAACAGTAAAAAGTATAATACAGTGAAAAACAGTATAATACTATTTTTAACAGTATAGTTGGCAACCCTGATGTAAGCATAGAGGCTATAATATCTCTATGGATGTAAGTAAGTTCGTCTTTCATTAGATTTGATTTGACTGAATACCCTTTTGATTAATTATTTCTCTTTGCTTTTGATAGGCTCTTGACACAAAAACGTTTTGTGTTTTAATTTGAATTATATTAATCAAAATATTAATTTATGGATTGGTCGAGTTTCAAGATGGACGAGTAGACGTCTATTTTTTTACGTTTTTGATATTTAACTTGTATAATTATAAAACATTTGACATTGGCGGAATTCCTGCGCTGATTCTTGCGCGGGATAGAGTCCATAATAAAAAAATATATATATGTATATATATATATATATTATTATGGAGTTATATTAAAAAATTGAATTTTCGAGTCAATTGTAAAAGCAAGTACACTTTTTATTAAAAGAAAATATTGTTTTTCAAGTAACCTAATGCATAATAACTTTATAACCGAATTATTTAAATGAGGTTATGTACGGTAAAAGTGGTGGGCTGTCTTAAGTTGGCGGGGAGAAGTCGCTTTTTTACATTTTTTTTTCCTCTTTCAACTGTTCGTTAACTGTTCTTAACTGTTCGATCAAAATTTTTATTTGATCGATTTTAGTTTCGATTCTCGATCGATTTCTCTCCGCCAACTTAAGACAGCCCTGTAAGAGCACTGAATAGTGCTCGCAGTGTATATCGGAACACACCCAAACAAAACATATTTGTACTGTCAAAAATGACGTTTATGACGTAAAATTTAAACAAAACTTGTATATCTACCTATTGCGTAAACATCAATAAGTGCCGTATTTAATATACATTTTAACACATTATTTGAAGAACAGGTAAAATTATTTATATACTAAAAAGATTATTCTATAGTATGTTTACTTAGTCAGTGTTTTCTCGAAGAATTCTTCAAGATCAAGTTTTGCTCATAACCACATTTTCTTACAGCTTTCAGTATGGGAGAACGCAAAGGCCAGAATCTATATTACCCCCCAGACTATGACCCTAAAGTGGGGGGGTTGAATAAGTTTCTCGGCACCCATGCCCTTCGAGAAAGAGCTAGGAAGATCCACATGGGAATCCTAATCATTCGCTTTGAAATGCCCTATAATATCTGGTGTGATGGCTGCAATAATCACATAGGAATGGGAGTAAGGTACAATGCTGAGAAGACAAAGATAGGAATGTATTACACCACTCCAGTGTACCAGTTCAGAATGAAGTGTCACTTATGTGATAATCATTTTGAAATCAAAACTGATCCAGGGGTAAGATACTTGAATGATATTGTCATACATTTGATCTAGAGTCCTACAATACTTACCTCTTGTACAGCCTACAGACGTCATTACGTCAATTAGTCAGTTCCTTCTATCTTAGATAAATTATAACAAGTGCTTGTGGTGTGCTACGGTGCCTGAGTATTTTCAGTTATGCATTGGCAAACTATGGGCAACTCAAGAGTCACACGTGTGTTGCTGGCCTTAAAGGTGGGAGTAGGGGAAGGGTGGAAGAGGAGGAGATGGGGTAACGGTAGGGTTAAGGCCTCCGGTAACTTCACTCGGCCGGCGAAAAGTAATTCAAACATTGTTTAACTGCCGGTTTTCTGTGAGGCTGTGGTATCACTCCGGTCGAGCCGGCCCATATGTGCCGAAGCACAATTAACAATGTCACAGAAATATGAGTGTAATCGGGATTAAAGTGAGATGCTAAATTTTTCAAAGTTTATTACTCTGCCGAGCTGCTAGTGCTATTAATGAACTAATAATTTATTATCCCTTCTTTTGACTCTTCCAGAACTTAGACTATGTAATAGTATCAGGAGCGAGGCGTCAAGAAAACAGATGGGATCCAACAGAAAATGGCCAGATAGTCCCTGAAACTAAAGAGGCTCAAAAGAAACTCTTTGATGATGCTATGTTCCGGTTGGAACATAAGACAGGGGATGAGGATGCAGCAAAGTTGGATAAGCCCAGGCTCGGGAAGTTGGTGGGGAGGAATGAGTCTGTGTGGAAAGATGATTATGAAGCTAATTGCTCTTTGAGAAGAAATTTTAGAGTAAGTCAAGTTCATCTTTGTTTTTTAAATTATTGATATTATTGCAAATTTTGATATGCAATAAATAATTTGTAAATTGTTACTTAAATAACCTAGTTATTTCGAATAAGTAAACATTATTAAAAACAATATCGGCCTGTTGGTCTGGTGGTTAGTGATCCTGACTGCTGAGCCAGAGGTTGTGGGTTTGATTGTGACCCATTTAACCCCTAAATAACTAAACATTCGTCCAAATTGAAATTCGAACACGAAAGTCATCTACTTCCGTTCGCCCCCAGCTGCCGCCTTTTTATTTACCTTTGTATTACAAGTAAACAGTGTATTTATTGAAGCGTTTTCGTTCAAACGCTTATTGGGAAGTGATTTACAGTCATCCCGTCGTCAATCGTATTACATTCGATCAAGGTATTGTTTTTGTATTGTTTTTATTCCTATAAGAATTATTACAATTGTAGGTTATGTATTAGGTGTTCGTATTAATATAAATATTTCTAAATGTTAATGATAAAGAAAATATTATAGTTATGTACTTTTGTTGAGTTTTATTTATTGTTTTGTTGTTCTGCATACATTTTTAACCTTCTGATATTTTATTTCTGTCAAATTTAGATGGACTTGAGAAGACAAGATAATCCTTATAATTTGACTGTAGTGGGAACTGGGAGGAGTAACAAACATGAAATGCCTGAAAAAATTAATTCCAAGTCTTGCAATCAGTACTTCGCTGTTTTGTTACGACCGTGCTAAGACGTTACTTTCGTATAGAGCTAAATCAAACAAACATGTGTTTGTTTTATTGACAGTTCATGATTAATCCTGATATCAACGAAAATAGAGGAAAACCCGTGATTATCAACTTTTATAACAGTACAAAAGTGCTGTTGACACAGTTTATCAAATGTGTTCCAATTTATATGTACTAACCGAAAAACCAATAGATGGCCCATGTGCTTTTTTTATAACATGCTAAACCTATGTATAATTAATGCTTATACCTACTGTCCACGTTTTAAAAAACGTGAGAAACAAAAAAAAAACCGATGATACGGGGCGATTTCATCATGAGGATAGGATACCAGCTCAGGGAGCCTTGGTTGCGACAGCGAGTTTAGACTAACACAACAACAGTGTCCGTCCAAGGCTCGAAAGATGACGAAACACCTTTGCTTGCAGTGACGTAACAATAAGGTGGCAGAACAGGCATAATGTCACGGGCCCCCGCTCGAAGGGGCCCCAGGCACCAAAGGCTCTGAACACAGGACTCACTAATTATAAAATGTATTAATAAATTTGCCACGGGCCTCGGATGGTATAATAGTTACGCCACTGGTTGCTTGAGATGCAAGCAAGCTATTTGTGGCCCTCACAGTGTTGACATATGCTGTAGTTGTGTGGATTAGTAATTTAACAATATATTTTTCCTTTTTAAGTTGCTAATTCATATAACTTCCGTGACATGTAAATTGTTTATTTTTGTATTAAATAATTTTGATAATATTTGAGTTTTTAATTGCATAGTCTGATCGACAAATGTTTAGTTATAACGTAACAATGAATATAGTTTAGTTGACTAGGGTTAATTGCGTGATGAGCACGATAATTCGTTCTGTGGCTTGGTGTTGTTTGTCTATAATATGTATGTTTAGAAATATATAAGTATGTTTATCAGTAGTCTGGTTAGCATAGTACAGGCTTGGTCTAGTTTGGGATCCGATGGTGCGTGTGGTGTCTCAAGTTATTATTATTATTGTGCAACTTTTTCAGTTTTTATTGGTAATTTTTTGAAGTGAAAACTTCTTGCAGGCACATTTGTGCACTTTTGCTGCAGGGAAAAAGCACTGAACTCGTGACCGTCACGCTAATAATACTAGACTAATAGATCCACAAGAGGGCGCTAATCTAAACATTGAGTTCTGTCGGCTCCTTATTAATTAATATCACCAATCTGCTAATGTGACGTTTTAAGTTCGTCGTTTCGTTTAAGTGTTCACTTCTGTCGGCAGTGACTGCCTATTTTTTTTTAAATTATTTATAAAACATGTATTTGTTTTAAATGCCTTTTTCTTAATTGCATGGCTGTCGATATTTAGACGTATATAAATTAGCAGAATAGCACTAATATTCTTACTAAATAGGTACTCGAGAGACTGCCAAACTGCCAATATACAAGACAAGTCTAAATTTCTTCCTGTGTTATGTGGAAATCCAATGTGCTTAATTTTCACATCTTTTTGTAGCTGATATATTTCCGAGTGTATTGTATTGTGAGTACAAAGTTTACACTGTATGGATGGGGCAATGGCTTCAATTACTACTTTGCCGACTGTTACAGCATCAAGTGTTGTGTTTGATACCTTGATACTTTGATAAAGTCCTATAAGACACAAGAAGATTCTAGTTCTTTTTCTGTTAATAAGACCTCATTTTCTAATTCCCAATAAATTCTTTAACCACAAATTTTCTTCTTACATTTACAGAAAAGAAGAAAAGAACTTGAAGAATCATCAGTGAATGACGGTCTACTTTTAGCCAAATCTTCTTTAGACATAAATCTCCTGCCAGAGAATGAGGATGATAGGAATATGGCCTCTCTACTCTCTCTGAGACCTTCTAAAAGCATAGAGGAATCACAAACACACACTAGAAGCAGAATCCTGAACACTCCAGCTCTGGCCAGTTCTAGTGGTCTTCTAACCAGCTTCGGAGGATTAAAAAAGGAGGAAACGCTGGGCAAAAGTATGCTTTTAACTAGAAATTCCTTAGGTATAACTATTAAGGGAAGTAAAGTAGAATTGAAAGATAACGCCGATGACAGTCCAGAAGATAAAAAAATTACTGAGAATAGTACAGTTAAAGACACTTTGCAAGAAGAAAAAGAAATTAAGAAGGATATCAGTAACATTAAAGATGAAAAAGAAACCAAAGTTGAAGAAAAAACTCATTTAAGTAGACAGTTGTCTTTAGTTGGTGATTACAGTTCTAGTGAAGAGAGCTCTTGAATTATGATGTCCACCTAACAGGTACTGCTTGAATCTGATATACTTACAAGATAATATTTATATCGGCCACTCTTGAATGAAAAACAATCTTCTAAGAGCTTCTGTTATTACTGTCAGTCGCAATGCATTAGAGCCACTGACAAAAGTATCTATAGATGTCATTCATAAGTATCTACACACAGGGGGTACCCAGGGGGAGGAGCAGGGAATGACAGCTGCCCCAACTGGCTTTTGTATGCTGGCGTAGTATTTAGTTCTTTAAAGCAATGTTTAAGTTTTTTTTTTATTTGAGTCCCTATGTATATCTTACTAATATTATAAAGGCAAATGTTTGAGAGGATGGATGCATGTTTGTTACTCTTTCACGAAAAAAGGCTGAACGGATCTGGATGAAATTTGGAAAAGAGTTAAATTATAGTTTGGAATAGCCCGTAGATCACTTTTTACCCTGGAAAATGTACGGTGGGATAGATTTCACCTACATTTCCACGCGAACGAAGTCGCAGGCAACACCTAGTATTATATAAAAAACCATTTTCTTCTGTTTGTCAACCGATTTTCTTTCTTTTTGTTTTGTTTAGACGACTTTTAGTGATATCAATAAAGATATTGAATCACATTTTTTTTTTCTAAATAAATTATGTGAAAAGACCATAAACAGCTAAAGGAGTCCAAACTAAACATTCCAAACTTAACGAATTATGGTCGAACATTGATCAAAAGATGATCTCTAGTACATATAGATGGGCAAAGTTCAGAAGCATTTCCTCCTATGTTTCTGAACCGATGTCATTTATTTTTAATTTGTTTAGTAGTTTCTTTTTTATTGACTAGTTGATGTCCGTCCTAGTGGCCTCTCCAATCACAGGACGGACATTCGTGTACGCAGCTCCGGCCTCTTCGAGCTGCTGCAGTCTCAGGCCTGTTTCCCCATCCGAGACTTGTGGTATTCCTTACCCAAGTTCAGTCGCTCTTTCAGTTTTCCTTACCCCAATTTACCTCCTTCCTTTATGAAATCACATCCCAAGAAGGGATTGGCACCAGGCAGGTGGCGGGCCATAAAAAAGCAGCCAAAACATTTTGTCATGTTAGACATTGCGCGCACCCCAATTAAAGTTAGGGAAAGGGCATGCAGATGATTAGTTTTACACGAGCTTTATATAAAAAAAAATGATTTTTGAACTGAAAACTTCTCAAGCGGTGTTGTGCACTTTTTGGGATGGGTAAAAATATTAAACTCGCGTCAGGACACGTGACCCTGATCGAAAATTTGTAAGACGAAGCCTAGTTTGTTATATTTAAAAAAATATAACATTCGAAATTCAAATATTTATGAGCGGACAGAACTGCCAGTGTACCCTATGTATACATTTAGATATGTTATTACCTACTTTATATTTTTAACCTAATTATATATATACAGATGTGTGTGTATATATACGCAAATACATTGTGAAGTTATGTTTTCACTTCTGAAGTGCAGTCCTACGACTGACTGTTTTTTTTTAAATAAATGTAATGATTTTGGTAAAATTTCGACCATTTGGCGAACAGTCATTAGTATGGATTTTTCAAGGACAGCAATGACTGATTATGTTGGAGTGAAAATACATTTGTATAGTTAATGAAGAGGCAATATTAATTAGTCAGAATTACGTACCTCCTATTCTTAATAATACTTTAAATGAAAATATTTTGTATTTTTCGAAAGGTTCTGTTAAAATGTTGAAACTATTATGTTAGTATATTTATTAATTTATGGGTAGTAAGTTTACAAAGACACTTTAATAACTGCTTTTAACCATCGACGCAGAAAGGAAGGGTATTAAAAGTTTAACGTGTGTATCTGTGTGTGTCTAAACGGATGAACCGATTAGGATTTAGTTAATTTTGTTTGAAAGGTGACTTGATCCATAGTGTTCTAAGCTGTAATTCCGGAAAATTTGTTTAGCCCTTCGAAGATCAGTTCTTTTCTAATCGTTGACGGAGTTTTTGAGCGTGGAGGTATTTGAATTTTTTTTAACAGTGCTCAGTCCTCAGCAGTCTGCTGATAAAATTACCGAATATACCTCTTTGAGAGCATTTCTTTTATACACTGAGTCTGCAGAAAAAACTGATTGATTTTTTAGTATCAAAATTCCTAGCATTCCTAACATTAATAAATAACCAATCCAATACATAGTTCACTATGTCTTGGATTGGTTATTTATTAATGTTTCGGTACCAATGTTTAATAATATAAATTCGTGCCAATCTCGCTCATAGCTAAACATAAACCTCGGAGCGCCATAGGAATTTTCCGAAAATACCTAGATACTACAGAACTGTAGTTTGTAATAGTGCCTACATAATGTATCTGTCACCGTTAGATAGTGAACATCGTAAGTTTATAAACAATCTCGCGATATTATACACTGATAAAGTATTATGAACGGTATTCGTATCTATCAATGTCAAAATAATCGTTAAATTATTAGGTATCTGATCTCTAACCGGCACGTTACGGAACGCACCTTGCGCGCTGATTGGTTGAACGTGAAGTGTCCCTAGCGGCCATATTAGGTTGGTTATTTTGATTTTTACTTTTAACCCCTGACGTAAAAACGACGCGGTGATATAAGTTTGACGTGTCTGTGTGTGTGTCTATCTGTCTGTGGCATCGTAGCTCCCGAACAGATGAACCGATGTTGATTTTTTTTTGTTTGAAAGTCGAGTGTTCGTAGCTATGTCTGATGAAAATCGGTCCAAGATGACCTCCGCCACAAAATGGCGGATTACAAATTTTTTCACATTTCCCTCAATATGGGTATCAAATGAAAGGGCTTGACTAGTAGAATACTATACACTAAGATAAATTTCAAATCCATGATGGCCGTTCATACTATTTTTATTATTATATGTCGGGGGTATTTGAAATTTTTAATTTATAGTTATGTTACTACAGACATACTTATTAATCTAAAAAATAAATGATATCAGGTATATCAAATAATTAATTTTGAATTTTCTTTATTAAACGACACCTATATTTGTGCCCTAACTAAGTATATGGATGTAGT
Source organism: Euplagia quadripunctaria (assembly GCA_963859945.1). Classification (NCBI taxonomy): domain Eukaryota; kingdom Metazoa; phylum Arthropoda; class Insecta; order Lepidoptera; family Erebidae; genus Euplagia; species Euplagia quadripunctaria. The sequence continues at coordinate 1,165,570 of OY982569.1, read as the reverse complement.
TTATAATATCGTGAGATTGTTTATAAACTAAAGACGTTCACAATCTTACGGCGACATATCTATCGCCTATTGTACAAAAGTAATTTAATATATTCACAAAATAAAACAATATTTTTTAATTATGTTTTATTATTCCCATTTAAAAAACATTCACGTTGGTTTTATTTTCGATGTAAGCATGTGTATTCTTACTGGTTGCTTATAAAGCCGATATTTTGAGTCCTTGACTGGATAAATATACTCTATACAATAGTCCAACCGCAACATTTATCATTACCTAACCTCCTATAAATTATTAAAGATGGTGTTGATATATGAACTGAGTTTGGTTAGTCGCTATTTATAAAAAGATATATCTGAGATTCGGAGTTGTCTGTTGGTCGTTGGACTATCGTATAGTGACAGCGACAAATTATATTAGGGAACTGTTTCTACCACCAAGCATCAGGAACAAAGAAATCATTGAATATCGTTGTCTGTGGAGGTTTCGTGCGGTTACTCCTGCATTATACAGTGTCCTTTACCATGGGCGTGCCCAATACCAAATGTATTTGCCCCCCAACCTAGGCCAAGAGCTGGGAACGCCCATATATCCTTTAGTCTCCCAGTACTACCGTAGATTTAAAAGCAGTGGAAAATTACAACTGGTATGGTATTAATATAGTTGGAGATGTCGACGAGGCGTTTTAAAACTCGGAACGAAAAGTCGAAAAACTAGTTTATATAGAGATACACTAGACTTATAGAACAAGATAGAGATTCAGCCTTTTTATAGACACATGTGTCAAGTACAAGTAAGCAACAAAATGAATTAGGTGCTTCGTTCTTACCTGTCGGAGCGTACACAATACTGTTGTGTACGTTGCTTTTGTGCTTGTGCCGTGCTTAGCTTATGTTCAAACACTTAAGCGAGACCTACATTAGGCCGAATTCTTCTATTTCACTGTCCGATTAATTCATTTTTAAGTAACTGATGATCGATTTATGTGCACACCAACCTTATACGTGTAAGACGTCTCAGACGTGTGCGTCGGCCTAATGTAGCTCTCGCTTTATTCTACCCACTGCTTTTAAACTTCCGTAATCAAGAGGTTTATACTATAGATTTACTGTGCCTCGAATGACCTCGGCCTGGTGCTTAGTGGCCAGGAAGGACATCATCATTTTGTGCATTAGGACATTTCTGACTACAACTTTGATACACTCAATACATACACCTACCTCAATACATATCTAAATATATTGACATCGAAGTTAACCCCTTAGAGTGCTGTGCAGTGGAAATATTATAGTGGATGGCGCAAAACTAATGTCATGTGAATGTGCCTTAATTTTGACAAATGGCGTCAAATGTCACTGTGCTTTGACATCTACGTTGTAGATAGATAGAGAATTAGAAGACAACAAGCAAGAGAGTGATACACAAGTGATTGATTTGACCAATTTTCAGTCTGTAGTTTTAACAAAGTGGGAATTTCGTCGTCGTTTTCTTCTTTGTCGTGGACCATGTGCGCGAACAGCGTTTGGCGGAGCGCCTCGTGCAAACAAGGTCCACTTAAGATGTCCCTCGTATTGCTCGTTCGACCGATAATATCGCTGCTGCGGCTGAGAACGTCAGGGAGAATCCACAAACACCGACGAGACGGCGATGCACACAAAGGCATCAGCAGACGTTCGTTGCAACGAATTTTAGTGAGAGTTGAAGATGTTCCCGTACAAAGTGCAAACTGTTCACGAATTGCTGCCTGCTGACAGTCAAACGAGGTTAATTTGCTCTGTTAAACTTGGATGATTTCGTATCCAAAATCTTAATGAGCGACGAAGCCCAAATTCGCGTGTCTGGGCCACATGAAATGCAAGAAGAGCCCTTGCATCCCCTCAAAGTGCTTGTGGTGTACGCCGATGGAACCACTGTAACTGTAACTGGTGGATGCGTTACAGGCAGTTAAGTTAAGTAAAACGAGTTTTTTATTCCGCAATTTGCTGAATTGGGTCTCGAGCATTGTTGGCTCCAGCGACGATGAACGCTTCCGCAGCCCAGACGCCGCGGTAATGTGACGCGTTGTCGCGGAGTGATTCTGCAGTCGCTTGAAATTGTACGGCGACAAGTTGTATGCGTATGCAAAGCACATTGTGGCGGCGCGTCTGTGTTGTGCGAACGTTCATCGAACGTAAATAATCGTAATAGCGTAAATAATCAGTGGCGTGACGTGCCTTGGAGGGGCCCTGTATCAAAATTAGTTGGGGGGCCCAAATGAAGGGTAAAGATTTCTCACAAAAGAAACAAAAATGCTTTAAACGGGAGAATCCCGCAATAATCGATGTAGGATCTTGCCAACTTTTGGGCAAAAAAGAAGGAAAAAAAGAGATAGCTTTTTTTGATATGGGCATTTTTTTCCCGGGAAGCACGAGATTAAGTGACGTTGTGGATAATATTTTACAAATTTTTACTTCACACATTAGGGGCCTCTGTAGCCCGGGGGCCCCGTATCATTGATACGGCTGATACGGCGGTAGTTACGCCCCTGTATATAATATTTCCACTGAGCAGGTGGGTGAACAGAATACTGGTAGGTAATATATAAATACCTACACTAACAGCAAATGATTATAAGTACATTTATGTGTTAACAGTTAGATAACAAGCTTATTAACTAATGATTGAATACATAAAGTATTATATAAATATGAAAATATTCTCAACATTTTTCCAATCAGTGAGTATGACTACATAGGCAATATAAATTGCACAGTTTGTTATAATTTGCGCTAGAGGGCAGCATATAGCCCCCTTATTTCGTTATTCATCGTTTATGAATATGGCATTTATATTTACAAAACAATAGGTTTTCAATTTTTTTCAAATATATCTTTTTTCAATTTTCGTAAATTAAGCGTTTTATGATCACTTTAGAGAAATCCAGAAGTCTTGACATAAAACTACGTAGGTACGCAATGCAATGCAATATATTGAAAGACGGCCGAACTTAAGTAGTTAAATACAATTAATTATTAAAATGACTAATTAGTACTTTTGTTAGTCATACCCAGTGTAAGTGTTAATAAAATACTACAACTGCTGGTTCTGTACTAAATAATTACTATAACACAATTAAGCAATACTAAAATACTCGTACCTACAATTAATCAAAGTGTAAATCAGACATTAACAGTTTTTAGTTAGTGAACCACACAATAGGATATTAAAACAAAAGTACAAAAGGTGCCACAATACCTTAGAGTATATACCTATAGAGTGGAGATGAGCGTGGCTGCTCATGAAACAGCAAATAACCTAAAATACTACATTCGGCTACTTTAAATTATATCAAACAAAAGACTATAGTAATATAAGTGTTCATTTGTACACAAAACTAAAAATACGCTGGACTCCTGATGATAATGTAAGCTATTTATTTTAACTTGAAATCAGTTGCCAACTAAAAAAGACATACTTGCGGCAATTGCCAACTCCATAGTCAAATATTACGTGGGGTCAAATGAATGCTTAGGCAAACTTTAAAAAATATCTAAATTGAAATTATTTGCTAAAAACAATAATTCATCACTAAAATTAGTTTTAGCTATCTGGCAAGGTTTTTGTTGAAAGCGAAGTAGCTAAAAAGTCCAAAATCAACTATGTTGTACGAATTCTATGCCATAAAAGTATAACACATTTCAAATTATGAACCGTTTAATTTCAATTTTTATTGTTTTTTTTCAATTTTTTCTTACACGTTCTTAGTAAACGGGTGAAATGCGGCGCGGGTTATCGTACGTGTAAACTAAGAACTAAGTAGGTATTAAAGAGCTTTTTTTACAAAATGCACATAAAATAATTATTAAAAAAAATTATAAAAGGTTGACTAGTTTTCGAGATCAAAGAAAATTTTGTTATAAATACCTACACAATTCTGTTAAATTATTGTCTTATTGAAATATTGATAGGTCAGTAACACAAAATTTAAATTGATGGATTTTGTATGTTTTTGACATCAAATACTAAAATTAAATGTTTTATTTTCAACAAGAATGTTATTGTTCCTGTTTCCATTTCTTATTCTATAAACATTTAAGTAGATCAGTTTGGCAGAGGGAGTAATGCCTGAACATGTGGATATAGTTAATCCAATGATAGACTGGTTACTTTAAGGATCTTTTGGCCGGTCATTTAAAACGTAACTATGGCTGTCATATAGTGCTGTACGTCACTTCAGCGTTGCCAGTATTACACCGTGTTTACCGATTTTTATTTTTTGGCAAAGGAAAAAGAAAACAAAGAGAAATAAACATTGCCACAAAAAAAATGTTATTAATTTTATCGAACTACTCCGTAGATATTTCCGAGTGCAGAGAGATATTGCATAATAAAAAAAACCCTTCAAAGAGGTCTACTTGAAGGTCGTTTCCCCATGCTCCTACTAGATCCTCCTGCTCGAATACTAATGCACCTTTACGTTACGATAAAGGGTCTATGTCTTTCTTAATACTACCATGTCCTTCAGTCGTGTCATTTTGGCTTGACTACGGATTGACAAACTATTCTTGATTTTAAATAAATGTAGTGCAGTTCTTAAGTACGAGCAGAATATCCTTTTCGTCTTCGTTTTATCAGTCAGAGGTTGACATATTAGTCGCCATGCTTCTACCATAGACAAAACTTAGACTCAGTAGGAGCATGCAAGACGTTTTTGAAGTCGTTTAAAAAATTATCTCTGAATAAAGTACAAACAATTTAAAGTTGCAAACGTAATACCATATATGATAAAATTTCTTAAACTTGCCTAAGTATTACAAATCGTTTGTCCTTAGTACAGTAGTCTTAGTTTTAATCAGTTGAAGGGCATCTCTTGTCTTCTAACGCGAATATGAGAGCGCATTCGATCTTGGCCTTCAGCCATGAGAGTACTTCAGGGTCTGTTACTTCGATGACCTTTTCATCGGTAGCGAAGTAGTTTACCAGCTCGTCCTGGAAATAGATGATTAAATATTAATAATAATTAATTGCTCGCGACATCTATACACAGCAAGAAAATACTTTAGCGTCATCTAGCGAATGGAACCTGAACTAGGTAGTTACTATCGGTCAGCCTTCTGGGAACACTGCCAGTAGGCGACGATGCGGAGGAATTTTATGATGCATGCATGTAAATAGTCCGTATATACACATATTTTTAATTAGTTTTAATAAACTTAATTATAAGGTTTAAATTAATCGATAATTCTTAAGGATATGCGATTTTCCTCACGTGTTTTATCGCCACTTCAAAAAGCTATTTTTATATACTAGCAGCGCCCTACGGGTTCACCCGAGTAAGTCCCGATCCCGTGGGAATGTTGGGATAAAAAGTAGCCTATGCGTTAATCCAGAACTCCAGCTATCTACATACCAAGTTTCATCGCAATCGATTCAGTGGTTTTTGCGTGAAATAGTAACACACATCCATCCATCCATCCAAACTTTCACATTTATAATATTGGTGGGATTCTTTATCGCTATGGAAAGGAGTAAGCTGAATGTCAAGAAGACAGAAAGACTGAAAAATCGTGCCATCAGAATCAAAATAAAAACTACAGATTTAACACAAAAAATCAGAAGACTCAAATGGAGATAGGCAGGGCACATGATAAGAGGTCATGACAAATGGAGTAAGAAAGTGACAAGATGGTATCCCATGGAAGGTGAAAGGAAGAGAGGCAGACCGCAGAAAAGGTGGGATGATGATATTAGAGAAGTGGCAGGAGTGATTTAGAACAGAGTGGCTCAAGAAACATCTGAATGGAAAAGGTTGGACGAGGCCTTCGTTGTTTGGCAAACAGATATGCAGAAAAAAAACAAGCAGAAAATATTAAACTCAAGTTTTATGTCTTGTATTAGGATATTATTGTTAGGTTAAGCTTATCTGAATAAAATGTTATTTTATTATTACTTATTTTCTTTATCAAGAAGTCCGCGTATAATTCGACCCAACAAGAACCCGTCATTTTAGTTTTTCCACAAGAGCACAATGAATGATGAATGAATGTAGACCATGGAGTTTTTGCATCATTAGTCACAAGACTTTGCACGCTGTCGTTTAAAAGTTTTCCGTGCATGGACATGATGTGATTAGCTGATAATCCACATACCTGTTTAATGTTAAGCATCAGTTTGTCATCAAGTATGGTGGGGGTGCCAATGACGTCATCCAGCTTGACCGCCCACTCCACGTGGCAGGAGCCGCTGGCGCCGCCGGCTCGCACCATGAATATGTGCCTAAAGAGGTTTGTAACATTAAAAAGTAAGTAAGGAATCATAAAACAAAATGAAATTGCTACAAAAACCAAAATGGTGTCGCTAAACTCATAAATTTTTCAGCACTTTTAATTTTAATCTATTGATCACACAATTTTAACACTAATGATGTCATTTGTAAGATTTTTTTTGGGTGAGGGTTTTCCCCAGTAGGGAGGACTAAACTTTTTGCCAAAATTCTGAAATACCATTTTACTGGAGAGTAAAGATTCAACTCTTGTTGTGAATCACCTGGTGGTCGCATTTCAACACCTTTTTGAAAATAGGCTACTATGAAACTGACACTGTATTTGACATTACAAGAATTTGGCTACAAAACACTCTTTGCGGTGCAGTGTAATGGATACGAGTACTTACTGCGTGCTGATGAGCAGTGTACAGTTCGATTTAGGTCCGAGATGAGCATGAGCAATGTAAGAATCAGTATCGGCGTAGTGGCCACGACCTAGCAGGGTTAGCAGCTGTAGTCCCAGAGCTCCATGCTGAGAGTAAGGACGTACACCCTGAAAATAAGATGGCAATTCACGCTGACATGATTTATTTATTTATTTCAAACACACATTGTCATTACAGGTTAAAATACCTAATACAACAAAGTCCGCATAACAAAGTGAAAACAATACCAGTTTTGTCGAATGAATAAAAGAGATAAAAATACGAAGAAACAATTTCGAGTTTGATGCCTGGTCGACTCCTGAAATTTGGAAATTTATTTGCAAATTTATGAATCAACTAAATTAATTTAAAAATAATTTTATTTAGCAGTTAATTATCACTTGCTTAACCGGTGAAAGAATACACTATTACAAAATCAGGAATCATTAGAGAATTGTGAAATCTGCCAAGCCGCAACTAGGACCAAGTGGTTTACAATGGCCAAGGTCTTCTCATAATAGGAGAGCTCCTGTCCCCAGGAGTGGGACAGTTTCTATAAAGGGTCGATATTACACGAGAGTAATGAGTCCAGGTCACAAACAGTTACAAATACGTGAAAATCTCGACAAATAAGAATGCTAGCTTAGTGAAATAAATTGTGTTCAATAAACATTAATTAATTGCTCAGTGTGTCGTTTGTAGGTCTAAATAGTTTTTATTTAGCTTCACCAAGTCGTCTTCTTTTAGTCCTCTTGGGTGACTTCATGCGAGGCGTTGAAACTGGTTTGTAAGTTCCTTTGTGGAAGCGATTTCTAAACATTATATTGACCAAGTATCGATCTTCTCGTGCTTTGGTACACCTGGCCCTACCTGTTCCCGGTCTGCGTAGGTTAGAGCCGGTTCCCTCGTAATGTTAGAGAACTCGTTGTATTGTTGACAGTGATACACTGACTCTCTATGCTCTACAAGCAGAGTACGATACGACCTTCAAACCTTCAAGAACAGAGCGTACTCCCATCTCAAAGGCCGGCAACGCACTTGGGACTCTTGAGTTGCAGGTGTCCTTGGGCGACGGTAGTCACTTACCATCAGGTGACCTGTCTGTTCGTTTGCTCTCCATTATATATATAAAAAAGCATTTAATTCTCTATTACACAGAAATTATTTCACAGCATTTTATCATTATTAGTTTCCGATATTTTCAGGTCTTTATGTAACCCGGATTCAAAGCTTTTGAGTGTTTATTTATTGTTTATATTATAAATGTGTAATTATTAAAGTATTTGGACACTGATAAAATGTAGTGATCACCTATTTGTAAGACTTTTTTTTACTAGCAAATGCGAGTCAGGAATGAGCACCAAAATTTTCTATTATTAACAATCTCATTTACCTCACTTCTCATCTCCCATAATCTCCCTTCTCCCTCGCTTCTGAGGTCAAGTGAGACCCTCGTTACCTTAACTCACCTCAGAAGACCCACAATGTCTTGGGAGCCGACGTCTCGCCAGCAATCGTCCACCGCTCCGTTCCACGCAAGCCTTCAACGCGCTCTCAGCACTGGTGACGTTCAGCTGACGGGATAGCGATGCCTTCGCTGCTTCACGACATACGTCTAGTAAATAATAATAAGTTGTTATTTATAATTTTTTTTAAAACAGATGGAGGTATTATAGCGCGTCGGATTGTGCGTGACAGAGTACTTATATTAACTATTCACCCTCAAACAACTATTAATACGGGTCTGTGGCACGGAAGTAATGTTTGCATAAAGCATTTTGAGCGAAACTGAGCACACCCTGAAAGTACCTAGTTTGTTTAGAATGGGCTACTGAACCGTTGTCAGCATTATCAAAAATACATAATTTTATTATAAAAATATTTTTTAGTTCGACTCTTACTGTACGGTTTCGGTACCTTACCATAAGCAGAATTACCACCGAAATATTGCTTGTTTTTAATTCGTTTTTTAGAGAATTCAATTTTTGAAGTGAAAACTTCTTTAGGCACGTCGGGCACTTTTGGTATGGGGAAAAAGCACTGAACTCGCGTGACCGTCACGCTCAGATGACATATATACAGATGTGTGTGTATATAAGTAAACATATGCGTGGATGTGTTTTCACTTCTGCCGTGCAGTCCTACGGCTGACGGTTTTTTTTATTTAGAGCGAGAGTTTTTTTTAATGTTTCATGATATTTTAATTTTTTTTTTCTAGTTTCTGAAATTCTCTGAAACTTTTGAGTGTTTTAAAAGTATTTAAGTATGTCAGGAACTGGAAACAAGTATTTTTGTTTCTTTTTTTAGTACATTGTTCTTAAATTAAAATTTTAGAAATAACGGATTGATCCTCGGGTTGAAAATAGGATCTATCTCAACAGTACATTAAATATTAAACAACGACAGAAAGTTATCATACCATGGCATTTAATAATAGATAATACTCATGCATTAAAGGTATACCGTGCACTCGCATTTTTAGGAATAACTTAATGACACCATTCAAACATAAACTGACACTTGAAACACCTAAAGGCTTTGCTGCTTAACTTGTTTTCATAAAAGTTTACTCCGATTTTTGCTTCCTTATGAAATAATAAATAGCTAAAAGATATATCATGCACTACGATACTCACTTCTCACAACAACACAGTCGTCATCTGTTCGCGGACGCATACCATAGGACAAACAGAAACACATTAAATTATCAACTACATGATTAGGTATATTCACATGACATTAACTGATTTTTCCAACGAAAGTTGATAAATATCTACGAAGAAGGCAACACTTTAACTTATAAATGCTACAAACATTTATTTCCAATAAAAGGAATTAATCTCCGAGTTACTAAAATAATAGCGAATTCTGGCGTATTCACCAAATCTCATTCTGACATAAAATTCTTCTTGGTTTCTTCTTGGTTCTTAAATTCGCTCTTTGCATAATTAAGTCACTGGATTTCCAGTGATACCACTACGTAATCAGTACAACTATGCCGAAAAATTTGTTGCGAGTGGACTATAACTTTTGTAACCCGCTCATTCAACCCATCCGCATTGGTATCAGTTGTCCGTGAACCAGGAACTTGTAATAGGAACGAATTACCATGAACCAGTTAAATGTATTAATAATATAAACTGGTTTTCTATTTACTTTATTCCTGTTAATGGACACGATCTTATATTGTTCGAGTTAAAACGATTTTTGTCAATTGACGAAAGAATTATTCAGCAAAAAATACTTAATAACAAACTTCCAGAACAGACCGACATAGAATAAACAAAACTGTAGAACTGTTATTGATTTGGTGAAACAACAAATTTAGAAAGAAGGTTAGAAAGAGCCTTTTATATATTTATTCTTCGTCAACTCTCGTTGGAAGACTTCCTTTACACAAAATATTATAATATCATGCGTATGATTCTAAGCAAAGATTTTTAATGAAGACGTAGCATAATTTTAGATTACTTAAAACAATAATTATGACAAGTAAATATTTCTCTTTTGATTACACATGCATTTATATTAAATATTGCCCATTAAAAACATTAAATAATTACGAAAAGGGTAGGTAAGGGCTCACCAAACGTGGGTCTGGCGACAAGTGCGGTCAGCGCCAGAGCGATGCTGGCCGGGTTATTGCTGTCGGCGTCAATCACGCTCTCTGGGATGTCGTTGCTTAGTTGTTGTGGTTCACCTAAATACGACACATTGACAGTACGTGTAGGTACAAATCTGCTGCTATAGATTGAATTCATAAGTTTGAAAAACTGTAGATATCTTAAGTAAATAAATTGATCTGAGAAGCGAAACCAATACATTTGAAACCCGTCTCTTACTGAGAGGAGGCCAATGCATACCTGATGAATAGTTTATAGAAAGAGTTGATATCGATATCATATGAAACAAAACTGAAAAGAACAAAAATAGAAAGAAAAGAATAAGAAATAGATTTAAAACAAAACAAAAGAAAAAAAAACAAACAAAACGAAGACATGCTGGAAGAAAAAAACCCCACAAACATGAGAAGAAAAGAATGAATTACAGGTTTAATAAAGATCTAGTTGTTAACCATCCTGGCGTTTTGTTTTTTCCACTGCACTATTCACGATAACATTCATTTTGAAGGCATTGCAACAATAATTGTGATTATAGATTCATAATATATGAAATAAGATGCATAGGACACACTCACCTGGTTTTCTCCTAGGTGTTTGCGGTCGAGGCAGTTCCTCGAACATAGCACTAGTCCTAGTGGTAGGGCTCGCGCGAAGACCTAGTAATGCTGCTGCACCTTCTTCCAAACGAGAAGATACATCCATAGTCTTCCGACCTAGGCATGAACCCTGGAAGCAAAGATGTTATTCGCTTAATCGCTAATTCGCTATAATCACTACATATCATACTAAAAATACATACTTGTTTTAAAACAAAGGACTAGGACAAAAAGGGGGAGGGGGGACCCCGCGTCTGTCTGCCTGTTCGCGATAAACTGAAAAACCGCTGAACGGGATTTCATGCGGTTTTCACCAATAGACAGAGTGATTCATGAGGAAGGTTTAGGTGTATAATTTGTTAACATTTTGTGTAAATTGGTTGAAACATGATGATGATTGTTGAAGATGTCTCTGCTACCCGTGCGAAGCCGGAGCGGGTTGCTAGTAATAATATAAGCTGAAGTTTGTCTGAATCTCTATCTCAGAACCTTGATAGGTTCTTCGATTGTATCTTCACATTTTGGTGATAGATTTAAAGTGAAACAGATAATAACATTAAACCATTCTTAGTTCCATTTTTAGTAAACATCTTGAGTACCTTCTCAATCGTATGCTAGCAAGAAGGCTGAAACTTCAAAACCGTGTTTGCGTTTACACCAGGCCGTAATTAAAAAAGTTAGAGTTATATATCATGACAGAGATCGTTGTTCTCATACGTTCTAAAGATGTCTAGTGTACGGCTCCAGATAAATACGTCTCTGAATTTTAAGTCACCGTTATAACTCGTGTGCCATTTTCAGTTTACGGAGACAGAAACAGATGAAGAGAGATACTTACGATCTTGAGAAGTTCAGACCTATGAAGTGGCGGTAAGTCGACAAGATTTAAATGAATAATAATCTTACCAAACAGGGCTCGTAGTACTGCTTAAGTCCTCTAGAGAAGTCTCCAATATAGCTGTAAGGATTTCCTAAGATATTGAGGCCGAGAACCAGCACGTAAAACTGTTGCACCAGTTGAGTCCAGTAGTGACGCGAAGCCATGTCTAAGACAGCTGCTGTGCTGATGGGAGCGTTATGGATTTCCAGATAGGACATCCTGTGGACAATATGTAGTTGATGTTAATCCTTCACATTTTTCACTTTCATTTGATCAACATGACTGTAAGAGCGTTCTTTCTAAAATAAATTGTTACAATTGTTTCCTACAAAGTCCGGGCACGTCCATGCAATAAATATTATTAATATATATCACTGAATGTAAAAGTAAAAATCGCAAAATGTGTTTATAGTTAGACTATTTGAAATTAATTCCCTGATTTTAACAGCATTAGAAAACAAATCAAACAAAGGCCTATAAGTAAGTAATGTAATGTGTGTCCTAAGTAATGTACCTCAAAACCACGTCCTTCATATCACAAAGCGATGAACCCCACGAGTTAAATAAATACTCCAACAAATCACTGTTGAATAGTTTCGGTCTATTTTCCTTCTTATTACCAAACTTAGTTCTGCTTGGACTGTTGCTGGCCTCTGCTGAATATCCTCGAGAGGACAAACTCAGCACCAGTTTTATAGGAGATAAGTGAACAAATTCAAACAGAACATTCCTTTGAGCATTAATTTGGCTTTTCAATGCAATCATTGGCAGCGGCATATGGACTAAAGCTAGGTCTGCACGAAGCCTTACAGCAGGTTTTTCTTGAATTTTCCAATGATTCAGTATATCAAATACATAATTTACGAATCCTCGGTCCAAATTTACACAGTACTCCTGAACCAATACTTTGAAGTATTTGTAAACATCCTGGTTCAAACTTGGCCTATGTTGTTTCAGAGCAACGATTTCTATACAAGGTTTTAGGCCTCTGTTTGACCTGATTTCGTTAGGTATTGGAGCTGGATAGAGAACACTGGGGAACACGGCTTCATGCAACTGGTTATCAATCTGTAATCTTTGACTCTTCAAGTGACAGTACGTGTAAGTGTCTGATTTCCGAATCTGCAGCCAAACACCTGGATTATATGTTCTTCGAAGTTCAGAGAAGAATGGTTTTGTCATCTGCATTTTCTCCAAGTCAATATGAATGTATTCTTTTAGTTGGCATTTTTTCTGCTCTGTCTGAAATTTGTCTTCGATCCATGATGTTAGATCTGGGGAGAGCTGTTTCCATTTATGATTGACGTTTACTTCCCATCGGGGCAAAGTATCCGTCATGCTGACGTATGCAAGTTCCTTTACTCCAGCGTTAGTTTGAACACAAACAGATAAGCTAACTCCTGATAAAGACATGTAGACTTCATAATTACTCCTTTCAGAGTTAATTCTCATTCGGTACTGGTGAGCAAGTCTTTCATCTTGAGCTAGGGCATATACTCTTTGATACCCATCCATGTATGAAATCCAGTACACGATGACTTTATCTTTTCTCATCTTTTTAGTCTTAGTGTGACTCTCGGGAAGGTCTGAGCTATCAGAATCATCACTACTTGAAGAACAAGGTTCCGGGGACTTTGGTGTTAGTCTTTTCAAGGTAGATGACAGTTTGGATGTTACACTGCTGGTTGCGACTAAAGTGGAATGCTTCACTGAATGGAAACTCACTTTTTCTTCGCCGTAACTGAAAAAAAACATGTCGTTAGTATCAGCAACATACATTTTGTTACTTCTTATTTAGACTCAGGAAAAAAATTCTCGTAATTTGTGATATAATGGCGGCAATTTACATTTTTATAGATTTGATGATACAGTACAATAGCTATTAATAAGAGTTTTCAAAAAGGTTGTTACGGTGGTGTACGCTAGTAATGTTTTTAGTGTATCTGGTACGTATAGTGATATGAACATAAACTTAATATACTAACGTAAGTTTATGGCTATGAATATCAATATAAGTGCAGAAACAAAAATTAAAAATGCAAAATATTTTTTTATATTATAGGGGTCAAACGAGCAGACAGGTCACCTGACAGTAAGTAACTACCGTCGCCCATGTACACCTGCAACTTAAGAGTCACAAGTGCGTTGCCGGCCTTTGAGATGGGAGTACGCTCTTTTCTTGAAGGTTTGAAGGTTTTCATTGAACTCTATTTTAAAAACTTACCCATCTTGTCCAAAATCCGCAACAAAACCCTTGCCTTTATTATTGTATATATTCCACAGCAGCTTTCGTTCCTTCGCTGGATCATCCCAAGTGTACAACATGGATTGATACGGACTCAGCAGCGCCACTTGTCCTGAGTCTACCTGGTGCAGCTTCAGGAAGAGATCGTCACAAAGGTTGTCGATACGAACTGGGGAGTCTCCTGCTATGTAGGGCTTAAATGTTATCGTAAACGGTCGGTCCGTGCCTCCTGTTACTTCTACACTTATTGCTGACTGAAAAAAAAATATAAGTAATACTTAATTGTAGAATCTTGGGACATGGCGGCTAGATCTATTCTAGGCTAGTTTGATACGTTGTAACTTTTCTAAGCGTTGCTTCTCAAGGCTATTCATAGAAAATGTCAACTCTATCTAGTGTCTACAGAACAAACTGACTTTGAAAAGTGTCTGTGTACATCTATTTACAAAATAAATTCATTCTTATTCTTAAACTAGTGAATCATTACCAGAAATAAAGTACGTACTACGCTACGCTGTAATTCTGTTAATGATTCAGTAATGTTTGAAGACAAATCGTCACAAAGATAAGTTTTATAGACTGTTGTTGAAGTTTTTGTCGACATATTATGGACAAAATTTATTATAGTAACAGCACACCAACATTCAAACACTTTCTATTAAAATATTTATTTATTCCTCTTACCGATAACTATCCTAATCCTGACTGAGAAAAGAACATTGTTGTAAATAATAAAGCTGCAAGTTTTACACACTTTAAAGTTCCTAATTTGAATAAACAAGCGCCTACCGTCTACCGTTCGCGCTGCCCTTCATTTATACACTTGTTTGCTACCTTAGTCAAAAAGGGAACGATTTGTTGGGGAGATTTTTGTGCTTATAATAAATAAAGTAAAAGGAAATTATACAACTCATACAAAACACATCAGCTTATTATTCTCATTCAATAACGATAAAGCACAATATTTATTTTACTTTACAAATATTAAAACCATAGTAACACATATCCGGATTCAAAATTTTGTCATGTAAGTAATAACATGAAAGCCATGACGTAATAGTTATATCATTGCCAATATGCGCGGGCGCGAGTACTAACTCAATTAGCACTCACTTTCATCTCAAGTTTTATAAGACTCACGCACTCCACCACTTTCCTCAGTTTTCAACCGCATAGTGAAACATCACAATGTTGTACAAGACAATAATATATTTCATCCTGTGTACAGTGTTAAGTGTTAGTTCCGATTGTGATCAGGAATGTCAAAAATTCAGAGGGAAAAGAGGAAAGTATTATTCGAACCCGCCAAGTAGATTCTACAACCAACCGCCAATGACTGCTCCCATTCAAGGACCATTTTCTTATACTCCACCACCTTTTATCAACGATAAGCCTTCGTTTCTCGGACGCAGGCCGTATAAGGTTAGTAAAATACCCAAACCATCTAATAATGACGGATTAGGGGATGACGATTTAGCAAACATAGTTAAATATATGTCTACTCAAGATTTAGAAAAGCTTGTAGAATTTGTTCAAAACAAAGATCAGGGTTACAATATGTACAAAGATAGACACAACACTAATGAGTATATGCGAACTTACAAAAGGGAAAACAAAGAATATGGTAAATATGAAAAACCAACGTCTTATAAAGAAGAAATCAATTTTTTTAACTATGTTACTGAACCAACTTATGAAAGTTTTCTGAAAGGTCAAGAGACTCAGTATCCTAAACTAACTCGTGATAATTCAGAAAGAATACCCGCGGCACAATGGATACCAAACAAATTAGAAAGTTTATCTTCTGGACAAGGCTATATTAATTCAGATAATCGGGCTAGTTTTTCAATGCCAAACAAGAATTATAACACAGACACTAAACCTACAAATTTCAATTTCTTTGCTGCGCAAGAACCTCAGACGATACAAACTCAAATCGAGACTGAAACTTCAAAAAGACCAGTACCATATCCTGTTTCCATTAACCCCATTTTTATTGAAACCAACGAAGAAGATAAGTTACCACCCCCAGTAAACATGAGAGAGGAAGATTATGAATTATCTTTCACAAATAATGTACCCAAAGTTGTAAAGGCTGAATCTTACGATGTGCAAAACTTCGGTGACTTGCCGCTGATGGACTACAATTCAAAGTTACATGACGTCAGTTCTTATCATGTACCACACTATACAGTAAGTATTTTGAAAGTTGCACGTAAACTGTGATGATGCTGGAAGATTACTTAGTAGTTTTTACAATTTCTCTTTAAGAATTATAGTAATTATAGTATGCTTGTGAAGTGTACCAATACTGAAGCTAATTAATTAAAATATTTTGTCATATGTTATTCATAAAAATAATTAATAGGTATAGATGTAACACTATCTAAACCCACATTAAGCATAGCTTATATTGTGGTTTCTAGGGGCTTGTTCAAATAACCAAAATTTCCTGTATTTTTTCAGGTAACTGTTCCCAAACCAACAGAAGCAGAAGCACCCGCGGTTTCCTTACCATCTTCATCATCATATTCGTCATCTTCTTCATCATCATCGCTTCTTAAACTATCACCAGCGGCGGCTCATATCTTAGAACCTATATATGAACCCGCACCACCTGTTTCGGCGGCTGCTGAACAAAGTGATGCCCATCTCAAGGCGACTAAAATCTGGTCTTACAAATCCCGAGGTGCTGCTTATACCTTACATGATGATGGAAGTCTGACTCCTGAGAGGAGCAGACCGAAATAATATAAAAAAACTTTGAGTTACTAAGCTGTATTATTATAAGTGTACCTACTAATTATTTATTTATTTTGTAACATTTATCTTTTTATTTGGTTGTCAGGGTTTGTGTTTGAAATTGTAGTGAAAGATGAATACGAATGGTTTTGAATGATATTTTGTGTCGTGTTGTTAATAAAATTAGTCAACAATAACTTTGTATATTAAGAAAAACAAATCACTCACTCCTTTGTCCATCCTGAGTACAGTCAAAT
Organism: Euplagia quadripunctaria; assembly: GCA_963859945.1. Lineage (NCBI taxonomy): Eukaryota > Metazoa > Arthropoda > Insecta > Lepidoptera > Erebidae > Euplagia > Euplagia quadripunctaria. The sequence goes on along the minus strand of OY982569.1, from coordinate 1,148,557 downwards.
GGTTCTTCGTAATTGGAAAGTGCTGGGAAACGACAGTCGAGTCCCGATACTTGCAATGCATCGACATGGAGTCTGTCTGTGGCCAGAACGGCGTACATTGCTGAGGAGACAGGTCGTTCCATAGGTCCGCTGCTTCGTTCTCTTCCATGAAACGCAAGTGGCGTTTGGTGTCGTTATACACCAAGAAATATGGTAAGAGGGTCACAATTTTGGTGAGCTGGGGACACAGTTCTGAGAGGGTCACCTGGAAAATTAAAATTATATTTAGTGTGCTTATAAATAAAAATATTATATATCATTACATATTACAAAATAAAGTCTCCCGCCACGTCTGTCTGTCTGTTCGCGATGAAATGAAAAACTACTAAACAGATTTTCATGCGGTTTTCACTCATAGACAGAGCGATTCATGAGAAAGGTTTAGGTGTATAATTTGTTAAGATTTTGTGTAAATAGATTGAAATATGTCAATGATTGTTGAAGATGTCTCTGTTACCCGTGCGAAGTCGGCGCGGTTTGCTAGTAAATACTATTTATTTGACATTGTTGAAATAAAGCTGGTCCTGGATTGTTAGTTTACTGTCCTTCATGCTCAAACTTGTATAAATTAGGACTATATTTATTTTTATAGCAGTGTTGTGACCGAGACAAAACCTAGTTTGCCAGGGTATAGAAAATCAATTATTACTGGACGGAATTACAGGAAAACACCGAGTTGCTTTTAAGGGTATTGGAGAGAAACAGTAAATGTATGTACCCAGTTACTGTTCC